>CM028233.1:12161704-13361704 GCA_016432845.1 Psidium guajava
GTGAGGATTCATGGGGTGCCAGTAAGTATCGTATCTGATAGAGATCCTCGCTTCACCGCTACATTTTGGAAGAGTCTGCAGGGTGCGCTGGGAACAGAGTTAAGATTCAGTACAGCTTACCACCCTCAGACAGATGGTCAGTCGGAAAGGACGATACAGACTCTGGAGGACATGTTGAGAGCTTGTGTGATTGATTTCAAAGGAGGCTGGGAAGAGCAGTTGCATTTGGTGGAATTCGCTTACAACAACAGCTACCAGCAGAGTATCAAAATGGCACCATTTGAGGCACTGTATGGAAGGGCCTGTAGAACGCCAATCTGTTGGGACGAAGTTGGTGAGAAAAGCATAACAGGCCCAGAATTAGTGCAGCAGTCAGTTGAGGCAGTCAGAGTGATCAGAGACAGATTGAGGACTGCGCAGAGTAGGCAGAAGAGTTATGCAGACAAGAGACGTAAGCCATTGGAATTCCAAGTTGGAGATCATGTGTTTCTGAAGGTGTCGCCGATGTGAGGATTATCTCGGTTTGGCAAGAAAGGAAAGTTGAGTCCAAGATTTGTTGGGCCATTCGAGATCCTAGAGAAGATCGGGACACTGGCTTATCGTCTAGCATTGCCGCCGAACTTATCGCAGATTCATAATGTGTTTCATGTTTCGATGCTTCGAAAGTACGAGCCGGACCCTGGCCATATACTCGATCATGAAGTCATTGAAGTGGATGACCGCGTCTCATACGTGGAAAGACCGGTAAGGATAGAAGATCGTAAGGAGCAAGTCTTGAGGAGCAAGACAATACCGCTGGTCAAGGTTATCTGGGAGCACCATAGGACTGAAGGAGCGACTTGGGAAAGCGAGGACGAAATGAAGAAGAAGTACCCGTATCTGTTTGAATAGATCGATGTAATCTCCATTTTGTTGTAAGGATTGGTGGATGTAAATTTCGAGGACGAAATTTTTATAAGAAGGGAAGAATTGTAACAGTCTGAAAATTCGACCAAAATATCGGAATTTCTAAAAGAATGGAGACACTTCGTTAATACCCTCTGATCGACGCTCACTCAGGATTAGCTACCCTGAGATGACCAACCGAAGGGGAAAGGCAAACTGGGGAGGATTTTCCAAACAGCCGCCCGTTGGTCTGGGACAGAGACAGAGTCGTAAATTAATGAAATTGACCACGAAATGAAATCCGACTTCGGACAATCGAACTAGTAAGACAAACACAATTAAGAAATAAAGTCAGTTTCAGAAATGTCGCCAGAAGGGCAGACAGCCGATGTACGTCGAGAAGCAAGACGTCAATGGAAAATTACCGAAATGCCCCCGGTAATGCTCAGTCCTTAGGATTAATAGAATTAGGATTTTTGAGAGTAGATTCGACTAATCAAAATCAAATCCTGTCTAAAACTCGTTCGCGCTCGAGACCCGATCGGTGCATTTGGCACGCAAATCGAGACAAGTCAAATCAATTGTCAAATCAATCAATGTCAAGTCAAACCATCGGTCAATCATGGCACAAGTTCCAAGGCAATCCATCAAGTCAAATCCAAGTACATATGTCACCCATCAAGTACAACATCAATCCATAACACTATTCAACCTAATCAACCTAACCCCATTATCTTATTTTGAATTTTATCAACCCATTCTCTCTCCTCCCCCCTTAAACTTTCGGCCGGCCCTCTTCTCTCTCTCCTCTCCTTCATTTCTCTTCTTTTTCCTCTCTCCCTCACCCTCTCTCTCGGCTCACTCTCCCTTTGCCGTCCACCGCCCGTGTTGCCGTCGTCTCCTCATCGTGCCGCCACCGTCGGCTCCTCCGGGTTGCCTCGTCGTCTTGGTAGGTCCCCTTGACTCACTCTTGTACATTTTACACGGCTTAGACCCCCCTCAAGAGGCCGAAACAGCCGCCCCTTTCCATCGTCATTTCTTCGTCGTTTCGCTTCCATTTGAACCCCAACTTGCTCACCTTCGTTCCCTCGGTTCCTCACCTCCCTTGGCTTGTTGTATGGTTGGTTTAGAGTCCTTGGAGGCCACGGAACAGCCGAGATCAGCCCCGTTGCCGCCGCTCCTTTCCCGTCGACCGTGAGCCCCATTCGCCCGCTCGGTGTCTCTTCGTCGTTCGTCGTCGTCCCGAGCTGATTTGTGTAAGTTCTACTACTAATCCTAGTCTAGGTTAGTGGTATATGCTTGTAGGATGTTGTGGTAGAGGCTGGTTGTGCTTATGGTGGGATTGGAATGTGCTTAAAGTTAAGAGTTCCCTATGCTACCTTGTTGGAAACTTGATTGGGTTGAATATGTGGGCTGTGGATTCATGGATTGGACCTTAGGATGTGTTTAGGAGCTGCAAATAGGTGGGTTAGGCGTGAAAGGGGTAGGCCGAAACATGGAAATGGGCTTGGAAGCTTTAAAAATCAAGTAATTGGGCCAAACTAATCAAAATGGGCCAAACCTAGTTAGTGGGCCACTAATGGACGAAAATCTTATTTAATTGGGCCTAAATTAAGCCCATGAACATTAAAGAATGAAACCCAAAAATGTATATGGGCTTGGGTACTTGAATTGGGCCTAAATTAATGAATATGGGCTTGAATGGTAAACCTTTAGAAATGGGCTTGGGCCTTGCACGAAATTAATAAAATAATAGGCCCAACCCATATGAATTAATTTAAGAATTAATCATTGGACCTCAACTATTTAAGTGGGCCTTAGGCCCAGTCGAACTTAGCTTGAGTAATTAGAGGCCCTTCATCAGATTAGACCTTGGTTTATATGGGCTCGATTAGTGGATTGTCCTTGGATAATTGATAGTATAGTAGACTTTTGTTTAAGATGTAAGGCGGACTTGGATTATCGAAACTTTGTGGATAGAGATAATTGATCTACGTCTACTTGGCTCGTTGATCATGAGATGTATCAGTTGGTCGATTGATGTGCTCTGTCTTGCACTTATGATTATTGGCATGCATGCTCTGTGTTGAGTTATTGATGTGATCATTTGGGGCCCTGCATACATTCAGAGCATTGCATGAGTCACTAGAGATGTGACGTGAGATGGTGCCCTGAGGGGAAGTGGAGAGAAAAGGGAGACCAACGTAAGGCGTCAGAAACGCAGTGTGGTACGGGCCTATGTGGCACCGAGATTTATGCCGTGTGGCACTGTTGGTAGCGCCCTGATGGGAGATGGAGAGAAAAGGGAGGCCAGCATAAGGCGTCCGAGACGCAGCGTGGCATGCCGTGTGGCACTGTTGGTAGAGCCCTGATGGGAATTGGAGTGATAGGCGGGCTGATCCTTGGGATCTATGATGGCCGTTTGAGGCCTGTGGCATTGCATACCATGATTGCTGATTGTTGATATTGCCCGTCTTTATTGCATGAACCATTGTGATGAAACTCGTACCGACAATATGAGGTGTGATGAAAACTGGGGAGATCGAGAGCTTTGAACCTTGAATCCTGAACCCTAGTTACTGGTTAGGACCGACCCCACTTGTATATCCTACCCTACGCTAGGATTAGTGGTGAGCTTGCTGAGTCCTCGACTCACTGGCGTTGGTTGCCACCTTTTTCAGATCCAGGTCGCCAGTGATGGATGTGCCACCGATGCTTTTTGGTCTGCCGATCCAGATGGACACCCAGGTTACCCTCCATTTTGATATGCACGCTACTCTGTGGCATAGGCATGTGACGACTGTGCTCGTAGATCAGGGAGGTCCTTATTTAGTGCCCCATAGATTCGAGGCTTGGTTTAGAGAGGGCTTGCATGGTTTTGAGGGACCCCAGAGAGATTCCCCGATTCCCATGGAGGAGGACCCGTTTTGGCTCCAGCCGGCAGATTATGGAGGCCAGGTGATCGACCCCGACCCGAAGCAGGAGTTGCCGTCTCCAGGGCGCTCCGAGATAGATGGCCATGAGGAGGGCGATGCGATGGATACCGAGGAGGAGGATCCAGAGGAGGACCCTGTGGAGGATTCCGACGAGGAGGACTGAGTTATGGCAGAATTCCGATGGTTCGAGAATTAGGTTGTTAGCGTAGGAAGATCTGTGATTAGCAGTTTCTTTTTGGGAGTCTGTACCTAACGCTGATTATATTATGAAATGCTGATTTTGCTTATCTTGATTTTGCTACCCCTTTGTCATGAATGCTTGTGTGTATGGATAGAAGGCACGCTTCCGCAGGTAAGAGAATTTGGCGCAAGCCGCGTCGTCTGGTCGCGACGAAAAGAAATTTTCCTGGGCCGTCGCTTATCATGAACCAGTCGAGCGCGAGGTGTATCTTCCGCAGGAACGGGGTGCCGCGCTCCCGAGTAGGGATCCGGGGCGTGACACCCATACCACGCTTCATTACAGTTTTTAGACGTCCCGTCAGACCTATCCCATACCAGGCTGACGGTTACCCGATCCAACAACATGAGATGCATGTGCTTTTCAAATCCAAATCTCCCCTTTTAAACAGTTTCCAATTAAAACCATTTTGTTTTCAATGCATAAATCATGCAATGCATGATGGTCAAGCAGTGTGCGACAGCCGACTAAGCGTACAACCACAAACAACAGTCAACAATCAACAACAAACAACAACAATCAGCAACCAGCAAATCAGCAGTCATCATCCCAGAACCCTACTCATGGGGATATGCTTTAGAACCTTACCTCAGGTCTTGACGCACCTGCAATTCAGTTCATAATTGCTATTGCCTCAGTCTATTCTAGGAAACTATTTGAACTAAGCAATCACATGCGCCAATCAATTCAGGAATTCTACCCTCCCTAATTCTTAGGTCTAGGGTCTGCCTATTTAACTACCCCAAAATCAACAGCCTTATCACTCCAAATCCTCGAACGGTCTCGTATTGAGCTGACCTTGCTCTGATACCACTCGAACGGGGATGTCAAGCCCCGAGCCCCTCTCGAGCCCGCGACATCCCGCTCATACATTCAAATCTCTTCTCAGCGCTCGCCTGCTCTAGGATACACGACGGCCCAGGGAATTACCTTCGTCGCGACCAGACGGCGCGTCCATCAAAAACCATCATATGATCCTGTTAACCTGAACTTGAAACCTGCGGAAGCGTGCCTCCTATCCATACATGCATACATATGAAAATCGGGGTAGTACACAAAGGAGAAACACAAAGCATCCATATATACATGATAACAAGTCGTTCAGTACAGACCCCCAAAAGAAAATTTCAACCCATGGTCTCGATACCTACGCTTACACTATCTCCCAAAAACTAGGCCAGCGTCAGCAGAACTCAGTCCTCTAGCTGCTCCTCGGGATCCTCCTCCTGGTTGGTGTCCATGGCGTCGCCCTCCTTGTGGCCGTCTATCTCCGAGCGTCCTGGGGACGACAGCTCTAACATCGGGTCGGGGTCGACCACCTCACCTCCATATACAGCAGGTCGTAAAATAGTGGGGTCGTCCCCCATGGGTATCGGGGCATCTCTCAAGGGCCCCTCCATACCTAACTCGTCCTCTCTATACCAGGCCTTAAACTTATAGGGAACAAATTGGGGACCTCCCTGATCCACCCATACAGTAGTCAGTCGTCTGAGCCACATTGTAGCACTTTCATCGTAATGGCGGGTAACCTCGGGCTCCATCTGCACTGGCAGGCCAAAGAACACAGGGGGTGCGGCCATCACTGGCGTCTGGGATCTGAAAATATGGCAACCACCGCCAGTGAGTCGAGGACTCAGCAAGCTCACCCCTAATCCTAGCGTAGGATAAAGTATACTAGTGGGATCGGTCCTATCCATTAACTAGGGTTTCAGGTCATCTGACTCGCGTAGGGTGAGGTACGCTCACTGGATGGGTCATGTCCGGCAATTAATAAGACGAACTAGCACTCTCTACCCAAACGGTCTCAGCGGTACAACAATAAAACGTAAACGTACACAGGCCAAACCAATCAGGCAAGCATGCGTTTAATAAGGCAGTCTCGCATAACGTGAATGATTATCATCTATGCCATGACCTCAGATTCATTATTCAGTTTTCAATGTTCATTTTGCACTGCCAGAGTTTCGTCTTGACCAGCGTGTCACGCCTCAGGTCTCATATTCGTACATGCCATATGCCAATGCTCAAATGTTCAAATGCTCATTGCTTGTGCCTCAATGCACATCACCCATTGTCCATGCACCCGCATATACGCCTCCAGCGCGCAAAGACCCAGGTGCACAATATCCTCCTAGTGCTTCAACCCGCATAGCGTCAAAACTAAGACCTGGGTAGGCACCCTTATCTCTCCAGCTACCCCGTGCCGAGCAAGTCCGGGCGCACAACATCCTTATACTCCCTATTCCCCGCGTAACAACGCATCAGGGCCCATCCAACATGTCACACCTCTCGGTGACTAATGCCATACTCATGAAATATGGTGCTCAAACAATGTCGAACAGAGAATCAGTCACAGAGCATGCATTCACGAAGGTACATGAGTACAGGAGCAAAGCATTTCTAGAAATCATCTGAGCTACTCGCGTTCAGTAGAACAGGCCACATGTGTACCTAGTACTCTAAAAGCGGATTCTCGCTCATTTAGGTTCAATCAGACGTCCCACATTAAGCCATTTACTTCCCCTGAACAATCCTCTCGAATGAACCTCAGCCGTGGTTAACATCGCCCTTTGGAACCCGTTTATTTCAGGACTTGGTCCTATCAGACCCAATAATCCGGCCTAAGCGTAGTCTCTATCATTAGACCTCGGCCCATCGATGGCCCGTAATTAACATCTTAAAATCCTTTTGGATTCCAATTGATCTTATTAAATTTAATTAAGCCCAATATCTAAGGCCCAGTGGCCCTTTCTTTAGCTTCAGCCCATTAAGTTGAATTAGGCCCAATTGGGTCTAAGCTCACCTACTATTCACAAGCCCATGATTTAATTATAAGTAATTAAATATTTCAAGGCCCATTATTTTTATTAATTTCGAGTGAGGCCCAAGCCCATATTTTAAGGCAAGCTTATTAAGCCCATTTTAGCATATTTAGGCCAAATTTCAAACCCTAAGCCCACATACTCTATTGGGCCCTAAAATTTTATATTCTAGACTATAATTGAGGCCCATTTTATTCTCATTTTCGTCCATATAAGGCCCACTAGCAAGACTTAAGCCCAATGATTCTATTTTGGCCCAATTAGTCCAAATTTTAACCCCTAAGCCTAATTACATCATAAGGCCCATCACTTCTCACACTTAATCCATCAACTTGCAGCCCATATCATCTAATTTGAAGCCCAATTTATGATGTCCAAGCCCCAGATTAACCCATCTTACAGAACAACCAAACTAACCCTAATTAGATTAGCCTAAATTACTCGCTTATCATCTAGTCCACTTGGATCACCATACAAATCAGTATCTAAATCATGCATACACCATTCCTAAGCGGGGATTAGAGGCTAGCTTACCTTAGACGGACCGAAAATAGCAATGACGGACGTCGGGGCCAAGAATGGCTGAATGGGTTCACGGCCAAGGGAAGATGATCGGCGGTTGAGGCGGCTGTTCCGGCGCCCTCTTGAGACTTTCAAGACCTAAATAGGTTAGTTTTAGACATTAGAGAGGTTGGGGGAAAGGGTGGAGCAACCTGGACAACCCGAAGGCTCTTGGTTCAACCTACGTCGACGGAAGAACAAGGATGAAGCGGGTTTGGTCGGCGGCTTTTGTAACAGTCTGAAAATTCGACCCAAATATCGGAATTTCTAAAAGAATGGAGACACTTCGTTAATACCCTCTGATCGACGCTCACTCAGGATTAGCTACCCTGAGATGACCAACCGAAGGGGAAAGGCTAACTGGGGAGAATTTTCCAAACAGCCGCCCGTTGGTCTGAGACAGAGACAGAGTCGTAAATTAATGAAATTGACCACGAAATGAAATCCGACTTCGGACAATCGAATTAGTAAGACAAACACAATTAAGAAATAAAGTCAGTTCAGAAATGTCGCCAGAAGGGCAGACAACCGGTGTACGTCGAGAAGCAAGACGTCAATGGAAAATTACCGAAATGCCCCCGGTAAATGCTCAGTCCTTAGGATTAGTAGAATTAGGATTTTTGAGAGTAGATTCGACTAATCGAAATCAAATCCTGTCTAAAATTCGTTCGCGCTCGAGACCCGATCGGTGCATTTGGCACGCAAATCGAGGCAAGTCAAATCAGTTGTCAAATCAATCAATGTCATGTCAAACCATCGGTCAACCATGGCACAAGTTCCAAGGCAATCCATCAAGTCAAATCTAAGTACATCAAGAGTACACATCAAATCCATGTCACTATTCCACCTAATTCCACCTACCATTATTTTGAATTTTTGTTTTATCTTGAATAAACTCTCTTCTCTCTCTCCTCACCCCTCATTCTCTCATTCGGCACTCTCTCTCCCTCACTCTCCCTCCCGAAACCTCTCCTCTCTTCTCAACTCTCTCTCGGCTTCTCTCCCTCCCGTTGCCGTGCCGCCCGAGCACTCCTCCACCGCGGGCCGCCGTTGTCCGTCATTCTCCTCCGTCGTCGCCACCTCGAGGTAAGCCTCTCTCCTCCCTTCTCCTTGTTGTCCCGTGGCCATGAGAGCCCTTGAAACCTCACCTCAACCTCACCGTCCATCTCTCTCTCTCGGTGGTCCTTGTGTAGCCGCCTTCGTCGTCGTCGATCATCGTCGTTCGGCCACCGCTCCTCACCGTCAACCATCCTCACTCCTTGGTAAGTATTCCAAGCTCCCTTGTTTTCATTTTCCATGACCCTTTTAAAGCCGTTTGCCGACCAAGCCACCCGAATCTCCTTGTAGGCCGAAAAGCCCTCACGGCCATTCTCGCTCCGCCTCGCGTCGTCGTCATTTCCAACCCATATCCGGTAAGCTCTACCTCTAATCTTTGCTTAGGTTAGTGATATGCATTTGTGGAATGTTAATAGAGGCCGATTATGATGATTTTAGTGAGGAGATTGCATGGTTCGAGCCTAGACAAGTAAGGTTGTGTTATGTGCTTGGTGCAAGAGGTTAAACTAAGCGTTTGGAGACTTGTAGAGGGCTGGAAATGTGGTATGCGTGGCTGTGAGTGTTCGGTCTAGGCGTGTATAGGGTGGACCGAAAGGGATTAATGGGCTTCGAGACTTAAATCACTTGAATCGGACCTAATACGAGCTACCGGGCCTAAATACAACTAAGGGACTTACTAATGGTTGATATCCACCATCTTAATGGGCCTTGAAAACATGATTAGTGGGCTGCAAATGTGGACTTAGTCGTGTACATAATGGGCCAAAGGGAACTAATGGGCTTGAAAGCTTTAAAAATCAAGTAATTGGGCCAAAACTAATCAAAATGGGCCACATCTAGTTAATGGGCCACTAATGGACGAAAATCCACTTAAATTGGGCCTAAATTAAGTCCATGAACATTAAAGAATGAAACCCAAAAATGTACATGGGCTTGGGTACTTGAATTGGGCCTAAAATAACGAATATTGGCTTGCATAGTAAACCTTTAGAAATGGGCTTGGGCCTTGCACGAAATTAATAAAATAATAGGCCCAACCCATATGAATTAATTTAATAATTAATTATTGGACCTCAACTATTGAAGTGGGCCTTGGGCCCAGCCGAGCTTAACTTGATTAACTAAGACCCTTAATTAGATTAGACTTTGGGTTATGGGCTCGAATTATGGATTGGCCTTGGGTAAGTAATAGCATGATGGAATCTTGTATAAGTTGTAAGGCAAGTTTAGACGAGCGATAGTTCGAGAGCCCTTTTTGGAGAATGTTAATAAATTTCAAGTACTTGATCTTCGTATGTACAGTAAGATGAATATGAGATTCAGTGATGATGGAATGATGTGCTCTACTCTTGCGTTATATTCTTTGGCATGCATGCTCTGTGTTGAGTTATTGATGTGATCATCTGGGCCCTGCATACATTCAGAGCATTGCATGAGTCACTGGAGATGTGACATGAGATTGTGCCCTGAGGGGAAGTGGAGAGAAAAGGGAGACCAACGTAAGGCGTCAGAAACGCAGTGTGGTACGGGCCTATGTGGCACCGAGATTTATGCCGTATGGCACTGTTGGTAGCGCCCTGATGGGAGATGGAGAGAAAAGGGAGGCCAGCATAAGGCATCCGAGACGCAGTGTGGCATGCCGTGTGGCACTGTTGGTAGAGCCCTGATGGGAATTGGAGTGATAGGCGGGCTGATCCTTGGGATCTATGATGGCCGTTTGAGGCCTGTGGCATTGCATACCATGATTGCTGATTGTTGATATTGCCCGTCTTTATTGCATGAACCATTGTGATGAAACTCGTACCGACTATATGAGGTGTGATGAAAACTGGGGAGATCGAGAGCGTTGGACTCCGGGTACCAAACCCTAGTTACTGGTTAGGACCGACCCCACTTGTATATCCTACCCTACGCTAGGATTAGTGGTGAGCTTGCTGAGTCCTCGACTCACTGGCGTTGGTTGCCACCTTTTTCAGATCCAGGTCACCAGTGATGGATGTGCCACCGATGCTTTTTGGTCTGCCGATCCAGATGGACACCCAGGTTACCCTCCATTTTGATATGCACGCTACTCTGTGGCATAGGCATGTGACGACTGTACTCGTAGATCAGGGAGGTCCTTATTTAGTGCCCCATAGATTCGAGGCTTGGTTTAGAGAGGGCCTGCATGGTTTTGAGGGACCCCAGAGAGATTCCCCGATTCCCATGGAGGAGGACCCGTTTTGGCTCCAGCCTGCAGAATATGGAGGCCAGGTGATCGACCCCGACCCGAAGCAGGAGTTGCCGTCTCCAGGGCGCTCCGAGATAGATGGCCACGAGGAGGGCGATGCGATGGATACCGAGGAGGAGGATCCAGAGGAGGACCCTGTGGAGGATTCCGACGAGGAGGACTGAGTTATGGCAGAATTTCGATGGTTCGAGGATTTGGTTGTTAGCGTAGGAAGATCTGTGATTAGTAGTTTCTTTTTGGGAGTCTGTACCTAACGCTGATTATATTATGGAATGCTGATTTTGCTTATCTTGATTTTTTGCTACCCCTTTGTCATGTATGCTTGTGTGTATGGATAGAAGGCACGCTTCCGCAGGTAAGAGAATTTGGCGCAAGCCGCGTCGTCTGGTCGCGACGAAAAGAAATTTTCCCTGGGCCGTCGCTTATCGTGAACCAGTCGAGCGCGAGGTGTATCTTCCGCAGGAACGGGGTGCCGCGCTCCCGAGTAGGGATCCGGGGCGTGACAGCTTTAATGGAAGAACCAAGCCATGGGAATGAAAAGAAAAGAGTTTGGAAGACTTACCAAGATGAGTAGAGAGAGAGATGGCCGACGGTGGCGGTGGTGTGCTCCACGACGGCGGACGTCGGCTTGGGAGGGCGGACGAAGAAGAAGAGGAAAAGGAAAGAAGGAGAAGATGAGAGGGAGAGGAAGATGATGGTCTTCGGCCAAATGAAGGAGGAGGGTGAAGAGAGAGATCATACTATGAAGAAAATGGAAAATAAAGGTTAAAGTGGGTTAGGTAAGTGAATAGTGACCATGATGTGTACTTTTGTACTTTGACTTGATTGATGGATTTATCTTGAAACTTGTGCCATGATTGATTGATTTGATTTGATGGATTGATTGATGGGACATTGATTGATTTGACGCTTGATTTGACTTACCTCGATTTGTGTGCCAAATGCACCGATCGGGTCCCGAGCGCGAACGAACTTCGGACTGGATTTGGTTTTAATCTACCGTATTCACTCTCAAAAATTCTAATTTATCTAATTCTAAGGACTGAGCATTTACCGAGGGCATTTCGGTAATTTTCCATTCACGTCTTGCTTCGCGACGTGCACCAGCTGTCTGCCCTTCGGGCGACATTTCTGAAACTAAATCCATTTCTCCATTGTGACCATCTTAGAAACTCGATTGTCCAACATCGGAATTCATCTCGTGGCCAAATTCATTAATTTACGACTCTGTCGAAATCTCAGACCAACGGGCGGCTGTTTAGGAAAATTTCCTAGGTAACCATTCCCCTTCGGTTGGTCATCTCGAGTTGATCAGACTCGAGTGAGGCTTAACTAGAGTGTATTAATGAAGTATATCCATTCAATTTATAAATTCCGGAAATGGGTCGAAAATCCAGAATGTCACAACTCTTCCCTCCTTAAAAAGTTTCGTCCTCGAAACTTGCCTTTTACTTCTTTTCCCATCAATGTAACCATCTCACGCTTGCTACCTCCTTCGGCTATACGGCCCAATTAATCTTCCGCTGCGCACTTTGATCCCCTCGTCTTCTTTTTTTCACTACATTCCGCAATCTGTACCATTCAAAAGAACTCTCATCGGCCTGAATTACTTGTAGGTCCATTATCAACGTCGACCTATAGTTTCTTAACATTTTCATATGGACAAGCCCAATCCATTCTTACTCTTGCTCCCCCATACGGCCTACTTCAGAACCATTGGGTCCGTCTCATCTCTCTAAATAGAGCATCCCTTATATCTAGGATATGATACATCTCAGCCCCTTCTTCACGATGCTACTTCCAAATGCCATGCCTGGGACTTTGTTGGTTACGGTCTTTCAATTCAAGCACATTTCACCCCCACCACGACACTATCGGATCACCAGCCAACTAGCTCATGTGGGTCTCATCATGGATCGCCCTGATCGCACAATAGTGGTCCTCTCCGATTATTATGGAGGTACAAATCACAATTGCTTGACTTTCACCAACACTTCCAAGGTACTTTGACGTTTCTCACTAGAGGCATCTCACTAAAACATCCTGAAAGAGCATTGGGGCTTTTATCATTTCTTTGCCTTTCTCAAACAACTATTTTCGCTTCATGGCACTCTCCAGGCTTATCCCTTTCTATATTACATGCGCATCAATTCTGTCACATATACCGTTTCACCATCCGCTTATCGATTGCATGATTAAGGGTACGCAAAGCTCTCATTTAAGATCCCAAGGGTTTGCACCGCTTATCCATCTGACAATCTTGGCGACTTTGAACAGCCCTTGATCTTTCTCACATCGCTTGATTGCACCAACAACTGTTAGAATAACTTTAAGTCTACTATAATTCTTTTACCAATCTCATCCTAGCACAAGAGAATTCCCTTTTCTCTCTCTACCATCCAGTGATTCCATTACTAACATCCTGATCTTTTGTTGGCACTTACCATCATGCGTACTCTACTGGGTGAAGTCACTTTTCCTATCCTCCTTTAAGGTTTGTCGAGCTAGCTTTCATATATCTTCCTTTGATTCCTTTTACACCCTTTCTCATTTTCCACTGTGTTACCCTGGTATCTACTCCTTTGGAGTCTTCACATCCTACAAAAGTAATCTTTAACACGGGTCATCGACAGTTTGAAGCTCATGGATTCATTTGGTCACAACTTTCATTTACACCCTCTTAACAATACCAAGGAGGCTCCTAACTCAATCTCTATGATCGTCGATCTATATGGTGTAACTCAGGCGTGGAGCATCCATCTCATTTCTTAAATAGTCCAGCTCTTATCACCAAGGACTTACCAAGTTCATCTTGCCAACTTGTGATATCAATTTTACATGTCAAAGCTCCTAGTCTTTGGTATCACTCCTTGAATTACCTCTTGTCAAGCTCATATCGCAACCTGACTGCTAGAATTAAAAACGACCTCATACATGCGCCTTTCTCTTGTCTTCGCCTCGATGCCACAGACTGTCGTAATGCATGAATATCCTCAATTTTTTTTCCCACTTGCCTCGTATACCACTTATTTTTTAAACCCTTAGTTTCTGTCTTCACTTAAACCTCCAAACATTGTAAACGACCAATTTATATAAAACCAATCACTTGGAACCAATGTGGAGTACTCTATTTGGTCATTACTCGCATCGAGATCTCAATCATCTCGCCCGATCGAGGTCTACATTTAGAGTCAGCATCCTTATCTCCAAACTCAAGTTTAGTCCACCCTTAGCATTCTACCATCATCGTGTGCCTACTCATCAGTCACGTACTTCATGGGCCCTTGTAACATCAATGTCTAAATGCCATAGGCGATGATCATCTCCAGAATCGATCATTTAAATCCCAACTAACGCAACGCTTTTCCTGTCGCCCCTCATTACGAACCAAACTCATGCAATCCAATCGACTCATGGTCCAGGTTTACCATTTGCCTCATTGTGAATTTTATCCAATCATCTAGAACTTTTTGTAAGGATCCCATCTAAACCATCAAGGTCCGACACAATTCAAGCCTATAGTCTTCCAACATCGAGCCTTCGCAATTCCATGACTCCGATCTATTTCCCAAGGCTAACCATTAGAACTTCCAAATTCAAGCCTATCAGGATATAATCGTCACCATTTTTTCACCAGTCGCTCATTCTTATGCCATTCCAGGACAACTCAGGTTTTTTCTCAACTCCTTCAATGATTGGTACGCCTCGTAGATCACTTACTTATATCAAATCTATACACTTTACATCCTGATCATCATATAAACTCGAAACATCCTCATAATCATCATGTTCTTGAGCGGGTCATCCCTTAAGCTCTCACGATTCGGATTCAAAAGCTTATCTCCTAAGCTTACCATCACCAACTTGCTAAATCTCTACAATATGTCCTCAAGTTTGGGTATCAATAGTTCTTAATCACGATCGTATACTTTGGCTAGTCCTTCCTTTATACATTACGCCATTAAACTTTGAGCATACCCTTCAATCCGACTTTGCACCTGAGCTTTTCTAATGTCCATCAATTTATCAGCGAACCCCGATTGTACCTTCACTCTGGCCACTCATGAGATTCAACAACTAAAATTATCAAGGCACTACACCTTCACATTGATAGGTGTCCCAAACACGTATTCATCAAACTCCCAAGATTCAAGCCTAAACCTTTATTTTTCAAGCTTATCCTCCAACATGTATCTGAGCTTCAATGCATATAGTCCACAAATGCCTACCATCTCATTACTATATTATTTCCACCAGGCGAGTCCATAGACAGGCACTCTTGCAATACAAACGCTAATGCAACCTACATCTAAGTTGTCCAGAGGCTGTAATTTGCCCGCCAACCATTCAGCACTTAACCTCTTTCTTCAACCGACTATAACCATTAATGAGATCGAAATACTTTATCGCAGGGATTACACCATCCTTCGACCATACATAAATCCCAAAAACTAATTCATGTAACTATCATCCTTGTTACGGCAATGTCTGTCTTGTTATTCACCTGTACGAACAACCTTACATCTTATGTCACGCCCCGGATCCCTACTCGGGAGCGCGGCATCCCGTTCCTGCGGAAGATACACCTCGCGCTCGCCTAGTTCACGATGAGCGACGGCCCAGGGATACTTTCTCTTCGTCGCAACCAGACGACGCAACTTGCGCCAAATTCTCATACCTGCGGAAGCGTGCCTTCTAACCATACACACAAGCATACATAACGAAAGGGTAGAGTAAACAAGATAAGCATGAACCATATTATAAAAATATAATCAGCGTTAGGTACAGACTCCCAAAAAGAGACTACCAATCACAGATCTTCCTACGCTAACAACCTAATCCTCGAACCATCGAAATTCTGCCATAACTCAGTCCTCCTCGTCGGAATCCTCCACAGGGTCCTCCTCTGGATCCTCCTCCTCGGTATCCATCGCATCGCCCTCCTCGTGGCCATCTATCTCGGAGCGCCCGGGAGACGGCAACTCCTGCTTCGGGTCGGGGTCGATCACCTGGCCTCCATATTCTGCAGGCTGGAGCCAAAACGGGTCCTCCTCCATGGGAATCGGGGAATCTCTCTGGGGTCCCTCAAAGCCATGTAGGCCCTCTCTAAACCAAGCCTCGAATCTATGGGGCACTAAATAAGGACCTCCCTAATCTACGAGTACAGTCGTCACGTGCCTATGCCACAGGGTAGCGTGCATATCAAAATGGAGGGTAACCTGGGTGTCCATCTGGATCGGCAGACCAAAAAGCATCGGTGGCACATCCATCACTGGTGACCTGGATCTGAAAAAGGTGGCAACCAACGCCAGTCAGTCGAGGACTCAGCAAGCTCACCACTAATCCTAGCGTAGGGTAGGATATACGAGTGGGGTCGGTCCTAACCAGTAACTAGGGCTCAGGATTCAAAGTTCAACGCTCTCGATCTCCCCAGTTTTCATCACACCTCATATAGCCAATACGAGATTCGTCACAATGGTTCATGCAATAAAGACGGGCAATATCAACAATCAGCAATCATGGTATGCAATGCCACAGGCCTCAAACGGCCATCATAGATCCCAAGGATCAGCCCGCCTATCACTCCAATTCCCATCAGGGCTCTACCAACAGTGCCACACGGCATGCCACGCTGCGTCTCGGACGCCTTATGCTGGCCTCCCTTTTCTCTCCATCTCCCATCAGGGCACTACCAACAGTGCCACACGGCATAAATCTCGGTGCCACATAGGCCCGTACCACACTGCGTTTCTGACGCCTTACGTTGGTCTCCCTTTTCTCTCCACTTCCCCTCAGGGCACAATCTCATGTCACATCTCCAGTGACTCATGCAATGCTCTGAATGTATGCAGGGCCCAGATGATCACATCAACAACTTAACACAGAGCATGCATGCCAAAGAATATAACGCAAGAGTAGAGCACATCATTCAATCGATCAGTGAATCTCATATTCATCTTACTGTACACACGAAGATCAAGTACTTCTACTCTCGAACTATCGCTCGTCTAAACTTGCCTTACAACTTGTACAAGATTCCATCATGCTATTACTTACCGAAGGCCAATCCATAATTCGAGCCCATAACCCAAAGTCTAATCTAATTAAGGGTCTTAGTTAATCAAGTTAAGCTCGGCTGGGCCCAAGGCCCACTTCAATAGTTGAGGTCCAATAATTAATTATTAAATTAATTCATATGGGTTGGGCCTATTATTTTATTAATTTCGTGCAAGGCCCAAGCCCATTTCTAAGGGTTTACTATTCAAGCCCATATTCGTTATTTTAGGCCCAATTCAAGTACCCAAGCCCATATACATTTTTGGGTTTCATTCTTTAATGTTCATGGACTTAATTTAGGCCCAATTAAATAAGATTTTCGTCCATTAGTGGCCCACTAACTAGATGTGGCCCATTTTGATTAGTTTTGGCCCAATTACTTGATTTTTAAAGCTTTCAAGCCCATTAGTTCCCTTTGGCCCATTATGTACACGCCTAAGTCCACATTTGCAGCCCACTAATCATGTTTTCAAGGCCCATTCAAGTTGTTAGTTTCATCCATTGGCAAGTCCATTAGGATATCTTAGGCCCGTTAACTTGTTTTTGATCAAATTAGAGCAAGTTAAGCCCCCTAAGCCCAATAACACCTCACGGCCTCTCCACCACACACTTACCTCATCATTTGCAGCCCACACTTAGCATTTTAAGGCCCATTTCACACGCTAACAGCCCCTCTCTTGGCCCACATTCACATACTAGTCCATTAGCCTCAACTAATCCAACCTTAATCACACACTAACCTTCTTAATCACAATCACTAGCCCATAATACCACCCCACATACACATATACAACTAGCCTAGTCCAAGATTAGTGGTAGAGCTTACCTATAGGAGTTGAGGACGACGACGGGGACAGCAAGGAACTCCGGCGGCCAAGGAAAGTTCACGGCCTAAGGAGAAATCAGCCTAGTCCGGTGTTCAAATGGGGTTGGACGGCCATGAAAATGAAAGAGAAGAAGGCTAGGGAGCTTACCAATATGTGCGGAGGGAGCGGGGTGTAGGACGGTGGCCGACGGTGGCGGAGATGATGGCACGACAACGACGACGATACGGCTACACGGAGGAACCGAGAGAGAGAGGGAGTGACGGTGAGGGCTTGGCCGGCTCAAGGTGACTCACAAGGCCACAAAACAACAAGGGAAAGGATGAGAAGGGGCTTACCGTGAGGTGGTGGCGACGAGGAAGGTGGCGGACGACGGTGGCTCACGGTGGAGCTCGGGCGGACGGCGGCCAAGGAGAAACCGTGAGGGGGAGAGATTTCGGGAGGGAGAGAGAGATGAGAGAGAGAGCCGAATGAGAGAATGAGGGAGGAGAGAGAGAGAAGAGGCTTAAGTGAAATTCAAATGGGTTAGTGGATTAGGTGAAATAGTGACTTGGACAAGACTTGTACTTGAAATGACAAATGGAGTGACTTGATGGATTGCTTTGGGAATTGGACCAAGATTGACTTGTTTTGGAAATTGAGCCATGATGTGACCGATGTGATTGACAAGACGTTTGATTGATTTGACAACTGATTTGACTTGCCTCGATTTGCGTGCCAAATGCACCGATCGGGTCCCGAGCGCGAACGAATTTCAGACAGGATTTGATTTCGATTAGTCGAATCTACTCTCAAAAATCCTAATTCTAATAATCCTAAGGACTGAGCATTACCGGGGGCATTTCGGTAATTTTCCATTGACGTCTTGCTTCTCGACGTACACCGGCTGTCTGCCCTTCTGGCGACATTTCTGAAACTGACTTTATTTCTTAATTGTGTTTGTCTTACTAATTCGATTGTCCGAAGTCGGATTTCATTTCGTGGTCAATTTCATTAATTTACGACTCTGTCTCTGTCCCAGACCAACGGGCGGCTGTTTGGAAAATTCTCCCCAGTTAGCCTTTCCCCTTCGGTTGGTCATCTCAGGGTAGCTAATCCTGAGTGAGCGTCGATCAGAGGGTATTAACGAAGTGTCTCCATTCTTTTAGAAATTCCGATATTTGGGTCGAATTTTCAGACTGTTACAATTCTTCCCTTCTTATAAAAATTTCGTCCTCGAAATTTACATCCACCAATCCTTACAACAAAATGGAGATTACATCGATCTACTCAAACAGATACGGGTACTTCTTCTTCATTTCGTCCTCGCTTTCCCAAGTCGCTCCTTCAGTCCCATGGTGCTCCCAGATAACCTTGACCAGCGATATTGTCTTGTTCCTCAAGACTTGCTCCTTACGATCTTCTATCCTTACTGGTCTTTCCACGTATGAGACGCGGTCATCCATTTCAATGACTTCATGATCGAGTATATGGCCAGGGTCCGGCTCGTACTTTCGAAGCATCGAAACATGAAACACATTATGAATCTGCGATAAGTTCGGCGGCAATGCTAGACGATAAGCTAATGTCCCGATCTTCTCCAAAATCTCGAATGGCCCAACAAATCTTGGACTCAGCTTTCCTTTCTTGCCAAACCGAGATAGTCCTCGCATCGGCGACACCTTCAGAAACACATGATCTCCAACTTGAAATTCCAATGGCTTACGTCTCTTGTCTGCATAACTCTTCTGTCACGCCCCGGATCCCTACTCGGGAACGCGGCATCCCGTTCCTGCGGAAGATACACCTCGCGCTCGCCTGGTTCACGATAAGCGACGGCCCAGGGGTACTTTCTCTTCGTCGCGACCAGACGACGCAACTTGCGCCAACTCCTCATACCTGCGGAAGCGTGCCTCCTATCCATACACACAAGCATACATAGCAAAGGGGTAGCATGGACAAGATAAACATAAACAACATTTCATAAATACGATTAGCGTTAGGTACAGACTACCAAAAGAAAAACCACTAGCTGTAGATCATCCTACGCTCTATTAATCCTCAAAACATCGGGATTCTGCCATGACTCAGTCCTCCTCGTCGGAATCCTCCACAGGGTCCTCCTCTGGATCCTCCTCCTCGGTATCCATCGCATCGCCCTCCTCGTGGCCATCTATCTCGGAGCGCCCTGGAGACGGCAACTCCTGCTTCGGGTCGGGGTCGATCACCTGGCCTCCATATTCTGCAGGCTGGAGCCAAAACGGGTCCTCCTCCATGAGAATCGGGGAATCTCTCTGGGGTCCCTCAAAGCCATGCAGGCCCTCTCTAAACCAAGCCTCGAATCTATGGGGCACTAAATAAGGACCTCCCTGATCTACGAGTACAGTCGTCACATGCCTATGCCACAGAGTAGCGTGCATATCAAAATGGAGGGTAACCTGGGTGTCCATCTGGATCGGCAGACCAAAAAGCATCGGTGGCACATCCATCACTGGTGACCTGGATCTGAAAAAGGTGGCAACCAACGCCAGTGAGTCGAGGACTCAGCAAGCTCACCACTAATCCTAGCGTAGGGTAGGATATACAAGTGGGGTCGGTCCTAACCAGTAACTAGGGTTTGGTACCCGGAGTCCAACGCTCTCGATCTCCCCAGTTTTCATCACACCTCATATAGTCGGTACGAGTTTCATCATAATGGTTCATGCAATAAAGACGGGCAATATCAACAATCAGCAATCATGGTATGCAATGCCACAGGCCTCAAACGGCCATCATAGATCCCAAGGATCAGCCCGCCTATCACTCCAATTCCCATCAGGGCTCTACCAACAGTGCCACACGGCATGCCACGCTGCGTCTCGGACGCCTTATGCTGGCCTCCCTTTTCTCTCCATCTCCCATCAGGGCGCTACCAACAGTGCCACACGGCATAAATCTCGGTGCCACATAGGCCCGTACCACACTGCGTTTCTGACGCCTTACGTTGGTCTCCCTTTTCTCTCCACCTCCCCTCAGGGCACAATCTCATGTCACATCTCCAGTGACTCATGCAATGCTCTGAATGTATGCAGGGCCCAGATGATCACATCAATAACTCGACACAGAGCATGCATGCCAAGGAATATAACGCAAGAGTAGAGCACATCATTCCATCATCACTGAATCTCATATTCATCTTACTGTACATACGAAGATCAAGTACTTCTACTCTCGAACTATCGCTCGTCTAAACTTGCCTTACAACTTGTACAAGATTCCATCATGCTATTACTTACCCAAGGCCAATCCATAATTCGAGCCCATATAAATCAAGGTTTAATCTAATTAAGAACCCCTAATTAATCGAGCTAAGTTCGACTGGGCCTAAGGCCCACTTCAATAGTTGAGGTCCAATAATTAATTATTAAATTAATTCATATGGGTTGGGCCTATTATTTTATTAATTTCGTGCAAGGCCCAAGCCCATTTCTAAGGGTTTACTATTCAAGCCCATATTTATTGTTTTAGGCCCAATTCAAGTACCCAAGCCCATATACATTTTTGGGTTTCATTTTTTTAATGTTCATGGACTTAATTTAGGCCCAATTTAAATGGATTTTCGTCCATTAGTGGCCCACTAGCTAGGTTAGGCCCATTTTGATTTGTTTTGGCCCAATTTCTAGAATTAAAGGTTCCTAAGCCCAATACCTTACTTTGGCCCATTAAACCACATGTTCTAGCCCATCACTTCGGTCCACCAACCACATTTCCGAGGCCCATTCATAAACCAAATTTCGTCCATCATCAAGCCCATTAACTTTACTTAGGTCCGGTAGCTTGTTTTTGGTTCATTTAGTGCAATTTAAGGCCCCTAAGCCCATCTATACCTCACGGCCTCTCTCACGCACGCCTACCTCACCATTTGCAGCCCACACTTAGCATTCTAATGACCATTTCGCATGCCAACAGCCCTTATTCGAAACCCACTTCAAGCTTTCCACATGTTAGTTCATAGTAAGCATACCATAAGTCACCTTTCAACCTCACAACAAGCCTAACCGTCTCTAGCACACCCTTCCACATGCATATACTACTAACCTAAACTAGAATTAGTAGTAAAGCTTACCTTAACGGGTTGTGTTGGAGTAGACGACGACGGAAGACACCGAGCGGCTCAAAATGGCCCTCGGCCAAAGGGGGATGGTCGGCGTTTGGGGGCTGATCCAGCGCCCTCCAAGGCTTTCCAAGGACCTAGAATGATGGTTGCACATGCCAAAAGAAGTGAGGAACCATGGAAAGGCAAGGTGACTCGGCCGGGTCCAAAATGAAGCGAAACGACGAGCCGAACGACGAAGGAAAACGAGGCTATTTAGGGTGTTCCATGGGGTGTTCCAGCCATGAAATACAACTAGAAGTGAGCTAGGAAGACTTACCAAGGGAAGCTACGAGGATGGCGGTGGCTGGGAGGGCCGAACGGCGGCGACGATGGAGGAGCTCGGGCGGACGACGGCGACGGCAAGGAGAAGAAAATAAAGAAGAGAGGGAGAGCTTTCGGGAGGGAGAGTGAGATGAGAGAGAGAGCCGAATGAGAGAATGAGGGAGGAGAGAGAGAGAAGAGGCTTAAGTGAAATTCAAATGGGTTAGTGGATTAGGTGAAATAGTGACTTGGACAAGACTTGTACTTGAAATGACAAATGGAGTGACTTGATGGATTGCTTTGGCAATTGGACCAAGATTGACTTGTCTTGGAAATTGAGCCATGATGTGACCGATGTGATTGACAAGACATTTGATTGATTTGACAACTGATTTGACTTGCCTCGATTTGCGTGCCAAATGCATCGATCGGGTCCCGAGCGCGAACGAATTTTAGACAGGATTTGATTTTGATTAGTCGAATCTACTCTCAAAAATCCTAATTCTAATAATCCTAAGGACTGAGCATTTACCGGGGGCATTTCGGTAATTTTCCATTGACGTCTTGCTTCTCGACGTACACCGGCTGTCTGCCCTTCTGGCGACATTTCTGAAACTGACTTTATTTCTTAATTGTGTTTGTCTTACTAATTCGATTGTCCGAAGTCGGATTTCATTTCGTGGTCAATTTCATTAATTTACGACTCTGTCTCTATCCCAGACCAACGGGCGGCTGTTTGGAAAATTCTCCCCAGTTAGCCTTTCCCCTTCGGTTGGTCATCTCAGGGTAGCTAATCCTGAGTGAGCGTCGATCAGAGGGTATTAACGAAGTATTTCCATTCATTTAGAAATTCCGATATTTGGGTCGAATTTTCAGACTGTTACAATTCTTCCCTTCTTATAAAAATTTCGTCCTCGAAATTTACATCCACCAATCCTTACAACAAAATGGAGATTACAACGATCTACTCAAACAGATACGGGTACTTCTTCTTCATTTCATCCTCGCTTTCCCATGTGGCTCCTTCAGTTCCATGGTGCTCCCAGATAACCTTGACCAGCGGAATCGTCTTGTTCCTCAAGACCTGCTCCTTACGATCTTCAATCCTTACTGGTCTTTCCACGTATGAGACGCAGTCATCCACTTCAATGACTTCATGATCGAGTATATGGCCAGGGTCCGGCTCGTACTTTCGAAGCATCGAAACATGAAACACATTATGAATCTGCGATAAGTTCGGCGGTAGTGCCATTCGATAAGCTAATGTCCCGATCTTCTCCAAAATCTCGAATGGCCCAACAAATCTTGGACTCAGCTTTCCTTTCTTGCCAAACCGAGATAGTCCTCGCATCGGCGACACCTTCAGAAATACATGATCTCCAACTTGAAATTCCAACGGCTTACGTCTCCTGTCTGCATAGCTCTTTTGCCTACTCTGAGCGGTCCTCAGTCTGTCTCTAATCACCCTGACTGCCTCGACTGACTGCTGTACTAATTCTGGGCCGGTTATGCTTTTCTCACCAACTTCGTCCCAACAGATTGGCGTTCTACAGGCCCTTCCATATAGTGCCTCAAATGGTGCCATCCTGATACTCTGCTGGTAGCTGTTGTTGTAGGCAAACTCCACTAAGTGTAACTGCTCTTCCCAGCCTCCTTTGAAGTCAATTACACACGCTCTCAACATGTCCTCCAGAGTTTGTATAGTCCTTTCCGACTGACCGTCTGTCTGAGGATGGTAGGCTGTACTGAATCTCAATTCGGTTCCCAAAGCACCCTGCAGACTCTTCCAAAATGTAGCTGTGAAACGAGGATCTCTGTCTGATACGATACTTACTGGCACCCCATGAATCCTCACAATCTGCCTCACATACAACTCAGCCAACCTTTCCAGCGTAGAGTCCTTTCGCACTGCGATGAAGTGCGCTGATTTCGTCAGTCTGTCCACGATTACCCAGATCGAATCATTGCCTCTCTGACTTCTCGGCAGCCCTGTCACGAAGTCCATAGTGACATGCTCCCATTTCCACTCTGGGATTTCCAATGGTTGCAATAATCCTCCAGGCTTGCAATGCTGTGCCTTTACCTGTTGACACGTCAGACACTTAGCTACATGCTTAGCCACATCCACCTTCATTCCATTCCACCAATAGTGCTGACGCAAATTCTGATACATCTTAGTACTCCCTGGATGAATACTGTAGTTACTTCTGTGTGCCTCGGACAAAATCTTTTCCTTTAGCGCCTCGTCATTAGGCACGCACAGACGTCCTCTAAACTTCAATATTCCGTCAGCAGTCACTTGGAACTCGGCCTTCCTCTCGTCTGCATTCATCATCACAATCTTCTGTATCTCCGGGTCCGTAGACTGCAACTCCTTGATTCTTAGCTGAATCTCTGGTTCGATCTGCAACGTAGCCAACAGACTCGAGAGGCTTCCAACCTCCATCTTAAACTCAGAGTCTCTAATTTCCTCCAGTAATGTCCACTCCTTGACCATCATATGCGCAATGCTCGACTTCCTACTCAGAGCATCTGCCACCTTATTCGCCTTTCCTGGATGGTACAAAATATCGCAGTCGTAGTCCTTCAACAACTCCATCCAACGACGCTGCCTCATATTCAGCTCCTTCTGCGAGAACAGATACTTCAAACTCTGATGGTCCGTAAAAATCTGGAATTTCTCTCCCACCAGATAATGCCTCCAAATCTTCAATGCAAAGACAATCGCAGCTAACTCCAAATCGTGCGTCGGGTAATTCATCTCATGCGGCCTCAACTGTCGAGACGCATACGCTACCACTCGTCCATGCTGCATCAAGACACACCCCAATCCTCTTAATGACGCATCGCTGTATATCTCAAATCCTCCTGGTCCAGACGGAATAGTTAGCACTGGTGCGGAAGTCAATCGATCCTTCAACTCCTGAAAACTTTCCTCGCACTTCTCAGTCCATTGAAACTTTGTTTCCTTCTTCAACAAACGCGTCAGAGGAGACGCTATCACAGAGAATCTTTCCACGAAGCGTCTATAATACCCAGCCAATCCAAGGAAACTTCGCACTTCCGTCACGGTCGTAGGTCTCGGCCATTTCTCTACTGCTTCAATCTTAGATGGGTCCACTGATATTCCTTCTCCAGATACTATATGACCAAGAAACGCCACTCTGTTCAGCCAGAACTCACACTTACTAAACTTCGCATACAGCGAATGTTCCCTTAGCGTCCGCAGGACGATCCTTAAGTGTTCTTCGTGGTCCTCAGAACTCTTCGAATACACTAATATGTCATCAATGAAGACTATCACGAATTGATCCAAAAACTCCTTGAATACCCGATTCATCATATCCATAAATGCGGCTGGAGCATTTGTCAATCCAAACGGCATAACGGTGAACTCATAGTGCCCATACCTCGTCCTAAAAGCAGTCTTGGGCACGTCCTCCTTCTTAATCCTCAATTGGTGATAGCCTGTCCTTAGGTCTATCTTGGAGAACACACATGCACCTTGAAGTTGGTCGAACAGGTCATCAATCCTTGGTAGAGGATACTTATTCTTGATCGTCACTTGGTTCAGCTGTCTGTAATCGATGCACAGTCTTAGTGATCCATCCTTCTTCTTAACAAATAGCACCGGAGCTCCCCATGGTGAAGCACTGGGGCGGATAAATCCTTTATCCAGCAGCTCTTGCATTTGCACCTTCAATTCCTTCAATTCCGATAACGACATCCTATACGGTGCTTTCGAGATCGGCTCCGTTCCAGGTGCCAATTCAATCACAAACTCTACGTCACGCTCTGGTGGCAATCCAGGCAACTCTTGAGGAAATACATCTGGATACTCACTTACTATAGGCACTTCCTCCAACTTCACCTCTTGAGCAGTCGAATCTGACACTGATGCCAAAAATCCCAGGCAACCTTCATTCATTAACTTGGTCGCCTCTAAAGATGAGATCCAAGGAATCGACGTTCCTCCACGATTTCCCCTAAATTCATACCCAGGGTGGCCTACTGGGTTTAGGTGTATGATACTCCTACTACAGTCTACCACTGCACCATGCCTAACTAGCCAATCCATGCCAACAATCACATCAAAATCATACATGGGCAGAACGGCTAAGTCAATTTCTTCTTGCCTATCGCCCAGAGCTAACTTACACCCCTTACATCCTAACGCAATAATTACTCTATCCTTCAACGGGGTGGTTACATGCAAGGTCACATCCAATGGCTTAACATTCATCCCAGACAACTCAACAAAACGTGCAGATACGAAAGAGTGCGACGCTCCCGGATCAAACAAGGCATAAGCGGTATGACCACAGAGAGAAACGGTACCTGTGATCACCCCTGGCGCATTCTCAGCGTCCTTGCGCGCCATTGCATACACTCGTCCCTGAGCAGGCGGACGGTTCTGGTTTCCTTGCGGAGCGTTCACCATCTGCGGTGGCTGCTGTTGCTGTTGCTGGAACGGGGGTCTCTGACCTTTCCTCGGGCAGTTCCTCAGGATATGTCCCGTATGGCCACATCCAAAGCAGCCTCCAATCTTCCTCGGGCAAGGGCTGTTCCCATGCCTCCTGCCACAGTCACGGCAGTTCTGATTCCCGGGGGATGACGGCTTTCCCAAGGTTCTTCTCGCAGGTGGAACGAACTTGCGGTTGTCCTTCATTGGCCTCTTGCCAAAGTCTCTAAAGTTCCCTCTTGGCATAAACCGCGACCCAGATGCGGCGGCCTTTTCTTGCAGATCCCGTTCTATCGCCAGGGCTCGCTCATAGATCTCGTTGTAGTCCCTCAGCCCAGTGGCGATGATCATACTTTTCAATTCGGGCCTCAATCCTTCCCTGAATCTCCTGGCCTTGTCCCATGGGTCGTCAATCAGCCTTCGTGCAAACTTGGACAGCCTGGCAAATTCGCCCTCATATTGGTCCACAGTCAGCGATCCTTGGCGGAGCCTGATGAACTCTTCCATTTTCCTTTCCTGAGCTGCCTCAGAAAAATACTTGCCATTGAATGCTGCACAGAAGGCGGTCCAGTTCGGCCTCATACCATCCGGAAAGACTCGTCCTCTGGTGGCTTTCCACCAATCATCTGCAGTACTCTGAAGCTGATAAGTTGCCAGCGAAACCTTTTCCTCGTCTGCGCAACCCAACACGGAGAAAGCCTTCTCCAGTTGCTCGATCCACAAGGCAGCTACCTCTGGACCACCACTGCCATCGAACTTCGACGGCTGCAACTTCAGAAACTGCTCCACCATATGATGAGTCTGACGTCCACCATTTCCATGCCCATTGCCTCCATTGGCACCATTCGCAGCGGCCAAGGCGGCCTCAGCTGCTTAGGCAACAGTGGCAGCTCTCTCAGCAGCTTGCCTAGCCATCAAGTTACTCACTTCCGTCAGGACTCTCATCATCTCTTCGATCCTGGGGTCCCCTTCAGACTCAGGAGCCCTCGAGCTCGATGCACCAGCAGTCGGTCTTCTGCCCCTATTGCTCATCCTTGCTAACACTCACACCTAAAACAACGAAATTCCCATTCAGGAATCCGGAACTCTAAGTCTAGCAACCAAGCTTTCGTCTACTGTCGCGTCCACTGACATGTATATGCATGTAAATAATCGCTGCAGCTTAAATGCAGTTGAACCCGGTCGACATCTAGACTCAACCCTGCAAATGCATAACCCAGGCCACTCTATTCGCAACCTCAACTAGAAGCCTGTCGGGAGCCGCTTCCTTGATCAGGTCTTTCCCCCAGCGACCACTCCCCGCCCTCATCGTTTCTTGGTGCGAACAGTTGTCCTAAGAAATTCATAGACAAAGAGAATCCCACTCCACGTGTCCCATACCACGCTTCATCACAGTTTTTAGACGTCCCGTCAATCCTGTCCCATACCAGGCTGACGGTCACCAAATCCAACAACATGAATGCATGCATTTCTTTCAAAATCCAAATCTCCTTTTTCAACAATGATTTTCCATTTCTAAACCATTTTGCTTTCGGTGCAGAAATCATGCAATGCATGATGGTCAAGCAGCGCGCGACAGCCGACTAGGCATACAACCACATGCAATACCTCACAGACTAACATTCAGCAATCAGCAATCAAGCGCCCAACTCATGGGGCTCTGCCATAGAACCTTACCTCAAGTCCTGACGCACCTGCAGCTTAGCATAAAACACCTTATCCAAAGGCTACTCTAGACAATCGATTCTACTAAGCAATCACATGCGCCAATCAAATCATGCATTCTACCCTTCCTAATCCTTAGGTCTAGGGTCTGTCTAACTAACTACCCCAAAATCATCAGCCTTATCACTCCAAAACCTCGAACGGTCTCGTATCGAGCTGACCTTGCTCTGATACCACTCGAACGGGGATGTCACGCCCCGGATCCCTACTCGGGAACGCGGCATCCCGTTCCTGCGGAAGATACACCTCGCGCTCGCCTGGTTCACGATAAGCGACGGCCCAAGGGTACTTTCTCTTCGTCGCGACCAGACGACGCAACTTGCGCCAACTCCTCATACCTGCGGAAGGGTGCCTCCTATCCATACACACAAGCATACATAGCAAAGGGGTAGCATGGACAAGATAAACATAAACAACATTTCATAAATACGATTAGCGTTAGGTACAGACTACCAAAAGAAAAACCACTAGCTGTAGATCATCCTACGCTCTATTAATCCTCAAAACATCGGGATTCTGCCATGACTCAGTCCTCCTCGTCGGAATCCTCCACAGGGTCCTCCTCTGGATCCTCCTCCTCGGTATCCATTGCATCGCCCTCCTCGTGGCCATCTATCTCGGAGCGCCCTGGAGTCGGCAACTCCTGCTTCGGGTCGGGGTCGATCACCTGGCCTCCATATTCCGCAGGCTGGAGCCAGAACGGGTCCTCCTCCATGGGAATCGGGGAATCTCTCTGGGGTCCCTCAAAGCCATGAAGGCCCTCTCTAAACCAAGCCTCGAATCTATGGGGCACTAAGTAAGGACCTCCCTAATCTACGAGTACAGTCGTCACATGCCTATGCCACAGGGTAGCGTGCATATCAAAATGGAGGGTAATCTGGGTGTCCATCTGGATCGGCAGACCAAAAAGCATCGGTGGCACATCCATCACTGGTGACCTGGATCTGAAAAAGGTGGCAACCAACGCCAGTGAGTCGAGGACTCAGCAAGCTCACAACTAATCCTAGCGTAGGGTAGGATATACAAGTGGGGTCGGTCCTAACCAGTAACTAGGGTTTGGTACCCGGAGTCCAACGCTCTCGATCTCCCCAGTTTTCATCACACCTCATATAGTCGGTACGAGTTTCATCACAATGGTTCATGCAATAAAGACGGGCAATATCAACAATCAGCAATCATGGTATGCAATGCCACAGGCCTCAAACGGCCATCATAGATCCCAAGGATCAGCCCGCCTATCACTCCAATTCCCATCAGGGCTCTACCAACAGTGCCACACGGCATGCCACGCTGCGTCTCGGACGCCTTATGCTGGCCTCCCTTTTCTCTCCATCTCCCATCAGGGCGCTACCAACAGTGCCACACGGCATAAATCTCGGTGCCACATAGGCCCGTACCACACTGCGTTTCTGACGCCTTACGTTGGTCTCCCTTTTCTCTCCACCTCTCCTCAGGGCACAATCTCATGTCACATCTCCAGTGACTCATGCAATGCTCTGAATGTATGCAGGGCCTAGATGATCACATCAATAACTCGACACAGAGCATGCATGCCAAGGAATATAACGCAAGAGTAGAGCACATCATTCCATCATCACTGAATCTCATATTCATCTTACTGTACATACGAAGATCAAGTACTTCTACTCTCGAACTATCGCTCGTCTAAACTTGCCTTACAACTTGTACAAGATTCCATCATGCCATTGCTTACCCAAGGCCAATCCATAATTCGAGCCCATATAAATCAAGGTTTAATCTAATTAAGAACCCCTAATTAATCGAGCTAAGTTCGACTGGGCCTAAGGCCCACTTCAATAGTTGAGGTCCAATAATTAATTATTAAATTAATTCATATGGGTTGGGCCTATTATTTTATTAATTTCGTGCAAGGCCCAAGCCCATTTCTAAGGGTTTACTATTCAAGCCCATATTCATTGTTTTAGGCCCAATTCAAGTACCCAAGCCCATATACATTTTTGGGTTTCATTTTTTTAATGTTCATGGACTTAATTTAGGCCCAATTTAAATGGATTTTCGTCTATTAGTGGCCCCCTAGCTAGGTTAGGCCCATTTTGATTTGTTTTGGCCCAATTTCTAGAATTAAAGGTTCCTAAGCCCAATACCTTACTTTGGCCCATTAAACCACATGTTCTAGCCCATCACTTCGGTCCACCAACCACATTTCCGAGGCCCATTCATAAACCAAATTTCGTCCATCATCAAGCCCATTAACTTTACTTAGGTCCGGTAGCTTGTTTTTGGTTCATTTAGTGCAATTTAAGGCCCCTAAGCCCATCTATACCTCACGGCCTCTCTCACGCACGCCTACCTCACCATTTGCAGCCCACACTTAGCATTCTAATGACCATTTCGCATGCCAACAGCCCTTATTCGAAACCCACTTCAAGCTTTCCACATGTTAGTTCATAGTAAGCATACCTTAAATTACCTTTCAACCTCACAACAAGCCTAACCGTCTCTAGCACACCCTTCCACATGCATATACTACTAACCTAAACTAGAATTAGTAGTAAAGCTTACCTTAACGGGTTGGGTTGGAGTAGACGACGACGGAAGACACCGAGCGGCTCAAAATGGCCCTCGGCCAAAGGGGGATGGTCGGCGTTTGGGGGCTGATCCGGCGCCCTCCAAGGCTTTCCAAGGACCTAGAATGATGGTTGCACATGCCAAAAGAAGTGAGGAACCATGGAAAGGCAAGGTGACTCGGCCGGGTCCAAAATGAAGCGAAACGACGAGCCGAACGACGAAGGAAAACGGGGCTATTTAGGGTGTTCCATGGGGTGTTCCAGCCATGAAATACAACTAGAAGTGAGCTAGGAAGACTTACCAAGGGAAGCTACGAGGATGGCGGTGGCTGGGAGGGCCGAACGGCGGCGACGATGGAGGAGCTCGGGCGGACGACGGCGACGGCAAGGAGAAGAAAATAAAGAAGAGAGGGAGAGCTTTCGGGAGGGAGAGTGAGATGAGAGAGAGAGCCGAATGAGAGAATGAGGGAGGAGAGAGAGAGAAGAGGCTTAAGTGAAATTCAAATGGGTTAGTGGATTAGGTGAAATAGTGACTTGGACAAGACTTGTACTTGAAATGACAAATGGAGTGACTTGATGGATTGCTTTGGGAATTGAACCAAGATTGACTTGTCTTGGAAATTGAGCCATGATGTGACCGATGTGATTGACAAGACGTTTGATTGATTTGACAACTGATTTGACTTGCCTCGTTTGCGTGCCAAATGCACCGATCGGGTCTCGAGCGCGAACGAATTTTAGACAGGATTTGATTTCGATTAGTCGAATCTACTCTCAAAAATCCTAATTCTAATAATCCTAAGGACTGAGCATTTACCGGGGGCATTTCGGTAATTTTCCATTGACGTCTTGCTTCTCGACGTACACCGGCTGTCTGCCCTTCTGGCGACATTTCTGAAACTGACTTCATTTCTTAATTGTGTTTGTCTTACTAATTCGATTGTCCGAAGTCGGATTTCATTTCGTGGTCAATTTCATTAATTTACGACTCTATCTCTGTCCCAGACCAACGGGCGGCTGTTTGGAAAATTCTCCCCAGTTAGCCTTTCCCCTTCGGTTGGTCATCTCAGGGTAGCTAATCCTGAGTGAGCGTCGATCAGAGGGTATTAACGAAGTGTTTCCATTCCTTTAGAAATTCCGATATTTGGGTCGAATTTTCAGACTGTTACATCTTCTGCCTACTCTGCGCAGTCCTTAATCTGTCTCTGATCACTCTGACTGCCTCAACTGACTGCTGCACTAATTCTGGGCCTGTTATGCTTTTCTCACCAACTTCGTCCCAACAGATTGGCGTTCTACAGGCCCTTCCATACAGTGCCTCAAACGGTGCCATTCTGATACTCTGCTGGTAGCTGTTGTTGTAGGCGAATTCCACTAAGTGTAACTGCTCTTCCCAGCCTCCTTTGAAATCAATTACACAAGCTCTCAGCATGTCTTCCAAAGTCTGTATAGTCCTTTCCGACTGACCATCTGTCTGAGGGTGGTAAGCTGTACTGAATCTCAACTCTGTTCCCAAAGCACCCTGCAAACTCTTCCAAAATGTAGCGGTGAAACGAGGATCTCTGTCTGATACAATACTTACTGGTACCCCATGCAATCTCACTATCTGCCTCACGTACAATTCAGCCAACTTTTCCAAGGTAGAGTCCTTTCGTACTGCAATGAAATGAGCTGATTTCGTCAGTCTGTCCACTATTACCCAAATCGAATCATTGCCTCTCTGACTTCTTGGCAATCCTGTCACGAAATCCATAGTGACATGCTCCCATTTCCACTCTGGAATCTCCAATGGTTGCAGTAGTCCTCCAGGCTTACAATGCTGTGCCTTTACTTGCTGACAGGTCAAGCACTTGGCTACATGCTTAGCCACGTCCACTTTCATACCATTCCACCAATAGTGCTGACGCAAATTCTGATACATCTTAGTACTCCCTGGATGAATACTGTAGTTACTTCTGTGTGCCTCGGACAAAATCTTTTCCTTCAGCTCTTTATCGTTTGGCACGCACAGACGTCCCCTAAACTTCAATATTCCATCAGCAGTTACTTGAAACTCAGCCTTTCTCTCCTCTACATTCATCATCACAATCTTCTGAATGTCTGGGTCCGTAGACTGCATCTCCTTGATTCTTAGCTGAATCTCTGGTTCGATTCGCAACGTAGCCAGCAGACTCGAGAGGCTTCCAACCTCCATCTTAAACTCAGAGTCTCTAATTTCCTCCAGTAATGTCCACTCCTTGACCATCATATGCGCAATGCTCGACTTCCTACTCAGAGCATCTGCCACTTTATTCGCCCTTCCTGGATGGTACAAAATATCGCAGTCGTAGTCCTTCAACAACTCCATCCAACGACGTGCCTCATATTCAGCTCCTTCTGCGAGAACAGATACTTCAAACTCTGATGGTCCGTAAAAATCTGTAATTTCTCTCCCACTAGATAATGCCTCCAAATCTTCAATGCAAAGACAATCGCACCTAACTCCAAGTCGTGCGTCGGGTAATTCATCTCATGCGGCCTCAACTGTCGAGATGCATAAGCTACTACTCGTCCATGCTGCATCAAGACACACCCCAATCCTCTTAATGACGCATCGCTGTATATCTCAAATCCTCCTGGTCCAGACGGAATGGTTAAGACTGGTGCGGAAGTCAATCGATCCTTCAACTCCTGAAAACTCTCCTCGCATTTCTCAGTCCATTGAAACTTTGTTTCCTTCTTCAACAAACGCGTCAGAGGAGACGCTATCACAGAGAATCTTTCCACGAAGCGTCTATAATACCCAGCCAATCCAAGGAAACTTCGTACTTCCGTCACGGTCGTAGGTCTCGGCCATTTCTCTACTGCTTCAATCTTAGATGGGTCCACTGATATCCCTTCTCCAGATACTATATGACCAAGAAACGCCACTCTGCTCAGCCAGAACTCACACTTACTGAACTTCGCATACAGCGAATGTTCCCTTAGCGTTCGCAGGACGATCCTTAAGTGTTCTTCGTGGTCCTCAGAACTCTTCGAATATACCAAGATGTCATCAATGAAGACTATCACAAACTGATCCAGAAACTCCTTGAATACTCGATTCATCATGTCCATAAATGCGGCTGGGGCATTTGTCAATCCAAACGGCATAACTGTGAACTCGTAGTGCCCATACCTCGTCCGAAAGGCAGTCTTGGGCACGTCCTCCTTCTTAATCCTCAATTGGTGATAGCCTGTCCTTAGGTCTATCTTGGAGAACACGCAAGCGCCTTGAAGTTGGTCAAACAGGTCATCAATCCTTGGCAGAGGATACTTATTCTTGATCGTCACTTGGTTCAACTGTCTGTAATCGATGCACAGCCTTAGTGATCCATCCTTTTTCTTAACAAACAGCACCGGAGCTCCCCATGGTGAAGCACTGGGGCGGATAAATCCTTTATCCAATAGCTCTTGCATCTGTACCTTCAACTCTTTTAGCTCAGACAACGACATTCTATACGGTGCTTTCGAGATCGGCTCCGTTCCAGGTGCCAATTCGATCATAAATTCTACTTCACGCTCAGGTGGCAATCCAGGCAACTCTTGAGGAAATACATCTGGATACTCACTTACTACAGGCACTTCTTCTAGCTTCATTTCTAGGGCAGTCGAATCTAATACTGATGCCAGAATTCCCAGGCAACCTTCATCCATTAACGTGGTCGCCTCTAAAGATGAGATCCAAGGAATCGACGTTCCTCCACGATTTCCCTTAAATTCATACCCAGGGTGGCCTACTGGGTTTAGCTGTATGATACTCCTACCACAGTCTATCACGGCCCCATGTCTAACCAACCAATCCATGCCAACAATCACATCAAAATCATACATGGGCAAAACAGCTAAATCGATCTCTTCCTCTCTATCGCCCAGAGCTAACTTACACCCCTTACATCCTAACGCAACAATCACTCTATCTTTCAACGGGGTGGTTACATGCAAGGTCACATCCAATGGCTTAACATTCATCCCAGACAACTCAACAAAACGTGCAGATACGAAAGAGTGCGACGCTCCCGGATCAAACAAGGCATAAGCGGTATGACCACAGAGAGAAACGGTACCTGTGATCACCCCTGGCGCATTCTCAGCGTCCTTGCGCGCCATTGCATACACTCGTCCCTAAGCAGGCGGACGGTTCTGGTTTCCTTGCGGAGCGTTCACCATCTGCGGTGGCTGCTGTTGCTGTTGCTGGAACGGGGGTCTCTGACCTTTCCTCGGGCAGTTCCTCAGGATATGTCCCGTCTGGCCACATCCAAAGCAGCCTCCAATCTTCCTCGGGCAAGGGCTGTTCCCATGCCTCCTGCCACAGTCACGGCAGTTCTGATTCCCGGGGGATGACGGCTTTCCCAAGGTTCTTCTCGCAGGTGGAACGAACCTGCGGTTGTCCTTCATTGGCCTCTTGCCAAAGTCTCTAAAGTTCCCTCTTGGCACAAACCGCGACCCAGATGCGGCGGCCTTTTCTTGCAGATCCCGTTCTATCGCCAGGGCTCGCTCATAGATCTCGTTGTAGTCCCTCAGCCCAGTGGCGATGATCATACTTTTCAATTCGGGCCTCAATCCTTCCCTGAATCTCCTGGCCTTGTCCCATGGGTCGTCAATCAGCCTTCGTGCAAACTTGGACAGCCTGGCAAATTCGCCCTCATATTGGTCCACAGTCAGCGATCCTTGGCGGAGCCTGATGAACTCTTCCATTTTCCTTTCCTGAGCTGCCTCAGAAAAAAACTTGCCATTGAATGCTGCACAGAAGGCGGTCCAGTTCGGCCTCATACCATCCGGAAAGACTCGTCCTCTGGTGGCTTTCCACCAATCATCTGCAGTACTCTGAAGCTGATAAGTTGCCAGCGAAACCTTTTCCTCGTCTGCGCAACCCAACACGGAGAAAGCCTTCTCCAGTTGCTCGATCCACAAGGCAGCTACCTCTGGACCACCACTGCCATCGAACTTCGACGGCTGCAACTTCAGAAACTGCTCCACCATATGATGAGTCTGACGTCCACCATTTCCATGCCCATTGCCTCCATTGGCACCATTCGCAGCGGCCAAGGCGGCCTCAGCTGCTTGGGCTACAGTGGCAGCTCTCTCAGCAGCTTGCCTAGCCATCAAGTTACTCACTTCAGTCAGAACTCTCATCATCTCTTCGATCCTAGGGTCTCCTTCAGACTCAGGAGGCCTCGAGCTCGATGCACCGGCAGTCGGTCTTCTGCGCCTATTGCTCATCCTTGCTAACACTCACACCTAAAACAACGAAATTCCCATTCAGGAATCCGGAATTCTAAATCTAACAACCAAGCTTTCGTCTACTGTCGCGTCCACTGACATGTATATGCATGTAAATAATCGCTGCAGCTTAAATGCAGTTGAACCCGGTCGACATCTAGACTCAACCCTGCAAATGCATAACCCAGGCCACTTTGTTCGCAACCTCAACTAGAAGCCTGTCGGGAGCCGCTTCCTTGATCAGGTCTCTGCCCCGGCGACCACTCCCCGCCCTCATCGTTTCTTGGTGCGAACAGTTGTCCTAAGAAATTCATAGACAAAGAGAATCCCACTCCACGTGTCCCATACCACGCTTCATCACAGTTTTTAGACGTCCCGTCAATCCTGTCCCATACCAGGCTGACGGTCACCAAATCCAACAACATGAATGCATGCATTTCTTTCAAAATCCAAATCTCCTTTTTCAACAATGATTTTCCATTTTTAAACCATTTTGCTTTCGGTGCAGAAATCATGCAATGCATGATGGTCAAGCAGCGCGCGACAGCCGACTAGGCATACAACCACATGCAATACCTCACAGACTAACATTCAGCAATCAGCAATCAAGCGCCCTACTCATGGGGCTCTGCCTTAGAACCTTACCTCAGGTCCTGACGCACCTGCAGCTTAGCACAAAACACCTTGTCCAAAGGCTACTCTAAACAATCGATTCGGCTAGGCAATCACATGCGCCAATCAAATCATGCATTCTACCCTTCCTAATCCTTAGGTCTAGGGTCTATCTATCTAACTACCCCAAAATCAACATCCTTATCACTCCAAAACCTCGAACTGTCTCATATCGAGCTGACCTTGCTCTGATACCACTCGAACGGGGATGTCACGCCCCGGATCCCTACTCGGGAGCGCGGCATCCCGTTCCTGCGGAAGATACACCTCGCGCTCGCCTGGTTCACGATGAGCGACGGCCCAGGGATACTTTCTCTTCGTCGCAACCAGACGACGCAACTTGCGCCAAATTCTCATACCTGCGGAAGCGTGCCTTCTAACCATACACACAAGCATACATAACGAAAGGGGTAGAGTAAACAAGATAAGCATGAACCATATTATAAAAATATAATCAGCGTTAGGTACAGACTCCCAAAAAGAGACTACCAATCACAGATCTTCCTACGCTAACAACCTAATCCTCGAACCATCGAAATTCTGCCATAACTCAGTCCTCCTCGTCGGAATCCTCCACAGGGTCCTCCTCTGGATCCTCCTCCTCGGTATCCATCGCATCGCCCTTCTCGTGGCCATCTATCTCGGAGCGCCCGGGAGACGGCAACTCCTGCTTCGGGTCGGGGTCGATCACCTGGCCTCCATATTCTGCAGGCTGGAGCCAAAACGGGTCCTCCTCCATGGGAATCGGGGAATCTCTCTGGGGTCCCTCAAAGCCATGTAGGCCCTCTCTAAACCAAGCCTCGAATCTATGGGGCACTAAATAAGGACCTCCCTGATCTACGAGTACAGTCGTCACGTGCCTATGCCACAGGGTAGCGTGCATATCAAAATGGAGGGTAACCTGGGTGTCCATCTGGATCGGCAGACCAAAAAGCATCGGTGGCACATCCATCACTGGTGACCTGGATCTGAAAAAGGTGGCAACCAACGCTAGTGATCGAGGACTCAGCAAGCTCACCACTAATCCTAGCGTAGGGTAGGATATACGAGTGGGGTCGGTCCTAACCAGTAACTAGGGCTCAGGATTCAAAGTTCAACGCTCTCGATCTCCCCAGTTTTCATCACACCTCATATAGCCAATACGAGATTCGTCACAATGGTTCATGCAATAAAGACGGGCAATATCAACAATCAGCAATCATGGTATGCAATGCCACAGGCCTCAAACGGCCATCATAGATCCCAAGGATCAGCCCGCCTATCACTCCAATTCCCATCAGGGCTCTACCAACAGTGCCACACGGCATGCCACGCTGCGTCTCGGACGCCTTATGCTGGCCTCCCTTTTCTCTCCATCTCCCATCAGGGCGCTACCAACAGTGCCACACGGCATGCCACGCTGCGTCTCGGACGCCTTATGCTGGCCTCCCTTTTCTCTCCATCTCCCATCAGGGCGCTACCAACAGTGCCACACGGCATAAATCTCGGTGCCACATAGGCCCGTACCACACTGCGTTTCTGACGCCTTACGTTGGTCTCCCTTTTCTCTCCACTTCCCCTCAGGGCACAATCTCATGTCACATCTCCAGTGACTCATGCAATGCTCTGAATGTATGCAGGGCCCAGATGATCACATCAACAACTTAACACAGAGCATGCATGCCAAAGAATATAACGCAAGAGTAGAGCACATCATTCAATCGATCAGTGAATCTCATATTCATCTTACTGTACACACGAAGATCAAGTACTTCTACTCTCGAACTATCGCTCGTCTAAACTTGCCTTACAACTTGTACAAGATTCCATCATGCTATTACTTACCCAAGGCCAATCCATAATTCGAGCCCATAACCCAAAGTCTAATCTAATTAAGGGTCTTAGTTAATCAAGTTAAGCTCGGCTGGGCCCAAGGCCCACTTCAATAGTTGAGGTCCAATAATTAATTATTAAATTAATTCATATGGGTTGGGCCTATTATTTTATTAATTTCGTGCAAGGCCCAAGCCCATTTCTAAAGGTTTACTATGCAAGCCCATATTCGTTATTTTAGGCCCAATTCAAGTACCCAAGCCCATATACATTTTTGGGTTTCATTCTTTAATGTTCATGGACTTAATTTAGGCCCAATTAAATAAGATTTTCGTCCATTAGTGGCCCACTAACTAGATGTGGCCCATTTTGATTAGTTTTGGCCCAATTACTTGATTTTTAAAGCTTTCAAGCCCATTAGTTCCCTTTGGCCCATTATGTACACGCCTAAGTCCACATTTGCAGCCCACTAATCATGTTTTCAAGGCCCATTCAAGTTGTTAGTTTCGTCCATTGGCAAGTCCATTAGGATATTTTAGGCCCGTTAACTTGTTTTTGATCAAATTAGAGCAAGTTAAGCCCCCTAAGCCCAATAACACCTCACGGCCTCTCCACCACACAGTTACCTCATCATTTGCAGCCCACACTTAGCATTTTAAGGCCCATTTCACACGCTAACAGCCCCTCTCTTGGCCCACATCCACATACTAGTCCATTAGCCTCAACTAATCCAACCTTAATCACACACTAACCTTCTTAATCACAATCACTAGCCCATAATACCACCCCACATACACATATACAACTAGCCTAGTCCAAGATTAGTGGTAGAGCTTACCTATAGGAGTTGAGGACGACGACGGGGACGGCAAGGAACTCCGGCGGCCAAGGAAAGTTCACGGCCTAAGGAGAAATCAGCCTAGTCCGGTGTTCAAATGGGGTTGGACGGCCATGAAAATGAAAGAGAAGAAGGCTAGGGAGCTTACCAACATGTGCGGAGGGAGCGGGGTGTAGGACGGTGGCCGACGGTGGCGGAGATGATGGCACGACAACGACGACGATACGGCTACACGGAGGAACCGAGAGAGAGAGAGAGTGACGGTGAGGGCTTGGCCGGCTCAAGGTGACTCACAAGGCCACAAAACAACAAGGGAAAGGATGAGAAGGGGCTTACCGTGAGGTGGTGGCGACGAGGAAGGTGGCGGACGACGGTGGCTCACGGTGGAGCTCGGGCGGACGGCGGCCAAGGAGAAACCGTGAGGGGGAGAGATTTCGGGAGGGAGAGAGAGATGAGAGAGAGAGCCGAATGAGAGAATGAGGGAGGAGAGAGAGAGAAGAGGCTTAAGTGAAATTCAAATGGGTTAGTGGATTAGGTGAAATAGTGACTTGGACAAGACTTGTACTTGAAATGACAAATGGAGTGACTTGATGGATTGCTTTGGGAATTGGACCAAGATTGACTTGTCTTGGAAATTGAGCCATGATGTGACCGATGTGATTGACAAGACGTTTGATTGATTTGACAACTGATTTGACTTGCCTCGATTTGCGTGCCAAATGCACCGATCGGGTCCCGAGCGCGAACGAATTTCAGACAGGATTTGATTTCGATTAGTCGAATCTACTCTCAAAAATCCTAATTCTAATAATCCTAAGGACTGAGCATTACCGGGGGCATTTCGGTAATTTTCCATTGACGTCTTGCTTCTCGACGTACACCGGCTGTCTGCCCTTCTGGCGACATTTCTGAAACTGACTTTATTTCTTAATTGTGTTTGTCTTACTAATTCGATTGTCCGAAGTCGGATTTCATTTCGTGGTCAATTTCATTAATTTACGACTCTGTCTCTGTCCCAGACCAACGGGCGGCTGTTTGGAAAATTCTCCCCAGTTAGCCTTTCCCCTTCGGTTGGTCATCTCAGGGTAGCTAATCCTGAGTGAGCGTCGATCAGAGGGTATTAACGAAGTGTCTCCATTCTTTTAGAAATTCCGATATTTGGGTCGAATTTTCAGACTGTTACATCTTAAAGGTCTTACTGGCCATGCTTAAGCACATTCTCGTCCCAATCCAATAAGAGTATCTTTATTTTCCTTGGCACACCCTCTGAATTTCCTCACATTTTGCTTTCATACTCATCCACAAATGTTTACTCTTGATGAAGCTTCAGGAAATTTTTCCATCCTTTTTTTCCTCTCGAGCGCCCTCTTCATCTTTTCCGTCCATAGGGTAACTACTGCCATCAAGATCAGATAACTTCACCTTCAAAAATAATTCCACTTACTAATGCATTTAACGGACTCCATTTCATATTTCTGTTGATCCTATCAATCTCATTGGCCCCGTTCACGGTGGCCACTACAGCTTTTGCAGCTCGGGCAACAATAGCAGCTCTTTCTTCAGTCTGCCTGCCCATCGGATTCCCTTATTTCTTTCTACATTTTCCAGACCTCATCCATCCTTGGTTCTTCGACTGCAGAAACTTACTTCTGGTCCTCCACTCCCTCAAACTCAATTAGTTGCAGTTTCAGGAATTGGTCTACTACATGATGTATCTGACGACCTCCATTTCAATTACCCTTACCCCCATTCGTTCCATTCACAGCAGCCAGAGCGGCATCAGCTGCTGGGGCTACAATGGCAGTTCTTCTTACCGCCTACCTACCCATCAATTTACTGACTTCAATCAAGATTCTCATCAACTTTTCGATCCTAGAGTCTCTCTCTGGTGCTGGAGCTCGTGAACTCTACGCGGCTGCGCTAGGTTTTATGCCCCTATTGCTCATCCTTTCTAATCTTATCCACTTCTGGACCCGATGTAATTCTTTCAGGAATTAGTAATCTAAACTACCATACAAGCTTTCGCCTGCTATCGCGTCTACTGACATGAATATGCATGTAAAATTCACTGCAGCCTAAATGCAATTGAACCTGGTGGACATCTAGACTCAACCCCGTCAATGCACACCCTAGGCCACTCTGTTCGCCACCTCAACTAGAAGCCTGCCGGGAGCCGCTCGTTGAACGGGTCTCTGCCCCGGCGACCACTCCCCGCCCTCATCATTTCTTGGTGCGAACAGTTGTCCTAAGTTACCCATATCCAAGGAGAATCCCGTTCCACATGTCCCATACCACGCTTCATTACAGTTTTTAGACGTCCCGTCAGACCTATCCCATACCAGGCTGACGGTTACCCGATCCAACAACATGAGATGCATGTGCTTTTCAAATCCAAATCTCCCCTTTTAAACAGTTTCCAATTAAAACCATTTTGTTTTCAATGCATAAATCATGCAATGCATGATGGTCAAGCAGTGTGCGACAGCCGACTAAGCGTACAACCACAAACAACAGTCAACAATCAACAACAAACAACAACAATCAGCAACCAGCAAATCAGCAGTCATCATCCCAGAACCCTACTCATGGGGATATGCTTTAGAACCTTACCTCAGGTCCTGACGCACCTGCAATTCAGTTCATAATTGCTATTGCCTCAGTCTATTCTAGGAAACTAATTGAACTAAGCAATCACATGCGCCAATCAATTCAGGAATTCTACCCTCCCTAATTCTTAGGTCTAGGGTCTGCCTATTTAACTACCACAAAATCAACAGCCTTATCACTCCAAATCCTCGAACGGTCTCGTATTGAGCTGACCTTGCTCTGATACCACTCGAACGGGGATGTCAAGCCTCGAGCCCCTCTCGAGCCCGCGACATCCCGCTCATACATTCAAATCTCTTCTCAGCACTCGCCTGCTCTAGGATACACGACGGCCCAGGGAATTACCTTCGTCGCGACCAGACGGCGCGTCCATCAAAAACCATCATATGATCCTGTTAACCTGAACTTGAAACCTGCGGAAGCGTGCCTCCTATCCATACATGCATACATATGAAAATCGGGGTAGTACACAAAGGAGAAACACAAAGCATCCATATATACATGTTAACAAGGCGTTCGGTACAGACCCCCAAAAGAAAATTTCAACCCATGGTCTCGATACCTACGCTTACACTATCTCCCAAAAACTAGGCCAGCGTCAGCAGAACTCAGTCCTCTAGCTGCTCCTCGGGATCCTCCTCCTGGTTGGTGTCCATGGCGTCGCCCTCCTTGTGGCCGTCTATCTCCGAGCGTCCTGGAGACGACAGTTCTAACATCGGGTCGGGGTCGACCACCTCACCTCCATATACAGCAGGTCGTAAAATAGTGGGGTCGTCCCCCATGGGTATCGGGGCATCTCTCAAGGGCCCCTCCATACCTAACTCGTCCTCTCTATACCAGGCCTCGAACTTATAGGGAACAAATTGGGGACCTCCCTGATCCACCCATACAGTAGTCAGTCGTCTGAGCCACATTGTAGCACTTTCATCGTAATGGCGGGTAACCTCGGGCTCCATCTGCACTGGCAGGCCAAAGAACACAGGGGGTGCGGCCATCACTGGCGTCTGGGATCTGAAAATATGGCAACCACCGCCAGTGAGTCGAGGACTCAGCAAGCTCACCCCTAATCCTAGCGTAGGATAGAGTATACTAGTAGGATCGGTCCTATCCATTAACTAGGGTTTCAGGTCATCTGACTCGCGTAGGGTGAGGTACGCTCACTGGATGGGTCATGTCCGGCAATTAATAAGACGAACTAGCACTCTCTACCCAAACGGTCTCAGCGGTACAACAATAAAACGTAAACGTACACAGGCCAAACCAATCAGGCAAGCATGCGTTTAATAAGGCAGTCTCGCATAACGTGAATGATTATCATCTATGCCATGACCTCAGATTCATTATTCAGTTTTCAATGTTCATTTTGCACTGCCAGAGTTTCGTCTTGACCAGCGTGTCACGCCTCAGGTCTCATATTCGTACATGCCATATGCCAATGCTCAAATGTTCAAATGCTCATTGCTTGTGCCTCAATGCACATCACCCATTGTCCATGCACCCGCATATACGCCTCCAGCGCGCAAAGACCCAGGTGCACAATATCCTCCTAGTGCTTCAACCCGCATAGCGTCAAAACTAAGACCTGGGTAGGCACCCTTATCTCTCCAGCTACCCCGTGCCGAGCAAGTCCGGGCGCACAACATCCTTATACTCCCTATTCCCCGCGTAACAACACATCAGGGCCCATCCAACATGTCACACCTCTCGGTGACTAATGCCATACTCATGAAATATGGTGCTCAAACAATGTCGAACAGAGAATCAGTCATAGAGCATGCATTCACGAAGGTACATGAGTACAGGAGCAAAGCATTTCTAGAAATCATCTGAGCTACTCGCGTTCAGTAGAACAGGCCACATGTGTACCTAGTACTCTAAAAGCGGATTCTCGCTCATTTAGGTTCAATCAGACGTCCCACATTAAGCCATTTACTTCCCCTGAACAATCCTCTCGAATGAACCTCAGCCGTGGTTAACATCGCCCTTTGGAACCCGTTTATTTCAGGACTTGGTCCTATCAGACCCAATAATCCGGCCTAAGCGTAGTCTCTATCATTAGACCTCGGCCCATCGATGGCCCGTAATTAACATCTTAAAATCCTTTTGGATTCCAATTGATCTTATTAAATTTAATTAAGCCCAATATCTAAGGCCCAGTGGCCCTTTCTTTAGCTTCAGCCCATTAAGTTGAATTAGGCCCAATTGGGTCTAAGCTCACCTACTATTCACAAGCCCATGATTTAATTATAAGTAATTAAATATTTCAAGGCCCATTATTTTTATTAATTTCGAGTGAGGCCCAAGCCCATATTTTAAGGCAAGCTTATTAAGCCCATTTTAGCATATTTAGGCCAAATTTCAAACCCTAAGCCCACATACTCTATTGGGCCCTAAAATTTTATATTCTAGACTATAATTGAGGCCCATTTTATTCTCATTTTCGTCCATATAAGGCCCACTAGCAAGACTTAAGCCCAATGATTCTATTTTGGCCCAATTAGTCCAAATTTTAACCCCTAAGCCTAATTACATCATAAGGCCCATCACTTCTCACACTTAATCCATCAACTTGCAGCCCATATCATCTAATTTGAAGCCCAATTTATGATGTCCAAGCCCCAGATTAACCCATCTTACAGAACAACCAAACTAACCCTAATTAGATTAGCCTAAATTACTCGCTTATCATCTAGTCCACTTGGATCACCATACAAATCAGTATCTAAATCATGCATACACCATTCCTAAGCGGGGATTAGAGGCTAGCTTTGTAACAGTCTGAAAATTCGACCCAAATATCGGAATTTCTAAAAGAATGGAAACACTTCGTTAATACCCTCTGATCGACGCTCACTCAGGATTAGCTACCCTGAGATGACCAACCGAAGGGGAAAGGCTAACTGGGGAGAATTTTCCAAACAGCCGCCCGTTGGTCTGAGACAGAGACAGAGTCGTAAATTAATGAAATTGACCACGAAATGAAATCCGACTTCGGACAATCGAATTAGTAAGACAAACACAATTACGAAATAAAGTCAGTTTCAGAAATGTCGCCAGAAGGGCAGACAGCCGGTGTACGTCGAGAAGCAAGACGTCAATGGAAAATTACCGAAATGCCCCCGGTAAATGCTCAGTCCTTAGGATTAATAGAATTAGGATTTTTGAGAGTAGATTCGACTAATCAAAATCAAATCCTGTCTAAAATTCGTTCGCGCTCGAGACCCGATCGGTGCATTTGGCACGCAAATCGAGACAAGTCAAATCAGTTGTCAAATCAATCAATGTCAAGTCAAACCATCGGTCAATCATGGCACAAGTTCCAAGGCAATCCATCAAGTCAAATCTAAGTACATCAAGAGTACACATCATGTCCATGTCACTATTCCACCTAATTCCACCTACCATTATTTTGAATTTTTGTTTTATCTTGAATAAACTCTCTTCTCTCTCTCTCCTCACCCCTCATTCTCTCATTCGGCACTCTCTCTCCCTCACTCTCTCTCCCGAAAACTCTTCCTCCCTTCTCAACTCTCTCTCGGCTTCTCTCCCTCCCGTTGCCGTGCCGCCCGAGCACTCCTCCACCGCGGGCCGCCGTTGTCCGTCATTCTCCTCCGTTGTCGCCACCTCGAGGTAAGCCTCTCTCCTCCCTTCTCCTTGTTGTCCCGTGGCCATGAGAGCCCTTGAAACCACACCTCAACCTCACCGTCCATCTCTCTCTCGGTGGCCCTTGTGTAGCCGCCTTCGTCGTCGTCGATCATCGTCGTTCGGCCACCGCTCCTCACCGTCAACCATCCTCACTCCTTGGTAAGTATTCCAAGCTCCCTTGTTTTCATTTTCCATGACCCTTTAAAGCCGTTTGTCGACCAAGCCACCCGAATCTCCTTGTAGGCCGAAAAGCCCTCACGGCCATTCTCGCTCCGCCTCGCGTCGTCGTCATTTCCAACCCATATCCGGTAAGCTCTACCCCTAATCTTGGTTTAGGTTAGTAATATACGTTTGTGGAACGCCAATAGAGGCCGATTATGATGATTTTAGTAAAGAGATTGCACGGTTCGAGCCTAGACAATTAAGGTTGTGTTATGTGCTTGGTACAAGAGGTTAAACTAAGCGTTTGGAGACTTGTAGGGGGCTGGAAATGTGGTATGCGTGGCTGTGAGTGTTCGGCCTAGGCGTGAGTAGGGTGGACCGAAAGGGATTTATGGGCCTCGAGACTTAAACCACTTGAATCGGACCTAATCCAAGCTACCGGGCCTAAATACAACTAATGGACTTACTAATGGCTGATATCCACCATCCTAATGGGCCTTGAAAACATGATTGGTGGGCTGCAAATGTGGGTCTAGGCGTGTACATAATGGGCCAAAGGGAACTAATGGGCTTGAAAGCCTTAAGAATCAAGTAATTGGGCCAAAACTAATCAAAATGGGCCAAATATAGTTAGTGGGCCACTAATGGACGAAAATCCACTTAAATTGGGCCTAAATTAAGTCCATGAAAATTTAAGAATGAAACCCAAAAATGTATATGGGCTTGGGTACTTGAATTGGGCCTAAAATAATGAATATGGGCTTGAATAGTAAACCTTTAGAAATGGGCTGGGCCTTGCATGAAATTAATAAAATAATAGGCCCAACCCATATGAATTAATTTAAGAATTAGTTATTGGACCTCAACTATTGAAGTGGGCCTTAGGCCCAGTCGAACTTAGCTTGATTTATTAGAGGCCCTTCATTAGATTAGACCTTGGTTTATATGGGCTCGATTAGTGGATTGTCCTTGGATAATTAATAGTATAGTAGACTTTTGTTTAAGATGTAAGGCGGACTTGGATTGTCGAAACTTTGTGAATAGAGATAATTGATCTATGTCTGCTTGGCTCGTTAATCATGAGATGTATCAGTTGGTCAATTGATGTGCTCTGTCTTGCACTTATGATTATTGGCATGCATGTAACAGTCTGAAAATTCGACCCAAATATCGGAATTTCTAAAAGAATGGAGACACTTCGTTAATACCCTCTGATCGACGCTCACTCAGGATTAGCTACCCTGAGATGACCAACCGAAGGGGAAAGGCAAACTGGGGAGGATTTTCCAAACAGCCGCCCGTTGGTCTGGGACAGAGACAGAGTCGTAAATTAATGAAATTGACCACGAAATGAAATCCGACTTCGGACAATCGAACTAGTAAGACAAACACAATTAAGAAATAAAGTCAGTTTCAGAAATGTCGCCAGAAGGGCAGACAGCCGGTGTACGTCGAGAAGCAAGACGTCAATGGAAAATTACCGAAATGCCCCCGGTAATGCTCAGTCCTTAGGATTAATAGAATTAGGATTTTTGAGAGTAGATTCGACTAATCAAAATCAAATCCTGTCTAAAACTCGTTCGCGCTCGAGACCCGATCGGTGCATTTGGCACGCAAATCGAGACAAGTCAAATCAATTGTCAAATCAATCAATGTCAAGTCAAACCATCGGTCAATCATGGCACAAGTTCCAAGGCAATCCATCAAGTCAAATCCAAGTACATATGTCACCCATCAAGTACAACATCAATCCATAACACTATTCAACCTAATCAACCTAACCCCATTATCTTATTTTGAATTTTATCAACCCATTCTCTCTCCTCCCCCCTTAAACTTTCGGCCGGCCCTCTTCTCTCTCTCCTCTCCTTCATTTCTCTTCTTTTTCCTCTCTCCCTCACCCTCTCTCTCGGCTCACTCTCCCTTTGCCGTCCACCGCCCGTGTTGCCGTCGTCTCCTCATCGTGCCGCCACCGTCGGCTCCTCCGGGTTGCCTCGTCGTCTTGGTAGGTCCCCTTGACTCACTCTTGTACATTTTACACGGCTTAGACCCCCCTCAAGAGGCCGAAACAGCCGCCCCTTTCCATCGTCATTTCTTCGTCGTTTCGCTTCCATTTGAACCCGAACTTGCTCACCTTCGTTCCCTCGGTTCCTCACCTCCCTTGGCTTCTTGTATGGTTGGTTTAGAGTCCTTGGAGGCCACGGAACAGCCGAGATCAGCCCCGTTGCCGCCGCTCCTTTCCCGTCGACCGTGAGCCCCATTCGCCCGCTCGGTGTCTCTTCGTCGTTCGTCGTCGTCCCGAGCTGATTTGTGTAAGTTCTACTACTAATCCTAGTCTAGGTTAGTGGTATATGCTTGTAGGATGTTGTGGTAGAGGCTGGTTGTGCTTATGGTGGGATTGGAATGTGCTTAAAGTTAAGAGTTCCCTATGCTACCTTGTTGGAAACTTGATTGGGTTGAATATGTGGGCTGTGGATTCATGGATTGGACCTTAGGATGTGTTTAGGAGCTGCAAATAGGTGGGTTAGGCGTGAAAGGGGTAGGCCGAAACATGGAAATGGGCTTGGAAGCTTTAAAAATCAAGTAATTGGGCCAAACTAATCAAAATGGGCCAAACCTAGTTAGTGGGCCACTAATGGACGAAAATCTTATTTAATTGGGCCTAAATTAAGCCCATGAACATTAAAGAATGAAACCCAAAAATGTATATGGGCTTGGGTACTTGAATTGGGCCTAAATTAATGAATATGGGCTTGAATGGTAAACCTTTAGAAATGGGCTTGGGCCTTGCACGAAATTAATAAAATAATAGGCCCAACCCATATGAATTAATTTAAGAATTAATCATTGGACCTCAACTATTTAAGTGGGCCTTAGGCCCAGTCGAACTTAGCTTGAGTAATTAGAGGCCCTTCATCAGATTAGACCTTGGTTTATATGGGCTCGATTAGTGGATTGTCCTTGGATAATTGATAGTATAGTAGACTTTTGTTTAAGATGTAAGGCGGACTTGGATTATCGAAACTTTGTGGATAGAGATAATTGATCTACGTCTGCTTGGCTCGTTGATCATGAGATGTATCAGTTGGTCGATTGATGTGCTCTGTCTTGCACTTATGATTATTGGCATGCATGCTCTGTGTTGAGTTATTGATGTGATCATCTGGGCCCTGCATACATTCAGAGCATTGCATGAGTCACTGGAGATGTGACGTGAGATGGTGCCCTGAGTGGAAGTGGAGAGAAAAGGGAGACCAACGTAAGGCGTCAGAAACGCAGTGTGGTACGGGCCTATGTGGCACCGAGATTTATGCCGTGTGGCACTGTTGGTAGCGCCCTGATGGGAGATGGAGAGAAAAGGGAGGCCAGCATAAGGCGTCCGAGACGCAGCGTGGCATGCCGTGTGGCACTGTTGGTAGAGCCCTGATGGGAATTGGAGTGATAGGCGGGCTGATCCTTGGGATCTATGATGGCCGTTTGAGGCCTGTGGCATTGCATACCATGATTGCTGATTGTTGATATTGCCCGTCTTTATTGCATGAACCATTGTGATGAAACTCGTACCGACAATATGAGGTGTGATGAAAACTGGGGAGATCGAGAGCTTTGAACCTTGAATCCTGAACCCTAGTTACTGGTTAGGACCGACCCCACTTGTATATCCTACCCTACGCTAGGATTAGTGGTGAGCTTGCTGAGTCCTCGACTCACTGGCGTTGGTTGCCACCTTTTTCAGATCCAGGTCGCCAGTGATGGATGTGCCACCGATGCTTTTTGGTCTGCCGATCCAGATGGACACCCAGGTTACCCTCCATTTTGATATGCACGCTACTCTGTGGCATAGGCATGTGACGACTGTGCTCGTAGATCAGGGAGGTCCTTATTTAGTGCCCCATAGATTCGAGGCTTGGTTTAGAGAGGGCTTGCATGGTTTTGAGGGACCCCAGAGAGATTCCCCGATTCCCATGGAGGAGGACCCGTTTTGGCTCCAGCCTACAGAATATGGAGGCCAGGTGATCGACCCCGACCCGCAGCAGGAGTTGCCGTCTCCAGGGCGCTCCGAGATAGATGGCCACGAGGAGGGCGATGCGATGGATACCGAGGAGGAGGATCCAGAGGAGGACCCTGTGGAGGATTCCGACGAGGAGGACTGAGTTATGGCAGAATTCCGATGGTTCGAGAATTAGGTTGTTAGCATAGGAAGATCTGTGATTAGCAGTTTCTTTTTGGGAGTCTGTACCTAACGCTGATTATATTATGAAATGCTGATTTTGCTTATCTTGATTTTGCTACCCCTTTGTCATGAATGCTTGTGTGTATGGATAGAAGGCACGCTTCCGCAGGTAAGAGAATTTGGCGCAAGCCGCGTCGTCTGGTCGCGACGAAAAGAAATTTTCCCTGGGCCGTCGCTTATCATAAACCAGTCGAGCGCGAGGTGTATCTTCCGCAGAAACGGGGTGCCGCGCTCGCGAGTAGGGATCCGGGGCGTGACATCCCCGTTCGAGTGGTATCAGAGCAAGGTCAGCTCGATACGAGACCGTTCGAGGCTTGGAGTGATAAGGCTGATGATTTTGGGGTAGTTAGTTAGACAGACCCTAGACCTAAGGATTAGGAAGGGTAGAATGCATGATTTGATTGGCGCATGTGATTGCTTAGCGAAATTGATTGTCTAGAGTAACCTTGGGATAAGGTATTTCATGCTAAGCTGCAGGTGCGTCAGGACCTGAGGTAAGGTTCTATGGCAGAGCCCCATGAGTTGGGCGTTTGGATGTTGATTGCTGAATGCTAGTCTGTGAGGTATTGCATGTGGTTGTATGCCTAGTCGGCTGTCGCGCGCTGTCTGACCATCATGCATTGCATGACTTCTGCATTAAAGGCAAAATGGTTTACAAATGAAAGTTGTTAAAAAGGAGATTTGGATTTTGAAAGAAATGCATGCATCTCACGTTGTTGGATTTGGTGACCGTCAGCCTGGTATGGGACAGGATTGACGGGACGTCTAAAAACTGTGATGAAGCGTGGTATGGGACACGTGGAGTGGGATTCTCTTTGTCTATGAATTTCTTAGGACAACTGTTCGCACCAAGAAACGATGAGGGCGGGGAGTGGTCGCCGGGGCAAAGACCTGATCAAGGAAGCGGCTCCCGACAGGCTTCTAGTTGAGGTTGCGAACAGAGTGGCCTGGGTTATGCATTTGGAGGGTTGAGTCTAGATGTCGACCGGGTTCAACTGCATTTAAGCTGCAGCGATTATTTACATGCATACACATGTCAGTGGACGCGACAGTAGACGAAAGCTTGGTTGTTAGATTTAGGATTCCGGATTCCTGAATGGGAATTTCGTTGTTTTAGGTGTGAGTGTTAGCAAGGATGAGCAATAGGGGCAGAAAACCGACTGCTGGTGCATCGAGCTCGAGGGCTCCTGAGTCAGAAGGGGACCCTAGGATCGAAGAGATGATGAGAGTCCTGACTGAAGTGAGTAACCTGATGGCTAGGCAAGCTGCTGAGAGAGCTGCCACTGTTGCCCAAGCAGCTGAGGCCGCCTTGGCCGCTGCGAATGGTGCCAATGGAGGCAATGGGCATGGAAATGGTGGACGTCAGACTCATCATATGGTGGAGCAGTTTCTGAAGTTGCAGCCGTCGAAGTTCGATGGCAGTGGTGGTCCAGAGGTAGCTGCCTTGTGGATCGAGCAACTGGAGAAGGCTTTCTCCGTGTTGGGTTGCGCAGACGAGGAAAAGGTTTTGCTGGCAACTTATCAGCTTCAGAGTACTGCAGATGATTGGTGGAAAGCCACCAGAGGACGAGTCTTTCCGGATGGTATGAGGCCGAACTGGACCGCCTTCTATACAGCATTCAATGGCAAGTATTTCTCTGAGGCAGCCCAGGAAAGGAAAATGGAAGAGTTCATCAGGCTCCGCCAAGGATCGCTGACTGTGGACCAATATGAGGGCGAATTTGCCAGGCTGTCCAAGTTTGCACGAAGGCTGATCGACGACCCATGGGACAAGGCCAGGAGATTCAAGGAAGGATTGAGGCCTGAGTTGAAAAGTATGATCATCGCCACTGGGCTGAGGGACTACAATGAGATTTATGAGCGTGCTCTGGCGATAGAGCGAGATCTGCAGGAGAAGGCCGCCGCATCTGGATCGCGGTTCGTGCCAAGAGGGAACTTCAGAGATTTTGGCAAGAGACCAATGAAGGACAACCGCAGGTTTGTCCCACCTGCAAGGAGAACCCTGGGAAAGCCATCATTCCCTGGGAGTCAGGTCTGCCGTGACTGTGGCAGGAGGCATGGGAACAGTCCTTGCCCGAGAAAGATTGGAGGCTGCTTTGGATGTGGCCAAACTGGGCATATTCTGAGGAACTGCCCGAGGAAAGGTCAGAAACCCCCGTTCCAGCAACAGCAACAGCAGCCACCGCAGATGGTGAACGCTCCGCAAGGAAACCAGAATCGTCCGCCTGCTCAGGGACGAGTATATGCAATGGCGCGCAAGGACGCTGAGAATGCGCCAGGGGTAATCACAAGTACCGTTTCTCTCTGTGGTCATACCGCTTATGCCTTGTTTGATCCGGGAGCATCGCACTCTTTCGTATCTGCACGTTTTGTTGAGTTGTTTGGGATGAATGTTAAGCCATTGGATGTGACCTTGCATGTAACCACCCCGTTGAAGGATAGAGTAATTATTGCGTTAGGATGTAAGGGGTGTAAGTTAGCTCTGGGCGATAGGCAAGAAGAAATTGACTTAGCTGTTCTGCCCATGTATGATTTTGATGTGATTGTTGGCATGGATTGGCTAGTTAGGCATGGTGCAGTGGTAGACTGTAGTAGGAGTATCATACAGCTAAACCCAGTAGGCCACCCTGGGTATGAATTTAAGGGAAATCGTGGAGGAACGTCGATTCCTTGGATCTCATCTTTAGAAGCGACCAAGTTAATGGATGAAGGTTGCCTGGGATTTTTGGCATCAGTGTTGGATTCGACTGCTCAAGAAATGAAGTTAGAGGAAGTGCCCGTAGTGAGTGAGTATCCGGATGTATTTCCTCAAGAGTTGCGTGGATTGCCACCTGAGCGTGAGGTAGAATTCGTGATTGAACTGGCACCTGGAACAGAGCCGATCTCGAAAGCACCGTATAGGATGTCGTTGTCGGAGTTGAAGGAGTTGAAGGTACAGATGCAAGAGCTGCTGGATAAAGGATTTATCCGCCCCAGTGCTTCACCATGGGGAGCTCCGGTGCTGTTTGTTAAGAAGAAAGATGGATCGCTAAGACTGTGCATCGACTACAGACAGCTGAACCAAGTGACGATCAAGAACAAATATCCTCTACCAAGGATTGATGACCTGTTCGACCAACTTCAAGGCGCTTGCGTGTTCTCCAAGATAGACCTAAGGACAGGCTATCACCAGTTAAGGATTAAGAAAGAGGATGTGCCTAAGACTGCTTTTAGGACGAGGTATGGGCACTATGAGTTCACAGTTATGCCGTTTGGATTGACGAACGCCCCAGCAGCATTTATGGATATGATGAATCGAGTGTTCAAGGAGTTTTTGGATCAGTTTGTGATAGTCTTCATTGATGACATTTTGGTGTATTCGAAGAGTTCTGAGGACCACGAAAAACACTTAAGGATTGTCCTGCAGACGTTAAGAGAACACTCGCTGTATGCGAAGTTTAGTAAGTGTGAGTTTTGGTTAAGCAGAGTGGCGTTCCTTGGACATATAGTATCTGGAAAAGGAATATCAGTGGATCCAGCAAAGATAGAGGCTGTGGAGAAATGGCCGAGACCTACGACCGTGACGGAAGTACGAAGTTTCCTTGGATTGGCTGGGTACTATAGACGCTTTCTGGAAAGGTTCTCTGTGATAGCGTCTCCTCTGACGCGTTTGTTAAAGAAGGAAACAAAGTTTCAATGGACTGAGAAGTGTGAGGAAAGTTTTCAGGAGTTGAAGGATCGATTGACTTCCGCACCAGTCTTAACTATTCCGTCTGGACCAGGAGGATTTGAGATATACAGCGATGCGTCGTTAAGAGGATTGGGGTGTGTCATGATGCAGCATGGACGAGTGGTAGCTTATGCATCTCGACAGTTGAGGCCGCATGAGATGAATTACCCGACGCACGATTTGGAGTTAGCTGCGATTGTCTTTGCATTGAAAATTTGGAGGCATTATCTGGTGGGAGAGAAATTTCAGATTTTTACGGACCATCAGAGTTTGAAGTATTTGTTCTCGCAGAAGGAGCTGAATATGAGGCAGCGTCGTTGGATGGAGTTGTTGAAGGACTACGACTGCGATATTTTGTACCATCCAGGAAAGGCGAATAAAGTGGCAGATGCTCTGAGTAGGAAGTCGAGCGTTGCGCATATGATGGTCAAGGAGTGGACATTACTGGAGGAAATCAGAGATTCTGAGTTCAAGGTCGAGGTAGGAAACCTCTCGAGTCTGATGGCTACGTTGCAGATCGAACCAGAGATTCAGCTAAGAATCAAGGAGATGCAGTCTACGGACCCGGACATTCAGAAGATTGTGATAATGAATGTAGAGGAGAGAAAGGCCGAGTTCCAAGTGACTGCAGATGGAGTATTGAAGTTTAGAGGACGTCTGTGCGTACCTAATGACGAGGCATTGAAGGAAAAGATTTTGTCCGAGGCACACAGAAGTAACTACAGTATTCATCCAGGGAGTACTAAGATGTATCAGAATTTGCGTCAGCACTATTGGTGGAATGGAATGAAGGTGGATGTGGCTAAGCATATAGCTAAGTGTCTGACGTGCCAACAGGTAAAGGCACAGCATTGCAAGCCTGGAGGATTATTGCAACCATTGGAAATCCCAGAGTGGAAATGGGAGCATGTCACTATGGACTTCGTGACAGGGCTGCCGAGAAGTCAGAGAGGCAATGATTCGATCTGGGTAATCGTGGACAGACTGACGAAATCAGCGCACTTCATCGCAGTGCGAAAGGACTCTACGCTGGAAAGGTTGGCTGAGTTGTACGTGAGGCAGATCGTGCGGTTGCATGGAGTACCAGTAAGTATCGTATCAGACAGAGATCCTCGCTTCACCGCTACATTTTGGAAGAGTTTGCAGGGTGCTTTGGGAACAGAGTTGAGATTCAGTACAGCTTACCACCCCCAGACAGATGGTCAGTCAGAAAGGACTATACAGACTCTGGAGGACATGTTGAGAGCGTGTGTAATTGATTTCAAAGGAGGTTGGGAGGAGCAGTTACATTTGGTGGAATTCGCCTACAACAACAGCTACCAGCAGAGTATCAAAATGGCACCGTTTGAGGCACTGTATGGAAGGGCCTGTAGAACTCCAATCTGTTGGGATGAAGTTGGTGAGAAAAGTATAACAGGCCCAGAATTAGTGCAGCAGTCAGTTGAGGCAGTCAGAGTGATCAGAGACAGATTGAGGACTGCGCAGAGTAGGCAGAAGAGTTATGCAGACAAGAGACGTAAGCCATTGGAATTCCAAGAGGGAGATCATGTGTTTCTGAAGGTGTCGCCGATGCGAGGACTATCTCGGTTTGGCAAGAAAGGAAAGTTGAGTCCAAGATTTGTTGGGCCATTCGAGATCCTGGAGAAGATCGGGACACTGGCTTATCGTCTAGCATTGCCGCCGAACTTATCGCAGATTCATAATGTGTTTCATGTTTCGATGCTTCGAAAGTACGAGCCGGACCCTGGCCATATACTCGATCATGAAGTCATTGAAGTGGATGACCGCGTCTCATACGTGGAAAGACCGGTAAGGATAGAAGATCGTAAGGAGCAAGTCTTGAGGAACAAGACAATACCGCTGGTCAAGGTTATCTGGGAGCACCATGGGACTGAAGGAGCGACTTGGGAAAGCGAGGACGAAATGAAGAAGAAGTACCCGTATCTGTTTGAATAGATCGATGTAATCTCCATTTTGTTGTAAGGATTGGTGGATGTAAATTTCGAGGACGAAATTTTTATAAGAAGGGAAGAATTGTAACAGTCTGAAAATTCGACCCAAATATCGGAATTTCTAAAAGAATGGAGACACTTCGTTAATACCCTCTGATCGACGCTCACTCAGGATTAGCTACCCTGAGATGACCAACCGAAGGGGAAAGGCAAACTGGGGAGGATTTTCCAAACAGCCGCCCGTTGGTCTGGGACAGAGACAGAGTCATAAATTAATGAAATTGACCACGAAATGAAATCCGACTTCGGACAATCGAACTAGTAAGACAAACACAATTAAGAAATAAAGTCAGTTTCAGAAATGTCGCCAGAAGGGCAGACAGCCCGTGTACGTCGAGAAGCAAGACGTCAATGGAAAATTACCGAAATGCCCCCGGTAATGCTCAGTCCTTAGGATTAATAGAATTAGGATTTTTGAGAGTAGATTCGACTAATCAAAATCAAATCCTGTTTAAAACTCGTTCGCGCTCGAGACCCGATCGGTGCATTTGGCACGCAAATCGAGACAAGTCAAATCAATTGTCAAATCAATCAATGTCAAGTCAAACCATCGGTCAATCATGGCACAAGTTCCAAGGCAATCCATCAAGTCAAATCCAAGTACATATGTCACCCATCAAGTACAACATCAATCCATAACACTATTCAACCTAATCAACCTAACCCCATTATCTTATTTTGAATTTTATCAACCCATTCTCTCTCCTCCCCCCTTAAACTTTCGGCCGGCCCTCTTCTCTCTCTCCTCTCCTTCATTTCTCTTCTTTTTCCTCTCTCCCTCACCCTCTCTCTCGGCTCACTCTCCCTTTGCCGTCCACCGCCCGTGTTGCCGTCGTCTCCTCATCGTGCCGCCACCGTCGGCTCCTCCGGGTTGCCTCGTCGTCTTGGTAGGTCCCCTTGACTCACTCTTGTACATTTTACACGGCTTAGACCCCCCTCAAGAGGCCGAAACAGCCGCCCCTTTCCATCGTCATTTCTTCGTCGTTTCGCTTCCATTTGAACCCGAACTTGCTCACCTTCGTTCCCTCGGTTCCTCACCTCCCTTGGCTTCTTGTATGGTTGGTTTAGAGTCCTTGGAGGCCACGGAACAGACGAGATCAGCCCCGTTGCCGCCGCTCCTTTCCCGTCGACCGTGAGCCCCATTCGCCCGCTCGGTGTCTCTTCGTCGTTCGTCGTCGTCCCGAGCTGATTTGTGTAAGTTCTACTACTAATCCTAGTCTAGGTTAGTGGTATATGCTTGTAGGATGTTGTGGTAGAGGCTGGTTGTGCTTATGGTGGGATTGGAATGTGCTTAAAGTTAAGAGTTCCCTATGCTACCTTGTTGGAAACTTGATTGGGTTGAATATGTGGGCTGTGGATTCATGGATTGGACCTTAGGATGTGTTTAGGAGCTACAAATAGGTGGGTTAGGCGTGAAAGGGGTAGGCCGAAACATGGAAATGGGCTTGGAAGCTTTAAAAATCAAGTAATTGGGCCAAACTAATCAAAATGGGCCAAACCTAGTTAGTGGGCCACTAATGGACGAAAATCTTATTTAATTGGGCCTAAATTAAGCCCATGAACATTAAAGAATGAAACCCAAAAATGTATATGGGCTTGGGTACTTGAATTGGGCCTAAATTAATGAATATGGGCTTGAATGGTAAACCTTTAGAAATGGGCTTGGGCCTTGCACGAAATTAATAAAATAATAGGCCCAACCCATATGAATTAATTTAAGAATTAATCATTGGACCTCAACTATTTAAGTGGGCCTTAGGCCCAGTCGAACTTAGCTTGAGTAATTAGAGGCCCTTCATCAGATTAGACCTTGGTTTATATGGGCTCGATTAGTGGATTGTCCTTGGATAATTGATAGTATAGTAGACTTTTGTTTAAGATGTAAGGCGGACTTGGATTATCGAAACTTTGTGGATAGAGATAATTGATCTACGTCTGCTTGGCTCGTTGATCATGAGATGTATCAGTTGGTCGATTGATGTGCTCTGTCTTGCACTTATGATTATTGGCATGCATGCTCTGTGTTGAGTTATTGATGTGATCATCTGGGCCCTGTATACATTCAGAGCATTGCATGAGTCACTGGAGATGTGACGTGAGATGGTGCCTTGAGGGGAAGTGGAGAGAAAAGGGAGACCAACGTAAGGCGTCAGAAACGCAGTGTGGTACGGGCCTATGTGGCACCGAGATTTATGCCGTGTGGCACTGTTGGTAGCGCCCTGATGGGAGATGGAGAGAAAAGGGAGGCCAGCATAAGGCGTCCGAGACGCAGCGTGGCATGCCGTGTGGCACTGTTGGTAGAGCCCTGATGGGAATTGGAGTGATAGGCGGGCTGATCCTTGGGATCTATGATGGCCGTTTGAGGCCTGTGGCATTGCATACCATGATTGCTGATTGTTGATATTGCCCGTCTTTATTGCATGAACCATTGTGATGAAACTCGTACCGACAATATGAGGTGTGATGAAAACTGGGGAGATCGAGAGCTTTGAACCTTGAATCCTGAACCCTAGTTACTGGTTAGGACCGACCCCACTTGTATATCCTACCCTACGCTAGGATTAGTGGTGAGCTTGCTGAGTCCTCGACTCACTGGCGTTGGTTGCCACCTTTTTCAGATCCAGGTCGCCAGTGATGGATGTGCCACCGATGCTTTTTGGTCTGCCGATCCAGATGGACACCCAGGTTACCCTCCATTTTGATATGCACGCTACTCTGTGGCATAGGCATGTGACGACTGTACTCGTAGATCAGGGAGGTCCTTATTTAGTGCCCCATAGATTCGAGGCTTGGTTTAGAGAGGGCTTGCATGGTTTTGAGGGACCCCAGAGAGATTCCCCGATTCCCATGGAGGAGGACCCGTTTTGGCTCCAGCCTACAGAATATGGAGGCCAGGTGATCGACCCCGACCCGAAGCAGGAGTTGCCGTCTCCAGGGCGCTCCGAGATAGATGGCCACGAGGAGGGCGATGCGATGGATACCGAGGAGGAGGATCCAGAGGAGGACCCTGTGGAGGATTCCGACGAGGAGGACTGAGTTATGGCAGAATTCCGATGGTTCGAGAATTAGGTTGTTAGCGTAGGAAGATCTGTGATTAGCAGTTTCTTTTTGGGAGTCTGTACCTAACGCTGATTATATTATGAAATGCTGATTTTGCTTATCTTGATTTTGCTACCCCTTTGTCATGAATGCTTATGTGTATGGATAGAAGGCACGCTTCCGCAGGTAAGAGAATTTGGCGCAAGCCGCGTCGTCTGGTCGCGACGAAAAGAAATTTTCCCTGGGCCGTCGCTTATCATGAACCAGTCGAGCGCGAGGTGTATCTTCCGCAGGAACGGGGTGCCGCGCTCCCGAGTAGGGATCCGGGGCGTGACAATGCATGCTCTGTGTTGAGTTATTGATGTGATCATCTGGGCCCTGCATACATTCAGAGCATTGCATGAGTCACTGGAGATGTGACATGAGATTGTGCCTTGAGGGGAAGTGGAGAGAAAAGGGAGACCAACGTAAGGCGTTAGAAACGCAGTGTGGTACGGGCCTATGTGGCACCGAGATTTATGCCGTGTGGCACTGTTGGTAGTGCCCTAATGGGAGATGGAGAGAAAAGGGAGGCCAGCATAAGGCGTCCGAGACGCAGCGTGGCATGCCGTGTGGCACTGTTGGTAGAGCCCTGATGGGAATTGGAGTGATAGGCGGGCTGATCCTTGGGATCTATGATGGCCGTTTGAGGCCTGTGGCATTTGCATGCTATGATTGCTAATTGTAGATATCGCCCGTCTGTATTGTATGAATTGTTATGATGAAACTCGTATTGGCTACATTAGGGGTGATAATAACTGGGGAGATCGAGAGCGTTGAACTTTGAATCCTGAACCCTAGTTACTGGTTAGGACCGACCCCACTCGTATATCCTACCCTACGCTAGGATTAGTGGTGAGCTTGCTGAGTCCTCGACTCATTGGCGTTGGTTGCCACCTTTTTCAGATCCAGGTCGCTAGTGATGGATGTGCCACCGATGCTTTTTGGTCTGCCGATCCAGATAGACACCCTGGTTACCCTCCATTTTGATATGCACGCCACCCTGTGGCATAGGCATGTGACGACTGTACTCGTAGATCAGGGAGGTCCTTATTTAGTGCCCCATAGGTTTGAGGCTTGGTTTAGAGAGGGCCTACATGGCTTTGAGGGACCCTAGAGCGATTCCCCAATTCCCATGGAGGAGGACCCGTTTTGGCTCCAGCCTGCAGAATATGGAGGCCAGGTGATCGACCCCGACCCGAAGCAGGAGTTGCCATCTCCAGGGCGCTCCGAGATAGATGGCCACGAGGAGGGCGATGCGATGGATACCGAGGAGGAGGATCCAGAGGAGGACCCTGTGGAGGATTCCGACGAGGAGGACTGAGTCATGGCAGAATCCCGATGTTTTGAGGATTAATAGAGCGTAGGATGATCTACAGCTAGTGGTTTTCTTTTGGTAGTCTGTACCTAACGCTAATCGTATTTATGAAATGTTGTTTATGTTTATCTTGTCCATGCTACCCCTTTGCTATGTATGCTTGTGTGTATGGATAGGAGGCACGCTTCCGCAGGTATGAGAATTTGGCGCAAGTTGCGTCGTCTGGTCGCGACGAAGAGAAAGTATCCCTGGGCCGTCGCTTATCGTGAACCAGGCGAGCGCGAGGTGTATCTTCCGCAGGAACGGGATGCCGCGTTCCCGAGAAGGGATCCGGGGCGTGACATCCCCGTTCGAGTGGTATCAGAGCAAGGTTAGCTCGATACGAGACCGTTCGAGGTTTGGAGTGATAAGGCTGATGATTTTGGGGTAGTTAGTTAGACAGACCCTAGACCTAAGGATTAGGAAGGGTAGAATGCATGATTTGGTTGGCGCATGTGATTGCTTAGCGGAATTGATTGTCTAGAGTAACCTTGGGATAAGGTATTTCATGCTAAGCTGCAGGTGCGTCAGGACCTGAGGTAAGGTTCATGGCAGAGCCCCATGAGTTGGGCGTTTGGATGCTGATTGCTGAATGCTAGTCTGTAAGGTATTGCATGTGGTTGTATGCCTAGTCGGCTGTCGCGCGCTGTCTGACCATCATACATTGCATGACTTCTGCATTAAAGGCAAAATGGTTTACAAGTGAAAGTTGTTAAAAAGGAGATTTGGATTTTGAAAGAACTGCATGCATTCATGTTGTTGGATTTGGTGACCGTCAGCCTGGTATGGGACAAGATTAACGGGACGTCTAAAAACTGTGATGAAGCGTGGTATGGGACACGTGGAGTGGGATTCTCTTTGTCTATGAATTTCTTAGGACAACTGTTCGCACCAAGAAACGATGAGGGCGGGGAGTGGTCGCCGGGGCAAAGACCTGATCAAGGAAGCGGCTCCCGACAGGCTTCTAGTTGAGGTTGCGAACAGAGTGGCCTGGGTTATGCATTTGCAGGGTTGAGTCTAGATGTCGACCGGGTTCAACTGCATTTAAGCTGCAGCGATTATTTACATGCATATACATGTCGGTGGACGCGACAGTAGACGAAAGCTTGGTTGCTAGATTTAGAATTTCGAATTCCTGAATGGGAATTTCGTTTGTTTTAGGTGTGAGTTTTAGCGAGGATGAGCAATAGGGGCAGAAGACCGACTGCTGGTGCATCGAGCTCGAGGGCTCCTGAGTCTGAAGGGGACCCTAGGATCGAAGAGATGATGAGAGTTCTGACTGAAGTGAGTAACTTGATGGCTAGGCAAGCTGCTGAGAGAGCTGCCACTGTTGCCCAAGCAGCTGAGGCCGCCTTGGCCGCTGCGAATGGTGCCAATGGAGGCAATGGGCATGGAAATGGAGGACGTCAGACTCATCACATTGTGGAACAGTTTCTGAAGTTGCAGCCGTCGAAGTTTGATGGCAGTGGTGGTCCCGAGGTAGCTGCCTTGTGGATTGAGCAGCTGGAGAAGGCTTTTACTGTGTTGGGTTGCGCAGATGAGGAAAAGGTCTCGTTGGCAACTTATCAGCTTCAAGGGACTGCAGACGACTGGTGGAAGGCCACTACAGGGCGAGTCTTTCCGGATGGCATGAGGCCAAACTGGGCTACCTTCTGTGCAGCATTTAATGGAAAGTATTTCTCTGAGGCAGCCTAGGAAAGGAAAATGGAAGAATTCATCAGGCTCCGCCAAGGATCGTTGACTATGGACCAGTACGAAGGTGAATTTGCCAGGCTGTCCAAGTTCGCACGAAGGCTGATTGACGACCCATGGGATAAGGCCAGGAGATTCAGGGAAGGATTGAGGCCTGAGTTGAAGAGTATGATCATCGCCACTGGGCTAAGGGACTACAATGAGATTTATGAGCGAGCCCTGGCGATAGAGCGGGATCTGCAGGAGAAGGCCGCCGCATCTGGATCGCGGTTTGTGCCAAGAGGGAACTTTAGGGACTTCGGCAAGAGGCCAGTGAAGGACGCCCGCAGGTTCGTTCCACCTGCAAGGGGAACCCTGGGAAAACCATCGTTCTCTGGGAATCAGGTCTGCCGTGACTGTGGCAGGAGGCATGGGAACAGCCCTTGCCCTAGGAAAACTGGAGGCTGCTTTGGATGTGGCCAGACAGGGCATATTTTGAGGAACTGCCCGAGAAGAGGTCCGAGACCCCCGTTCCGGCATCAACCGCCGCCACCGCAGATGGTGAACGCTCCGCAAGGGAACCAGAACCGTCCGCCTGCTCAGGGACGAGTGTATTCAATGGCGCGCAAGGACGTTGAGAATGCGCCAGGGGTGATCACAGGTACCGTTTCTCTCTGTGGTCATACCGCTTATGCCTTGTTTGATCCGGGAGCGTCGCACTCTTTCGTATCTGCACGTTTTGTTGAGTTGTCTGGGATGAATGTTAAGCCATTGGATGTGACCTTGCATGTAACCACCCCGTTGAAGGATAGAGTAATTATTGCGTTAGGATGTAAGGGGTGTAAGTTAGCTCTGGACGATAGGCAAGAAGAAATTGACTTAGCTGTTCTGCCCATGTATGATTTTGACGTGATTGTTGGTATGGATTGGCTAGTTAGGCATGGTGCAGTGGTAGACTGTAGTAGGAGTATCATACAGCTAAACCCAGTAGGCCACCATGGGTATGAATTTAAGGGAAATCGTGGAGGAACGTCGATTCCTTGGATCTCATCTTTAGAGGCGACCAAGTTAATGGATGAAGGTTGCCTGGGATTTTTGGCATCAGTATTAGATTCGTCTACCCTAGAAATGAAGTTAGAAGAAGTGCCTGTAGTAAGTGAGTATCCAGATGTATTTCCTCAAGAGTTGCCTGGATTGCCACCTGAGCGTGAAGTAGAATTTATGATTGAACTGGCACCTGGAACAGAGCCGATCTCGAAAGCACCGTATAGGATGTCGTTATCGGAATTGAAGGAATTGAAGGTGCAAATGCAGGAGCTGCTGGATAAAGGATTTATCCGCCCAGTGCTTCACCATGGGGAGCTCCGGTGCTGTTTGTTAAGAAAAAGGATGGATCACTAAGGCTGTGCATCGATTACAGACAGCTGAACCAAGTGACGATCAAGAATAAGTATCCTCTACCAAGGATTGATGACCTGTTCGACCAACTTCAAGGCGCTTGCGTGTTCTCCAAGATAGACCTAAGGACAGGCTATCACCAGTTAAGGATTAAGAAAGAGGATGTGCCTAAGACTGCTTTTAGGACGAGATATGGGCACTATGAGTTCACCGTTATGCCGTTTGGATTGACAAATGCTCCAGCCGCATTTATGGATATGATGAATCGAGTGTTCAAGGAGTTTTTGGATCAATTCGTGATAGTCTTCATTGATGACATCTTGGTATATTCGAAGAGTTCTGAGGACCACGAAGAACACTTAAGGATCGTCCTGCAGACGCTAAGGGAACATTCGCTGTATGCGAAGTTCAGTAAGTGTGAGTTCTGGCTAAGCAGAGTGGCGTTTCTTGGTCATATAGTATCTGGAGAAGGGATATCAGTGGACCCATCTAAGATTGAAGCAGTAGAGAAATGGCCGAGACCTACGACCGTGACGGAAGTGCGAAGTTTCCTTGGATTGGCTGGGTATTATAGACGCTTCGTGGAAAGATTCTCTGTGATAGCGTCTCCTCTGACGCGTTTGTTGAAGAAGGAAACAAAGTTTCAATGGACTGAGAAATGCGAGGAGAGTTTTCAGGAGTTGAAGGATCGATTGACTTCCGCACCAGTCTTAACCATTCCGTCTGGACCAGGAGGATTTGAGATATACAGCGATGCGTCATTAAGAGGATTGGGGTGTGTCTTGATGCAGCATGGACGAGTGGTAGCTTATGCATCTCGACAGTTGAGGCCGCATGAGACGAATTACCCAACGCACGACTTGGAGTTAGCTGCGATTGTCTTTGCATTGAAGATTTGGAGGCATTATCTGGTGGGAGAGAAATTCCAGATTTTTACGGACCATCAGAGTTTGAAGTATCTGTTCTCGCAGAAGGAGCTGAATATGAGGCAGCGTCGTTGGATGGAGTTGTTAAAGGACTACGACTGCGATATTTTGTACCATCCAGGAAAGGCGAATAAGGTGGCAGATGCTCTGAGTAGGAAGTCGAGCATTGCGCATATGATGGTCAAGGAGTGGACATTACTGGAGGAAATCAGAGACTCTGAGTTTAAGATGGAGGTTGGAAGCCTCTCGAGTCTGTTGGCTACGTTGCAGATCGAACCGGAGATTCAGCTAAGGATCAAAGAGTTGCAATCTACGGACCCGGACATTCAGAAGATTGTGGCGATGAATGCAGACGAGAGGAAGGCCGAGTTCCAAGTGACTGATGACGGAATATTAAAGTTTAGAGGACGTCTGTGTGTGCCTAATGACGAGGTGCTAAAGGAAAAGATTTTGTCCGAGGCACACAGAAGTAACTACAGTATTCATCCAGGGAGTACTAAGATGTATCAGAATTTGCGTCAGCACTATTGGTGGAATGGAATGAAGGTGGATGTGGCTAAGCATGTAGCTAAGTGTCTGACGTGCCAACAGGTAAAGGCACAGCATTGCAAGCCTGGAGGATTATTGCAACCATTGGAAATCCCAGAGTGGAAATGGGAGCATGTCACTATGGATTTTGTGACAGGATTGCCAAGGAGTCAGAGAGGCAATGATTCGATTTGGGTAATAGTGGACAGACTGACGAAATCAGCTCATTTCATTGCAGTACGAAAGGACTCTACCTTGGAAAAGTTGGCTGAATTGTACGTGAGGCAGATAGTGAGATTGCATGGGGTACCAGTAAGTATTGTATCAGACAGAGATCCTCGCTTCACCGCTACATTTTGGAAGAGTCTGCAGGGTGCGCTGGGAACAGAGTTAAGATTCAGTACAGCTTACCACCCTCAGACAGATGGTCAGTCGGAAAGGACGATACAGACTTTGGAAGACATGCTGAGAGCTTGTGTGATTGATTTCAAAGGAGGTTGGGAAGAGCAGTTGCATTTGGTGGAATTCGCCTACAACAACAGCTACCAGCAGAGTATCAAAATGGCACCATTTGAGGCACTGTATGGAAGGGCCTGTAGAACGCCAATCTGTTGGGACGAAGTTGGTGAGAAAAGCATAACAGGCCCAGAATTAGTGCAGCAGTCAGTTGAGGCAGTCAGAGTGATCAGAGACAGATTGAGGACTGCGCAGAGTAGGCAGAAGAGTTATGCAGACAAGAGACGTAAGCCATTGGAATTCCAAGTTGGAGATCATGTGTTTCTGAAGGTGTCGCCGATGCGAGGACTATCTCGGTTTGGCAAGAAAGGAAAGCTGAGTCCAAGATTTGTTGGGCCATTCGAGATCCTGGAAAAGATCGGGACACTGGCTTATCGTCTAGCATTACCGCCGAACTTATCGCAGATTCATAATGTGTTTCATGTTTCAATGCTTCGAAAGTACGAGCCGGACCCTGGCCATATACTCGATCATGAAGTCATTGAAATGGATGACCGCGTCTCATACGTGGAAAGGCCAGTAAGAATTGAAGATCGCAAGGAGCAGGTCTTAAGGAATAAGACGATTCCGCTGGTCAAGGTTATCTGGGAACACCATGGAACTGAAGGAGCTACTTGGGAAAGCGACGATGAAATGAAGAAGAAGTATCCGTACCTGTTTGAGTAGATCGATGTAATCTCCATTTTTGTTGTAAGGATTGGTGGACGTAAATTTCGAGGACGAAATTTTTTATAAGAAGGGAAGAGTTGTAACAGTCTGAAAATTCGACCCAAATATCGGAATTTCTAAAAGAATGGAAACACTTCGTTAATACCCTCTGATCGACGCTCACTCAGGATTAGCTACCCTGAGATGACCAACCGAAGGGGAAAGGCTAACTGGGGAGAATTTTCCAAACAGCCGCCCGTTGGTCTGAGACAGAGACAGAGTCGTAAATTAATGAAATTGACCACGAAATGAAATCCGACTTCGGACAATCGAATTAGTAAGACAAACACAATTACGAAATAAAGTCAGTTTCAGAAATGTCGCCAGAAGGGCAGACAGCCGGTGTACGTCGAGAAGCAAGACGTCAATGGAAAATTACCGAAATGCCCCCGGTAAATGCTCAGTCCTTAGGATTAATAGAATTAGGATTTTTGAGAGTAGATTCGACTAATCAAAATCAAATCCTGTCTAAAATTCGTTCGCGCTCGAGACCCGATCGGTGCATTTGGCACGCAAATCGAGACAAGTCAAATCAGTTGTCAAATCAATCAATGTCAAGTCAAACCATCGGTCAATCATGGCACAAGTTCCAAGGCAATCCATCAAGTCAAATCTATGTACATCAAGAGTACACATCATGTCCATGTCACTATTCCACCTAATTCCACCTACCATTATTTTGAATTTTTGTTTTATCTTGAATAAACTCTCTTCTCTCTCTCTCCTCACCCCTCATTCTCTCATTCGGCACTCTCTCTCCCTCACTCTCTCTCCCGAAAACTCTTCCTCCCTTCTCAACTCTCTCTCGGCTTCTCTCCCTCCCGTTGCCGTGCCGCCCGAGCACTCCTCCACCGCGGGCCGCCGTTGTCCATCATTCTCCTCCGTTGTCGCCACCTCGAGGTAAGCCTCTCTCCTCCCTTCTCCTTGTTGTCCCGTGGCCATGAGAGCCCTTGAAACCACACCTCAACCTCACCGTCCATCTCTCTCTCGGTGGCCCTTGTGTAGCCGCCTTCGTCGTCGTCGATCATCGTCGTTCGGCCACCGCTCCTCACCGTCAACCATCCTCACTCCTTGGTAAGTATTCCAAGCTCCCTTGTTTTCATTTTCCATGACCCTTTAAAGCCGTTTGTCGACCAAGCCACCCGAATCTCCTTGTAGGCCGAAAAGCCCTCCCGGCCATTCTCGCTCCGTCTCGCGTCGTCGTCATTTCCAACCCATATCCGGTAAGCTCTACCCCTAATCTTGGTTTAGGTTAGTAATATACGTTTGTGGAACGCCAATAGAGGCCGATTATGATGATTTTAGTAAAGAGATTGCACGGTTCGAGCCTAGACAAGTAAGGTTGTGTTATGTGCTTGGTACAAGAGGTTAAACTAAGCGTTTGGAGACTTGTAGGGGGCTGGAAATGTGGTATGCGTGGCTGTGAGTGTTCGGCCTAGGCGTGAGTAGGGTGGACCGAAAGGGATTTATGGGCCTCGAGACTTAAACCACTTGAATCGGACTTAATCCAAGCTACCGGGCCTAAATACAACTAATGGACTTACTAATGGCTGATATCCACCATCCTAATGGGCCTTGAAAACATGATTGGTGGGCTGCAAATGTGGGTCTAGGCGTGTACATAATGGGCCAAAGGGAACTAATGGGCTTGAAAGCCTTAAGAATCAAGTAATTGGGCCAAAACTAATCAAAATGGGCCAAATCTAGTTAGTGGGCCACTAATGGACGAAAATCCACTTAAATTGGGCCTAAATTAAGTCCATGAAAATTTAAGAATGAAACCCAAAAATGTATATGGGCTTGGGTACTTGAATTGGGCCTAAAATAATGAATATGGGCTTGAATAGTAAACCTTTAGAAATGGGCTGGGCCTTGCACGAAATTAATAAAATAATAGGCCCAACCCATATGAATTAATTTAAGAATTAGTTATTGGACCTCAACTATTGAAGTGGGCCTTAGGCCCAATCGAACTTAGCTTGATTTATTAGAGGCCCTTCATTAGATTAGACCTTGGTTTATATGGGCTCGATTAGTGGATTGTCCTTGGATAATTAATAGTATAGTAGACTTTTGTTTAAGATGTAAGGCGGACTTGGATTGTCGAAACTTTGTGAATAGAGATAATTGATCTATGTCTGCTTGGCTCGTTAATCATGAGATGTATCAGTTGGTCAATTGATGTGCTCTGTCTTGCACTTATGATTATTGGCATGCATGCTCTGTGTTGAGTTATTGATGTGATCATCTGGGCCCTGCATACATTCAGAGCATTGCATGAGTCACTGGGGATGTGACATGAGATTGTGCCCTGAGGGGAAGTGGAGAGAAAAGGGAGACCAACGTAAGGCGTCAGAGACGCAGTGTGGTACGGGCCTATGTGGCACCGAGATTCATGCCGTGTGGCACTGTTGGTAGAGCCCTGATGGGAGATGGAGAGAAAAGGGAGGCCAGCATAAGGCGTCCGAGACGCAGCGTGGCATGCCGTGTGGCACTGTTGGTAGAGCCCTGATGGGAATTGGAGTGATAGGCGGGCTGATCCTTGGGATCTATGATGGCCGTTTGAGGCCTGTGGCATTTGCATACTATGATTGCTAATTGTTGATATTGCCCGTCTGTATTGTATGAATTGTTATGATGAAACTCGTATTGGCTACATGAGGGATGATAATAACTAGGGAGATCGAGAGCGTTGAACTTTGAATCCTGAACCCTAGTTACTGGTTAGGACCAACCCCACTCGTATATCCTACCCTACGCTAGGATTAGTGGTGAGCTTGCTGAGTCCTCGACTCACTGGCGTTGGTTGCCACCTTTTTCAGATCCAGGTCGCTAGTGATGGATGTGCCACCGATGCTTTTTGGTCTGCCGATCCAGATAGACACCCTGGTTACCCTCCATTTTGATATGCACGCCACCCTGTGGCATAGGCATGTGACGACTGTACTCGTAGATCAGGGAGGTCCTTATTTAGTGCCCCATAGGTTTGAGGCTTGGTTTAGAGAGGGCCTACATGGCTTTGAGGGACCCCAGAGAGATTCCCCGATTCCCATGGAGGAGGACCCGTTTTGGCTCCAGCCTGCAGAATATGGAGGCCAGGTGATCGACCCCGACCCGAAGCAGGAGTTGCCGTCTCCAGGGCGCTCCGAGATAGATGGCCACGAGGAGGGCGATGCGATGGATACCGAGGAGGAGGATCCAGAGGAGGACCCTATGGAGGATTCCGACGAGGAGGACTGAGTCATGGCAGAATCCCGATGTTTTGAGGATTAATAGAGCGTAGGATGATCTACAGCTAGTGGTTTTCTTTTGGTAGTCTGTACCTAACGCTAATCGTATTTATGAAATGTTGTTTATGTTTATCTTGTCCATGCTACCCCTTTGCTATGTATGCTTGTGTGTATGGATAGGAGGCACGCTTCCGCAGGTATGAGAATTTGGCGCAAGTTGCGTCGTCTGGTCGCGACGAAGAGAAAGTATCCCTGGGCCGTCGCTTATCGTGAACCAGGCGAGCGCGAGGTGTATCTTCCGCAGAAACGGGATGCCGCGTTCCCGAGAAGGGATCCGGGGCGTGACAACGGACGTCGGGGCCAAGAATGGCCGAATGGGTTCACGGCCAAGGGAAGATGGTCGGCGGTTGAGGCGGCTGTTCCAGCGCCCTCTTGAGACTTTCAAGACCTAAATAGGTTAGTTTTAGACATTAGAGAGGTTGGGGGAAAGGGTGGAGCAACCTGGACAACTCGAAGGCTCTTGGTTCAACCTACGTCGACAGAAGAACAAGGATGAAGCGGGTTTGGTCGGCGGCTTTAATGGAAGAACCAAGCCATGGGAATGAAAAGAAAAGAGTTTGGAAGACTTACCAAGATGAGTAGAGAGAGAGATGGCCGACGGTGGCGGTGGTGTGCTCCACGACGGCGGACGTCGGCTTGGGAGGGCGGACGAAGAAGAAGAGGAAAAGGAAAGAAGGAGAAGATGAGATGTCACGCCCCGGATCCCTCCTCGGGAACGCGGCATCCCGTTCCTGCGGAAGATACACCTCGCGCTCGCCTGGTTCACGATAAGCGACGGCCCAGGGATGCTTTCCAATCGTCGCGACCAGACGACGACGCAACTTGCGCCAATTTCTCATACCTGCGGAAGCGTGCCTCCTATCCATACACACAAGCATACATAGCAAAAAGGGGGTAGCAAAATCAAGATAAGCAAAATCAGCATTTCATAATATAATCAGCGTTAGGTACAGACTCCCAAAAAAGAAGCTGCTAATCACAGATCTTCCTACGCTAACAACCTAATCCTCGAACCAACGGAATTCTGCCATAACTCAGTCCTCCTCGTCGGAATCCTCCACAGGGTCCTCCTCTGGATCCTCCTCCTCGGTATCCATCGCATCGCCCTCCTCGTGGCCATCTATCTCGGAGCGCCCTGGAGACGGCAACTCCTGCTTCGGGTCGGGGTCGATCACCTGGCCTCCATATTCTGCAGGCTGGAGCCAAAACGGGTCCTCCTCCATGGGAATAGGGGAATCTCTCTGGGGTCCCTCAAAGCCATGCAGGCCCTCTCTGAACCAAGCCTCGAATCTATGGGGCACTAAATAAGGACCTCCCTGATCTACGAGTACAGTCGTCACATGTCTATGCCACAGAGTAGCGTGCATATCAAAATGGAGGGTAACCTGGGTGTCCATCTGGATCGGCAGACCAAAAAGCATCGGTGGTACATCCATCACTGGTGACGTGGATCTGAAAAAGGTGGCAACCAACGCCAGTGAGTCGAGGACTCAGCAAGCTCACCACTAATCCTAGCGTAGGGTAGGTTATACAAGTGGGGTCGGTCCTAACCAGTAACTAGGGTTTGGTACCCGGAGTCCAACGCTCTCGATCTCCCCAGTTTTCATCATACCTCATATAGTCGGTACGAGTTTCATCACAATGGTTCATGCAATAAAGACGGGCAATAACAACAATCAGCAATCATGGTATGCAATGCCACAGGCCTCAAACGGCCATCATAGATCCCAAGGATCAGCCCGCCTATCACTCCAATTCCCATCAGGGCTCTACCAACAGTGCCACACGGCATGCCACGCTGCGTCTCGGACGCCTTATGCTGGCCTCCCTTTTCTCTCCATCTCCCATCAGGGCGCTACCAACAGTGCTACACGGCATAAATCTCGGTGCCACATAGGCCCGTACCACACTGCGTTTCTGACGCCTTACGTTGGTCTCCCTTTTCTCTCCACTTCCCTTCAGGGCACAATCTCATGTCACATCTCCAGTGACTCATGCAATGCTCTGAATGTATGCAGGGCCCAGATGATCACATCAATAACTCAACACAGAGCATGCATGCAAATAAATACAAGTGCAGGAGTAGAGCACATCATTCAATCGATCAGTGAACCTCACGTTCATCAACCAAACAGACATGGATCGTAGGCCTCTACTTTCAAAGTCTCGGTCATCTAAATTCGCCTTACCTCTCATACAAGAGTCTGTCATTGTCATCACTTACTCAAGGGCAACTTGTTAATCAAACCCATATAAACCAAGGTCTAATCTAATTAAGAACCTCTAATTAATCAAGCTAAGTTCGACTGGGCCTAAGGCCCACTTCAATAGTTGAGGTCCAATAATTAATTATTAAATTAATTCATATGGGTTGGGCCTATTATTTTATTAATTTCGTGCGAGGCCCAAGCCCATTTCTAAAGGTTTACTATTCAAGCCCATATTCATTATTTTAGGCCCAATTCAAGTACCCAAGCCCATATACATTTTTGGGTTTCATTCTTTAATGTTCATGGACTTAATTTAGGCCCAATTTAAAAGGATTTTCGTCCATTAGTGGCCCACTAACTAGATTTGGCCCATTTTGATTAGTTTTGGCCCAATTACTAAATTTTAAAGCTTTCAAGCCCAATATCTCCCTTTGGCCCACTAAGCGCACGCCTAATGCCCCATTTGCAGCCCACTAATCACACTTTCAAGGCCCCCTTAGTTTGCTACTCACGTCCATAAGCAAGCCTACTAGTTGTATCTTGGCCCGATTGTTCGTTTTTGATCAAATTAGTGTGATTTAGGCCCTCCAAGTCCATTAGCACCTCACGGCACCTCTCACGCACGCCTAACTCACCATTCGCAGCCCTCACTTAGCATTTCAATGACCGTTTCGCATGCCAACAGCCCCTATTCGAATCCCACATCAAGCTCTCCACATGTTAATTCATAGTAAGCATACCTTAAATCACCTTTCAACCTCACAACAAGCCTAACCGTCTCTAACACATCCTTCCACATGCATATACTACTAACCTAAACTAGAATTAGTAGTAAAGCTTACCTATGGGAGTTGAGGACGACGACGGGAACGGCAAGGAACGGCCGGTGGAGTTTTCGGCCTACAAGGGATTCGGGTTGGCTTGGTCAGCAAATGGCTTCGAATAGCCATGGAAAATGAAGACAAGGAAGCTTAGGACACTTACCAAAGAGGGATGAGGACCGACGGTGAGGGGTGGTCGGTCGGCCAAAGGGAAACGACGACGACGACGACGACTAGAGAGAGAGACCGGGAGAGAGGTTAGGGCCGGCGGCTTTCAAAAGGCTCATATGGCCATGAGACAACAAGGTAAGAAGGAGAAGAGGCTTACCTTGGCAAATGGAGTGGAGGATGATGGCGGACGGAGCGGCGGTTCACGGTGGAGGAGCTCTCGGGCGGCACGGCAACGGGAGGGAGAAACCGTGAGAGGGAGAGAGAGATTTCGGGAGAGAGAAGAGGGGGTGGCCGGCCGAAAGGGGGGAAAAATGAGGGAGGAGAGAGAGAGAAAAGACTTAAGAGAGAGGTAGAGTGTTAGGTGAGGTGAATAGTGAGTGAATAGTGACTAGGATTTGACTTTGTACTTGACATGTTGATTGACCTCCTTGGGAATTGAACCATGATTGACTTGTCTTGGAAATTGTGCCATGATGTGACTGATGGTTTGACTTGACATTGATTGATTTGACAATTGATTTGACTTGTCTCGATTTGCGTGCCAAATGCACCGATCGGGTCTCGAGCGCGAACGAATTTCGGACAGGATTTGATTTCGATCTATCGAATCTACTCTCAAAAATCCTAATTCTAATAATTCTAAGGACTGAGCATTTACCGGGGGCATTTCGGTAATTTTCCAATCGCGTCTTGCTTCTCGACGTTCACCGGCTGTCTGCCCTTCTGGCGACAATTCTGAAACTGACTTCATCTCTTAATTGTGTTTATCTTACTGATTCGATTACCCAAAGTCGGATTTCATTTCGTGGTCAATTTCATTAATTAACGACTCTGTCTCTGTCTCAGACCAACGGGCGGCTGTTTGGAAAATTCTTCCCAGATAGCCTTTCCCCTTCGGTTGGTCAACTCAGGGTAGCTAATCCTGAGTGAGCGTCGATCAGAGTGTATTAACGAAGTATTTCCATTCATTTAGAATTTCCGACAATCGGGTCGAATTTTCAGACTGTCACAATTCTTCCCTTCTTATAAGAATTTCGTCCTCGAAATTTACATCCATCAATCCTTACAACAAACAGAAATTACACTGAGCTACCCAAACAAATACGGATACTTCTCCTTCATCTCGTTCTCACTTTCCCAAGTTGCTCCTTCAGTCCCATGGTGTTCCCAGATAACCTTAACCAGCGGTATTGTCTTATTCCTCAAGACCTGCTCTTTACGATCTTCAATCCTTACTGGTCTTTCCAAGTACGAGACGCGGTCATCCACTTCAATGACTTCATGATCGAGTATATGGCCAGGGTCCGGCTCGTACTTCCGAAGCATCGAAACATGAAACACATTATGAATCTGTGATAAGTTCGGCGGCAGTGCTAGACGATAAGCTAATGTCCCGATCTTCTCCAAAATCTCGAATGGCCCAACAAATCTTGGACTCAGCTTTCCTTTCTTGCCAAACCGAGATAGTCCTCGCATCGGTGACACCTTCAGAAATACATGATCTCCAACTTGAAATTCCAATGGCTTACGTCTCTTGTCCGCATAGCTCTTCTGCCTACTCTGAGCGGTCCTCAGTCTGTCTCTAATCACCCTGACTGCCTCAACTGACTGCTGCACTAATTCTGGGCCTGTTATGCTTTTCTCACCAACTTCGTCCCAACAGATGGGCGTTCTACAGGCCCTTCCATACAGTGCCTCAAATGGTGCCATTTTGATACTCTGCTGATAACTGTTGTTGTAGGCGAATTCCACCAAATGCAACTGCTCTTCCCAACCTCCTTTGAAATCAATCACACAAGCTCTCAGCATGTCTTCCAAAGTCTGTATCGTCCTTTCCGACTGACCATCTGTCTGAGGGTGGTAGGCTGTACTGAATCTTAACTCTGTTCCCAGCGCACCCTGCAGACTCTTCCAAAATGTAGCGGTGAAGCGAGGATCTCTATCAGATACGATACTTACTGGCACCCCATGAATCCTCACAATCTGCCTCACATACAACTCAGCCAACCTTTCCAGCGTAGAGTCCTTTCGTACTGCAATGAAATGAGCTGATTTCGTCAGTCTGTCCACTATTACCCAAATCGAATCATTGCCTCTCTGACTTCTTGGCAAACCTGTCACGAAATCCATAGTGACATGCTCCCATTTCCACTCTGGGATTTCCAATGGTTGCAATAATCCTCCAGGCTTGCAATGCTGTGCCTTTACTTGCTGACAGGTCAAGCACTTGGCTACATGCTTAGCCACGTCCACTTTCATACCATTCCACCAATAGTGCTGACGCAAATTCTGATACATCTTAGTACTCCCTGGATGAATACTGTAGTTACTTCTGTGTGCCTCGGACAAAATCTTTTCCTTTAGCGCCTCGTCATTAGGTACGCACAGACGTCCTTTAAACCTTAACACTCCATCTGTAGTCACTTGGAACTCAGCCTTTCTCTCCTCTACATTCATTAACACAATCTTCTGTATCTCGGGGTCCGTAGACTGCAACTCCTTGATTCTTAGCTGAATCTCCGGTTCGATCCGCAACGTAGCCATCAGACTCGAGAGGTTTCCTACCTCGACCTTGAACTCGGAATCTCTGATTTCCTCCAGTAATGTCCACTCCTTGACCATCATATGCGCAACGCTCGACTTCCTACTCAGAGCATCCGCTACCTTATTCGCCTTTCCTGGATGGTACAAAATATCGCAGTCATAGTCCTTCAACAACTCCATCCAACGACGCTGCCTCATATTCAGCTCCTTCTGCGAGAACAGATACTTCAAACTCTGATGGTCCGTAAAAATCTGGAATTTCTCTCCCACTAGATAATGCCTCCAAATCTTCAATGCAAAGACAATCGCAGCTAACTCCAAGTCGTGCGTCGGGTAATTCATCTCATGCGGCCTCAACTGTCGAGATGCATAAGCTACCACTCGTCCATGCTGCATCAAGACACACCCCAATCCTCTTAATGACGCATCGCTGTATATCTCAAATCCTCCTGGTCCAGACGGAATAGTTAGCACTGGTGCGGAAGTCAATCGATCCTTCAACTCCTGAAAACTTTCCTCGCACTTCTCAGTCCATTGAAACTTTGTTTCCTTCTTCAACAAACGCGTCAGAGGAGACGCTATCACAGAGAATCTTTCCACGAAGCGTCTATAGTACCCAGCCAATCCAAGGAAACTTCGTACTTCCGTCACGGTCGTAGGTCTCGGCCATTTCTCCACAGCCTCTATCTTTGCTGGATCCACTGATATTCCTTCTCCAGATACTATATGTCCAAGGAACGCCACTCTGCTTAACCAAAACTCACACTTACTGAACTTCGCATACAGCGAGTGTTCTCTTAACGTCAGCAGGACAATCCTTAAGTGTTCCTCGTGGTCCTCAGAACTCTTCGAATACACCAATATGTCATCAATGAAGACTATCACAAACTGATCCAGAAACTCCTTGAATACTCGATTCATCATGTCCATAAATGCGGCCGGAGCATTTGTCAATCCAAACGGCATAACGGTGAACTCATAGTGCCCATACCTCGTCCTAAAAGCAGTCTTAGGCACATCCTCTTTCTTAATCCTTAACTGGTGATAGCCTGTCCTTAGGTCTATCTTAGAGAACACGCAAGCGCCTTGAAGTTGGTCGAACAGGTCGTCAATCCTTGGTAGAGGATACTTATTCTTGATCGTCACTTGGTTCAGCTGTCTGTAGTCGATGCACAGTCTTAGCGATCCATCTTTCTTCTTAACAAACAGCACCGGAGCTCCCCATGGTGAAGCACTGGGGTGGATAAATCCTTTATCCAGCAGCTCTTGCATTTGCACCTTCAATTCCTTCAATTCCGATAACGACATCCTATACGGTGCTTTCGAGATCGGCTCCGTTCCAGGTGCCAATTCGATCACAAACTCTACGTCACGCTCTGGTGGCAATCCAGGCAACTCTTGAGGAAATACATCTGGATACTCACTTACTATAGGCACTTCCTCCAACTTCACCTCTTGAGCAGTCGAATCTGACACTGATGCCAGAATTCCCAGGCAACCTTCATCCATTAACTTGGTCGCCTCTAAAGATGAGATCCAAGGAACCGACGTTCCTCCACGATTTCCCTTAAATTCATACCCAGGGTGGCCTACTGGGTTTAGCTGTATGATACTCCTACTACAGTCTACCACTGCACCATGCCTAACTAGCCAATCCATGCCAACAATCACATCGAAATCAAACATGGGCAGAACAGCTAAGTCAATCTCTTCCTCTCTATCGCCCAGAGCTAACTTACACCCCTTACATCCTAGCGTAACAATCACTCTATCTTTCAGCGGGGTGGTTACATGCAAGGTCATATCCAACGGCTTAACATTCATCCCAGACAACTCAACAAAACGTGCAGATACGAAAGAGTGCGACGCTCCCGGATCAAACAAGGCATAAGCGGTATGACCACAGAGAGAAACGGTACCTGTGATCACCCCTGGCGCATTCTCAGCGTCCTTGCGCGCCATTGCATATACTCGTCCCTGAGCAGGCGGACGGTTCTGGTTTCCTTGCGGAGCGTTCACCATCTGCGGTGGCTGCTGTGGCTGGAACGGGGGTCTCGGACCTTTCCTCGGGCAGTTCCTCAGGATATGCCCCGTCTGGCCACATCCAAAGCAGCCTCCAATCTTCCTTGGGCAAGGGCTGTTCCCATGCCTCCTGCCACAGTCACGGCAGACCTGATTCCCAGGGAACGATGGCTTTCCCAGGGTTCTCCTCGCAGGTGGAACGAACCTGCGGTTGTCCTTCATTGGCCTCTTGCCAAAGTCTCTGAAGTTCCCTCTTGGCACGAACCGCGATCCAGATGCGGCGGCCTTTTCTTGCAGATCCCGCTCTATCGCCAGAGCACGCTCATAAATCTCATTGTAGTCCCTTAGCCCAGTGGCGATGATCATACTCTTTAACTCAGGCCTCAATCCTTCCCTGAATCTCCTGGCCTTGTCCCATGGGTCGTCGATCAGCCTTCGTGCGAACTTGGACAGCCTGGCAAATTCGCCCTCATATTGGTCCACAGTCAGCGATCCTTGGCGGAGCCTGATGAACTCTTCCATTTTCCTCTCCTGGGCTGCCTCAGAGAAATACTTTCCATTAAAGGCTGCACAGAAGGCGAACTTAGATGATCGAAACTTCTTGAGTAGAGGCATTTGATCTATGTCTGCTTGGCTCGATGAACATGAGATCGATTGAATGGCTGAATGACGTACTCTGCTCTTGCACTTATGTTTCTTGGCATGCATGCTCTGTGTTGAATTGTCGATGTGATCATTTGGGCCCTGCATACGTTCAGAGCATTGCATGAGTCACCGAAGATGTGACATGAGAATGTGCCCAAGATAGGGAAATGGAGAGAAAAGGGAGACCAACGTAAGGCGTCTGAAACGCAGTGTGGTATTTGCCGTGTGGCACTGAGATTGAGCCCTGATAGGAATTGGAGTGATAGGCGGGCTGATCCATGGGATCCGTGATGGTCGCTTGAGGCCTGCAGCATTGCATGACATGATTGCTAATTGTTTGATATTGCCCGTCTGTATTGTACAACTTGTATTATTATGTGGTTCGTGTTGATTACGATGGGTTATAGTATCTTGGGAGATCGAGAGTGGTTGGACCCTGAACCCTGAAACCTAGATACTGGTTAGGACCGACCCCACTTGTATATCCTACCCTACGCTAGGATTAGTGGTGAGCTTGCTGAGTCCTCGACTCACTGGTGGTGGTTACCTTCCTTTTTCAGATCCCAGACGCCAGTGATGGCTGCACCCCCGATGCTTTTTGGACTGCCGATTCAGATGGACACTCAGATCACCCTCCATTTTGATATGCACGCTACTCTATGGCATAGGCATGTGACGACTGTACTAGTAGATCAGGGTGGACCCTACCTTGTACCCCATAGGTTCGAGGCTTGGTTTAGAGAGGGCCTTCATGGCTTTGAGGGACCCCAGAGAGATTCCCCGATACCCATGGAGGAGGACCCATTCTGGCTGCAGCCTGCCGAGTATGGAGGCCAGGTGATCGATCCCGACTCACTGCAGGAGTTGCCGTCCCCGGGACGATATGAGATTGATGGCCACGAGGAGGGCGATGCCATGGATACAGATGAGGAGGATCCGGAAGAGGACCCCGTGGAGGATTCCGACGAGGAGCCTGAGTAGGACTGAGTTTCTGATGCTGGCCTGGTATTTTGATGTTAGTGAGCGCGTAGGTTAGGCAGCAGATTGTGGTTTCTTTTTGGGGTCTGTACCTAACGCTTGATATGTATATAATGCTGTTTGTATTTACTCTGTCTATGCTACCCTTTGCTTTGTATGCTTGTGTGGATGGATAGGAAGCACGCTTACGCAGGTATAAAAGTTCGTTAAAGGCCTCGTCGCCTGGTCGCGACGAAGTGAAAATTTTCCTGGGCCGTCGTATATCGTGAACCAGGCGAGTGCGAGGTGTATCTTCCGCAGGAACGGGATGCCGTGTTCCCGAGTGGGGATCAGGGGCGTGACAGGGAATCTCGCTGGGGTCCCTCAAAGCCATGAAGGCCCTCCCTAAACCACGCCTCGAACCTATGGGGTACAAGGTAGGGTCCACCTTGATCTACTAGTACAGTCGTCACATGCCTATGCCACAGGGTAGCGTGCATATCAAAATGGAGGGTGATGTGAGTATCCATCTGAATCGGCAGTCCAAAAAGCATCGGGGGTGCGGCCATCACTGGCGTCCGGGATATGAAAAAGGAAGGTATCCACCACCAGTGAGTCGAGGTGTCACGCCCCGGATCCCTACTCGGGAGCGCGGCACCCCGTTCCTGCGGAAGATACACCTCGCGCTCGACTGGTTCATGATAAGCGACGGCCCAGGGAAAATTTCTTTTCGTCGCGACCAGACAACGCGGCTTGCGCCAAATTCTCTTACTTGCGGAAGCGTGCCTTCTATCCATACACACAAGCATTCATGACAAAGGGGTAGCAAAATCAAGATAAGCAAAATCAGCATTTCATAATATAATCAGCGTTAGGTACAGACTCCCAAAAAGAAACTGCTAATCACAGATCTTCCTACGCTAACAACCTAATTCTCGAACCATCGGAATTCTGCCATAACTCAGTCCTCCTCGTCGGAATCCTCCACAGGGTCCTCCTCTGGATCCTCCTCCTCGGTATCCATCGCATCGCCCTCCTCGTGGCCATCTATCTCGGAGCGCCCTGGAGACGGCAACTCCTGCTTCGGGTCGGGGTCGATCACCTGGCCTCCATAATCTGCCGGCTGGAGCCAAAACGGGTCCTCCTCCATGGGAATCGGGGAATCTCTCTGGGGTCCCTCAAAACCATGCAGGCCCTCTTTAAACCAAGCCTCGAATCTATGGGGCACTAAATAAGGACCTCCCTGATCTACGAGTACAGTCGTCACATGCCTATGCCACAGAGTAGCGTGCATATCAAAATGGAGGGTAACCTGGGTGTCCATCTGGATCGGCAGACCAAAAAGCATCGGTGGCACATCCATCACTGGCGACCTGGATCTGAAAAAGGTGGCAACCAACGCCAGTGAGTCGAGGACTCAGCAAGCTCACCACTAATCCTAGCGTAGGGTAGGATATACAAGTGGGGTCGGTCCTAACCAGTAACTAGGGTTCAGGATTCAAGGTTCAAAGCTCTCGATCTCCCCAGTTTTCATCACACCTCATATTGTCGGTACGAGTTTCATCACAATGGTTCATGCAATAAAGACGGGCAATATCAACAATCAGCAATCATGGTATGCAATGCCACAGGCCTCAAACGGCCATCATAGATCCCAAGGATCAGCCCGCCTATCACTCCAATTCCCATCAGGGCTCTACCAACAGTGCCACACGGCATGCCACGCTGCGTCTCGGACGCCTTATGCTGGCCTCCCTTTTCTCTCCATCTCCCATCAGGGCGCTACCAACAGTGCCACACGGCATAAATCTCGGTGCCACATAGGCCCGTACCACACTGCGTTTCTGACGCCTTACGTTGGTCTCCCTTTTCTCTCCACTTCCCCTCAGGGCACAATCTCACGTCACATCTCCAGTGACTCATGCAATGCTCTGAATGTATGCAGGGCCCAGATGATCACATCAATAACTCAACACAGAGCATGCATGCCAATAATCATAAGTGCAAGACAGAGCACATCAATCGACCAACTGATACATCTCATGATCAACGAGCCAAGCAGACGTAGATCAATTATCTCTATCCACAAAGTTTCGATAATCCAAGTCCGCCTTACATCTTAAACAAAAGTCTACTATACTATCAATTATCTAAGGACAATCCACTAATCGAGCCCATATAAACCAAGGTCTAATCTGATGAAGGGCCTCTAATTACTCAAGCTAAGTTCGACTGGGCCTAAGGCCCACTTAAATAGTTGAGGTCCAATGATTAATTCTTAAATTAATTCATATGGGTTGGGCCTATTATTTTATTAATTTCGTGCAAGGCCCAAGCCCATTTCTAAAGGTTTACCATTCAAGCCCATATTCATTAATTTAGGCCCAATTCAAGTACCCAAGCCCATATACATTTTTGGGTTTCATTCTTTAATGTTCATGGGCTTAATTTAGGCCCAATTAAATAAGATTTTCGTCCATTAGTGGCCCACTAACTAGGTTTGGCCCATTTTGATTAGTTTGGCCCAATTACTTGATTTTTAAAGCTTCCAAGCCCATTTCCATGTTTCGGCCTACCCCTTTCACGCCTAACCCACCTATTTGCAGCTCCTAAACACATCCTAAGGTCCAATCCATGAATCCACAGCCCACATATTCAACCCAATCAAGTTTCCAACAAGGTAGCATAGGGAACTCTTAACTTTAAGCACATTCCAATCCCACCATAAGCACAACCAGCCTCTACCACAACATCCTACAAGCATATACCACTAACCTAGACTAGGATTAGTAGTAGAACTTACACAAATCAGCTCGGGACGACGACGAACGACGAAGAGACACCGAGCGGGCGAATGGGGCTCACGGTCGACGGGAAAGGAGCGGCGGCAACGGGGCTGATCTCGGCGGTTCCGTGGCCTCCAAGGACTCTAAACCAACCATACAACAAGCCAAGGGAGGTGAGGAACCGAGGGAACGAAGGTGAGCAAGTTCGGGTTCAAATGGAAGCGAAACGACGAAGAAATGACGATGGAAAGGGGCGGCTGTTTCGGCCTCTTGAGGGGGGTCTAAGCCGTGTAAAATGTACAAGAGTGAGTCAAGGGGACCTACCAAGACGACGAGGCAACCCGGAGGAGCCGACGGTGGCGGCACGATGAGGAGACGACGGCAACACGGGCGGTGGACGGCAAAGGGAGAGTGAGCCGAGAGAGAGGGTGAGGGAGAGAGGAAAAAGAAGAGAAATGAAGGAGAGGAGAGAGAGAAGAGGGCCGGCCGAAAGTTTAAGGGGGGAGGAGAGAGAATGGGTTGATAAAATTCAAAATAAGATAATGGGGTTAGGTTGATTAGGTTGAATAGTGTTATGGATTGATGTTGTACTTGATGGGTGACATATGTACTTGGATTTGTCTTGATGGATTGCCTTGGAACTTGTGCCATGATTGACCGATGGTTTGACTTGACATTGATTGATTTGACAATTGATTTGACTTGTCTCGATTTGCGTGCCAAATGCACCGATCGGGTCTCGAGCGCGAACGAGTTTTAGACAGGATTTGATTTTGATTAGTCGAATCTACTCTCAAAAATCCTAATTCTATTAATCCTAAGGACTGAGCATTACCGGGGGCATTTCGGTAATTTTCCATTGACGTCTTGCTTCTCGACGTACACCGGCTGTCTGCCCTTCTAGCGACATTTCTGAAACTGACTTTATTTCTTAATTGTGTTTGTCTTACTAGTTCGATTGTCCGAAGTCGGATTTCATTTCGTGGTCAATTTCATTAATTTACGACTCTGTCTCTGTCCCAGACCAACGGGCGGCTGTTTGGAAAATCCTCCCCAGTTTGCCTTTCCCCTTCGGTTGGTCATCTCAGGGTAGCTAATCCTGAGTGAGCGTCGATCAGAGGGTATTAACGAAGTGTCTCCATTCTTTTAGAAATTCCGATATTTGGGTCGAATTTTCAGACTGTTACAATTCTTCCCTTCTTATAAAAATTTCGTCCTCGAAATTTACATCTACCAATCCTTACAACAAAATGGAGATTACATCGATCTATTCAAACAGATACGGGTACTTCTTCTTCATTTCGTCCTCGCTTTCCCAAGTCGCTCCTTCAGTCCCATGGTGCTCCCAGATAACCTTGACCAGCGGTATTGTCTTGTTCCTCAAGACTTGCTCCTTACGATCTTCTATCCTTACCGGTCTTTCCACGTATGAGACGCGGTCATCCACTTCAATGACTTCATGATCGAGTATATGGCCAGGGTCCGGCTCGTACTTTCGAAGCATCGAAACATGAAACACATTATGAATCTGCGATAAGTTCGGCGGCAATGCTAGACGATAAGCCAGTGTCCCGATCTTCTCCAGGATCTCGAATGGCCCAACAAATCTTGGACTCAACTTTCCTTTCTTGCCAAACCGAGATAATCCTCGCATCGGCGACACCTTCAGAAACACATGATCTCCAACTTGGAATTCCAATGGCTTACGTCTCTTGTCTGCATAACTCTTCTGCCTACTCTGCGCAGTCCTCAATCTGTCTCTGATCACTCTGACTGCCTCAACTGACTGCTGCACTAATTCTGGGCCTGTTATGCTTTTCTCACCAACTTCGTCCCAACAGATTGGCGTTCTACAGGCCCTTCCATACAGTGCCTCAAATGGTGCCATTTTGATACTCTGCTGGTAGCTGTTGTTGTAAGCGAATTCCACCAAATGCAACTGCTCTTCCCAACCTCCTTTGAAATCAATCACACAAGCTCTCAACATGTCTTCCAGAGTCTGTATCGTCCTTTCCGACTGACCATCTGTCTGAGGGTGGTAAGCTGTACTGAATCTCAACTCTGTTCCCAGCGCACCCTGTAGACTCTTCCAAAATGTAGCGGTGAAGCGAGGATCTCTATCAGATACGATACTTACTGGCACTCCATGAATCCTCACAATCTGCCTCACATACAACTCAGCCAACCTTTCCAGCGTAGAGTCCTTTCGCACTGCGATGAAGTGCGCTGATTTCGTCAGTCTGTCCACGATTACCCAAATGGAATCATTGCCTCTCTGACTTCTCGGTAGTCCTGTCACGAAATCCATAGTGACATGCTCCCATTTCCACTCTGGGATTTCCAATGGTTGCAATAATCCTCCAGGCTTGCAATGCTGTGCCTTTACCTGTTGACACGTCAGACACTTAGCTACATGCTTAGCCACATCCACCTTCATTCCATTCCACCAATAGTGCTGACGCAAATTCTGATACATCTTAGTACTCCCTGGATGAATACTGTAGTTACTTCTGTGTGCCTCGGACAAAATCTTTTCCTTCAGCGCCTCGTCATTAGGTACGCACAGACGTCCCCTAAACTTCAATACTCCATCTGCAGTCACTTGGAACTCAGCCTTTCTCTCCTCTACATTCATTAACACAATCTTCTGAATGTCCGGGTCCGTAGACTGCAACTCCTTGATTCTTAGCTGAATCTCTGGTTCGATCTGCAACGTAGCCATCAGACTCGAGAGGTTTCCTACCTCGACCTTGAACTCAGAATCTCTGATTTCCTCCAGTAATGTCCACTCCTTGACCATCATATGCGCAATGCTCGACTTCCTACTCAGAGCATCTGCCACTTTATTCGCCTTTCCTGGATGGTACAAAATATCGCAGTCGTAGTCCTTCAACAACTCCATCCAACGACGCTGCCTCATATTCAGCTCCTTCTGCGAGAACAAATACTTCAAACTCTGATGGTCCGTAAAAATCTGGAATTTCTCTCCCACCAGATAATGCCTCCAAATCTTCAATGCAAAGACAATCGCAGCTAACTCCAAATCGTGCGTCGGGTAATTCATCTCATGCGGCCTCAACTGTCGAGATGCATAAGCTACCACTCGTCCATGCTGCATCAAGACACACCCCAATCCTCTTAATGACGCATCGCTGTATATCTCAAATCCTCCTGGTCCAGACGGAATAGTTAAGACTGGTGCGGAAGTCAATCGATCCTTCAACTCCTGAAAACTTTCCTCGCACTTCTCAGTCCATTGAAACTTTGTTTCCTTTTTCAACAAACGCGTCAGAGGAGACGCTATCACAGAGAACCTTTCCACAAAGCGTCTATAGTACCCAGCCAATCCAAGGAAACTTCGTACTTCCATCACGGTCGTAGGTCTCGGCCATTTCTCCACAGCCTCTATCTTTGCTGGATCCACTGATATTCCTTTTCCAGATACTATATGTCCAAGGAACGCCACTCTGCTTAACCAAAACTCACACTTACTAAACTTCGCATACAGCGAGTGTTCTCTTAACGTCTGCAGGACAATCCTTAAGTGTTTTTCGTGGTCCTCAGAACTCTTCGAATACACTAATATGTCATCAATGAAGACTATCACAAACTGATCCAGAAACTCCTTGAACACTCGATTCATCATGTCCATAAATGCGGCTGGAGCATTTGTCAATCCAAACGGCATAACTGTGAACTCATAGTGCCCATACCTCGTCCTAAAAGCAGTCTTAGGCACATCCTCTTTCTTAATCCTCAATTGGTGATAGCCTGTCCTTAGGTCTATCTTGGAGAACACATAAGCGCCTTGAAGTTGGTCGAACAGGTCATCAATCCTTGGCAGAGGATACTTGTTCTTGATCGTCACTTGGTTCAGCTGTCTGTAGTCGATGCACAGTCTTAGCGATCCATCTTTCTTCTTAACAAACAGCACCGGAGCTCCCCATGGTGAAGCACTGGGGCGGATAAATCCTTTATCCAAAAGCTCTTGCATCTGTACCTTCAACTCCTTCAACTCCGACAACGACATCCTATACGGTGCTTTCGAGATCGGCTCTGTTCCAGGTGCCAGTTCAATCACGAATTCTACCTCACGCTCAGGTGGCAATCCAGGCAACTCTTGAGGAAATACATCCGGATACTCACTCACTACAGGCACTTCCTCTAACTTCATTTCTTGAGCAGTCGAATCCAACACTGATGCCAAAAATCCCAGGCAACCTTCATCCATTAACTTGGTCGCTTCTAAAGATGAGATCCAAGGAATCGACGTTCCTCCACGATTTCCCTTAAATTCATACCCAGGGTGGCCTACTGGGTTTAGCTGTATGATACTCCTACTACAGTCTACCACTGCACCATGCCTAACTAGCCAATCCATGCCAACAATCACATCAAAATCATACATGGGCAGAACGGCTAAGTCAATTTCTTCTTGCTTATCGCCCAGAGCTAACTTACACCCCTTACATCCTAACGCAATAATTACTCTATCCTTCAACGGGGTGGTTACATGCAAGGTCACATCCAATGGCTTAACATTCATCCCAGACAACTCAACAAAACGTGCAGATACGAAAGAGTGCGATGCTCCCGGATCAAACAAGGCATAAGCGGTATGACCACAGAGAGAAACGGTACCTGTGATCACCCCTGGCGCATTCTCAGCGTCCTTGCGCGCCATTGCATACACTCGTCCCTGAGCAGGCGGACGGTTCTGGTTTCCTTGCGGAGCGTTCACCATCTGCGGTGGCTGCTGTTGCTGTTGCTGGAACGGGGGTTTCTGACCTTTCCTCGAGCAGTTCCTCAGGATATGTCCCGTCTGGCCACATCCAAAGCAGCCTCCAATCTTTCTCGGGCAAGGACTGTTCCCATGCCTCCTGCCACAGTCACGGCAGACCTGATTCCCAGGGAATGATGGCTTTCCCAAGGTTCTCCTCGCAGGTGGGACAAACCTGCGGTTGTCCTTCATTGGCCTCTTGCCAAAATCTCTGAAGTTCCCTCTTGGCACGAACCGCGATCCAGATGCGGCGGCCTTCTCCTGCTGATCTCGCTCTATCGCCAGAGCTCGCTCATAAATCTCATTGTAGTCCCTCAGCCCAGTGGCGATGATCATACTCTTCAACTCAGGCCTCAATCCTTCCCTGAATCTCCTGGCCTTGTCCTATGGGTCGTCGATCAGCCTTCGTGCAAACTTGGACAGCCTGGCAAATTCGCCCTCATATTGGTCCACAGTCAGCGATCCTTGGCGGAGCCTGATGAACTCTTCCATTTTCCTTTCCTGGGCTGCCTCAGAGAAATACTTGCCATTGAATGCTGTACAGAAGGCGGTCCAGTTCGGCCTCATACCATCCGGAAAGACTCGTCCTCTGATGGCTTTCCACCAATCATCTGCAGTACTCTGAAGCTGATAAGTTGCCAGCGAAACCTTTTCCTCGTCTGCGCAACCCAACACGGAGAAAGCCTTCTCCAGTTGCTCGATCCACAAGGCAGCTACCTCTGGACCACCGCTGCCATCAAACTTCGACGGCTGCAACTTCAGAAACTGCTCCACCATATGATGAGTCTGACGTCCACCATTTCCATGCCCATTGCCTCCATTGGCACCATTCGCAGCGGCCAAGGCGGCCTCAGCTGCTTGGGCAACAGTGGCAGCTCTCTCAGCAGCTTGCCTAGCCATCAGGTTACTCACTTCAGTCAGGACTCTCATCATCTCTTCGATCCTAGGGTCCCCTTCTGACTCAGGAGCCCTCGAGCTCGATGCACCAGCAGTCGGTCTTCTGCCCCTATTGCTCATCCTTGCTAACACTCACACCTAAAACAACGAAATTCCCATTCAGGAATCCGGAATCCTAAATCTAACAACCAAGCTTTCGTCTACTGTCGCGTCCACTGACATGTGTATGCATGTAAATAATCGCTGCAGCTTAAATGCAGTTGAACCCGGTCGACATCTAGACTCAACCCTGCAAATGCATAACCCAGGCCACTCTGTTCGCAACCTCAACTAGAAGCCTGTCGGGAGCCGCTTCCTTGATCAGGTCTTTGCCCCGGCGACCACTCCCCGCCCTCATCGTTTCTTGGTGCGAACAGTTGTCCTAAGAAATTCATAGACAAAGAGAATCCCACTCCACGTGTCCCATACCACGCTTCATCACAGTTTTTAGACGTCCCGTCAATCCTGTCCCATACCAGGCTGACGGTCACCAAATCCAACAACGTGAGATGCATGCATTTCTTTCAAAATCCAAATCTCCTTTTTAACAACTTTCATTTGTAAACCATTTTGCCTTTAATGCAGAAGTCATGCAATGCATGATGGTCAGACAGCGCGCGACAGCCGACTAGGCATACAACCACATGCAATACCTCACAGACTAGCATTCAGCAATCAACATCCAAACGCCCAACTCATGGGGCTCTGCCATAGAACCTTACCTCAGGTCCTGACGCACCTGCAGCTTAGCATGAAATACCTTATCCCAAGGTTACTCTAGACAATCAATTTCGCTAAGCAATCACATGCGCCAATCAAATCATGCATTCTACCCTTCCTAATCCTTAGGTCTAGGGTCTGTCTAACTAACTACCCCAAAATCATCAGCCTTATCACTCCAAGCCTCGAACGGTCTCGTATCGAGCTAACCTGGCTCTGATACCACTCGAACGGGGATGTCACGCCCGGGATCCCTACTCGGGAGCGCGGCACCCCGTTCCTGCGGAAGATACACCTCGCGCTCGACTGGTTCATGATAAGCGACGGCCCAGGGAAAATTTCTTTTCGTCGCGACCAGACGACGCGGCTTGCGCCAAATTCTCTTACCTGCGGAAGCGTGCCTTCTATCCATACACACAAGCATTCATGACAAAGGGGTAGCAAAATCAAGATAAGCAAAATCAGCATTTCATAATATAATCAGCGTTAGGTACAGACTCCCAAAAAGAAACTGCTAATCACAGATCTTCCTACGCTAACAACCTAATTCTCGAACCATCGGAATTCTGCCATAACTCAGTCCTCCTCGTCGGAATCCTCCACAGGGTCCTCCTCTGGATCCTCCTCCTCGGTATCCATCGCATCGCCCTCCTCGTGGCCATCTATCTCGGAGCGCCCTGGAGACGGCAACTCCTGCTTCGGGTCGGGGTCGATCACCTGGCCTCCATAATCTGCCGGCTGGAGCCAAAACGGGTCCTCCTCCATGGGAATCGGGGAATCTCTCTGGGGTCCCTCAAAACCATGTAGGCCCTCTCTAAACCAAGCCTCGAATCTATGGGGCACTAAATAAGGACCTCCCTGATCTACGAGTACAGTCGTCACATGCCTATGCCACAGAGTAGCGTGCATATCAAAATGGAGGGTAACCTGGGTGTCCATCTGGATCGGCAGACCAAAAAGCATCGGTGGCACATCCATCACTGGCGACCTGGATCTGAAAAAGGTGGCAACCAACGCCAGTGAGTCGAGGACTCAGCAAGCTCACCACTAATCCTAGCGTAGGGTAGGATATACAAGTGGGGTCGGTCCTAACCAGTAACTAGGGTTCAGGATTCAAGGTTCAAAGCTCTCGATCTCCCCAGTTTTCATCACACCTCATATTGTCGGTACGAGTTTCATCACAATGGTTCATGCAATAAAGACGGGCAATATCAACAATCAGCAATCATGGTATGCAATGCCACAGGCCTCAAACGGCCATCATAGATCCCAAGGATCAGCCCGCCTATCACTCCAATTCCCATCAGGGCTCTACCAACAGTGCCACACGGCATGCCACGCTGCGTCTCGGACGCCTTATGCTGGCCTCCCTTTTCTCTCCATCTCCCATCAGGGCGCTACCAACAGTGCCACACGGCATAAATCTCGGTGCCACATAGGCCCGTACCACACTGCGTTTCTGACGCCTTACGTTGGTCTCCCTTTTCTCTCCACTTCCCCTCAGGGCACAATCTCACGTCACATCTCCAGTGACTCATGCAATGCTCTGAATGTATGCAGGGCCCAGATGATCACATCAATAACTCAACACAGAGCATGCATGCCAATAATCATAAGTGCAAGACAGAGCACATCAATCAACCAACTGATACATCTCATGATCAACGAGCCAAGCAGACGTAGATCAATTATCTCTATCCACAAAGTTTCGATAATCCAAGTCCGCCTTACATCTTAAACAAAAGTCTACTTTACTATCAATTATCCAAGGACAATCCACTAATCGAGCCCATATAAACCAAGGTCTAATCTGATGAAGGGCCTCTAATTACTCAAGCTAAGTTCGACTGGGCCTAAGGCCCACTTAAATAGTTGAGGTCCAATGATTAATTCTTAAATTAATTCATATGGGTTGGGCCTATTATTTTATTAATTTCGTGCAAGGCCCAAGCCCATTTCTAAAGGTTTACCATTCAAGCCCATATTCATTAATTTAGGCCCAATTCAAGTACCCAAGCCCATATACATTTTTGGGTTTCATTCTTTAATGTTCATGGGCTTAATTTAGGCCCAATTAAATAAGATTTTCGTCCATTAGTGGCCCACTAACTAGGTTTGGCCCATTTTGATTAGTTTGGCCCAATTACTTGATTTTTAAAGCTTCCAAGCCCATTTCCATGTTTCGGCCTACCCCTTTCACGCCTAACCCACCTATTTGCAGCTCCTAAACACATCCTAAGGTCCAATCCATGAATCCACAGCCCACATATTCAACCCAATCAAGTTTCCAACAAGGTAGCATAGGGAACTCTTAACTTTAAGCACATTCCAATCCCACCATAAGCACAACCAGCCTCTACCACAACATCCTACAAGCATATACCACTAACCTAGACTAGGATTAGTAGTAGAACTTACACAAATCAGCTCGGGACGACGACGAACGACGAAGAGACACCGAGCGGGCGAATGGGGCTCACGGTCGACGGGAAAGGAGCGGCGGCAACGGGGCTGATCTCGGCTGTTCCGTGGCCTCCAAGGACTCTAAACCAACCATACAACAAGCCAAGGGAGGTGAGGAACCGAGGGAACGAAGGTGAGCAAGTTCGGGTTCAAATGGAAGCGAAACGACGAAGAAATGACGATGGAAAGGGGCGGCTGTTTCGGCCTCTTGAGGGGGGTCTAAGCCGTGTAAAATGTACAAGAGTGAGTCAAGGGGACCTACCAAGACGACGAGGCAACCCGGAGGAGCCGACGGTGGCGGCACGATGAGGAGACGACGGCAACACGGGCGGTGGACGGCAAAGGGAGAGTGAGCCGAGAGAGAGGGTGAGGGAGAGAGGAAAAAGAAGAGAAATGAAGGAGAGGAGAGAGAGAAGAGGGCCGGCCGAAAGTTTAAGGGGGGAGGAGAGAGAATGGGTTGATAAAATTCAAAATAAGATAATGGGGTTAGGTTGATTAGGTTGAATAGTGTTATGGATTGATGTTATACTTGATGGGTGACATATGTACTTGGATTTGACTTGATGGATTGCCTTGGAACTTATGCCATGATTGACCGATGGTTTGACTTGACATTGATTGATTTGACAATTGATTTGACTTGTCTCGATTTGCGTGCCAAATGCACCGATCGGGTCTCGAGCGCGAACGAGTTTTAGACAGGATTTGATTTTGATTAGTCGAATCTACTCTCAAAAATCCTAATTCTATTAATCCTAAGGACTGAGCATTACCGGGGGCATTTCGGTAATTTTCCATTGACGTCTTGCTTCTCGACGTACACCGGCTGTCTGCCCTTCTGGCGACATTTCTGAAACTGACTTTATTTCTTAATTGTGTTTGTCTTACTAGTTCGATTGTCCGAAGTCGGATTTCATTTCGTGGTCAATTTCATTAATTTACGACTCTGTCTCTGTCCCAGACCAACGGGCGGCTGTTTGGAAAATCCTCCCCAGTTTGCCTTTCCCCTTCGGTTGGTCATCTCAGGGTAGCTAATCCTGAGTGAGCGTCGATCAGAGGGTATTAACGAAGTGTTTCCATTCTTTTAGAAATTCCGATATTTGGGTCGAATTTTCAGACTGTTACACGAGGACTCAGCAAGCTCACCACTAATCCTAGCGTAGGGTAGGGTATACAAGAGGGGTCGGTCCTAACCAGTATCTAGGGTTCAGGGTTCAGAGTCCAACCACTCTCGATCTCCCAAGATACTATGACCCATCGTAAACAACATGAACCATATAATAATACAAGTTATACAATACATACGGGCAATATCAAACAATCAGCAATCATGTCATGCAATGCTGTAGGCCTCAAGCGGCCATCACGGATCCCACGGATCAGCCCGCCTATCACTCCAATTCCCATCAGGGCTCAATCTCGGTGCCACACGGCAAATACCACACTGCGTTTCTGACGCCTTACGTTGGTCTCCCTTTTCTCTCCATTTCCCCATCTTGGGCACATTCTCATGTCACATTTTCGGTGACTCATGCAATGCTCTGAATGTATGCGGGGCCCAAATGATTGCATCAGTAGTTCAAACACAGAGCATGCATGCCAACGTATACGAGTACTAGCATAGAGTACATCAATTGATCGCCTAATAAATCTCATGTTAATCATACCATACGATCATAGGACTAGTACTATACACTCAGATTCTCGATCATCTAGGCTCGCCTTAACGTCTTACTCGCAATTCTGCCATACTATTGCTTACCATAGGCGATCCCCTGATTGAACCCATATGAACCAAGGTTTTACCTAAGTAAGGGTCTAAATAATTAAGTTAAGTTCAACTGGGCCTAAGGCCCACTTCAAGTCTTGAGGCCCATGATTTATTTCTTAAATTAAATATATGATTTGGGCCCATTATTATTATTAAATTCGTGTAGGGCTCAAGCCCATTTCTGAATATTAACCTATTAAGCCCAATATGGTCATTTTAGGCCCAATTTGATATTCCAAGTCCATATACATTATTAAGTCTTATATTTTAACATTTAGAACATAACTTAGGTCCAATTAATTTACCATTTTCGTCCATTAGTGGCCCACTACTTCAATTAGGCCCAATTTGATGCATTATGGCCCAAATAGCTTAAGATTGGACCCCTAAGCTCATCTTCATGATTCGGTCCAACAACTCGCGCCTACACCGAAATTTGCAGCCCACATTTGGCACATTTTAAGGCCCAATTAATTTATAAATTCGTGCATATACAAGCCCATTAGCATAAATTAGGCCCGTTAGCTTATCTTAGGTTCAATTAGTCCAAATTAAGTCCCTTAGGCCCATTAGTTGATTCGGCCCACTAATCCACACGCCTAAGCCGTCCCTTGCAGCCCATACGTTACATTTTCAAGCCTATTTCACAAGCTAACAGCCCCCACATTCAGCCCAATCAAGATTTCAACATGTTAGCCTAAGGTAAACTTAACCTTAATCTCATTTCAAACCCACATCAAGCCTGACCAACCTCTCACACATCATCCTACATGCATATGCTACTAACCTAGGCTATAATTAGTAGTAGAATTTACCTATTTCGGGTCGGGACGACGACGACGACGGCAAGGGCAACGGATGGCCAAACGGAGCTCACGGTCGACGGGAAGGAAACGGCGGCTCACGGCTGGTCCCGGGGTTCCACGGCCTTCAATGGTCCTAAAGGCAAGCCTAAGGATGTTAAAATGGCTGAAGGAGGGCGTGGAACAACCTTGTGTAGCTCTTGCTCTCACGGGGCAAACGACGACGACAGAAGGGCATGAAGAAGTAGGGGGCTGATCGGGGTTCCTTGGGACAACCACATGCCACAAAAACGGGGAAGAAGATGCTTGGAAGACTTACCACGATTAGGGGAGGGTTGGTGGTGCCGGCGGAAGCCAAACGGCGGCGACGACTGTTGACACCTGATTTTTAATCATTTTTTCTATTGCTAAAGTAATAAAAAAATTCATAAAACTTCATAAAATTGAAAAATCAACTTTGGGGACCTTAGCTAAGCCTAGGGAACCAATTTTGACCAAAAAACGATTTTTCATATTTTTGGTATTTTTACGTATTTTTTATTTATTTATTTTCGAAAATTAATAGAAAATCCATAAAAATTCATAAAATTGAAAAATCAACTTTGGGAACCTTAGCCAAGCCTAGGGAACCAATTTTGACCAAAAAATAATTTTTCATATTTTCGATATTTTTCGGTATTTTTATTTTCGAAAATTCATAAAAACAAAAAATTAAGAAAAATGAGAAAATTAAAAAATCAAGTTTGGAGCCTTGGCCAAGCTTAGGCAAATATTTTCGAACAAAAAAATAATTTTTTGTATTTATGTATATTGTTTATATATTTTAGAAATTATGAGAATATTTAATAAATAATAGCATTTGAGGCTACAAAAATATATAAAACTAGTCAATATTTTTATTTTAAATCCCTTTTCATGTTGGTTATCACAAATTTAAAAAATCCAATTCGGGGTCGTGTATTCCTTCATGAGCCTAATCTCGAACCGGGTCTAAAAAATTCAATTTGAGTCAATTTATTTTCATTTTTTCACTTTTAGGAGTTGTGACATTGTTCTCTAATATTTCAAATTTTTATATTGGCCCAAAGTATACTCAGAATGACTCAATTGTGTAAAAGGGCTTTAATTAAATTCTGCATTATTTTCAGTGGCAAGAAATGAGCTTAAATTTGACATGTGGTGAATTTTGACTAAGTATAGGGAAGGTATGTCATAAATTGTAAGGAGATTTGGACTTAAAGAAATATTTTTTCAGGGACTAAATTGTAAATACTTAAAATTCAAGGACTAGAGTGCAAATACCTAACTCTTGAAGGATTATTTTACAAATAATAAAAAGAAGAGTTAGTGGATAAATTAGAATAGAGAAGGGAAGATGAAGAAGAGGAGATGAAGAAGAGAAGTTGGAGAAGAATGGATGGAGAAAATAAGATAAGAATAGAGAAGGGAAGATGGAGATGAAGAAGAGTTAGTAGAGAAATTAGAATGGAAGATAAGAATAGAGAAGGGAAGATGGAGATTAAGAAGAGTTAGTGGAGAAATTAGAATGGGAGATAAATATGGAGAAGGGAAGATGAAGATGAAGAAGAGTTAGTGGAGAGATTAGAATGTGAGATAGAGATGGAGAATGGAAGATGAAAATGAAGAAGAGTTAGTGGAGAAATTAGAATGGGAGATAGAGTTAGTGGAAAAATTAGAATGGGAGATAGATGAGTAGGTTATAAAAGGAGGAAGAAGTGAGCTTGAGAAGAGGATTCTTGAGAGAAAAAATTTGAAGTGTTTGGGAGAATTTTTTGGAGAGAAAATTTTGGATGTTTGAGAGAGTTTTGGGAGATTGAAGAAAATTTTGAGAGAAAGAAAATACCAAAAGAGAGAGAATTTTGAAGATGATGGGAGTTTAAAGCTAGGGGTTATCATCACAAATTCCTTCATCGATCAATATAAATCAAGAGTTCATCCTCGTCAACGAGCAAGCAAATTCGAGCTAAGTGTTTTTATTTATTCATTTATTTATGATTTTACTCGCAAATTAGCACAAATTGTATACACTTTCTCCATCTCCTTTTTCTTCCATATTCTATGTCAGGAGAAGGATATCTTTACGTCAACAGCAAAAATCTCGTCGAGATGCAAAAATCGGCCCAGACAAGCTCCTAAGCTGTCCACCGATTTCTCAATTGATCTGTGACTAAAAGTCCCTCTTAATTCAAAAGAAACTCTCTATATTGGGAACATAGAGAGCGAAAATCAATTATAGAAATCCCTCCCAAAAAAAATGGGAGATAAGTACTCTTTCTACTCTTCTGGTTTTAGGTGCAGATTAGCACATATTTTGTATACTAACACTTCACTCTATTTTATGTCAGGAAGCCGCAGCTCTATATCAATGGTCAATCCTATGGAAGCACAAAATCGGCTTGGAGGAGTCCTCAAGCGCGCACAAATTTCAAATTGTTGAATCAATTCGTTGTATTTCATTTTAAAAAATTCATACCCCAAAATGGAGAGGACAAAGTCCATCCGCAATTTAAATACCTGCACCATAAATCCCAAAGGGAAGAGCCAAGCCAATGCTTAGCCTCCCATTGGAGGTTTTTACTTATAGTAGTTAAATACCTGCAACTTAAATACCTGCACCTTAAATCCCAAAGGGAAGAGCCAAGCCAATGCTTAGCCTCCCATTGGAGGTTTTTACTTACAGTAGTTAAATACCTGCACCTTAAATCCCAAAGAGAAGAGCCAAGCCAATGCTTAGCCTCCCATTGGAGGTTTTTACTTACAGTAGTTAAATACCTGCAACTTAAATACCTGTACCTTAAATCCCAAAGGGAAGAGCCAAGCCAATGCTTAGCCTCCCATTAGAGGTTTTTACTTACAGTAGTTAAATACCTGCAACTTAAATACCTGTACCTTAAATCCCAAAGGGAAGAGCCAAGCCAATGCTTAGCCTCCCATTGGAGGTTTTTACTTACAGTAGTTTAAATACTTGCAACTTAAATACCTGTACCTTAAATCCCAAAGGGAAGAGCCAAGCCAATGCTAGGCCTCCCATTGGAGGTGTTTATTCACTGTCATGTACTTCCTATAATTTAATTTTTGAATCATCAGACCCAAAAGATGAGTAGGTCGTAATACTGCACAGAAGTCGTTAACACACTCCCTCTTTCGGCTTCAGGGAATCTTTAACACTTAAAAAAATATAACAAATAAAAATATATACCATCCATGCATCCTATTTAAAAAATGAAAACACAAAAGAGAATACCCTACTAGAGCTTTAAGAATAAACCAAGCCTGAGTTGCCGGATTAGGATATCCATGAAATTAAGGTACCGAAAGGGCATTAGTTTTAATTAACTAGTGTAACCAAGTCCCCGAGCTCATAATCTCTGGTTCGCAGGAATAAATTAGTTCTCCCGCTAATTTATTTAGGTTTCTAATCGACCTACCAAGAACGATTAGTAGCGACTCCAAATTTCAAAATCATTTAAACAAAAACCAAAGTTGCGATTCGGTAGGGCTTGGGAGGGTCCGCGTTAGGTTAGTCAAATCTAATTAACCTAATAATCCGTTAACCCCTTTAAAATTTAAATTTTTTTTTAGAGGGTCGCGACAGACTGGCGACTCCGCTGGGGATAGAGATTTTTAAATTTTCGAAAAAAGATACCAATTGGAATACTTAAATTGTTTCAAAATTTTAAAAGTCTTAGTGGACTTAGGCCAATGAAAATTTCATGGATATCTCGCTTCTGGCGATATTGTTTGGGACTCATTCTATAGGTGTTATATGTTTTTGCAGGATGGGAGTTATAAGGGGCGGAGTGTTTGGCTAACCCCTTTGTTTTGCAGGCTCGGTGTTGGGTTTATTTGTTTAATTTCACACATTTTTAGAAGCGCTGTTTTGATATCAATTATTGTGCATGTCTTGCATACTCTGAGGATCACGACACCTGCACACACAAGCGTCTAAACCCAAGTCGCGAAATTCTTCCTAGAAAACCATAGATAGGGATCGAATATGCAAAGCTCTTGCGTCGATTGCGCTCGGGTTGACCATATTTTATTCCGCTCATTATCTGAATTGACAATTCTTCCCATTGTGATTTGATTGCGCGGAGGGTAAGTTTGTCAATTCAGATAGTGGGAGCCTTTTTAGGTCCATACCTTGTCTCTCCTTCTTTTATTTTCTAGAGTCCACTCCTCACTTGAGTCATGCGCATGACTATGTGATTTGCATTTCTCCAAGGTAAAAGTAAGTTCTCTAATTTTATCTTGTATTTATTTTTGGTCAGTCCATGCTAGGTGTTAATTAGTTTTTGAGCTTGATATTACGACCATTCTTTTAAAAGAAAATAAAAGTTAAATTTGTCCCTCATTTCTTTTTAAAAAAAATTCTTGAAAAAATGATGTGAAAAAATCCATTCATGGGAATTTTATTAACCAATAGGGGATTTTTGTCATGTTTTTATTGCTTCAATAAAAATGAAATTTTCTTGAAAAAATTTTCCTCTGAAAATTTATTTCAATAAAAAGAAAAATTCCTTAAAAAAAACTCTAGTAGACATCAAGTGATTTTATCACATTTTTCAAATTATAAAAACTTGCAAGAAAATTCTTCTCGAGAAATTCGCTCATGTTTTTCTAAGAAAATTTTCTCTAAATAAAATTAGACTAATGTCTCGGGGGAATTGTATTGACCAATAAGAGATTTTTGTCATGTTTTTCTTGCTTCAATAAAAATGAAATCTTCCTGACAAATTTTCCTCTGAAAATTTATTTCGATAAAAAGAAAAATTCCTTCAAAAAAAAAACTTTGGTAAACATCAAGTGATTTTATCACATTCTTTCAAATTATAAAAACTTGCAACAAAAATTCTTTTCGAGAAATTCGCTCATGTTTTTCTAAGAAAATTTTCTCTAAATAAAATTAGACTAATGTCTCGGGGGAATTTTGTTAACTAATAAAGGATTTTTGTTATGTCTTTCCTGCTCTAATAAAAATAAAATTTTCCTAATAAATATACCTCTGAAAATTTATTTTGATAGAAAATTCCTTCAGAAAATTTGATCAAGAGATTTTATCACACTTTCCAAGTTATGAAAATCTCAAGAAAATTAGTTTTGGAAAAATCCACATGTGACCTCCTAAGAAAATTTCATTTGATTTCTCAACAAAATGGAAGAATAAAATTAGACTAATGTAGGAATCATGGGCCGACCTTTCTTGCGTCATGTACTAATTATATCCTTTACTTTTGTAGGAAATCCCAGGTATCCCAGGCGGGGGTAAAGTTTGGTTCAATAATGCACACCACGAATTATTTTTAGAAGTACGAAAAGACAGGAAATTGCTGATTTCTTAATCCTGGGGGCAAGTGAGGAGGTCGATCCTTTCGAACTCAGACATGTGTCAGTTAATGAACACGTACGGGCCGTATATTCTGATATGACAGTGGATTTACACCGATTAAACACTGGGGCATATTTAATGTATTGCAGAGGATCCCACGTCTTTTGAAAGATAATAAGGATTATATAATCAGGACCCATGAAACAAGTACCTTAACCAAATTAAATCAACTAGAGACCGGTCTTAAAATTTCCTCGGATTCAAAACACGCGGAGGGTTTTTAGAGGACCGAGGTTCTATTAATGAACGTGGCCCACAGGAATTTCTCCCGACGCTACAGGCGACCGACACGAGCAAGTGGACGCCGAAAGAAACAAAATATGGATAAAAGTGGGCATACAACAGGTGGCTGGATTTATTACCAGCGCACTGATCGAGTTGTCATAGCGTTATTGTTCGTAATCTCAAGATGGATAGTGGGGGCCACCGCCGAATCCTTCATCAATGTTCTCGATATTATCGTCTGGAGCAATTAAACAAGAACATCAAGAAGAACATTAAGCCTCGACATCTTCTGTACCTCAAATCGTTCTGTTATGCTATGCGGAAGAAATGATAGCAGGAAAATTAAAAAAAAAAACAAACAAAACACGTGAAGCTTTTCTTTCATTCCATTCATCAAAGAGTATTACAACAACTCACTGGGGAGGAAAGGTAAAGCCAAACTGGGCCCTGATAACCATTACGAAAGAGCTCAACTGACTCTCCAAACAGTTGATGCTCTGGATGCACCGGGCGCTCTCGGGATCAAGTTCCGCGAGCCTAAAGAAGAGGCGATTGCACTTCTCTTTAACCTGGGCCATAGTGGCCTCGTAATGCTCAACGGCAAACTCCAGGTCCGGAATCGCTGCCCTCTCGAAAGCAATGTCTGCGGTAATGTCATCAAGTCTCTCCTGCAGCCAACCGCATTTGCACCTCATCACAATATTGCCTGGCTCCTGTTCGGCGTAAGTTCGGACCAAGGCCAGACGGTCCACCAACTTTCCCCTCTCACGAACCAGCCACGAAAGCTGATCGTTGGCAAACTTGAGGGCCTTTTTGTGATTATCAGCCACAAACGTAACTGTTGCCAGACGCTCGTGCCGGTCTCGGTAACGGGCTTTCACGACGGCGGTCACAAGGACCGTCTCATAAGCGCGGTTATAGGCAGCTAGAAAATTGATGAAGAGGGTCGAGAAGTTCCGATACTCCTTTCCCAGTTGGGTACCCTCAACAGAAGCAGCGTCTAGGGTCCTGAATAAACCGAGGATTTCAGCTTCAACGGTAGAGTTTTGGGCTATATGAGCGTAACCTCTACCAAGAAGATTGTAGAGTCTCTCCCACCCAGCCAGGACTTCGGCGGAGAAAGTATGGTTAGGAGAATTGGCCATTTTTGAAAGCATATCACGAAAGAAAGGAGGAGAGAGGCGAGGCAGATGATCGGAATGCGAAGGCGATAATCTACTTCACTTTAAATACTAATTTCAAAGGGGCGGTCCTTATTGGTCGAGTTTTTTTCTATCTACCATTCTCTGTCGGCAATACCCCCACTGGCTCAAATTCTAGTCAAGCAGCAACCTCAAGCTGAGCAGACCCGACGTCTCTGCAGAAAAGTTGGACGGGCCGCCACCACTTTGAAAAAGAAAGAATAAAAAACGAGCTGAGTGGGAGACAAAAAATTTTCGGCAGAAAAGGAGATACGACTCGTCTTTATTGGAGGACCCGCCAGTAAATCGACGGTGGAGATCTTGACAAGGGCCCTCTACCACGAAAAGAAAAAAGGAAGACGAACTGAGCGAGAAACAAGGATTTCCCCTTTGATCAAAAGCTGAATATCAGATTTTCTCCCTCGAAAAATCTAATAGCACTGCCCGTGAAGAGGGAAGTCGTTGCTATTGCCAGAGAGAGAACTTGTCCTCATTTGATAGTGAGAGTTCATTCGCAAGAACTCGCAGGAGAAAGATAGAGAGGAAGGAGTTCTCGTGGGAGAGGAATTCAAAACCTTCACCATCAAAGCATCGGCTTTCAAAGCCTGTTACGAGAAACCATCGACGATCCCGTGATCCCTCAAGTCCAAGAAGACATCCTGAGGCGGTCTCGAGTCGGCAGTCCTAGATCCAGAAATATGTCGAGCATTAGGGAAACGGGCGCATGTTCAACCCTGGTCGAAGCTAATGAAGTTCCTTACCCTGAGGGTCTACTGGTCATGGCCATTGACGGTAATCCAGTCTCTCTGTCAATCCTTGTTACCGTATTGAGAAAATGCCGGTATAAGGTTGTAGCTCAAGCAAAGGCGACAGAGGCCTTAGAGATATTAAGGAGGAGTGGTGACCAGTTTGATATCGTCCTCACCGCCATGGTAGGGATTGACATGGATGTTTTCACTCTCTTGGAAGTCATCAATTCTAAATTAAACATGCCAGTCCTCGTAATATCGGCAAGCGATGATCAGCAAGCCATAATGAAGGCTGTCTTAAATGGGGCCCAAGACGTCGTAACGAAACCAGTTAGGGTTCAGATGCTTCAAAATATATGGCAGCACGTGGTAAGGAAGCAATTGCACGACCATGAGAACAAGCATCAAGCCTTCAATTTTGTTCCAAGCAACTGGAGAAAGAAGATGAGTTGGTCTCCCGAGCTGCATCGTATGTTTGTTAATGCAGTTCAACAGGTAGGAATCGATTCGGCACGGCCGCAACATATACTAGAAATTATGAACGTAGAGGGACTCACTAAAGCAAATGTTTCGAGTCATCTTCAGAAGTACAGAAAAAGGGTGAGAGAACACAATGCAGCTCAGAATCAAGAAAACCAAGGCGGGACTGATCCAAGCCTGAACGTCGAGTCTCCTCGCCACCATAAGTTCTCCAGGTTAGCATGGGGCGAGCCACTTCCCATCATCAACCAAGCTAGTAACCATGCCATCAATCCCCCAGGCGTTAATCAAAGTATCCCCCAGAATCACCCTAATACTCTTCAAGAGTATAGACCGCAGGAGCAGTGTATTCAGATTCCTTGGTTTGAGCACCAACCTGTGGCTAGAACTCATCCCATGATCAGCGCGCCTGCGCAGCCAGAGAATCAGACAAGAAGTTATCCTGAGCACTTCCACTTCTCTAATCCTCGAATGGAAGGAGTTTTTGGCAGCAGGACAGTTGGTGATCCCCACACTTTCTCGAGTAATGATGAAGGCTCCAGCACGAGAAGTCAAATTGCTCATGGCGAGGACAGAATGAGAAATCTACCGCCAGCATTTGCCAACAACAATGCCCAATTCGAGCATCAGTTGCTGGAAGGTTCAAGAGATTACCCAGATGATGAGCTTACTGCCCTGGTCAACCAGTTTAGGGTTGACAGACGTCCCAAGCCGCGATCAGGAGCCAGTGAGTAGGGACTCTCAAACATCGGTTATCCACACCCGAACCAACACGAGACTAGCTGATTATCGAAGAGCCACAGGAGAGGCAGAACTGACCTTGAATAAGTGCACCTTTCATTTCATGCTTAATTCCCCTGCGTATGATATTTTCCAGCTTTCTAGGTGTCTCGATTTAATTCAAGGACAAGGGGGCAATTTATTTATCCGGTCGAATGCGTGAATCCCTTTTTATGCTAGATTTAGGGCGGATTAATTTGTGGCAACGTCGCCGACTGCCATAATGAGAAATGTTGAATGGCCTCACGTAGGGAAATTTCAAGTGAAATGCCCAGGCGAGCTCGAAGACGGGTAATTGTGTGTCGTTCCAATTTACTCTTAATCGTTGCAAAATGCTAAATTGGATTTGTTCCATTCTCACCCAGGGAATCGCAAAGTGCCTCAAGAGTGTCGCAAAATGAAATGACCCAATGGAACGCGATAGGACTCATTTGCCTCGAAGGTAACCTTCAAATTAAAGGAACCCTCCGGTCCACGGACCCGATGGCATAGAAAATGATGATGGTCCAAGGCAACCCGAAAGAAAATAAGGCCCAACTAAGCAAAGCACATATGTGGCAAGCTCAAAGTGAAGGGCAACTCGGGACATACAATTCAATCCAATCCAAATGAAGGAACTTCCTCAATTCAAATTCAATGGAAGTATACACAAGGGTAAAACAGTATCGTTCCAATTTTTCTAGAATATGAAGAACATATACTGCCGCATTCTCTTTCATTTTTGCAGGGGAAGTCTCTACTGGCCAGATTTTCCTGTCTACCATTCCCTATCAGTATCACCTCCGCTACTCGTCTCCAATCTCGAGCCAAGCAAATCCGACGTCTCTACGGAAAAGTTGGATGGGACGCCACTACTTTGAAAAAGAAAGGATAAAAAATAAGCTGAGTGGGAGACAAAGACATTTACGGCAGAAAAGAGATACGACTCGTCTTTATTGAAGAACTCGCCAGCAAATTGACGGTGGAGACAGCAACAAGGGGCCCCCTTCCACGGAAAGATGGAAGGAGACGAGCTGGGCGAGAGATACGATGAAAAGAAAATCGAGAAAGCCAGAACACTCGAGAGAGGCAATACAGTTGCTAAACCCACGTCTAATTTTAAAGGAGACATCTTCTTGATAATTCTCATTCGTGCTCGAAAGAGAGACTCTTAAAGCATACGCAGTCTCCCAGAAAAATCCAGAGAGTGAAAATACAAGAAGAGATATCAAACTTTGAGAAATCGTTAACCAAATCGAAGATGTCTCAACCCAACACACTTGAAAGTTATCGTTACTTGCTGAATATGGGAGAGGAAGAGTTCGAAGCCATATTTGGGATCGAGCCTATGGAGCCCGGCCCTTCCACCGATGACGTCCAAGAGCCTGGTGAGGACAAGGACAACAACGGTAAGGGTCAAAAGAAGCGTTACCGTCGCCATACTGAGGAGCAAGTACGAAAGCTTGAAGATTTCTTCAGAACGTGTCCTATGCCAGACGGAAAACAGAAAATGGAACTGAGTCAGGAGCTAGGACTTGAACCTTCACAAATCAAGTTCTGGTTTCAAAATAGGCGAACCCGAATGAAGACTCGTCATGAGCACAACGAAGCCGAGTTTCTAAGAGTTGAAAATGAAAACCTCCGAGCGGAGAACAAGATATATAAAGAGGCTTTTGACTCCGCCACCTGCCCCAACTGCAATACTCTCCTCACCCTCGATGAAATGCATTATCTGAGGATCGAGAATGCACGTTTAAGAGGTGAGTTAGATCAGTTCATAGCAGGATCAAGTTCTGTTGGAGCAAGGTACGAAAAAATTGAGACTATGGGGCCAGCATGGATGCCTTCTGAGGAGGAAGAGAGATATCACTACCAGGCAAGTGGCATTGACGACGAACTCGCCGCCATGATCAGGCAATTTGATGCTAATGAAGCACTAGGGTTTTAATGTGCATACGGATCCTGTATTTTAAAACTAGTGATCACAGGACCTGCAACACGGCCGACACGTACCTGATCCAGAACAACGCTAGCTGATCGCTCAAGAGCCTACAAAGGGAATAAGATCAAACCTAGACGAATACGTCTACTTAGTTTCATCGAACGTTCTCGCCTTTTATCGATGTCCAAAATTAATGCACAAGTTAGAAGTAATCATTTCCCTTTCCCCCTATTAAATGCTCGAAGCCGTTAACCGCACCAAACTCGAAAAAATTAATATCGAGAAGAAATCTGCGTAAATCTGAAGGGTAAATCCGTATCGTTCCAAATTACCCTCGAACTACCCAGGTTTTAAATTTAATCCTTTCTATTTTCAGGAGTTTGCAAATCGACCCAAGAATGCAATCATACCCAAATACAAGTTGAACAAAATTTGGGGCAAATCAACTCATGGATATTACCACAGAGTGGACAGCTTCAGATAAAGCAAAATGCGAACGAGGGACCCGAACAATCTCAGACATGGGTAATTCTGTATCGTTCTAATTTGCTCATAATCATCGCAAGTCCTGAATTGTTTTATTCCATTCTTAACAGGGATTGCAAATTACCTCGAGAAATATTGTAACATGGCCCAAGTTGATACAACAGGGCCACGTTATCCCCAAGGATTAACCTTTGAAAAGAAAGCCCCATGGACACCTACGGTCCAATGGACCGAATGGTATGGGGGATGACAGTAGGTCCGAAATATCCCGAGTTCGATCCCCAAGGGTGGGGAATGTTGTATGTATTATAAATAAATGAAACAACTTTTTGTGCATTTTTTTTTTACAACAGGAATACTCGACGAGTAATATCAAAGTCAGTATTTTACCATAGTCTTCCCATAATGGTGAGGCGCCCAACAAAAGTCGAGGAAAATTCAATCCAACAAAACTGGTAAAAGACTCGTGCAAGACATTCAAGATGAAGGGTAAATCAGTATCGTTTTCAATTTATCCCTTTTAATACTTGCTGATATGTCTCTTTTTCTTTTTACAGGAAATATTTACACTAACATTTAACATGTTGAAGGAGACAAATCCAAAAGAAAATTATGATCATCTGACAAGATCTATTCTGGTGAAAAACGGGGCAAATTGATCGCAAGCTCTGAAGCGAAAAAGCAAATATGTCTTTCTTATCTCGTTTGATTTCGAGAATAATTTCTCTACTTTTTGCAGGGGCATTTAACCGCCAAACCATGGCGGTCGCTGTCACTAAACAAACCAAAATGCTCCCTCACCCATATGCCTCATCGTGCAGGGGCAAAACTTGAGACAAACCGATCCTCGACATAAGGAGTGGCCTTCCCAATTTGTTCAATCCACCCACATACCAGGGGCAATTCAAATCCGCCCATGTTTGCACATTATATAAACACACATGATGCTAAAAATTATCACATCGGCATTGTGTTTACACATTTCACGAATTATGTATGACTATTCCGCATGTTTAATTTACCAACTCCAACTTAGAGCATAAACTGCATAGGAAACATCAAATGTGCAAAATGGGGCATAACAGGATGAGGAAAGGTAGACCATTTCCACACAGATCTAACATTTTAATCTACAGATAAACAGCCTTTCTCTAGAGTGAGAGAAAGCCCTTTCGGAATGAAGTCCCCTGTTCAGATTACATTCGAGACCTTCATACTATGAAAACCTCCTTAAACAGAATTGGTAATGCAAACTTGACAGAATAGTTTTGCATGATCCACACTTTGATTGATTGCATCATGAGTTATCACACAGACTACTTCTAATCATTGCCAACTTGGATGAATAGTTTTGCATGAACCGATCAACTCATTGATGAAAATGCTTGCACATGTTACCTTGACACTGCCTGATAAGCAACACATTCCCAATGTTCGAATTACCTTCCAAAGTCTTGAAATTCATTTGGCGATTATTGAATGAACAAGCCTGGTTGTCGAGAAGCCACCAGGCATTTCTTCTAAATTCTCAGGTAAGTATATCTTCAACCTGGACCTTTCAAGAGAATGAATTCTGACGGTTGTTGAGGAACTTGAATCCATTGCGATACATACAGGTATCCACCTTCTTCAATAAAGCATGATTTGTCTCAAAGACAGAAATGTTCGAGACCTTTTCATCTCTACTTCTTTGGTTTATTCCTAAAGCTACAGGAGAATATAATTTGGGTTTGAGCTTCTGCAGGATTCCTGGTCTCCCCAAATTTCAGAATGGCACCCTTTGAGGTACACCAAGTCCTTCTTACAGGCAAATCAAGTCCTTCTTACAAGCAAAATAAGTCCTTCTTACAGGCAAAATAAGTCCTTCTTACAGGCAAACCAAGTCCTTCTTACAGGCATAAAGTCATTCTTACAGGTAAATCAAGTCCTTCTTACAGGCAAAACAAGTCCTTCTTACAGGCATAAAGTCCTTCTTACAGGCAAATCAAGTCCTTCTTACAGGCAAACCAAGTCCTTCTTACAGGCAAAATAAAGTCCTTCTTACAGGTAAATCAAGTCCTTCTTACAGGCATAAAGTCCTTCTTACAAGCAAACCAAGTCCTTCTTACAGGCATAAAGTCCTTCTTACAGGCAAATCAAGTCCTTCTTACAGGCAAAACAAGTCCTTCTTACAGGCAAATCAAGTCCTTCTTATAGGTACAAAGTCCTTCTTATAGGTACAAAGTCCTTCTTACAGGCACAAAGTCCTTCTTACATGCAAATCAAGTCCTTCTTACAGGCAAACCAAGTCCTTCTTACAAGCACAAAGTCCTTCTTATAGGCAAATCAAGTCCTTCTTACAGGCAAACTAAGTCCTTCTTACAGGCAAACCAAGTCCTTCTTACAGACACCAAGTCCTTCTTACAGGCAAATCAAGTCATTCTTACAGGCACAAAGTCCTTCTTACAGGCACAAAGTCCTTCTTACAGGCATAAAGTCCTTCTTACAGGCAAATCAAGTCCTTCTTACAGGCATAAAGTCCTTCTTACAGGCAAACAAAGTCCTTCTTACAGGCAAACAAAGTCCTTCTTACAGGCAACGCAAGTCCTTCTTACAGGCACAAAGTCCTTCTTATAGGCAAATCAAGTCCTTCTTACAGGCAAACTAAGTCCTTCTTACAGGGAAACCAAGTCCTTCTTATAGGCACCAAGTCCTTCTTACAGGCAAATCAAGTCCTTCTTACAGGCAAATCAAGTCCTTCTTACAGGCACAAAGTCCTTCTTACAGGCAAATCAAGTCCTTGTTACAGGCATAAAGTCCTTCTTACAGGCAAACAAAGTCCTTCTTACAGGCAACGCAAGTCCTTCTTACAGGCACAAAGTCCTTCTTACAGGCAAATCAAGTCCTTCTTACAGGCATAAAGTCCTTCTTACAGGCAAATCAAGTCCTTGTTACAGGCATAAAGTCCTTCTTACAGGCAAACAAAGTCCTTCTTACAGGCAACGCAAAGTCCTTCTTACAGGCAAAACACCAAGTCCTTTCTACAGGCACCAAGTCCTTCTTACAGGTATCTCCATGGGGTGACCTACCATACGGGTCAAATCTCAATCAAAATTTAATCAGTAGAATCCTTTTATTAGGAATCTACCATGGTACGACCCACCATACGGGTCAAATGGTATGACCCACCATACGGGTCAAATTTTAATTCAATTTTTAATCAGTAGAATCCTTTTATTAGGAATCTACCATGGGTTGATCCACCATACGGGTTCAAGTTCAACCACCCTAAAGTTTTTTTATATAACGAATCCTTAGGTTCTCATTTCATTTTCAGTGGAACATTCATGTCACGATTCTTCTTATTTCCTTGTATTGAGTCATTTAGAATTCAGGTGTCATCTCGTCTTTGAAATGAACCTCTACCGAGCTTCCTTTCAAAGAGGGGCAGCTGTTGACACCTGATTTTTAATCATTTTTTCTATTGCTAAAGTAATAAAAAAATTCATAAAACTTCATAAAATTGAAAAATCAACTTTGGGGACCTTAGCTAAGCCTAGGGAACCAATTTTGACCAAAAAACGATTTTTCATATTTTTGGTATTTTTACGTATTTTTTATTTATTTATTTTCGAAAATTAATAGAAAATCCATAAAAATTCATAAAATTGAAAAATCAACTTTGGGAACCTTAGCCAAGCCTAGGGAACCAATTTTGACCAAAAAATAATTTTTCATATTTTCGATATTTTTCGGTATTTTTATTTTCGAAAATTCATAAAAACAAAAAATTAAGAAAAATGAGAAAATTAAAAAATCAAGTTTGGAGCCTTGGCCAAGCTTAGGCAAATATTTTCGAACAAAAAAATAATTTTTTGTATTTATGTATATTGTTTATATATTTTAGAAATTATGAGAATATTTAATAAATAATAGCATTTGAGGCTACAAAAATATATAAAACTAGTCAATATTTTTATTTTAAATCCCTTTTCATGTTGGTTATCACAAATTTAAAAAATCCAATTCGGGGTCGTGTATTCCTTCATGAGCCTAATCTCGAACCGGGTCTAAAAAATTCAATTTGAGTCAATTTATTTTCATTTTTTCACTTTTAGGAGTTGTGACATTGTTCTCTAATATTTCAAATTTTTATATTGGCCCAAAGTATACTCAGAATGACTCAATTGTGTAAAAGGGCTTTAATTAAATTCTGCATTATTTTCAGTGGCAAGAAATGAGCTTAAATTTGACATGTGGTGAATTTTGACTAAGTATAGGGAAGGTATGTCATAAATTGTAAGGAGATTTGGACTTAAAGAAATATTTTTTCAGGGACTAAATTGTAAATACTTAAAATTCAAGGACTAGAGTGCAAATACCTAACTCTTGAAGGATTATTTTACAAATAATAAAAAGAAGAGTTAGTGGATAAATTAGAATAGAGAAGGGAAGATGAAGAAGAGGAGATGAAGAAGAGAAGTTGGAGAAGAATGGATGGAGAAAATAAGATAAGAATAGAGAAGGGAAGATGGAGATGAAGAAGAGTTAGTAGAGAAATTAGAATGGAAGATAAGAATAGAGAAGGGAAGATGGAGATTAAGAAGAGTTAGTGGAGAAATTAGAATGGGAGATAAATATGGAGAAGGGAAGATGAAGATGAAGATGAAGAAGAGTTAGTGGAGAGATTAGAATGTGAGATAGAGATGGAGAATGGAAGATGAAAATGAAGAAGAGTTAGTGGAGAAATTAGAATGGGAGATAGAGTTAGTGGAAAAATTAGAATGGGAGATAGATGAGTAGGTTATAAAAGGAGGAAGAAGTGAGCTTGAGAAGAGGATTCTTGAGAGAAAAAATTTGAAGTGTTTGGGAGAATTTTTTGGAGAGAAAATTTTGGATGTTTGAGAGAGTTTTGGGAGATTGAAGAAAATTTTGAGAGAAAGAAAATACCAAAAGAGAGAGAATTTTGAAGATGATGGGAGTTTAAAGCTAGGGGTTATCATCACAAATTCCTTCATCGATCAATATAAATCAAGAGTTCATCCTCGTCAACGAGCAAGCAAATTCGAGCTAAGTGTTTTTATTTATTCATTTATTTATGATTTTACTCGCAAATTAGCACAAATTGTATACACTTTCTCCATCTCCTTTTTCTTCCATATTCTATGTCAGGAGAAGGATATCTTTACGTCAACAGCAAAAATCTCGTCGAGATGCAAAAATCGGCCCAGACAAGCTCCTAAGCTGTCCACCGATTTCTCAATTGATCTGTGACTAAAAGTCCCTCTTAATTCAAAAGAAACTCTCTATATTGGGAACATAGAGAGCGAAAATCAATTATAGAAATCCCTCCCAAAAAAAATGGGAGATAAGTACTCTTTCTACTCTTCTGGTTTTAGGTGCAGATTAGCACATATTTTGTATACTAACACTTCACTCTATTTTATGTCAGGAAGCCGCAGCTCTATATCAATGGTCAATCCTATGGAAGCACAAAATCGGCTTGGAGGAGTCCTCAAGCGCGCACAAATTTCAAATTGTTGAATCAATTCGTTGTATTTCATTTTAAAAAATTCATACCCCAAAATGGAGAGGACAAAGTCCATCCGCAATTTAAATACCTGCACCATAAATCCCAAAGGGAAGAGCCAAGCCAATGCTTAGCCTCCCATTGGAGGTTTTTACTTATAGTAGTTAAATACCTGCAACTTAAATACCTGCACCTTAAATCCCAAAGGGAAGAGCCAAGCCAATGCTTAGCCTCCCATTGGAGGTTTTTACTTACAGTAGTTAAATACCTGCACCTTAAATCCCAAAGAGAAGAGCCAAGCCAATGCTTAGCCTCCCATTGGAGGTTTTTACTTACAGTAGTTAAATACCTGCAACTTAAATACCTGTACCTTAAATCCCAAAGGGAAGAGCCAAGCCAATGCTTAGCCTCCCATTAGAGGTTTTTACTTACAGTAGTTAAATACCTGCAACTTAAATACCTGTACCTTAAATCCCAAAGGGAAGAGCCAAGCCAATGCTTAGCCTCCCATTGGAGGTTTTTACTTACAGTAGTTTAAATACTTGCAACTTAAATACCTGTACCTTAAATCCCAAAGGGAAGAGCCAAGCCAATGCTAGGCCTCCCATTGGAGGTGTTTATTCACTGTCATGTACTTCCTATAATTTAATTTTTGAATCATCAGACCCAAAAGATGAGTAGGTCGTAATACTGCACAGAAGTCGTTAACACACTCCCTCTTTCGGCTTCAGGGAATCTTTAACACTTAAAAAAATATAACAAATAAAAATATATACCATCCATGCATCCTATTTAAAAAATGAAAACACAAAAGAGAATACCCTACTAGAGCTTTAAGAATAAACCAAGCCTGAGTTGCCGGATTAGGATATCCATGAAATTAAGGTACCGAAAGGGCATTAGTTTTAATTAACTAGTGTAACCAAGTCCCCGAGCTCATAATCTCTGGTTCGCAGGAATAAATTAGTTCTCCCGCTAATTTATTTAGGTTTCTAATCGACCTACCAAGAACGATTAGTAGCGACTCCAAATTTCAAAATCATTTAAACAAAAACCAAAGTTGCGATTCGGTAGGGCTTGGGAGGGTCCGCATTAGGTTAGTCAAATCTAATTAACCTAATAATCCGTTAACCCCTTTAAAATTTAAATTTTTTTTTAGAGGGTCGCGACAACGACGGAAGGAGTTTGGGCGGCGGACGGGCGGACGACGGGGGAGCACCGGCGGAGAAGAAGAAAACGAAGAAGAAATGAAGGAGAGGGAGAGAGAGATTTCGGCCGAAAATGGGGAATGAGGGAGGAGAGAGAGAGTGTATGAGGGTTTAATCCAAATTTGAAAATGAGATAGTGGGTTAGGTATTGGTGTAATAGTGTTAGAATAGTGACATAGATGAGACATGTACTTGACAAGTTGATAGATGGATTTGATGGGTCGTCATGCCTTGGAAATTGTGCCAAGATGTGATTGATTGATTGACAAGACATCGATTGATTTGACAACTGATTTGACTTGCCTCGATTTGCGTGCCAAAAGCACCGATCGGGTCCCGAGCGCGAACGAATTTCAGACAAGATTTGGTTTCGATTTACCGAATCTACTCCCAAAAATCCTAATTCAACTAATTCTAAGGACTGAGCATTTACCGGGGGCATTTCGGTAATTTTCCAATCACGTCTTGCTTCACGACGTACACCGGCGGTCTGCCCTTCTGGCGACATTTCTGAAACTGACTTCATTTCTTAATTGTGTTCGTCTTACCAATTCGATTGTCCGAAGTCGGATTTCATTTTGTGGTCAATTTCATTAAATAACGACTCTGTCTCTATCTCAGACCAACGGGCGGCTGTTTGGAAAATTCTTCCCAGATAGCCTTTCCCCTTCGGTTGGTCAACTCAGGGTAGCTAATCCTGAGTGAGCGTCGATCAGAGTGTATTAACGAAGTATCTCCATTCATTTAGAATTTTCGATAATCGGGTCGAATTTTCAGACTGTCACACGCACCTCCCGTGTTATTTGGACTGCCTATACTGTGGAGGTGAGGTAGTTGATCCAGACCCGTTGGTGGAGCTGCCGTATCTAGGTTGAGGGAGAATGATGGATTTTGGACTGTGTTATGTATTTCCTTTTGGGGGTATGTATCGAACACCTTTGTAATGTATATATTGATGTTTGTTGTTATTCCATTGTCGTACTACCCCTTTGTATCGTATGCATATATATGTGTGGTTAGGAGGCACGCTTCCGCAGGTTCGCAAGACTAATGAAGGACGCATCGTCTGGTTGCGACGAAGAGACTTCCTAAGCCGTCGCGTATCGTAAACCGGACGAGCGTGATGAAAATCTTCCGCAGGGACGGGATGCCGCGTTCCCGAGTAAGGGATCCGGGGCGTGAGAACCCTGATCTACTAGTATAGTCGTCACGTGCCTATGCCACAGCGTAGCATGCATATCAAAATGGAGGGTGATCTGAGTATCCATCTGAATCGGCAATCCAAAAAGCAACGGGGGTGCAGCCATCACTAGCGTCCGGGATCTAGTGAGGTCGGTCCTAACCAAGGTACTAGGGTTCACGGTACAAGGTTCAAGCACTCTCGAATCTCCCTAGTTACCAAGTCCCAACGTATAACACAACGCACAATGCATAGTAATGCGGTTCGCACAAACAGAGGGGCAATACAAACAATCAACCAAGATGCCATATGTAATGATGCAGGCCTCAAACGGCCATATCGGATCCCACGGATCATGCTCGGGCCTCAATCGGCCATAATGGATCGAACCCGCCTATCACTCCAAATCCTATCAGGGCTCATTCTTAGTGCCACACGGCAAATACCACACTGCGTTTCTGACGCCTTACGTTGGTCTCCCTTTTCTCTCCATTTCCCCATCTGGGCACATTCTCATGTCACAACTCCGATGACTCATGCAATGCTCTGAATGTATGCGGGGCCCAAATTATTGCATCAGTAATTCAAACACAGAGCATGCATGCCAAAGTACACAAGTACAAGAGCAGAGTACATCAATTGATCGTCTATTAAATCTCATGTTCATCGTGCCATACGATCATAGGATTAGGGCTATATGCTTAGATTCTCGATCATCTAGGCCCCCCTTAACATCTTACTCGCGATCCTGTCATACTGTTGCACACCATAGGCGATCCCCTAATTGAACCCATACGAACCAAGGTTTAACCTAAGTAATGGTCCAATTAATTAAGTTAAGTTCGACCGGGCCTAAGGCCCACTTCAAGGTTTGAGGCCCATGATTTATTTCTTAAATTAAATTATATGGTTTGGGCCCATTATTATATTAATTTCGTGTGGGGCCCAAGCCCATTGTTAAAGATTATCTATTTAAGCCCATTTCAACTATTTCAGGCCCAATTTGATAACCCAAGCCCATATACATCATTAGGCTTCATATTTTAATATTCAAGATTAGAGATTAGGCCCAATTTGAGTAAATTTTCGTCCATTGAGGCCCACCATTACAAATTAAGCCCATCTTGCATCACTTTGGCTCAATTACTTGAATTAAAGTCTCCCAAGCCCATTAGTATCCTTTGGCCCCTTAATGTACACGCCTAAGCCCACTAGTACAGCCCACTAATCATGTTTTCGAGGCCCATTCAGATCGTTAATCTCGTCCATTAGCAAGTCCATTAGGGTATCTTAGGCCCGTTAGCTTATATTAGGTCCAATTCGTATAATTTAAGTCTTCGGGCCCACTAACACATTTCGGCCCATCTCATACACGCCCAAGTCACTCATTCACAGCCCAATATACATGATTTCCAGCCCTGTCCAAGTTTCTAAGCTCTTGGTTTAACCCAACACACTAATCGCCTAAACTAACCTAACTTGCCTAAGCTTTGACCATGCAATCTCTTCCGAAAATCACCACAATCAGCCATCTATTTCACATTCCACATACATATACTACTAACCTAAACCAAGATTAGTAGTAAAGCTTACCAAGGAAGAGAAGTTGGTGGCGATGACGACGACGAAGGCGGTGCGGTCGGCCGGCGGACAAGAGCTAGCCGAGAGAGAGAGAGAGCGACGGTGAGGACTTGGCCGGCTCAAGGTGGCTCACAAGGCCACGAAACAACAAGGGAAAGGGCTTAGGGCACTCACCGAAATGAAGACAAGGTCGGCTGAGGTGGTTGGATGGCGCGGCAAGGACAGGGACGACGACGACGGTGAGGATAGCTAGAGAGACCGAGAGATAGAAGAGAGAAACGGTGAGGTCGGGGTCTCCAAGATTACAAGATGAAGAGAGGACGGCCAAGGAGGCTTACCAAGTGACGCCAAGGTGATGACGGTGGCGGCCGACGGGTCGGAATGGTGGACGGTGGCGGCTTGAGGCGGACGATGGGAAGGGAGCACTGACGGGGAAGGAGAAAACGAAGAAGAAAATAGAGGAGAGGGAGAGATGGAGTTCGGCCGAATGAGGGAAAGAATGAGGGAGGAGAGAGAGAATAGGGGTTTAATCCAAGTTTGAAAAATGCGTTAGTGGGTTAGGTAATTGGGTAATAGTAGTTTAGGTGTACTTTGATGTGAGCTTGAATGACACTTGATTGACTTGATGGATTGCATTGGAAATTGTGCCAAGATTGATGGATTGACATGATGGATTGATTGATGTGACGCATGATTGATTTGACAACTGATTAGACCCGCCTCGATTTGCGTGCCAAATGCACTGATCGGGTCCCGAGCGCGAACGAATTTCCGACAAGATTTGATTTCGATTTACCGAATCTACTCTCAAAAATCCTAATTCAACTAATTCTAAGGACTGGGCATTTACCGGGGGCATTTCGGCAATTTTCCCATCACGTCTTGCTTCACGACGTACACCGGCTGTCTGCCCTTCTGGCGACATTTCTGAAACTGAGTTCATTCCTTAATTGTGTTTATCTTACTGATTCGATTGTCCAAAGTCGGATTTCTCTCTGTGGTCAATTTCATTAAATAACGACTCTGTCTCTGTCTCAGACCTACGGGCGGCTGTTTGGGGAAATTCTTCCCAGATAGCCTTTCCCCTTCGGTTAGTCATCTCAGGGTAGCTAATCCTGAGTGAACGTCGATCAGAGTGTATCAACGAAGTATTTCCATTCATTTAGAAATTCCGATAATTGGTTTGAATTTTCAGACTGTCACAGTCTCACAATCTGCCTCACATACAACTCAGCCAACTTTTCCAGAGTAGAATCCTTTCGTACGGCAATGAAATGTGCAGATTTGGTCAACCTGTTGACTATTACCCAAATCGAGTCATTTCCTCTGTGACTTCTCGGTAGACCTGTCACGAAATCCATAGTGACATGCTCCCATTTCCACTCTGGGATTTCCAAGGGTTGCAGTAATCCCCCAGGCTTGCAATGCTACGCCTTTATTTGCTGACACGTCAGGCACTTGGCCACATGCTTAGCCACATCTATCTTCATTCCATTCCACCAGTAGTGCTGATGTAAATTCTGGTACATCTTCGTACTCTCAGGGTGAATACTATAATTACTTCTGTGTGCCTCGGATAAAATCCTTTCTTTCAACTCCTCATCGTTTGGCACGCGCAGACGTCCTTTGAACTTCAATTTTCCGTCTTTCGTTACTTGAAAGTCAGCCTTCCTCTCACCTGCATTCATCGCCACAATCTTCTGAATGTCCGGGTCCGTAGACTATAACTCTTTGATCCTCAGTTGAATCTCTGGTTCGATTTGTAAAGTAACCATCAAACTGGAGAGGCTTCCTACCTCAACCTTAAACTCAGAGTCCTTAATTTCCTCCAACAACGTCCATTCTTTGACCATCATATACGCAATGATCGACTTTCGACTTAGAGCATCCGCTACCTTATTCGCCTTTCCTGGATGGTACAGAATATCACAGTCGTAGTCTTTCAACAGCTCCATCCAATGACGTTATCTCATGTTCAGTTCCTTCTGCGAAAACAAATACTTCAAACTCTGATGATCAGTAAAAATCTGAAACTTCTCTCCCACTAGATAATGTCTCCAAATCTTCAATGCAAACACTATCGCAGCCAACTCCAAGTCGTGCATCGGGTAATTCATCTCGTGCGGCCTTAATTGTCGAGATGCATAAGCCACTACTCGTCCATGCTGCATCAAGACACGTCCTAGACCTCTTAGTGATGTGTCACTGTAAATCTCAAATCCTCTAAGTCCAGATGGGATGGTTAACACGGGTGCGGAAGTTAATCGATCCTTCGGCTCCTGAAAACTCTCTTCGCACTTCTCAGTCCATTCAAACCTCGTTTCCTTCTTCAACAAGTATGTCAGAGGAGACGCTATCACCGAGAATCTTTCCACAAAGCGCCTATAATACCCAGCCAATCCAAGGAAGCTTCGCACTTCAGTCACTGTTGTAGGCCTCGGCCACTTCTCTACTGCCTCGATCTTAGCTGGATCCACTAATATTCCTTCTCCAGATACAATGTGTCACGCCTCGAGCCCCTCTCGAGCCCGCGACATCCCGCTCATACATTCAAATCTCTTCTCAGCGCTCGCCTGGTCTAGGATACACGACGGCCCAGGGAATTACCTTCGTCGCGACCAGACGGCGCGTCCATCAAAACCATCATATGATCCTGTCAACCCGAACTTGAAACCTGCGGAAGCGTGCCTCCTATCCATACATGCATACATATGAAAATCGGGGTAGTACACAAAGGAGAAACACAAAGCATCCATATATACATGTTAACAAGGTGTTCGGTACAGACCCCCAAAAGAAAATTTCAACCCATGGTCTCGATACCTATGCTTACACTATCTCCCAAAAACTAGGCCAGCGTCAGCAGAACTCAGTCCTCTAGCTGCTCCTCGGGATCCTCCTCCTGGTCGGTGTCCATGGCGTCGCCCTCCTCGTGGCCGTCTATCTCTGAGCGTCCTGGGGACGGCAGCTCCAACATCGAGTCGGAGTCGACCACCTCACCTCCATATACAGCAGGTCGTAGAATAGTAGGGTCGTCCCCCATGGGTATCAGGGCATCTCTCAAGGGTCCCTCCATACCTAACTCGTCCTCTCTATACCAGGCCTCGAACTTATAGGGAACAAACTGGGGACCTCCCTGATCCACCCATACAGTAGTCAGTCGTCTAAGCCACATTGTAGCACTTTCATCGTAATGGCGGGTAACCTCGGGCTCCATCTGCACTGGCAGGCCAAAGAACACAGGGGGTGCGGCCATCACTGGCGTCTGGGATCTGAAAATATGGCAACCACCGCCAGTGAGTCGAGGACTCAGCAAGCTCACCCCTAATCCTAGCGTAGGATAGAGTATACTAGTGGGATCGGTCCTATCCATTAACTAGGGTTTCAGGTCATCTGACTTGCGTAGGGCGAGGTACGCTCACTGGATGGGTCATGTCCGGCAATTAATAAGACGAACTAGCACTCTCTACCCAAACGGTCTCAGCGGTACCACAATAAAACGTAAACGTACACAGGCCAAACCAATCAGGCAAGCATGCATTTAATAAGGCAGTCTCGCATAACGTGTATGATTATCATCTATGCCATGACCTCAGATTCATTATTCAGTTTTCAATGTTCATTTTGCACTACCAGAGTTTCGTCTTGACCAGCGTGTCACGCCTCAGGTCTCATACTCATGCATGCCATATGCCAATGCTCAAATGTTCAAATGCTCATTGCTTGTGCCTCAATGCACATCACCCATTGTCCATGCACCCGCATATACGCCTCCAGCGCGTAAAGACCCAGGTGCACAATATCCTCCCAGTGCTTCAACCCGCATAGCGTCAAAACTAAGACCCGGGTAGGCACCCTTATCTCTCCAGCTACCCCGTGCCGAGCACGTCCGGGCACACAACATCCTTATACTCCATATTCCCCGCGTAACAACGCATCAGGGCCCATCCAACATGTCACACCTCTCGGTGACTAATGCCATACTCATGAAATGTGGTGCTCAAACAATGTCGAACAGAGAATCAGTCACAGAGCATGCATTCACGAAGGTACATGAGTACAGGAGCAAAGCATTTCTAGAAATCATCTGAGCTACTCGCGTTCAGTAGAACAGGCCACATGTGTACCTAGTACTCTAAAAGCAGATTCTCGCTCATTTAGGTTCAATCAGACGTCCCACATTAAGCCATTTACTTCCCCTGAACAATCCTCTCGAATGAACCTCAGCCGTGGTTAACATCGCCCTTTGGAACTCGTTTATTTCAGGACTTGGTCCTATCAGACCCAATAATCCGGCCTAAGCATAGTCTCTATCATTAGACCTCGGCCCATCGATGGCCCGTAATTAACATCTTAAAATCCTTTTGGATTCCAATTGATCTTATTAAATTTAATTAAGCCCAATATCTAAGGCCCAGTGGCCCTTTCTTTAGCTTCAGCCCATTAAGTTGAATTAGGCACAATTGGGTCTAAGCTCACCTACTATTCACAAGCCCATGATTTAATTATAAGTAATTAAATATTTCAAGGCCCATTATTTTTATTAATTTCCAGTGAGGCCCAAGCCCATATTTTAAGGCAAGCTTATTAAGCCCATTTTAGCATATTTAGGCCAAATTTCAAACCCTAAGCCCACATACTCTATTGGGCCCTAAAATTTTATATTCTAGACTATAATTGAGGCCCATTTTATTCTCATTTTCGTCCATATAAGGCCCACTAGCAAGACTTAAGCCCAATGATTCTATTTTGGCCCAATTAGTCCAAATTTTAACCCCTAAGCCTAATTACATCATAAGGCCCATCACTTCTCACACTCAATCCATCAACTTGCAGCCCATATCATCTAATTTGAAGCCCAATTTATGATGTCCAAGCCCAAGATTAACCCATCTTACAAAGCAACCAAACTAACCCTAATTAGATTAGCCTAAATTACTCTCTTATCATCTAGTCCACTTGGATCACCATACAAATCAGTATCTAAAAATCATGCATACACCATTCCTAAGCGGGGATTAGAGGCTAGCTTACCTTAGACGGACCGAAAATAGCAATGACGGACGTCGGGGCCAAGAATGGCCGAATGGGTTCACGGCCAAGGGAAGATGGTCGGCGGTTGAGGCGGCTGTTCCGGCGCCCTCTTGAGACTTTCAAGACCTAAATAGGTTAGTTTTAGACATTAGAGAGGTTGGGGGAAAGGGTGGAGCAACCTGGACAACCAGAAGGCTCTTGGTTTAACCTACGTCGACGGAAGAACAAGGATGAAGCGGGTTTGGTCGGCGGCTTTAATGGAAGAACCAAGCCATGGGAATGAAAAGAAAAGAGTTTGGAAGACTTACCAAGATGAGTAGAGAGAGAGATGGCCGACGGTGGTGGTGGCGTGCTCCACGACGGCGGACGGCGGCTTGGGAGGGCGGACGAAGAAGAAGAGGAAAAGGAAAGAAGGAGAAGATGAGAGGGAGAGGAAGATGATGGTCTTCGGCCAAATGAAGGAGGAGGGTGAAGAGAGAGATCATACTATGAAGAAAATGGAAAATAAAGGTTAAAGTGGGTTAGGTAAGTGAATAGTGACCATGATGTGTACTTTTGTACTTTGACTTGATTGATAGATTTATCTTGAAACTTGTGCCATGATTGATTGATTTGATTTGATGGATTGATTGATGGGACATTGATTGATTTGACGCTTGATTTGACTTACCTCGATTTGTGTGCCAAATGCATCGATCGGGTCCCGAGCACAAACGAACTTCGGACTGGATTTGGTTTTAATCTACCGTATTTACTCACAAAAATCCTAATTTATCTAATTCTAAGGAATGAGCATTTACCGAGGGCATTTCGGTAATTTTCCATTCACGTCTCGCTTCGCGACGTTCACCGGCTGTCTGCCCTTCGGGCGACATTTCTGAAACTAAATCCATTTCTCCATTGTGACCATCTTAGAAACTCGATTGTCCAATACCGGAATTCATCTCGTGGCCAAATTCATTAATTTACGACTCTGTCGAAATCTCAAACCAACGGGCGGCTGTTTAGGAAAATTTCCTAGGTAACCATTCCCCTTCGGTTGGTCGTCTCGAGTTGATCAGACTCGAGTGAGGCTTAACTAGAGCGTATTAATGAAGTATATCCATTCAATTTATAAATTCCGGAAATGGGTCGAAAATCCAGAATGTCACAATTCTTCCCTCCTAAAAAAAAGTTTCGTCCTCAAAACTTGCCTTTTTCTTCGTTTCCCAACATGTAACCATCTCACGTTTGCTACCTCCTTCGACTATATGGCCTAATTAATCTTCTACTGCGCACTTTTGATCCCTTGTCTTTCTTTTTCACTACATTCTGCAATCTCAACTATTCAAAAGAACTCTCATCGACCTGAATTTCTTGTAGGTCCATTTATCAACGTCAACCTATAGTTTCTTAACATTTCCTTATGGATAAGCCCAATCCATTCTCACTCTTGCTTATCCATACGGCCTACTTCAAAACCATTAAGTCCGTCTCATTTCTCTAAACAGAGCATCCCTTATATCTAGGATATGATACATCTCAGCCCCTTCTTTACGATGCTACTTCCAAATGCCACGCCTGGGACTTTGTTGGTTACGGTCTTTCAATTCAAGCGCATTTCACCCTCATCACGACACTATCGGATCACTAGCCAACTAGCTCGTGTGGGCCTCATCATGGATTGTCCTGATCGCACAATAGTGGTCCTCTCCGATTATTACGGAGGTACAAATCACAATTACTCGACTTTCACCAACACTTTCAAGGCACTTTGACGTTTCTCACTAGAGGCAATCTCACTAAAACATTCTGAAATAGCATTGGGGCTTTTATCATTTCTTTGCCTTTCTCAAATGACTATTTTTGTAACAGTCTGAAAATTCGACCCAAATATCGGAATTTCTAAAGGAATGGAAACACTTCGTTAATACCCTCTGATCGACGCTCACTCAGGATTAGCTACCCTGAGATGACCAACCGAAGGGGAAAGGCTAACTGGGGAGAATTTTCCAAACAGCCGCCCGTTGGTCTGAGACAGAGACAGAGTCGTAAATTAATGAAATTGACCCCGAAATGAAATCCGACTTCGGACAATCGAATTAGTAAGACAAACACAATTAAGAAATAAAGTCAGTTTCAGAAATGTCGCCAGAAGGGCAGACAGCTGGTGTACGTCGAGAAGCAAGACGTCAATGGAAAATTACCGAAATGCCCCCGGTAAATGCTCAGTCCTTAGGATTAATAGAATTAGGATTTTGGAGAGTAGATTCGACCGATCGAAATCAAATCCTGTCTAAAATTCGTTCGCGCTCGAGACCCGATCGGTGCATTTGGCACGCAAATCGAGGCAAGTCAAATCAGTTGTCAAATCAATCAAATGTCTTGTCAATCAATCAATCCCATCATGGCACAATTTCCAAGGCAAGTCAATCATGGTTCAATTCCCAAGAATGTCAATCAACATGTCAAAGTACTAAATCAAATCCTAGTCACTATTCCCTTACTATTCACTACCTAACCCACTTACCCCTTCCACTTAACTCTCTTCTCTCTCTCCCCTCCCTCACTTTTCATTTTCGGCACCCCTCTCTCTCTCCCTCTCTCCCTTTCCCGAAAGCTCTCTCTCCCTCTCCTCCCCTTTGCTTTGTCCCACCGTGCCGCCGCAAGCCGCCGCCGTTCCGCCGCCTTGCCGCCACCGTCGGCCACCCCTCTCCCTTGGCACGCCTTGGTAAGTCTCCCTAGCTCATTCTTGTTCATTTCCCACGGCTTGGACCCCCACGAAAAGCCCGAAACAGCCCGCCTCCTCATCGTCGTTTTCTTCGTCGTTTCGCTTCCATTTGAACCCGAGCTTGTTCCACCTTGTTTCCTTGCATCCCTCATGTCTTTGGCTTGGCAAATGGTCACCTTAGGACCCTTGGAACTCCATGGAACCGCCGGAACAGCCACCGTTGCCGCCGCTCCCCTCCCTAAGCCGTGAGCTCCAATCGGCCGTTCCTTGCTCCGCCTCGCGTCGTCGTCATTTCCAACCCATATCCGGTAAGCTCTACCCCTAATCTTTGTTTAGGTTAGTAATATACATTTGTGGAATGTTAATAGAGGCCGATTATGATGATTTTAGTAAAGAGATTGCATGGTTCAAGCCTAGACAAGTAAGGTTGCGTTATGTGCATGGTGTAAGGGGTTAAACTAAGAGTTTGGAGGCTTGTAGAGGGCTGGAAATGTGGTATACAAGGCTGTGGAAATTCGGTCTAGGCGTGTATAGGGTGGACCGAAAGAGATTAATGGGCTTCGAGACTTAAATCACTTGAATCGGACCTAATACGAGCTACCGGGCCTAAATACAACTAATGGACTTACTAATGGTTGATATCCACCATCCGAATGGGCCTTGAAAACATGATTAGTGGGCTGCAAATGTGGGCTTAGGCGTGTACTTAATGGGCCAAAGGGAACTAATGGGCTTGGAAGCTTTAAAAATCAAGTAATTGGGCCAAAACTAATCAGAATGGGCCAAATCTAGCTAGTGGGCCACTAATGGACGAAAATCCACTTAAATTAGGCCTAAATTAAGTCCATGAACATTAAAGAATGAAACCCAAAAATGTATATGGGCTTGGGTACTCAAATTGGGCCTAAAATAATGAATATGGGCTTGAATAGTAAACCTTTAGAAATGGGCTTGGGCCTTGCACGAAATTAATAAAAATAGGCCCAACCCATATGAATTAATTTAGGAATTAATTATTGGACCTCAACTATTGAAGTGGGCCTTAGGCCCAGTCGAACTTAACTTGATTTATTAGAGACTCTTAATTAGATTAGACCTTGGTTATATGGGTTTGATCAACCAGTTGCCCTTGAGTGAGTGATGACAATGGTAGACTCTTGTATAAGATGTAAGGCGAATTTAGATGATCGAGACTTTGAAAGTAGAGGCCTACGATCCATGTCTGTTTGGTTGATGAACGTGAGGTTCACTGATCGATTGAATGATGTGCTCTACTCCTGCACTTGTATTTATTTGCATGCATGCTCTGTGTTGAGTTATTGATGTGATCATCTGGGCCCTGCATACATTCAGAGCATTGCATGAGTCACTGGGGATGTGACGTGAGATTGTGCCCTGAGGGGAAGTGGAGAGAAAAGGGAGACCAACGTAAGGCGTCAGAAACGCAGTGTGGTACGGGCCTATGTGGCACCGAGAATTATGCCGTGTGGCACTGTTGGTAGCGCCCTGATGGGAGATGGAGAGAAAAGGGAGGCCAGCATAAGGCGTCCGAGACGCAGCGTGGCATGCCGTGTGGCACTGTTGGTAGAGCCCTAATGGGAATTGGAGTGATAGGCGGGCTGATCCATGGGATCTGTGATGGCCGTTTGAGGCTTGTGGCATTTGCATAATGTTATTGCTGATTGTTGATATTGCCCGTCTGTATTGCATGAATTGTTGTGACGAAACTCGTATTGGCTATATGAGGAATGATGATAACTGGGGAGATCGAGAGCGTTGGGCTCCGAGTACCAAACCCTAGTTACTAGTTAGGACCGACCCCACTCGTATATCCTACCCTACGCTAGGATTAGTGGTGAGCTTGCTGAGTCCTCGACTCACTGGCGTTGGTTGCCACCTTTTTCAGATCCAGGTCGCTAGTGATGGATGTGCCACCGATGCTTTTTGGTCTGCCGATCCAGATGGACACCCAGGTTACCCTCCATTTTGATATGCACGCTACCCTGTGGCATAGGCATGTGACGACTGTGCTCGTAAATCAGGGAGGTCCTTACTTAGTGCCCCATAAATTCGAGGCTTGGTTTAGAGAGGGCCTACATGGCTTTGAGGGACCCCAGAGAGATTCCCCGATTCCCATGGAGGAGGACCCGTTTTGGCTCCAGCCTGCAGAATATGGAGGCCAGGTGATCGACCCCGACCCGAAGCAGGAGTTGCCGTCTCTAGGGCGCTCCGAGATAGATGGCCACGAGGAGGGCGATGCGACGGATACTGAGGAGGAGGATCCAGAGGAGGACCCTGTGGAGGATTCCGACGAGGAGGACTAAGTTACGGCAGAATCCCGATGTTTTGAGGATTAGTTGAGCGTAGGATAATCTACAGCTAGTGGTTTCTTTTTGGGAGTCTGTACCTAACGCTAATTATATTTATGTAATGCTGTTTATGTCCATATTGTTTATGCTACCCCTTTGCTATGTATGCTTGTGTGTATGGATAGAAGGCACGCTTCTGCAGGTATGAGAGATTGGCGCAAGCCGCGTCGTCTGGTTGAGACGAAGAGAAAATATTCCTGGGCCGTCGCATAGCGTAAACCAGACGAGCGCGAGGTGTATCTTCCGCAGGAACGGGATGTCGCGTTCCCTAGTAGGGATCCGGGGCGTGACATCACCGTTCGAGTGGTATCAGAGCAAGGTCAGCTCGATATGAGACCGTTCGAGGGAGTGATAAGGCTGATGATTTTGGGGTAGTTAGTTAGACAGACCCTAGACCTAAGGATTAGGAAGGGTAGAATGCATGATTTGATTGGCGCATGCGATTGCTTAGCGGAATTGATTGTCTAGAGTAACCTTGGGATAAGGTATTTCATGCTAAGCTGCAGGTGCGTCAGGACCTGAGGTAAGGTTCTATGGCAGAGCCCCATGGGTTGGGCGCTTGAATGCTGATTGCTGAATGTTAGTCCGTGAGGTATTGCATGTGATTGTATGCCTAGTCGGCTGTCGTGCACTGCTTGACCACCATGCATTACATGATTTCTGCACCGAAAGCAAAATGGTTTAGAAATGGAAAGTTTATTGTTGAAAAAGGGAGATTTGGATTTTGAAAGAAATGCATGCATTCATGTTGTTGGATTTGGTGACCGTCAGCCTGGTATGGGACAGGATTGACGGGACGTCTAAAAAATGTGATGAAGCGTGGTATGGGACACGTGGAGTGGGATTCTCTTTGTCTATGAATGACTTAGGACAACTGTTCGCACCAAGAAACGATGAGGGCGGGGAGTGGTCGCCGGGGCAGTGTCCTGATCAAGGAAGCGGCTCCCGACAGGCTTCTGGTTGAGGTTGCGAATAGAGTGGCCTGGGTTATGCATTTTCAGGGTTGAGTCTAGATGTCGACCGAGTCCAACTGCATTTAAGCTGTGGCGAATATTTACATGCATATACATGTCAGTGGACGCGACAGTAGACGAAAGCTTGGTTGTTAGATTTAGAATTCCGGATTCCTAAATGGGAATTTCGTTGTTTTAGCTGTGAGTGTTAGCAAGGATGAGCAATAGGGGCAGAAGACCGACTGCTGGTGCATCGAGCTCGAGGGCTCCTGAGTCTGAAGGGGACCCTAGGATCGAAGAGATGATGAGAGTTCTGACTGAAGTGAGTAACCTGATGGCTAGGCAAGCTGCTGAGAGAGCTGCCACTGTAGCCCAAGCAGCTGAGGCCGCCTTGGCCGCTGCGAACGGAGCCAATGGAGGCAATGGGCATGGAAATGGAGGACGTCAGACTCATCACATTGTGGAACAGTTTCTGAAATTGCAGCCGTCGAGGTTTGATGGCAGTGGTGGTCCAGAAGTAGCTGCCTTGTGGATCGAACAGCTTGAGAAGGCTTTTACTGTTCTGGGTTGCACCGATGAGGAGAAGGTTTCGTTGGCAACTTATCAGCTTCAAGGGACTGCAGATGACTGGTGGAAGGCCACTAGAGGGCGAGTCTTTCCGGATGGCATGAGGCCAAACTGGGCTGCTTTCTGTGCAGCATTTAATGGAAAGTATTTCTCTGAGGCAGCCCAGGAAAGGAAAATGGAAGAATTCATCAGGCTCCGCCAAGGATCGTTGACCGTGGACCAGTATGAAGGCGAATTTGCCAGGCTGTCCAAGTTCGCACGAAGGCTGATTGACGACCCTTGGGATAAGGCCAGGAGATTCAGGGAAGGATTGAGGCCTGAGTTGAAGAGTATGATCATCGCCACTGGGCTGAGGGACTACAATGAAATTTACGAGCGAGCACTGGCGATAGAGCGAGATCTGCAAGAGAAAGCCGCCGCATCTGGATCGCGGTTTGTGCCAAGGGGGAACTTCAGAGATTTTGGCAAGAGGCCAATGAAGGACAACCGCAGGTTCGTTCCACCTGCGAGGAGAACCCTGGGAAAGCCATCGTTCCCTGGGAATCAGGTCTGCCGTGACTGTGGCAGGAGGCATGGGAACAGCCCTTGCCCAAGGAAAACTGGAGGCTGCTTTGGATGTGGCCAAACGGGGCATATTCTGAGGAACTGCCCGAGGAAGGGTCAGAGACCCCCGTTCCAGCACCAACAACAGCAACAGCCGCAGATGGTGAACGCTCCGCAAGGAAACCAGAACCGTCCGCCTGCTCAGGGACGAGTATATGCAATGGCGCGCAAGGACACTGAGAATGCGCCAGGGGTGATCACAGGTACCGTTTCTCTCTGTGGTCATACCGCTTATGCCTTGTTTGATCCGGGAGCGTCACACTCCTTCGTATCTGCACGTTTTGCTGAGTTATCTGGGATGAACGTTAAGCCGTTGAATGTGACCTTGCATGTAACCACCCCGTTAAAAGATAGAGTGATTGTTGCGTTAGGATGTAAGGGGTGTAAGTTAATTCTGGACGATAGAGAGGAAGAGATCGATTTAGCTGTTTTGCCTATGTATGATTTCGACGTGATTGTTGGCATGGACTGGTTGGTTAGACATGGGGCAGTGATAGACTGTGGTAGGAGTATGGTACAGCTAAACCCAGTAGGTCACCCTGGGTATGAATTTAGAGGAAATCGGGGAGGGACGTCGATTCCTTGGATCTCATCTTTAGAGGCGACCAAGTTGATGGATGAAGGTTGCCTGGGATTTTTGGCATCAGTATTAGATTCGTCTGCCCTAGAAATGAAGTTAGAAGAAGTGCCTGTAGTAAGTGAGTATCCAGATGTATTTCCTCAAGAGTTGCCTGGATTGCCACCTGAGCGTGAAGTAGAATTTATGATTGAATTGGCACCTGGAACGGAGCCGATCTCGAAAGCACCGTATAGGATGTCGTTATCGGAATTGAAGGAATTGAAGGTGCAAATGCAAGAGCTGCTGGATAAAGGATTTATCCGCCCCAGTGCTTCACCATGGGGAGCTCCGGTGCTGTTTGTTAAGAAAAAGGATGGATCACTAAGGCTGTGCATCGATTACAGACAGCTGAACCAAGTGACGATCAAGAATAAGTATCCTCTACCAAGGATTGATGACCTGTTCGACCAACTTCAAGGCGCTTGCGTGTTCTCCAAGATAAACCTAAGGACAGGCTATCACCAGTTGAGGATTAAGAAAGAGGATGTGCCTAAGACTGCTTTTAGGACGAGGTATGGGCACTATGAGTTCACCGTTATGCCGTTTGGATTGACGAACGCCCCAGCCGCATTTATGGATATGATGAATCGAGTGTTCAAGGAGTTTTTGGATCAATTCGTGATAGTCTTCATTGATGACATCTTGGTATATTCGAAGAGTTCTGAGGATGTAACAGTCTGAAAATTCGACCCAATTATCGGATTTTCTAAAGGAATGGAAACACTTCGTTAATACCCTCTGATCGACGCTCACTCAGGATTAGTTACCCTGAGATGACCAACCGAAGGGGAAAGGCTAACTGGGGAGAAAATTTTCCAAACAGCCGCCCGTTGGTCTGAGACAGAGACAGAGTCGTAAATTAATGAAATTGACCACGAAATGAAATCCGACTTCGGACAATCGAATTAGTAAGACGAACACAATTAAGAAATAAAGTCAGTTTCAGAAATGTCGCCAGAAGGGCAGACAGCCGGTGTACGTCGAGAAGCAAGACGTCAATGGAAAATTACCGAAATGCCCCCGGTAAATGCTCAGTCCATAGGATTAATAGAATTAGGATTTTTGAGAGTAGATTCGGCTAATCAAAATCAAATCCTGTCTAAAATTCATTCGCGCTCGAGACCCGATCGGTGCATTTGGCACGCAAATCGAGGCAAGTCAAATCAGTTGTCAAATCAATCAAACGTCTTGTCAATCACATCAATCACATCATGGTTCAATTTCCAAGACAAGTCAATCTTGGTCCAATTCCCAATGCAAGTCAATCCATAAATCAATCAACATGTCAAGGTACTAATGTCACACCAAAGTACAAATCCATGTCACTATTCTACCTAATCCCACTTACCCATTATTTGAAATTTTGGCTATATATTTGGATGAAAACCTCACTCTCTCTCCTCTCTCATTTTTCTCCCATTCGGCCGAGCATTCCCTCTCTCCCTCTCTTCTTTATTTTCTTCTCCTTCTTCTTCTCCTTGCCGTCGCCGTCGTCCGCCCGAGCTCCTCCATCGTCGCCGCCGTTCGGCCCTCCCAGCCACCGCCATCCTCGTAACTTCCCTTGGTAAGTCTTCCTAGCTCACTTCTAGTTGTATTCCATGGCTGGAACACCCCATGGAACACCCTAAATAGCCCCGTTTTCCTTCGTCGTTCGGCTCGTCGTTTCGCTTCATTTTGGACCCGGCCGAGTCACCTTGCCTTTCCATGGTTCCTCACTTCTTTTGGCATGTGCAACCATCATTCTAGGTCCTTGGAAAGCCTTGGAAGGCGCCGGATCAGCCCCCAAACGCCGACCATCCTCCTTTGGCCGAGGGCCATTTTGAGCCGCTCAATGTCTTCCGTCGTCGTCTACTCCAACCCAACCCGTTTAGGTAAGCTCTACTACTAATTCTAGCCTAGGTTAGTAGTATATGCGTGTAAGATGGTATGTTAGAGGTTGATTAGGCTTGATGTGGGTTTGAAATGAGATTAAGATTAAGTTTACCTTAGGCTAACATGTTGAAATCTTGATTGGGCCAATTTAAGGGGCTGCTGGTGAGTGAACTTGGGCTTCAAAAAGGTATTTGTGAGCTGCGATAAGAAGAGTAGGCGTGTGAGGGATGGGCCGAACCAACTAATGGGCCTAGGGGACTTAATTTGGACCAATTTAACCCAAAATAAGCTAACGGGCCGGAGACATTCCAAAGAACTCGCCCATGGACGAAACTAATAACTTGAACGGGGCTTAAAAACGTAAATTGTGGGCTGCAAGTGTGGGCTTAGGCGTGTACTTAAAGGGCAAAAGGAAACTAATGGGCTTGAAAGCTTTAAAATTAAGTAATTGGGCCAAAACTAATCAAAATGGGCCAAATCTAGCTGGTGGGCCACTAATGGACGAAAATCCTCTTAAATTGGGCCTAAATTAAGTCCATGAACATTAAAGAATGAAACCCAAAAATGTATATGGGCTTGGGTATTCAAATTGGGCCTAAAATAATGAATATGGGCTTGAATAGTAAACCTTTAGAAATGGGCTTGGGCCTCACACGAATTTAATAAAATAATAGGCCCAACCCATATGAATTAATTTAAGAATTAATCATTGGACCTCAACTATTGAAGTGGGCCTTAGGCCCAGTCGAACTTAGCTTGAGTAATTAGAGGCCCTTCATCAGATTAGACCTTGGTTTATAAGGGCTCGATTAGTGGATTGTCCTTGGATAATTGATAGTATAGTAGACTTTTGTTTAAGATGTAAGGCGGACTTGGATTATCGAAACTTTGTGGATAGAGATAATTGATCTACGTCTGCTTGGCTCGTTGATCATGAGATGTATCAATTGGTTGACTGATGTGCTCTGTCTTGCGCTTATGATTAGCTGCACGCATGCTCTGTGTTGAATGATAGATGTGATCATCTGGGCCCTGCATACATTCAGAGCATTGCATGAGTCACTGGAGATGTGACATGAGATTGTGCCCTGAGGGGAAGTGGAGAGAAAAGGGAGACCAACGTAAGGCGTCAGAAACGCAGTATGGTACGGGCCTATGTGGCACCGAGAATTATGCCGTGTGGCACTGTTGGTAGCGCCCTGATGGGATATGGAGAGAAAAGGGAGGCCAGCATAAGGCGTCCGAGACGCAGCGTGGCATGCCGTGTGGCACTGTTGGTAGAGCCCTGATGGGAATTGGAGTGATAGGCGGGCTGATCCATGGGATCTGTGATGGCCGTTTGAGGCCTGTGGCATTTGCATAATATGACTGCTAGTTGTTGATATTGCCCGTCTGTATGGTATGAATTGTTATGATGAACCCCGTATTGGCTACATGAGGGGTGATAATAACTGGGGAGATCGAGAGCGTTGAACTTTGAATCCTGAACCCTAGTTACTAGTTAGGACCGACCCCACTTCTATATCCTACCCTACGCTAGGATTAGTGGTGAGCTTGCTGAGTCCTCGACTCACTGGCGTTGGTTGCCACCCTTTTCAGATCCAGGTCGCTAGTGATGGATGTGCCACCGATGCTTTTTGGTCTGCCGATCCAGATGGACACCCAGGTTACCCTCCATTTTGATATGCACGCTACCCCGTGGCATAGGCATGTGACGACTGTGCTCGTAGATCAGGGAGGTCCTTACTTAGTGCCCCATAGATTCGAGGCTTGGTTTAGAGAGGGCCTACATGGCTTTGAGGGACCCCAGAGAGATTCCCCGATTCCCATGGAGGAGGACCCGTTTTGGCTCCAGCCTGCAGAATATGGAGGCTAGGTGATCGACCCCGACCCGAAGCAGGAGTTGCCGTCTCTAGGGCGCTCCGAGATAGATGGCCATGAGGAGGGCGATGCGATGGATACCGAGGAGCAGGATCCAGAGGAGGACCCTGTGGAGGATTCCGACGAGGAGGACTGAGTCATGGCAGAATCCCGATGTTTTGAGGATTAGTAGAGCGTAGGATGATCTACAGCTAGTGGTTTCCTTTTGGTAGCCAGTACCTAACGCTAATCGTATTTATGAAATGTTGTTTATGTTTATCTTGTCCATGCTACCCCTTTGCTATGTATGCTTGTGTGTATGGATAGGAGGCACGCTTCCGCAGGTATGAGAATTTGGCGCAAGCCGCGTCGTCTGGTCGCGACGAAGAGAAAGTATCCCTGGGCCGTCGCTTATCGTGAACCAGGCGAGCGCGAGGTGTATCTTCCGCAGGAACGGGATGCCGTGTTCCCGAGAAGGGATCCGGGGCGTGACATCCCCGTTCGAGTGGGTATCAGAGCAAGGTCAGCTCGATACGAGACCGTTCGAGGTTTGGAGTGATAAGGCTGATGATTTTGGGGTAGTTAGTTAGACAGACCCTAGACCTAAGGATTAGGAAGGGTAGAATGCATGATTTGATTGGCGCATGTGATTGCTTAGCGGAATTGATTGTCTAGAAGTAGCCTTTGGATATGGTATTTTATGCTAAGCTGCAGGTGCGTCAGGACCTGAGGTGAGGTTCTATTGTCACGCCCCGAGCCCCTCTCGAGCCCGCGACATCCCGCTCATACATTCAAATCTCTTCTCAGCGCTCGCCTGGTCTAGGATACACGACGGCCCAGGGAATTACCTTCGTCGCGACCAGACGGCGCGTCCATCAAAACCATCATATGATCCTGTCAACCCGAACTTGAAACCTGCGGAAGCGTGCCTCCTATCCATACATGCATACATATGAAAATCGGGGTAGTACACAAAGGAGAAACACAAAGCATCCATTTATACATGTTAACAAGGCGTTCGGTACAGACCCCCAAAAGAAAATTTCAACCCATGGTCTCGATACCTATGCTTACACTTTCTCCCAAAAACTAGGCCAACGTCAGCAGAACTCAGTCCTCTAGCTGCTCCTCGGGATCCTCCTCCTGGTCGGTGTCCTTGGCGTCGCCCTCCTCGTAGCCGTCTACCTCTGAGCGTCCTGGGGACGGCAGCTCCAACATCGGGTCGGGGTCGACCACCTCACCTCCATATACAGCAGGTCGTAGAATAGTAGGGTCGTCCCCCATGGGTATCAGGGCATCTCTCAAGGGTCCCTCCATACCTAACTCGTCCTCTCTATACCAGGCCTCGAACTTATAGGGAACAAACTAGGGACCTCCCTGATCCACCCATACAGTAGTTAGTCGTCTGAGCCACATTGTAGCACTTTCATCGTAATGACGGGTAACCTCGGGCTCCATCTGCACTGGCAGGCCAAAGAACACAGGGGGTGCGGCCATCACTGGCGTCTGGGATCTGAAAATATGGCAACCACCGCCAGTGAGTCGAGGACTCAGCAAGCTCACCCCTAATCCTAGCGTAGGATAGAGTATACTAGTGGGATCGGTCCTATCCATTAACTAGGGTTTCAGGTCATCTGACTCGCGTAGGGTGAGGTACGCTCACTGGATGGGTCATGTCCGGCAATTAATAAGACGAACTAGCACTCTCTACCCAAACGGTCTCAGCGGTACCACAATAAAACGTAAACGTACACAGGCCAAACCAATCAGGCAAGCATGCATTTAATAAGGCAGTCTCGCATAACGTGAATGATTATTATCTATGCCATGACCTCAGATTCATTATTCAGTTTTCAATGTTCATTTTGCACTGCCAGAGTTTCGTCTTGACCAGCGTGTCACGCCTCAGGTCTCATACTCATGCATGCCATATGCCAATGCTCAAATGTTCAAATGCTCATTGCTTGTGCCTCAATGCACATCACCCATTGTCCATGCACCCGCATATACGCCTCCAGCGCGCAAAGACCCAGGTGTACAATATCCTCCCAGTGCTTCAACCCACATAGCGTCAAAGCTAAGACCCGGGTAGGCACCCTTATCTCTCCAGCTACCCCGTGCCGAGCACGTCCGGGCGCACAACATCCTTATACTCCCTATTCCCCGCGTAACAACGCATCAGGGCCCATCCAACATGTCACACCTCTCGGTGACTAATGCCATACTCATGAAATATGGTGCTCAAACAATGTCGAACAGAGAATCAGTCACAGAGCATGCATTCACGAAGGTACATGACTACAGGAGCAAAGCATTTCTAGAAATCATCTGAGCTACTCGCGTTCAGTAGAACAGGCCACATGTGTACCTAGTACTCTAAAAGCAGATTCTCGCTCATTTAGGTTCAATCAGACGTCCCACATTAAGCCATTTACTTCCCCTGAACAATCCTCTCGAATGAACCTCAGTCGTGGTTAACATCGCCATTTGGAACCCGTTTATTTCAGGACTTGGTCCTATCAGACCCAATAATCCGGCCTAAGCGTAGTCTCTATCATTAGACCTCGGCCCATCGATGGCCCGTAATTAACATCTTAAAATCCTTTTGGATTCCAATTGATCTTATTATATTTAATTAAGCCCAATATCTAAGGCCCAATGACTCTTTCTTTAGTTTCAGCCCATTAAGTTGAATTAGGCCCAATTGGGTCTAAGCTCACCTACTATTCACAAGCCCATGATTTAATTATAAGTAATTAAATATTTCAAGGCCCATTATTTTTATTAATTTTGAGTGAGGCCCAAGCCCATATTTTAAGGCAAGCTTATTAAGCCCATTTTAGCATATTTAGGCCAAATTTCAAACCCTAAGCCCACATACTCTATTGGGCCCTAAAATTTTATATTCTAGACTATAATTGAGGCCAATTTTATTCTCATTTTCGTCCATATAAGGCCCACTAGCAAGACTTAAGCCCAATGATTCTATTTTGGCCCAGTTAGTCCAAATTTTAACCCCTAAGCCTAATTACATCATAAGGCCCATCACTTCTCACACTTAATCCATCAACTTGCAGCCCATATCATCTAATTTGAAGCCCAATTTATGATGTCCAAGCCCCAGATTAACCCATCTTACAAAGCAACCAAACTAACCCTAATTAGATTAGCCTAAATTACTCGCTTATCATCTAGTCCACTTGGATCACCATACAAATCAGTATCTAAATCATGCATACACCATTCCTAAGCGGGGATTAGAGGCTAGCTTACCTTAGACGGACCGAAAATAGCAATGACGGACGTCGGGGCCAAGAATGGCCGAATGGGTTCACGGCCAAGGGAAGATGGTCGGTGGTTGAGGCGGCTGTTCTGGCGCCCTCTTGAGACTTTCAAGACCTAAATAGGTTAGTTTTAGACATTAGAGAGGTTGGGGGAAAGGGTGGAGCAACCTGGACAACCCGAAGGCTCTTGGTTCAACCTACGTCGACGGAAGAACAAAGATGAAGTGGGTTTGGTCAGCGGCTTTAATGGAAGAACCAAGCCATGGGAATGAAAAGAAAAGAGTTTGGAAGACTTACCAAGATGAGTAGAGAGAGAAATGGCCGACGGTGGCGGTGGCGGTGGCGTGCTCCACGACGGCGGACGGCGGCGGCTTGGGCGAGCTTCCTCGAGCGAACGAAGGAGAGGAAGAAGAAGATGAAGAAGCCAAAGAATGGAGAGGGAGGAGAGGGAAATTTCGGCTAAAATGAGAGGAAGAGGGAGGAGAGAGAGAGAGTGGAGATTATAATGTGGAAAATGCCAAAAGATGAATAGTGGAGTAGGTGTACTTGATGTGATCTTGGAAAGATTGGATAAGACTAGGCTTCTTGTCAAAGTACAATGGTAGGTAGGGTAATTAATGGGGATGTGAGGTTGACATGTACTTTGATAAGATTTGAATGAGACTTGATGTGTACTTTTGTACTTTGACTTGATTGATGGATTTGTCTTGAAACTTGTGCCATGATTGATTGATTTGATTTGATGGATTGATTGATGGGACATTAATTGATTTGACGCTTGATTTGACTTACCTCGATTTGTGTGCCAAATGCACCGATCGGGTCCCGAGCGCGAACGAACTTCGGACTGGATTTGGTTTCGATCTACCGAATCTACTCTCAAAAATCCTAATTTAACTAATTCTAAGGACTGAGCATTTACCGGGGGGCATTTCGGTAATTTTCCATTCATGTCTTGCTTCCCGACGTGCACCAGTTGTCTGCCCTTCGAGCGATGTTTCTGAAACTGTATCCATTTCTCCATGGTGACCATCTTAGAAATTCGATTGTCCAATACCGGAATTCATCTCGTGGCCAAATTCATTAAATTACAACTCTGTCGAATTCCTCAAACCAACGGGCGGCTGTTTAGGAAAATTCCCTAGGTAGCCATTCCCCTTCGGTTGGTCGTCTCGAGTTGATCAGACTCGAGTGAGACTTAACTAGAGCGTATTAATGAAGTATATCCATTCAATTTATGAATTTCGAAAATGGGTCGAAAATCCAGAATGTCACATCTATGGCAGAGCCCCATGAGTTGGGCGTTTGGATGCTGATTGCTGAATACTAGTCTGTGAGGTATTGCATGTGATTGTATGCCTAGTCGGCTGTCGTGCGCTGCTTGACCATCATGCATTGCATGATTTCTGCACCGAAAGCAAAATGGTTTAGAAATGGAAGATTATTGTTGAAAAAGGAGATTTGGATTTTTAAAGAAATGCATGCATTCATGTTGTTGGATTTGGTGACCGTCAGCCTGGTATGGGACAGGATTGACGGGACGTCTAAAAACTGTGATGAAGCGTGGTATGGGACACGTGGAGTGGGATTCTCTTTGTCTATGAATTTCTTAGGACAACTGTTCGCACCAAGAAACGATGAGGGCGGGGAGTGGTCGCCGGGGCAAGGACCTGATCAAGGAAGCGGCTCCCGACCGGCTTCTAGTTGAGGTTGCGAACAGAGTGGCCTGGGTTATGCATTTGCAGGGTTGAGTCTAGATGTCGACCGGGTTCAACTGCATTTAAGCTGCAGCGAATATTTACATGCATATACATGTCAGTGGACGCGACAGTAGACGAAAGCTTGGTTGCTAGATTTAGAATTCCGAATTCCTGAATGGGAATTTCGTTTGTTTTAGGTGTGAGTTTTAGCAAGGATGAGCAATAGGGGCAGAAGACCGACTGCTGGTGCATCGAGCTCGAGGGCTCCTGAGTCTGAAGGGGACCCCAGAATCGAAGAAATGATGAGAGTTCTGACTGAAGTGAGTAACCTGATGGCTAGGCAAGCTGCTGAGAGAGCTGCCACTGTAGCCCAAGCAGCTGAGGCCGCCTTGGCCGCTGCGAATGGTGCCAATGGAGGCAATGGGCATGGAAATGGTGGACGTCAGACTCATCATATGGTGGAGCAGTTTCTGAAGTTGCAGCCGTCGAAGTTTGATGGCAGTGGTGGTCCTGAGGTAGCTGCCTTACGGATCGAGCAACTGGAGAAGGCTTTCTCCGTGTTGGGTTGCGCAGACGAGGAAAAGGTTTCGCTGGCAACTTATCAGCTTCAGAGTACCGCAGATGATTGGTGGAAAGCCACCAGAGGACGAGTCTTTCCGGATGGCATGAGGCCGAACTGGACCGCCTTCTGTACAGCATTCAATGGCAAGTATTTCTCTGAGGCAGCCCATGAAAGGAAAATGGAAGAGTTCATCAGGCTCCGCCAAGGATCGCTGACTGTGGACCAATATGAGGGCGAATTTGCCAGGCTGTCCAAGTTCGCACGAAAGCTGATTGACGACCCATGGGATAAGGCCAGGAGATTCAGGGAAGGATTGAGACCTGAGTTGAAGAGTATGATCATCGCCACTGGGCTAAGGGACTACAATGAGATCTATGAGCGAGCCCTGGCGATAGAGCGGGATCTGCAAGAAAAGGCCGCCGCATCTGGATCGCGGTTTGTGCCAAGGGGGAACTTCAGAGACTTTGGCAAGAGGCCAATGAAGGACAACCGCAGGTTCGTTCCACCTGCAAGGAGAACCTTGGGAAAGCCATCATTCCCTGGGAGTCAGGTCTGCCGTGACTGTGGCAGGAGGCATGGGAACAGCCCTTGCCCAAGGAAAACTGGAGGCTGCTTTGGATGTGGCCAAACGGGGCATATTCTGAGGAACTGCCCGAGGAAGGGTCAGAGACCCCCGTTCCAGCACCAACAACAGCAACAGCCGCAGATGGTGAACGCTCCGCAAGGAAACCAGAACCGTCCGCCTGCTCAGGGACGAGTATATGCAATGGCGCGCAAGGACACCGAGAATGTGCCGGGGGTGATCACATGTACCGTTTCCCTTTGTGGTCATACCGCTTATGCCTTGTTTGATCCGGGAGCGTCGCACTCTTTCGTATTTGCACGTTTTGTTGAGTTGTCTGGGATGAATGTTAAGCCATTGGATGTGACCTTGCATGTAACCACCCGTTGAAGGATAGAGTAATTGTTGCGTTAGGATGTAAGGGGTGTAAGTTAGCTCTGGGCGATAGGCAAGAAGAAATTGACTTAGCTGTTCTGCCCATGTATGATTTCGACGTGATTGTTGGCATGGATTGGCTAGTTAGGCATGGTGCAGTGGTAGACTGTAGTAGGAGTATCATACAGCTAAACCCAGTAGGCCACCCTGGGTATGAATTTAAGGGAAATCGTGGAGGAACGTCGATTCCTTGGATCTCATCTTTAGAGGCGACCAAGTTAATGGATGAAGGTTGCCTGGGATTTTTGGCATCAGTATTAGATTCGTCTGCCCTAGAAATGAAGTTAGAAGAAGTGCCTGTAGTAAGTGAGTATCCAGATGTATTTCCTCAAGAGTTGCCTGGATTGCCACCTGAGCGTGAAGTAGAATTTATGATTGAATTGGCACCTGGAACGGAGCCAATCTCGAAAGCACCGTATAGGATGTTGTTGTCGGAGTTGAAGGAATTGAAGGTGCAAATGCAAGAGCTGCTGGATAAAGGATTTATCCGCCCCAGTGCTTCACCATGGGGAGCTCCGGTGCTGTTTGTTAAGAAAAAGGATGGATCACTAAGGCTGTGCATCGATTACAGACAGCTGAACCAAGTGACGATCAAGAATAAGTATCCTCTACCAAGGATTGATGACCTGTTCGACCAATTTCAAGGCGCTTGCGTGTTCTCCAAGATAGACCTAAGGACAGGCTATCACCAGTTAAGGATTAAGAAAGAGGATGTGCCTAAGATTGCTTTTAGGACGAGGTATGGGCACTATGAGTTCACAGTTATGCCGTTTGGATTGATAAATGCTCCAGCCGCATTTATGGATATGATGAATCGAGTGTTCAAGGAGTTTTTGGATCAGTTTGTGATAGTCTTCATTGATGACATATTAGCGTATTCGAAGAGTTCTGAGGACCACGAAGAACACTTAAGGATCGTCCTGCGAACACTAAGGGAACACTCGCTGTACGCGAAGTTTAGTAAGTGTGAGTTCTGGCTGAGCAGAGTGGCGTTTCTTGGTCATATAGTATATGGAGAAGGGATATCAGTGGACCCATCTAAGATTGAAGCCGTAGAGAAATGGCCGAGACCTACGACCGTGACGGAAGTGCGAAGTTTCCTTGGATTGGCTGGGTATTATAGACGCTTCGTGGAAAGATTCTCTGTGATAGCGTCTCCTCTGACGCGTTTGTTGAAGAAGGAAACAAAGTTTCAATGGACTAAGAAATGCGAGGAGAGTTTTCAGGAGTTGAAGGATCGATTGACTTCCGCACCAGTCTTAACCATTCCGTCTGGACCAGGAGGATTTGAGATATACAGCGATGCGTCATTAAGAGGATTGGGGTGTGTCTTGATGCAGCATGGACGAGTGGTAGCTTATGCATCTCGACAGTTGAGGCCGCATGAGATGAATTACCCGACGCACGACTTGGAGTTAGCTGCGATTGTCTTTGCATTGAAGATTTGGAGGCATTATCTGGTGGGAGAGAAATTCCAGATTTTTACGGACCATCAGAGTTTGAAGTATCTGCTCTCGCAGAAGGAGTTGAACATGAGGCAGCGTCGTTGGATGGAGTTGTTGAAGGACTACGACTGCGATATTTTGTACCATCCAGGAAAGGTGAATAAAGTGGCAGATGCTCTGAGTAGGAAGTCGAGCATTGCGCATATGATGGTCAAGGAGTGGACATTACTGGAGGAAATCAGAGATTCTGAGTTCAAGGTCGAGGTAGGAAACCTCTCGAGTCTGATGGCTACGTTGCAGATCGAACCAGAGATTCAGCTAAGAATCAAGGAGATGCAATCTACGGACCCGGACATTCAGAAGATTGTGATGATGAATGCAGACGAGAGGAAGGCCGAGTTCCAAGTGACTGCTGACGGAATATTGAAGTTTAGAGGACGTCTGTGCGTGCCTAATGACGAGGCGCTAAAGGAAAAGATTTTGTCCGAGGCACACAGAAGTAACTACAGTATTCATCCAGGGAGTACTAAGATGTATCAGAATTTGCGTCAGCACTATTGGTGGAATGGAATGAAGGTGGACGTGGCTAAGCATGTAGCCAAGTGCTTGACCTGTCAGCAAGTAAAGGCACAGCATTGTAAGCCTGGAGGACTGCTACAACCTTTGGAGATTCCAGAATGGAAATGGGAGCATGTCACTATGGATTTCGTGACAGGACTGCCGAGAAGTCAGAGAGGCAATGATTCGATCTGGGTAATCGTGGACAGACTGACGAAATCAGCGCACTTCATCGCAGTGCGAAAGGACTCTACGCTGGAAAGGTTGGCCGAGTTGTATCTGAGGCAGATTGTGAGGATTCATGGAGTGCCAGTAAGTATCGTATCTGACAGAGATCCTCGCTTCACCGCTACATTTTGGAAGAGTCTGCAGGGTGCGCTGGGAACAGAGTTAAGATTCAGTACAGCTTACCACCCTCAGACAGATGGTCAGTCGGAAAGGACGATACAGACTGTGGAAGACATGCTGAGAGCTTGTGTGATTGATTTCAAAGGAGGTTGGGAAGAGCAGTTGCATTTGGTGGAATTCGCCTACAACAACAGCTACCAGCAGAGTATCAAAATGGCACCATTTGAGGCACTGTATGGAAGGGCCTGTAGAACGCCAATCTATTGGGACGAAGTTGGTGAGAAAAGCATAACATGCCCAGAATTAGTGCAGCAGTCAATTGAGGCAGTCAGAGTGATCAGAGACAGATTGAGGACTGCGCAGAGTAGGCAGAAGAGTTATGCAGACAAGAGACGTAAGCCATTGGAATTCCAAGTTGGAGATCATGTGTTTCTGAAGGTGTCGCCGATGCGAGGACTATCTCGGTTTGGCAAGAAAGGAAAGTTGAGTCCAAGATTTGTTGGGCCATTCGAGATTCTGGAGAAGATTGGGACACTGGCTTATCGTCTAGCATTACCGCCGAACTTATCGCAGATTCATAATGTGTTTCATGTTTCAATGCTTCGAAAGTACGAGCCGGACCCTGGCCATATACTCGATCATGAAGTCATTGAAATGGATGACCGCGTCTCATGCGTGGAAAGGCCAGTAAGGATTGAAGATCGTGAGGAGCAGGTCTTAAGGAATAAGACGATTCCGCTGGTCAAGGTTATCTGGGAACACCATGGGACTGAAGGAGCGACTTGGGAAAGCGAGGACGAAATGAAGAAGAAGTACCCGTATTTGTTTGGGTAGCTCAGTGTAATTTCTATTTTGTTGTAAGGATTGGTGGATGTAAATTTCGAGGACGAAATTTTTATAAAAAGGGAAGAATTGTAACAGTCTGAAAATTCGACCCAAATATCGGAATTTCTAAAGGAATGGAAACACTTCGTTAATAGCCTCTGATCGACGCTCACTCAGGATTAGCTACCCTGAGATGACCAACCGAAGGGGAAAGGCTAACTGGGGAGAATTTTCCAAACAGCCGCCCGTTGGTCTGAGACAGAGACAGAGTCGTAAATTAATGAAATTGACCACGAAATGAAATCCGACTTCGGACAATCGAATTAGTAAGACAAACACAATTGAGAAATAAAGTCTGTTTCAGAAATGTCGCCAGAAGGGCAGACAGCCGGTGTACGTCGAGAAGCAAGACGTCAATGGAAAATTACCGAAATGCCCCCGGTAAATGCTCAGTCCTTAGGATTATTAGAATTAGGATTTTTGAGAGTAGATTCGGCCGATCGAAATCAAATCCTGTCTAAAATTCGTTCGCGCTCGAGACCCGATCGGTGCATTTGGCACGCAAATCGAGGCAAGTCAAATCAGTTGTCAAATCAATCAAATGTCTTGTCAATCAATCAATCCCATCATGGCACAATTTCCAAGGCAAGTCAATCATGGTTCAATTCCCAAGAATGTCAATCAACATGTCAAAGTACTAAATCAAATCCTAGTCACTATTCCCTTACTATTCACTACCTAATCCACTTACCCCTTCCACTTAACTCTCTTCTCTCTCTCCCCTCCCTCACTTTTCATTTTCGGCACCCCTCTCTCTCTCTCCCTCTCTCCCTTTCCCGAAAGCTCTCTCTCCCTCTCCTCCCCTTTGCTTCGTCCGACCGTGCCGCCGCAAGCCGCCGCCGTTCCGCCGCCTTGCCGCCACCGTCGGCCACCCCTCTCCCTTGGCACGCCTTGGTAAGTCTCCCTAGCTCATTCTTGTTCATTTCCCACGGCTTGGACCCCCACGAAAAGCCCGAAACAGCCCGCCTCCTCATCGTTGTTTTCTTCGTCGTTTCGCTTCCATTTGAACCCGAACTTGTTCCACCTTGTTTCCTTGCATCCCTCATGTCTTTGGCTTGGCAAATGGTCACCTTAGGACCCTTGGAACTCCGTGGAACCGCCGGAACAGCCACCGTTGCCGCCGCTTCCCTCCCTAAGCCGTGAGCTCCAACCGGCCGTTCCTTGCTCCGCCTCGCGTCGTCGTCATTTCCAACCCATATCCGGTAAGCTCTACCCCTAATCTTGGTTTAGGTTAGTAATATACGTTTGTGGAACGCCAATAGAGGCCGATTATGATGATTTTTAGTAAAGAGATTTCCTGGTTCAAGCCTAGACAAGTAAGGTTGCGTTATGTGCACGGTGCAAGGGGTTAAACTAAGAGTTTGGAGGCTTGTAGAGGGCTGGAAATGTGGTATACAAGGCTGTGGAAATTCGGTCTAGGCGTGTATAGGGTGGACCGAAAGGGATTAATGGGCTTCGAGACTTAAATCACTTGAATCGGACCTAATACGAGCTACCGGGCCTAAATACAACTAATGGACTTACTAATGGTTGATATCCACCATCCGAATGGGCCTTGAAAACATGATTAGTGGGCTGCAAATGTGGGCTTAGGCGTGTACTTAATGGGCCAAAGGGAACTAATGGGCTTGAAAGCTTTAAAATTAAGTAATTGGGCCAAAACTAATCAAAATAGGCCAAATCTAGCTAGTGGGCCACTAATGGACGAAAATCCTCTTAAATTGGGCCTAAATTAAGTCCATGAACATTAAAGAATGAAACCCAAAAATGTATATGGGCTTGGGTATTCAAATTGGGCCTAAAATAATGAATATGGGCTTGAATAGTAAACCTTTAGAAATGGGCTTGGGCCTCACACGAATTTAATAAAATAATAGGCCCAACCCATATGAATTAGTTTAAGAATTAATCATTGGACCTCAACTATTGAAGTGGGCCTTAGGCCCAGTCGAACTTAGCTTGAGTAATTAGAGGCCCTTCATTAGATTAGACCTTGGTTTATATGGGCTCGATTAGTGGATTGTCCTTGGATAATTGATAGTATAGTAGACTTTTGTTTAAGATGTAAGGCGGACTTGGATTATCGAAACTTTGTGGATAGAGATAATTGATCTACGTTTGTTTGGTTCGTTGGTCATGAGATGTACCAATTGGTTGACTGATGTGCTCTGTCTTGCGCTTATGATTAGCTGCACGCATGCTCTGTGTTGAATGATAGATGTGATCATCTGGGCCCTGCATACATTCAGAGCATTGCATGAGTCACTGGAGATGTGACATGAGATTGTGCCCTGAGGGGAAGTGGAGAGAAAAGGGAGACCAACGTAAGGCGTCAGAAACGCAGTGTGGTACGGGCCTATGTGGCACCGAGAATTATGCCGTGTGGCACTGTTGGTAGCGCCCTGATGGGATATGGAGAGAAAAGGGAGGCCAGCATAAGGCGTCCGAGACGCAGCGTGGCATGCCGTGTGGCACTGTTGGTAGAGCCCTGATGGGAATTGGAGTGATAGGCGGGCTGATCCATGGGATCTGTGATGGCCGTTTGAGGCCTGTGGCATTTGCATAATATGACTGCTAGTTGTTGATATTGCCCGTCTGTATTGTATGAATTGTTATGATGAACCCCGTATTGGCTACATGAGGGGTGATAATAACTGGGGAGATCGAGAGCGTTGAATTTTGAATCCTGAACCCTAGTTACTGGTTAGGACCGACCCCACTTGTATATCCTACCCTACGCTAGGATTAGTGGTGAGCTTGCTGAGTCCTCGACTCACTGGCGTTGGTTGCCACCTTTTTCAGATCTAGGTCGCTAGTGATGGATGTGCCACCGATGCTTTTTGGTCTGCCGATCCAGATGGACACCCAGGTTACCCTCCATTTTGATATGCACGCTACCCTGTGGCATAGGCATGTGACGACTGTGCTCGTAGATCAGGGAGGTCCTTACTTAGTGCCCCATAGATTCGAGGCTTGGTTTAGAGAGGGCCTACATGGCTTTGAGGGACCCCAGAGAGATTCCCCGATTCCCATGGAGGAGGACCCGTTTTGGCTCTAGCCTGCAGAATATGGAGGCCAGGTGATCGACCCCGACCCGAAGCAGGAGTTGCCGTCTCTAGGGCGCTCCGAGATAGATGGCCACGAGGAGGGCGATGCGATGGATACCGAGGAGCAGGATCCAGAGGAGGACCCTGTGGAGGATTCCGACGAGGAGGACTGAGTCATGGCAGAATCCCGATGTTTTGAGGATTAGTAGAGCGTAGGATGATCTACATCTAGTGGTTTCCTTTTGGTAGTCTGTACCTAACGCTAATCGTATTTATGAAATATTGTTTATGTTTATCTTGTCCATGCTACCCCTTTGCTATGTATGCTTGTGTGTATGGATAGGAGGCACGCTTCCGCAGGTATGAGAATTTGGCGCAAGCCGCGTTGTCTAGTCGCGACGAAGAGAAAGTATCCCTGGGCCGTCGCTTATCGTGAACCAGGCGAGCGCGAGGTGTATCTTCCGCAGGAACGGGATGCCGTGTTCCCGAGAAGGGATCCGGGGCGTGACAGTCTTGATGCAGCATGGACGAGTGGTAGCTTATGCATCTCGACAGTTGAGGCCGCATGAGATGAATTACCCGACGCACGACTTGGAGTTAGCTGCGATTGTCTTTGCATTGAAGATTTGGAGGCATTATCTGGTGGGAGAGAAATTCCAGATTTTTACGGACCATCAGAGTTTGAAGTATCTGTTCTCGCAGAAGGAGCTGAATATGAGGCAGCGTCGTTGGATGGAGTTGTTGAAGGACTACGACTGCGATATTTTGTACCATCCAGGAAAGGCGAATAAAGTGGCAGATGCTCTGAGTAGGAAGTCGAGCATTGCGCATATGATGGTCAAGGAGTGGACATTACTGGAGGAAATCAGAGATTCTGAGTTCAAGGTCGAGGTAGGAAACCTCTCGAGTCTGATGGCTACGTTGCAGATCGAACCAGAGATTCAGCTAAGAATCAAGGAGATGCAATCTACGGATCCGGATGTTCAGAAGATTATGTCGATGAATGCAGATGAGAGGAAGGCTGAGTTCCAAGTAACTGCTAATGGAATATTGAAGTTCAGAGGACGTTTATGCGTGCCAAACGATGAAGAGCTGAAGGAAAGGATTTTGGCTGAGGCGCACAGAAGTAACTACAGTATTCATCCAGGAAGTACGAAGATGTATCAGAATTTGCGTCAGCACTATTGGTGGAATGGAATGAAGATGGATGTGGCTAAGCATGTAGCTGTGTCTGACGTGTCAACAGGTAAAGGCACAGCATTGCAAGCCTGGAGGATTATTGCAACCATTGGAAATCCCAGAATGGAAATGGGAGCATGTCACTATGGATTTTGTGACAGGATTGCCAAGAAGTCAGAGAGGCAATGATTCGATTTGGGTAATAGTGGACAGACTGACGAAATCAGCTCATTTCATTGCAGTACGAAAGGACTCTACCTTGGAAAAGTTGGCTGAATTGTACGTGAGACAGATCGTGAGATTGCATGGGGTACCAGTAAGTATTGTATCAGACAGAGATCCTCGTTTCACAGCTACATTTTGGAAGAGTCTGCAGGGTGCGCTGGGAACAGAGTTAAGATTCAGTACAGCTTACCACCCTCAGACAGATGGTCAATCGGAAAGGACGATACAGACTTTGGAAGACATGCTGAGAGCTTGTGTGATTGATTTCAAAGGAGGCTGGGAAGAGCAGTTGCATTTGGTGGAATTCGCCTACAACAACAGCTACCAGCAGAGTATCAGAATGGCACCATTTGAGGCACTGTATGGAAGGGCCTGTCGAACTCCAATCTGTTGGGACGAAGTTGGTGAGAAAAGCATAACAGGCCCAGAGTTAGTGCAGCAGTCAGTTGAGGCAGTCAGAGTGATCAGAGACAGATTGAGGACTGCGCAGAGTAGGCAGAAGAGTTATGCAGACAAGAGACGTAAGCCATTGGAATTCCAAGTTGGAGATCATGTGTTTCTGAAGGTGTCGCCGATGCGAGGACTATCTCGGTTTGGCAAGAAAGGAAAGTTGAGTCCAAGATTTGTTGGGCCATTCGAGATCCTGGAGAAGATCGGGACACTGGCTTATCGTCTAGCATTGCCGTCGAACTTATCGCAGATTCATAATGTGTTTCATGTTTCGATGCTTCGAAAGTACGAGCCGGACCCTGGCCATATACTCGATCATGAAGTCATTGAAATGGATGACCGCGTCTCATACGTGGAAAGGCCAGTAAGGATTGAAGATCGTAAGGAGCAAGTCTTAAGGAATAAGACGATTCCGCTGATCAAGGTTATCTGGGAACATCATGGGACTGAAGGAGCGACTTGGGAAAGCGAGGACGAAATGAAGAAGAAGTATCCGTACCTGTTTGAGTAGATCGATGTAATTTCTGTTTTGCTGTAAGGATTGGTGGATGTAAATTTCGAGGACGAAATTTTTATAAGAAGGGAAGAATTGTAACAGTCACCCTCTGATCGACGCTCACTCAGGATTAGCTACCCTGAGATGACCAACCGAAGGGGAAAGGCTAACTGGGGAGAATTTTCCAAACAGCCGCCTGTTGGTCTGAGATAGAGACAGAGTCGTAAATTAATGAAATTGACCACGAAATGAAATCCGATTTCGGACAATCGAATTAGTAAGACAAACACAATTAAGAAATAAAGTCAGTTTCAGAAATGTCGCCAGAAGGGCAGACAGCCGGTGTACGTCGAGAAGCAAGACGTCAATGGAAAATTACCGAAATGCCCCCGGTAAATGCTCAGTCCTTAGGATTAATAGAATTAGGATTTTTGAGAGTAGATTCGACCGATCGAAATCAAATCCTGTCTAAAATTCGTTCGCGCTCCAGACCCGATCGGTGCATTTGGCACGCAAATCGAGGCAAGTCAAAACAGTTGTCAAATCAATCAAATGTCTTGTCAATCAATCAATCCCATCATGGCACAATTTCCAAGGCAAGTCAATCATGGTTCAATTCCCAAGAATGTCAATCAACATGTCAAAGTACTAAATCAAATCCTAGTCACTATTCCCTTACTATTCACTACCTAACCCACTTACCCCTTCCACTTAACTCTCTTCTCTCTCTCCCCTCCCTCACTTTTCATTTTCGGCACCCCTCTCTCTCTCCCTCTCTCCCTTTCCCGAAAGCTCTCTCTCCCTCTCCTCCCCTTTGCTTCGTCCGACCGTGCCGCCTTGCCGCCACCGTCGGCCACCCCTCTCCCTTGGCACGCCTTGGTAAGTCTCCCTAGCTCATTCTTGTTCATTTCCCACGGCTTGGACCCCCACGAAAAGCCCGAAACAGCCCGCCTCCTCATCGTCGTTTTCTTCGTCGTTTCGCTTCCATTTGAACCCGAACTTGTTCCACCTTGTTTCCTTGCATCCCTCATGTCTTTGGCTTGGCAAATGGTCACCTTAGGACCCTTGGAACTCCGTGGAACCGCCGGAACAGCCACCGTTGCCGCCGCTCCCCTCCCTAAGCCGTGAGCTCCAACCGGCCGTTCCTTGCTCCGCCTCGCGTCGTCGTCATTTCCAACCCATATCCGGTAAGCTCTACCCCTAATCTTTGTTTAGGTTAGTAATATACATTTGTGGAATGTTAATAGAGGCCGATTATGATGATTTTAGTAAAGAGATTGCATGGTTCAAGCCTAGACAAGTAAGGTTGCGTTATGTGCATGGTGCAAGGGGTTAAACTAAGAGTTTGGAGGCTTGTAGAGGGCTGGAAATGTGGTATACAAGGCTGTGGAAATTCGGTCTAGGCGTGTATAGGGTGGACCGAAAGAGATTAATGGGCTTCGAGACTTAAATCACTTGAATCGGACCTAATACGAGCTACCGGGCCTAAATACAACTAATGGACTTACTAATGGTTGATATCCACCATCCGAATGGGCCTTGAAAACATGATTAGTGGGCTGCAAATGTGGGCTTAGGCGTGTACTTAATGGGCCAAAGGGAACTAATGGGCTTGGAAGCTTTAAAAATCAAGTAATTGGGCCAAAACTAATCAGAATGGGCCAAATCTAGCTAGTGGGCCACTAATGGACGAAAATCCACTTAAATTGGGCCTAAATTAAGTCCATGAACATTAAAGAATGAAACCCAAAAATGTATATGGGCTTGGGTACTCAAATTGGGCCTAAAATAATGAATATGGGCTTGAATAGTAAACCTTTAGAAATGGGCTTGGGCCTTGCACGAAATTAATAAAAATAGGCCCAACCCATATGAATTAATTTAATAATTAATTATTGGACCTCAATTATTGAAGTGGGCCTTAGGCCCAGTCGAACTTAGCTTGATTAATTAGAGGTTCTTAATTAGATTAGACCTTGGTTTATATGGGTTTGATTAACGAGTTGCCCTTGAGTAAGTGATGACAATGACAGACTCTTGTATGAGATGTAAGGCGAATTTAGATGATCGAGACTTTGAAAGTAGAGGCCTACGATCCATGTCTGTTTGGTTGATGAACGTGAGGTTCACTGATCGATTGAATGATGTGCTCTACTCCTGCACTTGTATTTATTTGCATGCATGCTCTGTGTTGAGTTATTGATGTGATCATCTGGGCCCTGCATACATTCAGAGCATTGCATAAGTCACTGGGGATGTGACATGAGATTGTGCCCTGAGGGGAAGTGGAGAGAAAAGGGAGACCAACGTAAGGCGTCAGAAACGCAGTGTGGTACGGGCCTATGTGGCAACGAGAATTATGCCGTGTGGCACTGTTGGTAGTGCCCTGATGGGAGATGGAGAGAAAAGGGAGGCCAGCATAAGGTGTCCGAGACGCAGCGTGGCATGCCGTGTGGCACTGTTGGTAGAGCCCTGATGGGAATTGGAGTGATAGGCGGGCTGATCCATAGGATCTGTGATGGCCGTTTGAGGCCTGTGGCATTTGCATAATGTTATTGCTGATTGTTGATATTGCCCGTCTGTATTGCATGAATTGTTGTGACGAAACTCGTATTGGCTATATGAGGCATGATGATAACTGGGGAGATCGAGAGCGTTGGACTCCGAGTACCAAACCCTAGTTACTAGTTAGGACCGACCCCACTCGTATATCCTACCCTACGCTAGGATTAGTGGTAAGCTTGCTGAGTCCTCGACTCACTGGCGTTGGTTGCCACCTTTTTCAGATCCAGGTCGCTAGTGATGGATGTGCCACCGATGCTTTTTGGTCTGCCGATCCAGATGGACACCCAGGTTACCCTCCATTTTGATATGCACGCTACCCTGTGGCATAGGCATGTGATGACTGTGCTCGTAGATCAAGGAGGTCCTTACTTAGTGCCCCATAGATTCGAGGCTTAGTTTAGAGAGGGCCTACATGGCTTTGAGGGACCCTAGAGAGATTCCCCGATTCCCATGGAGGAGGACCCGTTTTGGCTCCAGCCTGCAGAATATGGAGGCCAGGTGATCGACCCCGACCCGAAGCAGGAGTTGCCGTTTCCAGGGCGCTCCGAGATAGATGGCCACGAGGAGGGCGATGCGACGGATACCGAGGAGGAGGATCGAGAGGAGGACCCTGTGGAGGATTCCGACGAGGAGGACTGAGTTACGGCAGAATCCCGATGTTTTGAGGATTAGTTGAGCGTAGGATAATCTACAGCTAGTGGTTTCTTTTTGGGAGTCTGTACCTAACGCTAATTATATTTATGTAATGCTGTTTATGTCCATATTGTTTATGCTACCCCTTTGCTATGTATGCTTGTGTGTATGGATAGAAGGCACGCTTCCGCAGGTATGAGAGATTGGCGCAAGCCGCGTCGTCTGGTTGAGACGAAGAGAAAATATTCCTGGGCCGTCGCATAGCGTAAACCAGACGAGCGCGAGGTGTATCTTCCGCAGGAACGGGATGCCGCGTTCCCGAGTAGGGATCCGGGGCGTAACAATTTTCGCTTCATGATACTCTCCAGGCTTATCCCTTTCTATATTACATGCGTATCGGTTCTGTCACATATACTGCTTCACCATCCGCCTATCGATCTCATGATTAAGGGTACGCAAAGCTCTCATTTAAGATCCCAAAGTTTGCACCACTTATCCATCTGACATTCTTGGCGGTTTTAAATAGCCCTTGATCTTTCTCACATCACTTGATTGCACCAACAACTGTTAGATTAACTTTGAGTCTACTATAATTCTTTTACCAATCTCATCCTAGCACAAGAGAATTCCCTTTTTCTCCCTCTACCATCCAGTGATTCCATTACTAACATCCTGGTCTTTTGCTGGCACTCACCATCATGCATACTCTACTGAGTGAAGCCACTCTTCCTATCCTCCTTAAGGTTTATCGAGCTAGCTTTCATATATCTTCCTTTGATTCCCTCTACATCCCTTCTCATTTTCCACTGTGTTACTCTGGTATCTACTCCTTTGGAGTCTTCACATCCTACAAAAGTAATCTTTAACACGGGTCATCGACAGTTTGAAGCTCATGGATTCGTTTGGTCACAACTTTCAATTACACCCTCTTAACAATACCAAGGAGGCTCCTAACTCAATCTCTATGATCGTCGATCTATATGGGGTAACTCAGGCGTGGAGCATCCATCTCATTTCTTAAATAGTCCAGCTCTTATCACCAAGGACTTACCAAGTTCATCTTGCCAACTTGTGATATCAATTTTACATGTCAAGGCTCCCAGTCTTTGGTATCACTCCTTGAATTACCTCTTGTCAAACTCATATCGCAACCTGACTGCTAGAATTAAAAACGACCTCATACATGCGCCTTTCTCTTGTCTTCGCCTCGATGCCACAGACTGTCGTAATGCATGAATATCCTCAATTTTTTTGTTCCTACTTGCCTCGTATACCACTTTTTTTTTAAACCCTTAGTTTCTGTCTTCACTTAAACCTCCAAACATTGTAAACGACCAATTTATATAAAACCAATCACTTGGAACCAATGTGGAGTACTCTATTTGGTCATTACTCGCATCGAGATCTCAATCATCTCGCCCGATCGAGGTCTACATTTAGAGTCAGCATCATTATCTCCAAACTCAAGTTTAGTCCACCCTTAGCATTCTACCATCATCGTGTGCCTACTCATCAGTCACGTACTTCATGGGCCCTTGTAACATCAATGTCTAAATGCCATAGGCGATGATCATCTCTAGAATCGATCATTTAAATCCCAACTAACGCAACGCTTTTCCTGTCGCCCCTCATTACGAACCAAACTCATGCAATCCAATCGACTCATGGTCCAGGTTTACCATTTGCCTCATTGTGAATTTTATCCAATCATCTAGAACTTTTTGTAAGGATCCCATCTAAACCATCAAGGTCCAACACAATTCAAGCCTATAGTCTTCCAACATCGAGCCTTCGCAATTCCATGACTCCGATCTATTTCCCAAGGCTAACAATTAGAACTTCCAAATTCAAGCCTATCAGGATATAATCGTCACCATTTTTTCACCAGTCGCTCATTCTTATGCCATTCCAGGGCAACTCAGGTTTTTTCTCAACTCCTTCAATGATTGGTACGCCTCGTAGATCACTTACTTATATCAAATCTATACACTTTACATCCTGATCATCATATAAACTCGAAACATCCTCATAATCATCATGTTCTTGAGCGGGTCATCCCTTAAGCTCTCACGATTCGGATTCAAAAGCTTATCTCCTAAGCTTACCATCACCAACTTGCTAAATCACTACAATATGTCCTCAAGTTTGGGTATCAATAGTTCTTAATCACGATCGTATACTTTGGCTAGTCCTTCCTTTATATATTACGCCATTAAACTTTGAGCATACCTGTCACGCCCCGGATCCCTACTCGGGAGCGCGGCACCCCGTTCCTGCGGAAGATACACCTCGCGCTCGACTGGTTCACGATAAGCGACGGCCCAGGGAAAATTTCTTTTCGTCGCGACCAGACGACGCGGCTTGCGCCAAATTCTCTTACCTGCGGAAGCGTGCCTTCTATCCATACACACAAGCATACATGACAAAGGGGTAGCAAAAATCAAGATAAGCAAAATCAGCATTCCATAATATAATCAGCGTTAGGTACAGACTCCCAAAAAGAAACTACTAATCACAGATCTTCCTACGCTAACAACCAAATCCTCGAACCATCGAAATTCTGCCATAACTCAGTCCTCCTCGTCGGAATCCTCCACAGGGTCCTCCTCTGGATCCTCCTCCTCGGTATCCATCGCATCGCCCTCCTCGTGGCCATCTATCTCGGAGCGCCCTGGAGACGGCAACTCCTGCTTCGGGTCGGGGTCGATCACCTGGCCTCCATATTCTGCAGGCTGGAGCCAAAACGGGTCCTCCTCCATGGGAATCGGGGAATCTCTCTGGGGTCCCTCAAAGCCATGTAGGCCCTCTCTAAACCAAGCCTCGAATCTATGGGGCACTAAGTAAGGACCTCCCTGATCTACGAGTACCGTCGTCACGTGCCTATACCACAGGGTAGCGTGCATATCAAAATGGAGGGTAATCTGGGTGTCCATCTGGATCGGCAGACCAAAAAGCATCGGTGGCACCTCCATCACTGGCGACCTGGATCTGAAAAAGGTGGCAACCAACGCCAGTGAGTCGAGGACTCAGCAAGCTCACCACTAATCCTAGCGTAGGGTAGGATATACGAGTGGGGTCGGTCCTAACCAGTAACTAGGGTTCAGGATTCAAAGTTCAACGCTCTCGATCTCCCCAGTTTTCATCACACCTCATATAGCCAATACGAGTTTCGTCACAACAATTCGTGTAATACAGATGGGCAATATCAACAATCAACAATAACATTATGCAAATGCCACAGGCCTCAAACGGCCATCACAGATCCCATGGATCAGCCCGCCTATCACTCCAATTCCCATCAGGGCTCTACCAACAGTGCCACACGGCATGCCACGCTGCGTCTCGGACGCCTTATGCTGGCCTCCCTTTTCTCTCCATCTCCCATCAGGGCGCTACCAACAGTGCCACACGGCAGTAATCTCGGTGCCACATAGGCTCGTACCACACTGCGTTTCTGACGCCTTACGTTGGTCTCCCTTTTCTCTCCACTTCCCCTCAGGGCACAATATCATGTCACATCCCCAGTGACTTATGCAATGCTCTGAATGTCTGCAGGGCCCAGATGATCACATCAATAACTCAACACAAAGCATGCATGCCAATAATCATAAGTGCAAGACAGAGCACATCAATCGACCAACTGATACATCTTATGATCAACGAGCCAAGCAGACGTAGATCAATTATCTCTATCCACAAAGTTTCGATAATCCAAGTCCGCCTTACATCTTAAACAAAAGTCTACTATACTATCAATTATCCAAGGACAATCCACTAATCGAGCCCATATAAACCAAGGTCTAATCTGATGAAGGGCCTCTAATTACTAAAGCTAAGTTCGACTGGGCCTAAGGCCCACTTAAATAGTTGAGGTCCAATGATTAATTCTTAAATTAATTCATATGGGTTGGGCCTATTATTTTATTAATTTCGTGCAAGGCCCAAGCCCATTTCTAAAGGTTTACCATTCAAGCCCATATTCATTAATTTAGGCCCAATTCAAGTACCCAAGCCCATATACATTTTTGGGTTTCATTCTTTAATGTTCATGGGCTTAATTTAGGCCCAATTTAAAAAGGATTTTCGTCCATTAGTGGCCCACTAGCTAGATTTGGCCCATTTTGATTAGTTTTGGCCCAATTACTTGATTCTTAAGGCTTTCAAGCCCATTAGTTCCCTTTGGCCCATTATGTACACGCCTAGACCCACATTTGCAGCCCACCAATCATGTTTTCAAGGCCCATTAGGATGGTGGATATCAGCCATTAGTAAGTCCATTAGTTGTATTTAGGCCCGGTAGCTTGGATTAGGTCCGATTCAAGTGGTTTAAGTCTCGAGGCCCATAAATCCCTTTCGGTCCACCCTACTCACGCCTAGGCCGAACACTCACAGCCACGCATACCACATTTCCTGCCCCCTACAAGTCTCCAAACGCTTAGTTTAACCTCTTGCACCAAGCACATAACACAACCTTACTTGTTTAGGCTCGAACCGTGCAATCTCTTTACTAAAATCATCATAATCGGCCTCTATTGGCGTTCCACAAACGTATATTACTAACCTAAACCAAGATTAGGGGTAGAGCTTACCGGAAAATGGGGCGGAAATGACGACGACGACGGGCGAAGCAAGAATGGCCGTGAGGGCTTTTCGGCCTACAAGGAGATTCGGGTGGCTTGGTCGACAAACGGCTTTAAAGGGTCATGGAAAATGAAAACAAGGGAGCTTGGAATACTTACCAAGGAGTGAGGATGGTTGACGGTGAGGAGCGGTGGCCGAACGACGATGATCGACGACGACGAAGGCGGCTACACAAGGGCCACCGAGAGAGAGATGGACGGTGAGGTTGAGGTGTGGTTTCAAGGGCTCTCATGGCCACGGGACAACAAGGAGAAGGGAGGAGAGAGGCTTACCTCGAGGTGGCGACGACGGAGGAGAATGACGGACAACGGCGGCCCGCGGTGGAGGAGTGCTCGGGCGGCACGGCAACGGGAGGGAGAGAAGCCGAGAGAGAGTTGAGAAGGGAGGAAGAGTTTTCGGGAGAGAGAGTGAGGGAGAGAGAGTGCCGAATGAGAGAATGAGGGGTGAGGAGAGAGAGAGAAGAGAGTTTATTCAAGATAAAACAAAAATTCAAAATAATGGTAGGTGGAATTAGGTGGAATAGTGACATGGACATGATGTGTACTCTTGATGTACTTAGATTTGACTTGATGGATTGCCTTGGAACTTGTGCCATGATTGATCGATGGTTTGACTTGACATTGATTGATTTGACAACTGATTTGACTTGTCTCGATTTGCGTGCCAAATGCACCGATCGGGTCTCGAGCGCGAACGAATTTTAGACAGGATTTGATTTTGATTAGTCGAATCTACTCTCAAAAATCCTAATTCTATTAATCCTAAGGACTGAGCATTTACCGGGGGCATTTCGGTAATTTTCCATTGACGTCTTGCTTCTCGACGTACACCGGCTGGCTACCCTTCTGGCGACATTTCTGAAACTGACTTTATTTCTTAATTGTGTTTGTCTTACTAATTCGATTGTCCGAAGTCGGAATTCATTTCGTGGTCAATTTCATTAATTTACGACTCTGTCTCTGTCTCAGACCAACGGGCGGCTGTTTAGAAAATTCTCCCCAGTTAGCCTTTCCCCTTCGGTTGGTCATCTCAGGGTAGCTAATCCTGAGTGAGCGTCGATCAGAGGGTATTAACGAAGTGTCTCCATTCTTTTAGAAATTCCGATATTTGGGTCGAATTTTCAGACTGTTACAATACCCTTCAATCCGACTTTACACCTGAGCTTTTCTAATGTCCATCAATTTATCAGCGAACCCCGATTGTACCTTCACTCTGGCCACTCATGAGATTCAACAACTAAAATTATCAAGGCACTACACCTTCACATTGATAGGTGTCCCAAACAAGTATTCATCATACTCCCAAGATTCAAGCCTAAACCTTTATTTTTCAAGCTTATCCTCCAACATGTATCTGAGCTTCAATGCATATAGTCCACAAATGCCTACCATCTCATTACTATATTATTTCCACCAGGCGAGTCCATAGACAGGCACTCTTGCAATACAAACGCTAATGCAACCTACATCTAAGTTGTCCAGAGGCTGTAATTTACCAGTTAACCATTTAGTTCATGCCACTCTTTCTTGAACCGACTATGACCATTAACGAGATCGAAATACTTTATCGCAGGGATTACACCATCCTTCGACCATACCTAAATCCCAAGAACTAATTCCTGCAACTATCATCCTTGTTACTGCAATGTCTGTCTTATTATTCACCTATACGAACAACCTTACATCTTAAAGGTCTTACTGGCCATGCTTAAGCACATTCTCGTCCCAATCCAATAAGAGTATATTTATTTTCCTTGACACACCGTCTGAATTTCCTCACATTTTGCTTTCATACTCATCCACAAATGTTTACTCTTGATGAAGCTTCAGGAAATTTTTCCACCCTTTTTTCTTCCTCTCGAGCGCCCTCTTCATCTTAGCACTTTAGTAGAGCAAGCGCCTTTTTCTCACTTTTCCGTCCATAGGGTAACTACTGCCATCAAGATCAGATAACTTCACCTTCAAAAATAATTCCACTTACTAATGCATTTAACGGACTCCATTTCATATTTTTGTTGATCCTATCAATCTCATTGGCCCTGTTCACGGTGGCCACTACAGCTTTTGCAGCTCGGGCAACAATAGCAGCTCTTTCTTCAGTCTGCCTGCCCATCGGATTCCCTTATTTCTTTCCACATTTTCCAGACCTCATCCATCCTTGGTTCTTCGACTGCAAAAACTTACTTCTGGTCCTCCACTCCCTCAAACTCAATTAGTTGCAGCTTCAGGAATTGCTCTACCACATGATGTATCTGACGACCTCCATTTCAATTACCCTTATCCCATTCGCTCCATTCACAGCAGCCAGAGCGGCATCAACTGCTGGGGCTACAATGGCAGTTCTTCTTGCCGCCTGCCTACCCATCAATTTATTGACTTCAATCAGGATCCTCATCATCTTTTCGATCCTAGGGTCTCATTCTGGTGCTAGAGCTCGCGAACTCTACGCGGCTGCGCTAGATCTTATGCCCCTATTGCTCATCCTTCATAATCTTATCCACTCCTGGACCCGATGTAATTCTTTCAGGAATTAGTAATCTAAACTACCATACAAGCTTTCGCCTGCTATCGCGTCTACTGACATGAATATGCATGTAAAATTCGCTGCAGCTTAAATGCAATTGAACCTGGTAGACATCTAGACTCAACCCCGTCAATGCATACCCTAGGCCACTCTGTTCGCCACCTCAACTAGAAGCCTGCCGGGAGCCGCTCCTTGAACGGGTCTCTGCCCCGGCGACCACTCCCCGCCCTCATCATTTCTTGGTGCGAACAGTTGTCCTAAGTTATCCATATCCAAGGAGAATCCCGTTCCACGTGTCCCATACCACGCTTCATTACAGTTTTTAGACGTCCCGTCAGACCTGTCTCATACCAGGTTGACGGTTACCCGATCCAACAACATGAGATGCATGTGCTTTTCAAATCCAAATCTCCCTTTTTAAACAGTTTCCAATTAAAACCATTTTGTTTTCAATGCATAAATCATGCAATGCATGATGGTCAAGCAGTGTGCGACAGCCGACTAAGCGTACAACCACAAACAACAGTCAACAATCAACAACAAACAACAACAATCAGCAACCAGCAAATCAGCAGTCATCATCCCAGAACCCTACTCATGGGGATATGCTTTAGAACCTTACCTCAGGTCCTGACGCACCTGCAATTCAGTTCATAGTTGCTATTGCCTCAGTCTATTCTAGGAAACTAATTGAACTAAGCAATCACATGCGCCAATCAATTCGTGCATTCTACCCTCCCTAATTCTTAGGTCTAGGGTCTGTCTATTTAACTACCCCAAAATCAACAGCCTTATCACTCCAAATCCTCGAACGGTCTCGTATTGAGCTGACCTTGCTCTGATACCACTCGAATAGGGTTGTCACGCCCCGAGCCCCTCTCGAGCCCGCGACATCCCGCTCATACATTCAAATCTCTTCTCAGCGCTCGCCTGGTCTAGGATACACGACGGCCCAGGGAATTACCTTCGTCGCGACCAGACGACGCGTCCATCAAAACCATCATATGATCCTGTCAACCCGAACTTGAAACCTGCGGAAGCGTACCTCCTATCCATACATGCATACATATGAAAATCGGGGTAGTACACAAAGGAGAAACACAAAGCATCCATATATACATGCTAACAAGGCGTTCGGTACAGACCTCCAAAAGAAAATTTCAACCCATGGTCTCGATACCTATGCTTACACTATCTCCCAAAAACTAGGCCAGCGTCAGCAGAACTCAGTCCTCTAGCTGCTCCTCGGGATCCTCCTCCTGGTCGGTGTCCATGGCGTTGCCCTCCTCGTGGCCGTCTATCTCTGAGCGTCCTGGGGACGGCAGCTCCAACATCGGGTCGGGGTCGACCACCTCACCTCCATATACAGCAGGTCGTAGAATAGTAGGGTCGTCCCCCATGGGTATCAGGGCATCTCTCAAGGGTCCCTCCATACCTAACTCGTCATCTCTATACCAGGCCTCGAACTTATAGGGAACAAACTGGGGACCTCCCTGATCCACCCATACAGTAGTCAGTCGTCTGAGCCACATTGTAGCACTTTCATCGTAATGGCGGGTAACCTCGGGCTCCATCTGCACTGGCAGGCCAAAGAACACAGGGGGTGCGGCCATCACTGGCGTCTGGGATATGAAAATATGGCAACCACCGCCAGTGAGTCGAGGACTCAGCAAGCTCACCCCTAATCCTAGCGTAGGATAGAATATACTAGTGGGATCGGTCCTATCCATTAACTAGGGTTTCAGGTCATCTGACTCGCGTAGGGTGAGGATGGGTCATGTCCGGCAATTAATAAGACGAACTAGCACTCTCTACCCAAACGGTCTCAATGGTACCACAATAAAACGTAAACGTACACAGGCCAAACCAATCAGGCAAGCATGCATTTAATAAGGCAGTCTCGCATAACGTGAATGATTATCATCTATGCCATGACCTCAGATTCATTATTCAGTTTTCAATGTTCATTTTGCACTGCCAGAGTTTCGTCTTGACCAGCGTGTCACGCCTCAGGTCTCATACTCATGCATGCCATATGCCAATGCTCAAATGTTCAAATGCTCATTGTTTGTGCCTCAATGCACATCACCCATTGTCCATGCACCCGCATATACGCCTCCAGCGCGTAAAGACCCAGGTGCACAATATCCTCCCAGTGCTTCAACCCGCATAGCGTCAAAACTAAGACCCGGGTAGGCACCCTTATCTCTCCAGCTACCCCGTGCCGAGCACGTCCGGGCACACAACATCCTTATACTCCATATTCCCCGCGTAACAACGCATCAGGGCCCATCCAACATGTCACACCTCCCGGTGACTAATGCCATACTCATGAAATATGGTGCTCAAACAATGTCGAACAGAGAATTAGTCACAGAGCATGCATTCACGAAGGTACATGAGTACACGAGCAAAGCATTTCTAGAAATCATCTGAGCTACTCGCGTTCAGTAGAACAGGCCACATGTGTACCTAGTACTCTAAAAGCGGATTCTCGCTCATTTAGGTTCAATCAGACGTCCCACATTAAGCCATTTACTTCCCATGAACAATCCTCTCGAATGAACCTTAGCCGTGGTTAACATCGCCCTTTGGAACCCGTTTATTTCAGGACTTGGTCCTATCAGACCCAATAATCCGGCCTAAGCGTAATCTCTATCATTAGACCTCGGCCCATCGATGGCCCGTAATTAACATCTTAAAATCCTTTTGGATTCCAATTGATCTTATTAAATTTAATTAAGCCCAATATCTAAGGCCCAGTGGCCCTTTCTTTAGCTTCAGCCCATTAAGTTGAATTAGGCACAATTGGGTCTAAGCTCACATACTATTCACAAGCCCATGATTTAATTATAAGTAATTAAATATTTCAAGGCCCATTATTTTTATTAATTTCGAGTGAGGCCCAAGCCCATATTTTATGGCAAGCTTATTAAGCCCATTTTAGCATATTTAGGCCAAATTTCAAACCCTAAGCCCACATACTCTATTGGGCCCTAAAATTTTATATTCTAGACTATAATTGAGGCCCATTTTATTCTCATTTTCGTCCATATAAGGCCCACTAGCAAGACTTAAGCCCAATGATTCTATTTTGGCCCAATTAGTCCAAATTTTAACCCCTAAGCCTAATTATATCATAAGGCCCATCACTTCTCACACTCAATCCATCAACTTGCAGCCCATATCATCTAATTTGAAGCCCAATTTATGATGTCCAAGCCCAAGATTAACCCATCTTACAAAGCAACCAAACTAACCCTAATTAGATTAGCCTAAATTACTCTCTTATCATCTAGTCCACTTGGATCACCATACAAATCAGTATCTAAATCATGCATACACCATTCCTAAGCGGGGATTAGAGGCTAGCTTACCTTAGACGGACCGAATATAGCAATGACGGACGTCGGGGCCAAGAATGGCCGAATGGGTTCACGGCCAAGGGAAGATGGTCGGCGGTTGAGGCGGCTGTTCCGGCGCCCTCTTGAGACTTTCAAGACCTAAATAGGTTAGTTTTAGACATTAGAGAGGTTGGGGGAAAGGGTGGAGCAACCTGGACAACCCGAAGGCTCTTGGTTCAACCTACGTCGACGGAAGAACAAGGATGAAGCGGGTTTGGTCGGCGGCTTTAATGGAAGAACCAAGCCATGGGAATGAAAAGAAAAGAGTTTGGAAGACTTACCAAGATGAGTAGAGAGAGAGATGGCCGACGGTGGCGGTGGCGTGCTCCACGACGGCGGACGGCGGCTTGGGAGGGCAGACGAAGAAGAAGAGGAAAAGGAAAGAAGGAGAAGATGAGAGGGAGAGGAAGATGATGGTCTTCGGCCAAATGAAGGAGGAGGGTGAAGAGAGAGATCATACTATGAAGAAAATGGAAAATAAAGGTTAAAGTGGGTTAGGTAAGTGAATAGTGACCATGATGTGTACTTTTGTACTTCGACTTGATTTGTGACATTCTGGATTTTCGACCCATTTTCGAAATTCATAAATTGAATGGATATACTTCATTAATACGCTCTAGTTAAGTCTCACTCGAGTCTGATCAACTCGAGACGACCAACCGAAGGGGAATGGCTACCTAGGGAATTTTCCTAAACAGCCGCCCGTTGGTCTGAGGAATTCGACAGAGTTGTAATTTAATGAATTTGGCCACGAGATGAATTCCGTTATTGGACAATCGAATTTCTAAGATGGTCACCATGGAGAAATGGATACAGTTTCAGAAACATCGCCCGAAGGGCAGACAACCGGTGCACGTCGGGAAGCAACATGAATGGAAAATTGCCGAAATGCCCCCCGGTAAATGCTCAGTCCTTAGAATTAGTTAAATTAGGATTTTTGAGAGTAGATTCGGTAGATCGAAACCAAATCCAGTCCGAAGTTCGTTCGCGCTCGGGACCCGATCGGTACATTTGGCACACAAATCGAGGTAAGTCAAATCAAGCGTCAAATCAATTAATGTCCCATCAATCAATCCATCAAATCAAATCAATCAATCATGGCACAAGTTTCAAGACAAATCCATCAATCAAGTCAAAGTACAAAAGTACACATCAAGTCTCATTCAAATCTTATCAAAGTACATGTCAACCTCACATCCCCATTAATTACCCTACCTACCATTGTACTTTGACAAGAAGCCTAGTCTTATCCAATCTTTCCAAGATCACATCAAGTACACCTACTCCACTATTCATCTTTTGGCATTTTCCACATTATAAACTCCACTCTCTCTCTCTCCTCCCTCTTCCTCTCATTTTGGCCGAAATTTCCCTCTCCTCCCTCTCCATTCTTTGGCTTCTTCATCTTCTTCTTCCTCTCCTTCGTTCGCTCGAGGAAGCTCGCCCAAGCCGCCGCCGTCCGCCGTCGTGGAGCACGCCACCGCCACCGTCACCGTCGGCCATCTCTCTCTCTACTCATCTTGGTAAGTCTTCCAAACTCTTTTCTTTTCATTCCCATGGCTTGGTTCTTCCATTAAAGCCGCCGACCAAACCCGCTTCATCCTTGTTCTTCCGTCGACGTAGGTTGAACCAAGAGCCTTCGGGTTGTCCAGGTTGCTCCACCCTTTCCCCCAACCTCTCTAATGTCTAAAACTAACCTATTTAGGTCTTGAAAGTCTCAAGAGGGCGCCGGAACAGCCGCCTCAACCGCCGACCATCTTCCCTTGGCCGTGAACCCATTCGGCCATTCTTGGCCCCGACGTCCGTCATTGCTATTTTCGGTCCGTCTAAGGTAAGCTAGCCTCTAATCCCCACTTAGGAATGGTGTATGCATGATTTAGATACTGATTTGTATGGTGATCCAAGTGGACTAGATGATAAGCGAGTAATTTAGGCTAATCTAATTAGGGTTAGTTTGGTTGCTTTGTAAGATGGGTTAATCTGGGGCTTGGACATCATAAATTGGGCTTCAAATTAGATGATATGGGCTGCAAGTTGATGGATTAAGTGTGAGAAGTGATGGGCCTTATGATGTAATTAGGCTTAGGGGTTAAAATTTGGACTAATTGGGCCAAAATAGAATCATTGGGCTTAAGTCTTGCTAGTGGGCCTTATATGGACGAAAATGAGAATAAAATGGGCCTCAATTATAGTCTAGAATATAAAATTTTAGGGCCCAATAGAGTATGTGGGCTTAGGGTTTGAAATTGGCCTAAATATGCTAAAATGGGCTTAATAAGCTTGCCTTAAAATATGGGCTTGGGCCTCACTCAAAATTAATAAAAATAATGGGCCTTGAAATATTTAATTACTTATAATTAAATCATGGGCTTGTGAATAGTAGGTGAGCTTAGACCCAATTGGGCCTAATTCAACTTAATGGGCTGAAACTAAAGAAAGAGTCATTGGGCCTTAGATATTGGGCTTAATTAAATATAATAAGATCAATTGGAATCCAAAAGGATTTTAAGATGTTAATTACGGGCCATCGATGGGCCGAGGTCTAATGATAGAGACTACGCTTAGGCCGGATTATTGGGTCTGATAGGACCAAGTCCTGAAATAAACGGGTTCCAAAGGGCGATGTTAACCACGGCTGAGGTTCATTCGAGAGGATTGTTCAGGGGAAGTAAATGGCTTAATGTGGGACGTCTGATTGAACCTAAATGAGCGAGAATCCGCTTTTAGAGTACTAGGTACACATGTGGCCTGTTCTACTGAACACGAGTAGCTCAGATGATTTCTAGAAATGCTTTGCTCTTGTACTCATGTACCTTCGTGAATGCATGCTCTGTGACTAATTCTCTGTTCGACATTGTTTGAGCACCATATTTCATGAGTATGGCATTAGTCACCGGGAGGTGTGACATGTTGGATGGGCCCTGATGCGTTGTTACACGGGGAATAGGGAGTATAAGGATGTTGTGCGCCCGGACGTGCTCGGCATGGGGTAGCTAGAGAGATAAGGGTGCCTACCCGGGTCTTAGCTTTGACGCTATGCGGGTTGAAGCACTGGGAGGATATTGTGCACCTGGGTCTTTGCGCGCTGGAGGCGTATATGCGGGTGCATGGACAATGGGTGATGTGCATTGAGGCACAAGCAATGAGCATTTGAACATTTGAGCATTGGCATATGGCATGCATGAGTATGAGACTTGAGGCGTGACACGCTGGTCAAGACGAAACTCTGGCAGTGCAAAATGAACATTGAAAACTGAATAATGAATCTGAGGTCATGGCATAGATGATAATCATTCACGTTATGCGAGACTGCCTTATTAAATGCATGCTTGCCTGATTGGTTTGGGCTGTGTACGTTTACGTTTTATTGTGGTACCGCTGAGACCGTTTGGGTAGAGAGTGCTAGTTCGTCTTATTAATTGCCGGACATGACCCATCCAGTGAGCGTACCTCACCCTACGCGAGTCAGATGACCTGAAACCCTAGTTAATGGATAGGACCGATCCCACTAGTATACTCTATCCTACGCTAGGATTAGGGGTGAGCTTGCTGAGTCCTCGACTCACTGGCGGTGGTTGCCATATTTTCAGATCCCAGACGCCAGTGATGGCCGCACCCCCTGTGTTCTTTGGCCTGCCAGTGCAGATGGAGCCCGAGGTTACCCGCCATTACGATGAAAGTGCTACAATGTGGCTCAGACGACTGACTACTGTATGGGTGGATCAGGGAGGTCCCCAGTTTGTTCCCTATAAGTTCGAGGCCTGGTATAGAGAGGACGAGTTAGGTATGGAGGGACCCTTGAGAGATGCCCTGATACCCATGGGGGACGACCCTACTATTCTACGACCTGCTGTATATGGAGGTGAGGTGGTCGATCCCGACCCGATGTTGGAGCTGCCGTTCCCAGGACGCTCAGAGATAGACGGCCACGAGGAGGGCGACGCCATGGACACCGACCAGGAGGAGGATCCCGAGGAGCAGCTAGAGGACTGAGTTCTGCTGACGCTGGCCTAGTTTTTGGGAGATAGTGTAAGCATAGGTATCGAGACCATGGGTTGAAATTTTCTTTTGGGGGTCTGTACCGAACGCCTTGTTAACATGTATATATGGATGCTTTGTGTTTCTCCTTTGTGTACTACCCCGATTTTCATATGTATGCATGTATGGATAGGAGGCACGCTTCCGCAGGTTTCAAGTTCGGGTTGACAGGATCATATGATGGTTTTGATGGACGCGCCGTCTGGTCGCGACGAAGGTAATTCCCTGGGCCGTCGTGTATCCTAGACCAGGCGAGCGCTGAGAAGAGATTTGAATGTATGAGCGGGATGTCGCGGGCTCGAGAGGGGCTCGGGGCGTGACATCCCCGCTCGAGTGGTATCAGAGCAAGGTCAGCTCAATACGAGACCGTTCGAGGATTTGGAGTGATAAGGCTGTTGATTTTGGGGTAGTTAAATAGACAGACCCTAGACCTAAGAATTAGGGAGGGTAGAATGCATGAATTGATTGGCGCATGTGATTGCTTAGTTCAATTAGTTTCCTAGAATAGACTGAGGCAATAGCAATTATGAACTGAATTGCAGGTGCGTCAGGACCTGAGGTAAGGTTCTAAAGCATAGCCCCATGAGTAGGGTGCTGGGATGATGACTGCTGATTTGCTGGTTGCTGATTGTTGACTGTTGTTTGTGGTTGTACGCTTAGTCGGCTGTCGCGCGCTGCTTGACCATCATGCATTGCATGATTTCTGCATTGAAAACAAAATGGTTTCAATTGGAAACTGTTTAAAAAGGGAGATTTGGATTTGAAAAGTACATGCATCTCATGTTGTTGGATCGGGTAACCGTCAGCCTGGTATGGGACAGGTCTGACGGGACGTCTAAAACTGTAATGAAGCGTGGTATGGGACACGTGGAACAGGATTCTCCTTGGATATGGGTAACTTAGGACAACTGTTCGCACTAAGAAATGATGAGGGCGGGGAGTGGTCGCCGGGGCAGAGACCCGTTCAACGAGCGGCTCCCGGCAGGCTTCTAGTTGAGGTGGCGAACAGAGTGGCCTAGGGTGTGCATTGACGGGGTTGAGTCTAGATGTCTACCAGGTTCAATTGCATTTAAGCTGCAGCGAATTTTACATGCATATTCATGTCAGTAGACGCGATAGCAGGCGAAAGCTTGTATGGTAGTTTAGATTACTAATTCCTGAAAGAATTACATCGGGTCTAGGAGTGGATAAGATTAGAAAGGATGAGCAATAGGGGCATAAGATCTAGCGCAGCCGCGTAGAGTTCACGAGCTCCAGCACCAGAAGGAGACTCTAGGATCGAAAAGTTGATGAGAATCTTGATTGAAGTCAGTAAATTGATGGGTAGGTAGGCGGTAAGAAGAACTGCCATTGTAGCCCCAGCAGCTGATGCCGCTCTGGCTGCTGTGAATGGAACGAATGGGGGTAAGGGTAATTGAAATGGAGGTCGTCAGATACATCATGTAGTAGAGCAATTCCTGAAACTGCAACTATTTGAGTTTGAGGGAGTGGAGGACCAGAAGTAAGTTTCTGCAGTCGAAGAACCAAGGATGGATGAGGTCTGGAAAATGTGGAAAGAAATAAGGGAATCTGATGGGCAGGCAGACTGAAGAAAGAGCTGCTATTGTTGCCCGAGCTGCAAAAGCTGTAGTGGCCACCGTGAACGGGGCCAATGAGATTGATAGGATCAACAGAAATATGAAATGGAGTCCGTTAAATGCATTAGTAAGTGGAATTATTTTTGAAGGTGAAGTTATCTGATCTTGATGGCAGTAGTTACCCTATGGACGGAAAAGTGAGAAAAAGGCGCTTGCTCTACTAAAGTGCTAAGATGAAGAGGGCGCTCGAGAGGAAAAAAAGGATGGAAAAATTTCCTGAAGCTTCATCAAGAGTAAACATTTGTGGATGAGTATGAAAGCAAAATGTGAGGAAATTCAGAGGGTGTGTCAAGGAAAATAAAGATACTCTTATTGGATAGGGACGAGAATGTGCTTAAGCATGGCCAGTAAGACCTTTAAGATGTAAGGTTGTTCGTACAGGTGAATAACAAGACAGACATTGCCGTAACAAGGATGATAGTTGCATGAATTAGTTTTTGGGATTTATGTATGGTCGAAGGATGGTGTAATCCCTGCGATAAAGTATTTCGATCTCATTAATGGTTATAGTCGGTTGAAGAAAGAGGTTAAGTGCTGAATGGTTGGCGAGCAAATCACAGCCTCTGGATGACTTTGACGTAGGCCACATTGGCACTTCTGTTGCAAGAGAGCCCGTCGATAGACCGATCTAGTGGAAACGGTATGATAATGAGATGATAGGCATTTGTGGACTACATAGATTGAGGCTCAGATATATGTTGGAGAATAAGCTTGAAATATAAAGGGTTAGGCTTGAATCATGAGAGCTTGATGGATAGTTGTTTGGCACACTTCTAAATGTGGAGTTATGACACTTTGATGGTTTTAGTTGCCAAATCTCATGAGTGGCCAGAGTGAAGGTACAATCGGGGTTCGCTGATAAATTGATGGACATTAGAAAAGCTCAGGTGCAAAGTCGGATTGAAGGGTATGCTCAAAGTTTAATGGCGTAATGTATAAAGGAAGGACTAGCCAAAGTATACGATCGTGATTAAAAACTATTGATACCCAAACTTGAGGACATATTGTAGTGATTTAGCAAGTTGGTGATGGTAAGCTTAGGAGATAAGCTTTTGAATCTGAATCGTGAGAGCTTAAGGGATGACCCGCTCAAGAACATGATGATTATGAGGATGTTTCGAGTTTATATGATGATCAGGATGTAAAGTGTATGATTTGATATAAGTAAGTGATCTACGAGGCGTACCAATCATTGAAGGAGATGAGAAAAACCTGAGTTGCCCTGAAATGGCATAAGAATGAGCGACTGGTGAAAAAAAATGGTGACGATTATATCCTGATAGGCTTAAATTTGGAAGTTCTAATGGTTAGCCTTGGGAAATAGATCGGAGTCATGGAATTGCGAAGGCTCAATGTTAGAGGACTATAGGCTTGAATTGTGTCGGACCTTGATGGTTTAGATGGGATCCTTACAAAAAGTTCTAGATGATTGGATAAAATTCACAATGAGGCAAATGGTAAACCTGGACCATGAGTCGATTGGATTGCACGAGTTTGGTTCGTAATGAGGGGCGACAGGAAAAGCGTTGCGTTAGTTGGGATTTAAATGATCGATTCTGGAGATGATCATCGCCTATGGCATTTAGACATTGATGTTACAAGGGCCCATGAAGTACGTGACTGATGAGTAGGCACACGATGATGGTAGAATGCTAAGGGTGGACTAAACTTGAGTTTGGAGATAAGGATGCTGACTCTAAATGTAGACCTCGATCGGGCGAGATGATTGAGATCTCGATGCGAGTAATGACCAAATAGAGTACTCCACATTGGTTCCAAGTGATTGGTTTTATATAAATTGGTCGTTTACAATGTTTGGAGGTTTAAGTGAAGACAGAAACTAAGGGTTTAAAAAATAAGTGGTATACGAGGCAAGTGGGAAAAAAAATTGAGGATATTCATGCATTACGACAGTCTGTGGCATCGAGGCGAAGACAAGAGAAAGGCGTATGTGTCACGCCCCGGATCCCTTCTCGGGAACGCGGCATCCCGTTCCTGCGGAAGATACACCTCGCGCTCGCCTGGTTCACGATAAGCGACGGCCCAGGGATACTTTCTCTTCGTCGCGACCAGACGACGACACTTGCGCCAAATTCTCATTCCTGCGGAAGCGTGCCTCCTATCCATACACAAGCATACATAGCAAAGGGGTAGCATGGACAAGATAAACATAAACAACATTTCATAAATACGACTAGCGTTAGGTACAGACTACCAAAAGAAAACCACTAGCTGGAGATCATCTTACGCTCTACTAATCCTCAAAACATTGGGATTCTGCCATAACTCAGTCCTCCTCGTCGGAATCCTCCACAGGGTCCTCCTCTGGATCCTCCTCCTCGGTATCCATCGCATCGCCCTCCTCGTGGCCATCTATCTCGGAGCGCCCTGGAGACGGCAACTCCTGCTTCGGGTCGGGGTCGATCACCTGGCCTCCATATTCTGCAGGCTGGAGCCAAAACGGGTCCTCCTCCATGGGAATCGGGGAATCTCTCTGGGGTCCCTCAAAGCCATGTAGGCCCTCTCTAAACCAAGCCTCGAATCTATGGGGCACTAAGTAAGGACCTCCCTGATCTACGAGCACAGTCGTCACATGCCTATGCCACAGGGTAGCGTGCATATCAAAATGGAGGGTAACCTGGGTGTCCATCTGGATCGGCAGACCAAAAAGCATCGGTGGCACATCCATCACTAGCGACCTGGATCTGAAAAAGGTGGCAACCAACGCCAGTGAGTCGAGGACTCAGCAAGCTCACCACTAATCCTAGCGTAGGGTAGGATATACGAGTGGGGTCGGTCCTAACTAGTAACTAGGGTTTGGTACTCGGAGTCCAACGCTCTCGATCTCCCCAGTTATCATCACGCCTCATATAGCCAATACGAGTTTCGTCACAACAATTCATGCAATACAGACGGGCAATATCGACAATCAGCAATAACATTATGCAAATGCCACAGGCCTCAAACGGCCATCACAGATCCCATGGATCAGCCTGCCTATCACTCCAATTCCCATCAGGGCTCTACCAACAGTGCCACACGGCATGCCACGCTGCGTCTCGGACGCCTTAGTATAGTGAACATTATGCCTAACCACTTGTATTAGCCTCTAATCATCACAACTAACCATCTTTGCGCTACACCACACACACATATACAACTAACCTAAGCCAAGGTTAGAGGTGGAGCTTACCTTAGTTGGACCGAAATCAACAACGACGGACGACGGAGCGAGGAACGGCCAAGTGTGGCTCACGGCCTACAAGGAGAATCGGGTTCGGTTGGCTATTGAACGGTGCCTCACGTTCATGGAAATGGAAGGAAGGTGAGTCAAGAAGCTTACCAAGGAGTGGGGATGATCGGCGGTGAGGGACGGTGGCCGAACGACGACGAACGACGACGATGGTCGGGCGGCCGGCTGGAAACCCGAGGGAGATAGAGAAGAGATGAGTTGAGGTCGGGCTTCAAGAGGCTCTCAAGGCCACGGAACAACAAAGGAAGGATGAGAAGGGGCTTACCGTGAGGTGGTGGTGACGGGGAAGGTGGCGGACGACGGTGGCTCACGGTGGAGGAGCGGCGGTCGAAGGAAACCGTGAGGGGGAGAGATTTCGGGAGGGAGAGAGAGCGGTGAGGGTATTGCCGAAAATGAGAGAGTGAGGGAGGAGAGAGAGAGAGGTTTATGTGGGTTATAGTGAAATTCAAAATAAGATAATGGGGTTAGGTTGAATAGTGACAAGGATATGATGTTTACTATGCTTGAATGACACTTGATTTACTTGATGGATTGATGGGTTGACATTCTTGGAAATTGTGCCATGATGTGATTGATTGGTTGACAAGACGTTTGATTGATTTGACAACTGATTTGACATTCTTGGAAATTGCGTGCCAAATGCACCGATCGGGTCTCGAGCGCGAACGAATTTCAGACAAGATTTGATTTCGATTTACCGAATCTACTCTCAAAAATCCTAATTCTATTAATCCTAAGGACTGAGCATTTACCGGGGGCATTTCGGTAATTTTTCCATTGACGTCTTGCTTCTCAACGTACACCGGCTGTCCGCCCTTCTGGCGACATTTCTGAAACTGACTTTATTTCTTAATTGTGTCTGCCTTACTAATTCGATTGTCCGAAGTCGGATTTCATTTCGTGGTCAATTTCATTAATTTACGACTCTGTCTCTGTCTCAGACCAACGGGCGGCTGTTTGGAAAATTCTTCCCAGTTAGCCTTTCCCCTTCGGTTGGTCATCCCAGGGTAGCTAATCCTGAGTGAGCGTCGATCAGAGGGTATTAACGAAGTATTTCCATTCCTTTAGAAATTCCGATAATTGGGTCGAATTTTCAGACTGTTACAATTCTTCCCTTCTTATAAAAAATTTCGTCCTCGAAATTTACATCCACCAATCCTTACAACAAAAATGGAGATTACATCGATCTACTCAAATAGGTACGGATACTTCTTCTTCATTTCATCCTCGCTTTCCCAAGTAGCTCCTTCAGTTCCATGGTGTTCCCAGATAACCTTGACCAGCGGGATCGTCTTATTCCTTAAGACCTGCTCCTTACGATCTTCAATCCTTACTGGCCTTTCCACGTATGAGACGCGGTCATCCATTTCAATGACTTCATGATCGAGTATATGGCCAGGGTCCGGCTCGTACTTTCGAAGCATTGAAACATGAAACACATTATGAATCTGCGATAAGTTCGGCGGCAATGCTAGACGATAAGCCAGTGTTCCGATCTTTTCCAGGATCTCGAATGGCCCAACAAATCTTGGACTCAGCTTTCCTTTCTTGCCAAACCGAGATAGTCCTCGCATCGGCGACACCTTCAGAAACACATGATCTCCAACTTGGAATTCCAATGGCTTACGTCTCTTGTCTGCATAACTCTTCTGCCTACTCTGCGCAGTCCTCAATCTGTCTCTGATCACTCTGACTGCCTCAACTGACTGCTGCACTAATTCTGGGCCTGTTATGCTTTTCTCACCAACTTCGTCCCAACAGATTGGCGTTCTACATGCCCTTCCATACAGTGCCTCAAATGGTGCCATTTTGATACTCTGCTGGTAGCTGTTGTTGTAGGCGAATTCCACCAAATGCAACTGCTCTTCCCAACCTCCTTTGAAATCAATCACACAAGCTCTCAACATGTCTTCCAAAGTCTGTATCGTCCTTTCCGACTGACCATCTGTCTGAGGGTGGTAAGCTGTACTGAATCTTAACTCTGTTCCCAGCGCACCCTGCAGACTCTTCAAAAATATAGCGGTGAAGCGAGGATCTCTGTCTGATACAATACTTACTGGTACCCCATGCAATCTCACTATCTGCCTCACGTACAACTCAGCCAACTTTTCCAAGGTAGAGTCCTTTCGTACTGCAATGAAATGAGCTGATTTCGTCAGTCTGTCCACTATTACCCAAATCGAATCATTGCCTCTCTGACTTCTCGGCAAACCCGTCACGAAATCCATAGTGACATGCTCCCATTTCCATTCTGGGATTTCCAATGGTTGCAATAATCCTCCAGGCTTGCAATGCTGTGCCTTTACCTGTTGGCACGTCAGACACTTAGCTACATGCTTAGCCACATCCACCTTCATTCCATTCCACCAATAGTGCTGACGCAAATTCTGATACATCTTAGTACTCCCTGGATGAATACTGTAGTTACTTCTGTGTGCCTCGGACAAAATCTTCTCTCTTAGCGCCTCGTCATTAGGCACGCACAGACGTCCTCTAAACTTCAATATTCCGTCAGCAGTCACTTGGAACTCGGCCTTCCTCTCGTCTGCATTCATTGCCACAATCTTCTGAATGTCCGGGTCCGTAGATTGCATCTCCTTGATTCTTAGCTGAATCTCTGGTTCGATCCGCAACGTAGCCATCAAACTGGAGAGGGTTCCTACCTCAACCTTAAACTCAGAATCTCTGATCTCCTCCAGTAAGGTCCACTCCTTGACCATCATATGCGCAACGCTCGACTTCCTACTCAGAGCATCCGCTACCTTATTCGCCTTTCCTGGATGGTATAGAATATCACAGTCGTAGTCCTTCAACAACTCCATCCAACGACGCTGCCTCATATTCAGCTCCTTCTGCGAGAACAGATACTTCAAGCTCTGATGGTCCGTAAAAATCTGGAATTTCTCTCCCACCAGATAATGCCTCCAAATCTTCAATGCAAAGACAATCGCAGCTAACTCCAAGTCGTGCGTCGGGTTCATGCGGCCTCAACTGTCGAGATGCATAAGCTACCACTCGTCCATGCTGCATCAAGACACACCCCAATCCTCTTAATGACGCATCGCTGTATATCTCAAATCCTCCTGGTCCAGACGGAATGGTTAAGACTGGTGCGGAAGTCAATCGATCCTTCAACTCCTGAAAACTCTCCTCGCATTTCTCAGTCCATTGAAACTTTGTTTCCTTCTTCAACAAACGCGTCAGAGGAGACGCTATCACAGAGAATCTTTCCACGAAGCGTCTATAATACCCAGCCAATCCAAGGAAACTTCGCACTTCCGTCACGGTCGTAGGTCTCGGCCATTTCTCTACGGCTTCAATCTTAGATGGGTCCACTGATATCCCTTCTCCAAATACTATATGACCAAGAAACGCCACTCTGCTCAGCCAGAACTCACACTTACTAAACTTCGCGTACAGCGAGTGTTCCCTTAGCGTTCGCAGGATGATCTTTAAGTGTTCCTCGTGGTCCTCAGAACTCTTCGAATACACCAATATGTCATCAATGAAGACTATCACAAACTGATCCAGAAACTCCTTGAACACTCGATTCATCATGTCCATAAATGCGGCTGGAGCATTTGTCAATCCAAACGGCATAACTGTGAACTCATAGTGCCCATACCTCGTCCTAAAAGCAGTCTTAGGCACATCCTCTTGCTTAATCCTTAACTGGTGATAGCCTGTCCTTAGGTCTATCTTGGAGAACACGCAAGCGCCTTGAAGTTGGTCGAACAGGTCATCAATCCTTGGTAGAGGATACTTATTCTTGATCGTCACTTGGTTCAGCTGTCTGTAATCGATGCACAGCCTTAGTGATCCATCCTTTTTCTTAACAAAGAGCACCGGAGCTCCCCATGGTGAAGCACTGGGGCGGATAAATCCTTTATCCAGCAGCTCTTGCATTTGCACCTTCAATTCCTTCAATTCCGATAACGACATCCTATACGGTGCTTTCGAGATCGGCTCTGTTCCAGGTGCCAGTTCAATCATAAATTCTACTTCACGCTCAGGTGGCAATCCAGGCAACTCTTGAGGAAATACATCTGGATACTCACTTACTACAGGCACTTCTTCTAACTTCATTTCTAGGGCAGACGAATCTAATACTGATGCCAAAAATCCCAGGCAACCTTCATCCATTAACTTGGTCGCCTCTAAAGATGAGATCCAAGGAATCGACGTTCCTCCACGATTTCCCTTAAATTCATACCCAGGGTGGCCTACTGGGTTTAGCTGTATGATACTCCTACTACAGTCTACCACTGCACCATGCCTAACTAGCCAATCCATGCCAACAATCACATCAAACTCATACATGGGCAGAACATCTAAGTCAATTTCTTCTTGCCTATCGCCCAGAGCTAACTTACACCCCTTACATCCTAACGCAATAATTACTCTATCCTTCAACGGGGTGGTTACATGCAAGGTCACATCCAATGGCTTAACATTCATCCCAGACAACTCAACAAAACGTGCAGATACGAAAGAGTGCGACGCTCCCGGATCAAACAAGGCATAAGCGTTCTCCACAGAGAGAAACGGTACCTGTGATCACCCCCGGCGCATTCTCAGTGTCCTTGCGCGCCATTGCATATACTCGTCCCTCAGCAGGCGGACGGTTCTGGTTTCCTTGCGGAGCGTTCACCATCTGCGGTGGCTGCTGTTGCTGTTGCTGGAACGGGGGTCTCTGACCTTTCCTCGGGCAGTTCCTCAGGATATGTCCCGTCTGGCCACATCCAAAGCAGCCTCCAATCTTCCTCGGGCAAGGGCTGTTCCCATGCCTCCTGCCACAGTCACGGCAGTTCTGATTCCCGGGGGATGACGGCTTTCCCAAGGTTCTTCTCGCAGGTGGAACGAACCTGCGGTTGTCCTTCATTGGCCTCTTGCCAAAGTCTCTAAAGTTCCCTCTTGGCACAAACCGCGACCCAGGTGCGGCGGCCTTTTCTTGCAGATCCCGCTCTATCGCCAGGGCTCGCTCATAGATCTCATTGTAGTCCCTTAGCCTAGTGGCGATGATCATACTCTTCAACTCGGGCCTCAATCCTTCCCTGAATCTCTTGGCCTTATCCCATGGGTCGTCAATCAGCCTTCGTGCGAACTTGGACAGTCTGGCAAATTCACCTTCATACTGGTCCACAGTCAGTGATCCTTGGCGGAGCCTGATAAACTCTTCCATTTTCCTTTCTTGTGCTGCTTCAGAGAAATACTTTCCATTAAATGCTGTACAGAAGGCGGTCCAGCTCGGCCTCATACCATCCGGAAAGACTCGCCCTCTGGTGGCTTTCCACCAATCATCTGCAGTACCCTGAAGTTGATAAGTTGCCAACGAGACTTTCTCCTCATCTGCGCAACCCAACACGGAGAAAGCCTTCTCCAGCTGCTCGATCCACAAGGCAGCTACCTCTGGACCACCACTGCCATCAAACTTCGACGGCTGCAACTTCAGAAATTGCTCCACCATATGATGAGTCTGACGTCCACCATTTCCATGCCCATTGCCTCCATTGGCACCATTCGCAGCGGCCAAGGCGGCTTCAGCTGCTTGGGCAACAGTGGCAGCTCTCTCAGCAGCTTGCCTAGCCATCAGGTTACTCACTTCAGTCAGAACTCTCATCATCTCTTCGATCCTAGGGTCCCCTTCAGACTCAGGAGCCCTCGAGCTCGATGCACCAGCAGTCGGTCTTCTGCCCCTATTGCTCATCCTTGCTAAAACTCACACCTAGAACAAACGAAATTCCCATTCAGGAATTCGAAATTCTAAATCTAGCAACCAAGCTTTCGCCTACTGTCGCGTCCACTGACATGTATATGCATGTAAATAATCGCTGCAGCTTAAATGCAGTTGAACCCGATCGACATCTAGACTCAACCCTGCAAATGCATAACCCAGGCCACTCTGTTCGCAACCTCAACTAGAAGCCTGTCGGGAGCCGCTTCCTTGATCAGGTCTTTGCCCCGGCGACCACTCCCCGCCCTCATCGTTTCTTGGTGCGAACAGTTGTCCTAAGAAATTCATAGACAAAGAGAATCCCACTCCACGTGTCCCATACCACGCTTCATCACAGTTTTTAGACGTCCCGTCAATCCTGTCCCATACCAGGCTGACGGTCACCAAATCCAACAACATGAATGCATGCATTTCTTTCAAAATCCAAATCTCCTTTTCCAACAATAATCTTCCATTTCTAAACCATTTTGCTTTCGGTGCAGAAATCATGCAATGCATGATGGTCAAGCAGCGCACGACAGCCGACTAGGCATACAATCACATGCAATACCTCACAGACTAGCATTCAGCAATCAGCATCCAAACGCCCAACTCATGGGGCTCTGCCATAGAACCTTACCTCAGGTCCTGACGCACCTGCAGCTTAGCACAAAATACCTTATCCCAAGGTTACTCTAGACAATCAATTCCGCTAAGCAATCACATGCGCCAATCAAATCATGCATTCTACTCTTCCTAATCCTTAGGTCTAGGGTCTGTCTAACTAACTACCCCAAAATCATCAGCCTTATCACTCCAAACCTCGAACGGTCTCGTATCGAGCTGACCTTGCTCTGATACCACTCGAACGGGGATGTCACGCCCCGGATCCCTTCTCGGGAACGCGGCATCCCGTTCCTGCGGAAGATACACCTCGCGCTCGCCTGGTTCACGATAAGCGACGGCCCAGGGATACTTTCTCTTCGTCGCGACCAGACGACGACACTTGCGCCAAATTCTCATACCTGCGGAAGCGTGCCTCCTATCCATACACAAGCATACATAGCAAAGGGGTAGCATGGACAAGATAAACATAAACAACATTTCATAAATATAATGAGCGTTAGGTACAGACTCCCAAAAAGAAACCACTAGCTGCAGATCATCCTACGCTCTACTAATCCGCATAACATCGGGATTCTGCCATAACTCAGTCCTCCTCGTCGGAATCCTCCACAGGGTCCTCCTCTGGGTCCTCCTCCTCTGTATCCATCGCATCGCCCTCCTCGTGGCCATCTATCTCGGAGCGCCCTGGAGACGGCAACTCCTGCTTCGGGTCGGGGTCGATCACCTGGCCTCCATATTCTGCAGGCTGGAGCCAAAACGGGTCTTCCTCCATAGGAATCGGGGAGTCTCTCTGGGGTCCCTCGAAGCCATGTAGGCCCTCTCTAAACCAAGCCTCGAATCTATGGGGTACAAGATAAGGACCTCCCTGATCTACGAGTACAGTCGTCACATGCCTATGCCACAGGGTAGCGTGCATATCAAAATGGAGGGTAATCTGAGTGTCCATCTGGATCGGCAGACCAAAAAGCATCGGTGGCACATCCATCACTGGCGACCTGGATCTGAAAAAGGTGGCAACCAACGCCAGTGAGTCGAGGACTCAGCAAGCTCACCACTAATCCTAGCGTAGGGTAGGATATACGAGTGGGGTCGGTCCTAACTAGTAACTAGGGTTTGGTACTCGGAGTCCAACGCTCTCGATCTCCCCAGTTATCATCATGCCTCATATAGCCAATACGAGTTTCGTCACAACAATTCATGCAATACAGACGGGCAATATCGACAATCAGCAATAACATTATGCAAATGCCACAGGCCTCAAACGGCCATCACAGATCCCATGGATCAGCCCGCCTATCACTCCAATTCCCATCAGGGCTCTACCAACAGTGCCACACGGCATGCCACGCTGCGTCTCGGACGCCTTATGCTGGCCTCCCTTTCTCTCCATCTCCCATCAGGGCGCTACCAACAGTGCCAGACGGCATAATTCTCGGTGCCACATAGGCCCGTACCACACCGCGTTTCTGACGCCTTACGTTGGTCTCCCTTTTCTCTCCATTTCCCCTCAGGGCACAATCTCATGTCACATTCCCAGTGACTCATGCAATGCTCTGAATGTATGCAGGGCCCAGATGATCACATCAATAATTCAACACAGTGCATGCATGCTAATAATCATAAGTGCAAGACAGAGCACATCAATCGACCAACTGATACATCTCATGATCAACGAGCCAAGCAGACGTAGATCAATTATCTCTATCCACAAAGTTTCGATAATCCAAGTCCGCCTTACATCTTAAACAAAAGTCTACTATACTATCAATTATCCAAGGACAATCCACTAATCGAGCCCATATAAACCAAGGTCTAATCTGATGAAGGGCCTCTAATTACTCAAGCTAAGTTCGACTGGGCCTAAGGCCCACTTCAATAGTTGAGGTCCAATGATTAATTCTTAAATTAATTCATATGGGTTGGGCCTATTATTTTATTAAATTCGTGTGAGGCCCAAGCCTATTTCTAAAGGTTTACTATTCAAGCCCATATTCATTATTTTAGGCCCAATTTGAATACCCAAGCCCATATACATTTTTGGGTTTCATTCTTTAATGTTCATGGACTTAATTTAGGCCCAATTTAAGAGGATTTTCGTCCATTAGTGGCCCACCAGCTAGATTTGGCCCATTTTGATTAGTTTTGGCCCAATTACTTAATTTTAAAGCTTTCAAGCCCATTAGTTCCCTTTTGCCCTTTAAGTACACGCCTAAGCCCACACTTGCAGCCCACAATTTACATTTTTAAGGCCCGTTCAAGTTATTAGTTTCGTCCATGGGCGAGTCCTTTGGAATGTCTCCGGCCCGTTAGCTTATTTTGGGTTAAATTGGTCCAAATTAACTCCCCTAGGCCCATTAGTTGGTTCGGCCCATCCCTCACACGCCTACTCTTCTCATCGCAGCCCACAAATACCTTTTTGGAGCCCAAGTTCACTCACCAGCAGCCCCTTAAATTGGCCCAATCAAGATTTCAACATGTTAGCCTAAGGTAAACTTAATCTTAATCTCATTTCAAACCCACATCAAGCCTAATCAACCTCTAACATACCATCTTACACGCATATACTACTAACCTAGGCTAGAATTAGTAGTAGAGCTTACCTAAACGGGTTGGGTTGGAGTAGACGATGACGGAAGACACCGAGCGGCTCAAAATGGCCCTCGGCCAAAGGAGGATGGTCGGCGTTTGGGGGCTGATCCGGCGCCTTCCAAGGCTTTCCAAGGACCTAGAATGATGGTTGCACATGCCAAAAGAAGTGAGGAACCATGGAAAGGCAAGGTGACTCGGCCGGGTCCAAAATGAAGCGAAACGACGAGCCGAATGACGAAGGAAAACGGGGCTATTTAGGGTGTTCCATGGGGTGTTCCAGCCATGGAATACAACTAGAAGTGAGCTAGGAAGACTTACCAAGGGAAGCTACGAGGATGGCGGTGGCTGGGAGGGCCGAACGGCGGCGACGATGGAGGAGCTCGGGCGGACGACGGCGACGACAAGGAGAAGAAGAAGGAGAAGAAAATAAAGAAGAGAGGGAGAGAGGGAATGCTCGGCCGAATGGGAGAAAAATGAGAGAGGAGAGAGAGTGAGGTTTTCATCCAAGTATATAGCCAAAATTTCAAATAATGGGTAAGTGGGATTAGGTAGAATAGTGACATGGATTTGTACTTTGGTGTGACATTAGTACCTTGACATGTTGATTGATTTATGGATTGACTTGCATTGGGAATTGGACCAAGATTGACTTCTCTTGGAAATTGAACCATGATGTGATTGATGTGATTGACAAGACGTTTGATTGATTTGACAACTGATTTGACTTGCCTCGATTTGCGTGCCAAATGCACCGATCGGGTCTCGAGCGCGAACGAATTTTAGACAGGATTTGATTTTGATTAGCCGAATCTACTCTCAAAAATCCTAATTCTATTAATCCTAAGGACTGAGCATTTACCGGGGGCATTTCGGTAATTTTTCCATTGACGTCTTGCTTCTCAACGTACACCGGCTGTCTGCCCTTCTGGCGACATTTCTGAAACTGACTTTATTTCTTAATTGTGTTTGTCTTACTAATTCGATTGTCCGAAGTCGGAATTCATTTCGTGGTCAATTTCATTAATTTACGACTCTGTCTCTGTCTCAGACCAACGGGCGGCTGTTTGGAAAATTCTCCCCAGTTAGCCTTTCCCCTTCGGTTGGTCATCTCAGGGTAGCTAATCCTGAGTGAGCGTCGATCAGAGGGTATTAACGAAGTGTTTCCATTCCTTTAGAAATTTCGATATTTGGGTCGAATTTTCAGACTGTTACACACAGCCCACATTCACCTCTTTCCAGCCCCATTTCGCCCATGGACAGCCCCCCTCCTACGGCCTAAACAACTTCCCATTGGATTAGCTTAGGGAACATCATGCTTAACCACATACATTAGCCTCTAATCATCGAAAATAACCATCTTTACACTACGCCATACGCATATACATCTAACCTAAGCCAAGGTTAGAGGTGGAGCTTACCTTAGAGGAGCCGAAATGAAGGCGAAGACGACGAAGGTTCAACCGGCCGATTGGGGGCTCACGGCTCAACGGGGAGTAGGGGCTGTTCGCGGAAGGTTCGGCCACCTTCAAGAGCTCCACGGACCTAAATGTGTTAGTTCTAGACATTAGAGGAGTGGGGGAAGGCGGCGGATCAAGCTTGGCCAGCCCGAAGGCTCACGGCCAAGTTGATCGTGACGGACGACGACGATGATGAGGGACGGTGAGGTTGAGGGGCGGCTTCAAGGGGTTCCCATGGCCATAGAACAACAAGGAAAGGAAGAGAAGAGGCTTACCTCGAGGTGGTGACGACGGAGGAAGATGGCGGCTTGAGGCGGGCGACGGTGGCCGACGGGGAGGGAGAGAACCGAGAGAGACGAGCACGGGAGGGAGAGAGATTTCGGGAGAGGGGGAGAGAGGAGGGTGGCCGAAAATGAGAGAATGAGGGAGGAGAGAGAGAGAAGAGACTTAAGTGAGAGGGGGTAGTGTGTTAGGTGAGGTGAATAGTAAGTGAATAGTGACCTTGATTTGAATTTTACAAGACATGTGTACTTGACATTGACTTGATGGATTGCCTTGGAAATTGTGCCATGATTGACCGATGGATTTGATTGATTGATTGACAAGACATCGATTGATTTGACAACTGATTTGACTTGCCTCGATTTGCGTGCCAAATGCACCGATCGGGTCTCGAGCGCGAACGAATTTTAGACAGGATTTGATTTCGATCGGTCGAATATACTCTCAAAAATCCTAATTCTATTAATCCTAAGGACTGAGCATTTACCGGGGGCATTTCGGTAATTTTCCGATCACGTCTTGCTTCTCGACGTACACCAGCTGTCTGCCCTTCTGGCGACATTTCTGAAACTGACTTTATTTCTTAATTGTGTTTGTCTTACTAATTCGATTGTCCGAAGTCGGATTTCATTTCGTGGTCAATTTCATTAATTTACGACTCTGTCTCTGTCTCAGACTAACGGGCGGCTGTTTGGAAAATTCTCCCCAGTTAGCCTTTCCCCTTCGGTTGGTCATCTCAGGGTAGCTAATCCTGAGTGAGCGTCGATCAGAGGGTATTAACGAAGTGTTTCCATTCCTTTAGAAATTCCGATATTTGGGTCGAATTTTCAGACTGTTACAGGAACCGCCGGAACAGCCACCGTTGCCGCCGCTTCCCTCCCTAAGCCATGAGCTCCAACCGGCCGTTCCTTGCTCCGCCTCGCGTCGTCGTCATTTCCAACCCATATCCGGTAAGCTCTACCCCTAATCTTGGTTTAGGTTAGTAATATACGTTTGTGGAACGCCAATAGAGGCCGATTATGATGATTTTTAGTAGAGATTGCATGGTTCAAGCCTAGACAATTAAGGTTGCGTTATGTACTTGGTGCAAGGGGTTAAACTAAGAGCTTGGAGGCTTGTAAGGGGGCTGGATTTCGGTTTACATGGCTGTGGGTATACGGTTTGAATGAGTATGGGGTGGATCTAAGTGTGTTAATGGGCTCCAACACTTAAACTACATGATTCGGGCTTAATATGAGCTACCGTGCTTGGATGCAACCAATGGACTTGCCAATAGACGAAACTAACAACTTGAACAGGCCATAAAAACGTGAAAAATGGGCTGCAAATGTGGGCTTAGGCGTGTACTTAATGGGCCGAAGGGAAATAATGGGCTTGAAAGCTTTAAAATTAAGTAATTGGGCCAAAACTAATCAAAATGGGCCAAATCTAGCTAGTGGGCCACTAATGGACGAAAATCCTCTTAAATTGGGCCTAAATTAAGTCCATGAACATTAAAGAATGAAACCCAAAAATGTATATGGGCTTGGATATTCAAATTGGGCCTAAAATAATGAATATGGGCTTGAATAGTAAACCTTTAGAAATGGGCTTGGGCCTCACACGAATTTAATAAAATAATAGGCCCAACCCATATGAATTAATTTAAGAATTAATCATTGGACCTCAACTATTGAAGTGGGCCTTAGGCCCAGTCGAACTTAGCTTGAGTAATTAGAGGCCCTTCATTAGATTAGACCTTGGTTTATATGGGCTCGATTAGTGGATTGTCCTTGGATAATTGATAGCATAGCAGACTTTTGTTTAAGATGTAAGGCGGACTCGGATTATCGCAACTTCGTGAATAGAGATAATTGATCTACGTCTGCTTGGCTCGTTGATCATGAGATGTATCAGTTGGTTGATTGATGTGCTCTGTCTTGCACTTATGATTATTGGCATGCATGCTCTGTGTTGAATTATTGATGTGATCATCTGGGCCCTGCATACATTCAGAGCATTGCATGAGTCACTGGAGATGTGACATGAGATTGTGCCCTGAGGGAAGTGGAGAGAAAAGGGAGACCAACGTAAGGCGTCAGAAACGCAGTGTGGTACGGGCCTATGTGGCACCGAGATTATTGCCATGTGGCACTGTTGGTAGAGCCCTGATGGGAATTGGAGTGATAGGCGGGCTGATCCTTGGGATCCGTGATGGCCGTTTGAGGCCTGTGGCATTTGCATAATGTTATTGCTGATTGTCGATATTGCCCGTCTGTATTGCATGAATTGTTGTGACGAAACTCGTATTGGCTATATGAGGCGTGATGATAACTGGGGAGATCGAGAGCGTTGGACTCCGAGTACCAAACCCTAGTTACTAGTTAGGACCGACCCCACTCGTATATCCTACCCTACGCTAGGATTAGTGGTGAGCTTGCTGAGTCCTCGACTCACTGGCGTTGGTTGCCACCATTTTCAGATCCAGGTCGCCAGTGATGGATGTGCCACCGATGCTTTTTGGTCTGCCGATCCAGATGGACACCCAGGTTACCCTCCATTTTGATATGCACGCTACCCTGTGGCATAGGCATGTGACGACTGTGCTCGTAGATCAGGGAGGTCCTTACTTAGTGCCCCATAGATTCGAGGCTTGGTTTAGAGAGGGCCTACATGGCTTTGAGGGACCCCAGAGAGATTCCCCGATTCCCATGGAGGAGGACCCGTTTTGGCTCCAGCCTGCAGAATATGGAGGCCAGGTGATCGACCCCGACCCGAAGCAGGAGTTGCCGTCTCCAGGGCGCTCCGAGATAGATGGCCACGAGGAGGGCGATGCGATGGATACCGAGGAGGAGGATCCAGAGGAGGACCCTGTGGAGGATTCCGACGAGGAGGACTGAGTTATGGCAGAATCCCGATGTTTTGAGGATTAGTAGAGCGTAGGATGATCTACAGCTAGTGGTTTTCTTTTGGTAGTCTGTACCTAACGCTAATCGTATTTATGAAATGTTGTTTATGTTTATCTTGTCCATGCTACCCCTTTGCTATGTATGCTTGTGTGTATGGATAGGAGGCACGCTTCCGCAGGTATGAGAATTTGGCGCAAGTTGCGTCGTCTGGACGCGACGAAGGGAAAGTATCCTTGGGCCGTCGCTTATCGTGAACCAGGCGAGCGCGAGGTGTATCTTCCGTAGGAACGGGATGCCGCGTTCCCGAGAAGGGATCCGGGGCGTGACATTCTCGATCTCCCTAGTTACCAAGTCCCAGCGTATAACATAACGCACAACGCGTAGCAATACAGTTCGTACAATGCAGACGGGCAATAACAAGCAGTCAGCCATAATGTCATATGCAAATGCTGCAGGCCTCAAACGGCCATGTCAGATCCCACGGATCATACTTAGGCCTCAATCGGCCATAACGGATCTCAACGGATCGGCCCGCCTATCACTCCAAATCCCATCAGGGCACATCCAACGGTGCCATCCAGCAATTGCCACAACTGCTTTTCAGACACCTTACGTTAGCTACTCCCTTATCCCTCCATCTCCCTCGCGTAACAACGCCTCTAGGGCTCATTCTCATGTTACAGCTCTGGTGACTCATGCAATGCTCTCAATGTATGCGGGGCCCAAATGATTGCAAACAGCAATGTAGTCACAGAGCATGCATGCAATGGTATATAAGTACAAGTACAGAGCACCTCAAGAAATCATCAAAGTAATCACGTGCTCATCAAGCCAAACTATAATAGTTCTAGTGCCCCACGTACGGTTTCTCGACCAGCGAGGCTCAATAGAATATCTCACACGTACTCCCATTGCACTATCGCTCGCTACAGGCGATTCCCTGACTGAACCCATACCCATTTAGAACTCCATCTTAGCAGACCCAATAGCTTGGCCTAAGCCCAATAACCCATGTTAGACCCTAGGGAATTAGCAACCCATGGTTAGTGTCAAGGTCGTCTTGGGTTTCAGTGGATTTGGGTTAACTTAGGTTAAGGCTCGAGTAATTAGTTTAGGTTCAATTGGGCCTAAGGCCCATTTCAGGATTCAAGGTCCATAATTATTTCTTTAGGTTAAATTATACAAATTGGGTCTATTATTATATTAATTTCGCGCAAGGCCCAAGCCCATTTTTAAAGATTAACCTATTAAGCCCAATTTGACTCTTTTAGGCCCAGATTGCCATCCTAAGCCCATATACGATATTGGCTCTCATATGTAATATTCTAAATTATAAATTGGGCCCAATTAATCTTAATTTTCGTCCATTAAGGCCCACCATTACAATTCGGGTTCAATTTGTTCTGTTTAGGCCCAATTAGCTTAGAATTGAACTCATAAACCCATCTTCATGTTTCGGCCCATCAACCCACGCCTACATCAGAATTTGCAGCCCACATTTGACAAATTTTAAGGCCCAATTAATTAATAAATTCGCGCATGTACAAACCTACTAGCATAAATTAGGCCCGTTAGCTTATTTTAGGTTATATAGGTCCGAATTAAGTTCCCAAGCCCATTCTAACCCTTAGGCCCATCCCCTACACACCTCATACATTTCTTTGCAGCCCATATATGTCAATTTGAAGCCCAAATCCCAGTAGACCAGCCCATAATTTCGACCCATTACAAATGCTCACAATTAGCCTAAGCTCAACTAAGACTAATCACCCATATTAGCCTCTAATCGCCACAACCAGCCACCATTACACTACGCAACACACATATACAACTAGCCTAGGATAGGATTAGGGATAGAGCTTACCTTGGAGTGACACAACTTGACAATGGCGAACGGGGGAACCAAAATGGCCGTGTGAGGTCACGGCCAAGAAGGGAGAATGGCGGCTGATCCGGCGGTTCACTCGGCTTTAAGGACCCTAAATGAGGTCATCAAAGTTGTTAGGAAGGCTATGGAGTCGAGTGAGATGAGCCTTGAGGGTCGACGTTCCAACGATGTTCAACGACGAACGAAATGGGGGAGGAAAAGGGGGCTGGTTCGGGTTCTTTTTGGGGATCTCTTGTGACAGTCTGAAAATTCGACCCAATTATCGGAATTTCTGAATGAATGGAAATACTTCGTTAGTACACTCTGATCGACGCTCACTCAGGATTAGCTACCCTGAGTTGACCAACCGCAGGGGAAAGGCTACCTGGGAAGAATTTTCCAAACAGCCGCCCGTTGGTCTGAGACAGAGATAGAGTCGTTATTTAATAAAATTGACCACAAAATGAAATCCGACTTTGGACAATCGAATCAATAAGATAAACACAATTAAGAAATGAACTCAGTTTCAGAAATGTCGCCAGAAGGGCAGACAGTCGGTGTACGTCGTGAAGCAAGACGTGATTGGAAAATTACCGAAATGCCCCCGGTAAATACTCAATCCTTAGGATTAGTTGAATTAGGATTTTTGGGAGTAGATTCGGTAAATCGAAACCAAATCTTGTCTGAAATTCGTTCGCGCTCGGGACCCGATCGGTGCATTTGGCACGCAAATCGAGACGAGTCAAATCAGTTGTCAAATCAATCAAATGTCTTGTCAATCAATCAATCACACCATGGTTCAATTCCCAATGCAAGTCAATCCATAAATCAATCAACATGTCAAGGTACTAATGTCACACCAAAGTACAAATCCATGTTACTATTCTACCTAATCCCACTTACCCATTATTTGAAATTTTGGCTATATACTTGGATGAAAACCTCACTCTCTCTCCTCTCTCATTTTTCTCCCATTCGGCCGAGCATTCCCTCTCCCCCTCTCTTCTTTATTTTCTTCTCCTTCTTCTTCTCCTTGCCGTGTGGTAAGGCGTCAGAAACGCAGTGTGGTAATTGCTGTGTGGCACTGAGATTGAGCCCTGATAGGAATTGGAGTGATAGGCGGGCTGATCCATGGGATCCGTGATGGCCGCTTGAGGCCTGCAGCATTGCATGACATGATTGCTGATTGTTTGATATTGCCCGTCTGTATTGTGCAACTTGTGTTACTATGTGGTTCGTGATGATTACGATGAGTTATAGTATCTGAGGAGATCGAGAGTGGTTGGACCCTGAACCCTGAAACCTAGATATTGGTTGGGACCGACCCCGCTTGTATATCCTACCCTACGCTAGGATTAGTGGTGAGCTTGCTGAGTCCTCGACTCACTGGCGTTGGTTGCCTCTTTTTTTTCAGATCCAGGTCACCAGTGATGGCCGCTCCGCCGATGCTTTTTGGACTGCCGATTCAAATGGACACTTACATCACCCTCCATTTTGATATGCACGCTAACCTGTGGCATAGGCATGTGACGACTGTACTTAGTGCCCCATAGGTTCGAGGCTTGGTTTAGAGAGGGCCTCCATGGCTTTGAGGGACCCCAGAGAGATTCCCCGATACCCATGGAGGAGGACCCATTCTGGCTGCAGCCTGCTGAGTATGGAGGCCAGGTGATCGACCCCGACCCACTGCAGGAGTTGCCGTCCCCGGGGCGATCTGAGATTGACGGCCACGAGGAGGGCGATGCCATGGATACAGACGAGGAGGATCCAGAAGAGGACCCCGTGGAGGATTCTGACGAGGAGCCTGAGGAGGACTGAGTTTCTGATGCTGGTCTAGTATTTTGATGTTAGTGAGGGCGTAGGTTAGGCAGCAGGTTGTGGTTTCTTTTTGGGGTCTGTACCTAACGCTTGATATGTATATAATGCTGTTTGTATTTACTCTGTCTATGCTACCCTTTGCTATGTATGCTTGTGTGTGTGGTTGGAGGCACGCTTCCGCAGGTATGAGAGTTCGGTGAAGGACGCGTCGTTTGGTTGCGACGAAGTGAAAAAAATTTCCTGGGCCGTCGCATATCTTGAACCAAGCAAGTGCGAGGTGTATCTTCCGCAGGAACGGGATGCCGCGATCTCGAATGGGGGTTCGGGGCGTGACATCTCTTGGCCATGAAATGGAGAAAGATAGGACTAGAAGACTTACCAAAAGAAGCTATGAGGATGGCGGTGGCGTGGAGGGCCGGACGGCGGCGACGGTGGGATGGCACGGGCGGCGGACGGGCGGTGTTCCTCAGCGGCTCCAAGCGAACGAATGAAGAGGAAAGGAAGGAGAAGAAGAAGAAATGAAGGAGAGGGGAGAGAGAGAATGTCACGCCCCGGATCCCTATTCGGGCACACAACATCCCGTCCCTGCGGAAGTTTCTCACCCTCGTTCGTCTGGTTAACAAAATGCGACGGCCCAGGAAAACCTATCGTCGCGACCAGACGACGAGTCCTTCGTCTAACTTTCGAACCTGCGGAAACGTGCCTCCTATCCATACATACATGCATACAGAACAGAGGGGTAGAACGAACAATATAAACACAATTAACAATATATGTCACGCCCCGGATCCCTACTCGGGAGCGCGGCATCCCGTTCCTGCGGAAGATACACCTCGCGCTCGCCTGGTTCACGATGAACGACGGCCCAGGGATACTTTCTCTTCGTCGCAACCAGACGACGCAACCTGCGCCAAATTCTCATACCTGCGGAAGCGTGCCTTCTATCCATACACACAAGCATTCATGACAAAGGGGTAGCAAAATCAAGATAAGCAAAATCAGCATTTCATAATATAATCAGCGTTAGGTACAGACTCCCAAAAAGAAACTGCTAATCACAGATCTTCCTACGCTAACAACCTAATTCTCGAACCATCGGAATTCTGCCATAACTCAGTCCTCCTCGTCGGAATCCTCCACAAGGTCCTCCTCTGGATCCTCCTCCTCGGTATCCATCGCATCGCCCTCCTCGTGGCCATCTATCTCGGAGCGCCCTGGAGACGGCAACTCCTGCTTCGGGTCGGGGTCGATCACCTGGCCTCCATAATCTGCCGCCTGGAGCCAAAACGGGTCCTCCTCCATGGGAATCGGGGAATCTCTCTGGGCTCCCTCAAAACCATGCAGGCCCTCTCTAAACCAAGCCTCGAATCTATGGGGCACTAAATAAGGACCTCCCTGATCTACGAGTACAGTCGTCACATGCCTATGCCACAGAGTAGCGTGCATATCAAAATGGAGGGTAACCTGGGTGTCCATCTGGATCGGCAGACCAAAAAGCATCGGTGGCACATCCATCACTGGCGACCTGGATCTGAAAAAGGTGGCAACCAACGCCAGTGAGTCGAGGACTCAGCAAGCTCACCACTAATCCTAGCGTAGGGTAGGATATACAAGTGGGGTCGGTCCTAACCAGTAACTAGGGTTCAGGATTCAAGGTTCAAAGCTCTCGATCTCCCCAGTTTTCATCACACCTCATATTGTCGGTACGAGTTTCATCACAATGGTTCATGCAATAAAGACGGGCAATGTCAACAATCAGCAATCATGGTATGCAATGCCACAGGCCTCAAACGGCCATCATAGATCCCAAGGATCAGCCCGCATATCACTCCAATTCCCATCAGGGCTTTACCAACAGTGCCACACGGCATGCCACGCTGCGTCTCGGACGCCTTATGCTGGCCTCCCTTTTCTCTCCATCTCCCATCAGGGCGCTACCAACAGTGCCACACGGCATAAATCTCGGTGCCACATAGGCCCGTACCACACTGCGTTTCTGACGCCTTACGTTGGTCTCCCTTTTCTCTCTACTTCCCCTCAGGGCACCATCTCACGTCACATCTCCAGTGACTCTTGCAATGCTCTGAATGTATGCAGGGCCGAGATGATCACATCAATAACTCAACACAGAGCATGCATGCCAATAATCATAAGTGCAAGACAGAGCACATCAATCGACCAACTGATACATCTCATGATCAACGAGCCAAGCAGACGTAGATCAATTATCTCTATCCACAAAGTTTCGATAATCCAAGTCCGCCTTACATCTTAAACAAAAGTCTACTATACTATCAATTATCCAAGGACAATCCACTAATCGAGCCCATATAAACCAAGGTCTAATCTGATGAAGGGCCTCTAATTACTCAAGCTAAGTTCGACTGGGCCTAAGGCCCACTTAAATAGTTGAGGTCCAATGATTAATTCTTAAATTAATTCATATGGGTTGGGCCTATTATTTTATTAATTTCGTGCAAGGCCCAAGCCCATTTCTAAAGGTTTACCATTCAAGCCCATATTCATTAATTTAGGCCCAATTCAAGTACCCAAGCCCATATACATTTTTGGGTTTCATTCTTTAATGTTCATGGGCTTAATTTAGGCCCAATTAAATAAGATTTTCGTCCATTAGTGGCCCACTAACTAGGTTTGGCCCATTTTGATTAGTTTGGCCCAATTACTTGATTTTTAAAGCTTCCAAGCCCATTTCCATGTTTCGGCCTACCCCTTTCACGCCTAACCCACCTATTTGCAGCTCCTAAACACATCCTAAGGTCCAATCCATGAATCCACAGCCCACATATTCAACCCAATCAAGTTTCCAACAAGGTAGCATAGGGAACTCTTAACTTTAAGCACATTCCAATCCCACCATAAGCACAACCAGCCTCTACCACAACATCCTACAAGCATATACCACTAACCTAGACTAGGATTAGTAGTAGAACTTACACAAATCAGCTCGGGACGACGACGAACGACGAAGAGACACCGAGCGGGCGAATGGGGCTCACGGTCGACGGGAAAGGAGCGGCGGCAACGGGGCTGATCTCGGCTGTTCCGTGGCCTCCAAGGACTCTAAACCAACCATACAACAAGCCAAGGGAGGTGAGGAACCGAGGGAACGAAGGTGAGCAAGTTGGGGTTCAAATGGAAGCGAAACGACGAAGAAATGACGATGGAAAGGGGCGGCTGTTTCGGCCTCTTGAGGGGGGTCTAAGCCGTGTAAAATGTACAAGAGTGAGTCAAGGGGACCTACCAAGACGACGAGGCAACCCGGAGGAGCCGACGGTGGCGGCACGATGAGGAGACGACGGCAACACAGGCGGTGGACGGCAAAGGGAGAGTGAGCCGAGAGAGAGGGTGAGGGAGAGAGGAAAAAGAAGAGAAATGAAGGAGAGGAGAGAGAGAAGAGGGCCGGCCGAAAGTTTAAGGGGGGAGGAGAGAGAATGGGTTGATAAAATTCAAAATAAGATAATGGGGTTAGGTTGATTAGGTTGAATAGTGTTATGGATTGATGTTGTACTTGATGGGTGACATATGTACTTGGATTTGACTTGATGGATTGCCTTGGAACTTGTGCCATGATTGACCGATGGTTTGACTTGACATTGATTGATTTGACAATTGATTTGACTTGTCTCGATTTGCGTGCCAAATGCACCGATCGGGTCTCGAGCGCGAACGAGTTTTAGACAGGATTTGATTTTGATTAGTCGAATCTACTCTCAAAAATCCTAATTCTATTAATCCTAAGGACTGAGCATTACCGGGGGCATTTCGGTAATTTTCCATTGACGTCTTGCTTCTCGACGTACACCGGCTGTCTGCCCTTCTGGCGACATTTCTGAAACTGACTTTATTTCTTAATTGTGTTTGTCTTACTAGTTCGATTGTCCGAAGTCGGATTTCATTTCGTGGTCAATTTCATTAATTTACGACTCTGTTTCTGTCCCAGACCAACGGGCGGCTGTTTGGAAAATCCTCCCCAGTTTGCCTTTCCCCTTCGGTTGGTCATCTCAGGGTAGCTAATCCTGAGTGAGCGTCGATCAGAGGGTATTAACGAAGTGTCTCCATTCTTTTAGAAATTCCGATATTTGGGTCGAATTTTCAGACTGTTACAATATATACATAACATAGCATTAGCGTTAGGTACAGACCCCAAAAAGAAACCACTAACTACAAACCTACCTGTGACAGTCTGAAAATTCGACCCAATTATCGGAATTTCTAAATGAATGGAAATACTTCGTTAATACACTCTGATCGACGCTCACTCAGGATTAGCTACCCTGAGATGACTAACCGAAGGGGAAAGGCTATCTGGGAAGAATTTTCCAAACAGCCGCCCGTTGGTCTGAGACAGAGGCAGAGTCGTTACTTAATGAGATTGACCACAAAATGAAATCCGACTTTGGACAGTCGAATCAGTACGATAAAAACAATTAAGAACTGAAGTCAGGTTCAGAAATGTCGCCAGGAGGGCAGACAGCCGGTGTACGTCGTGAAGCAAGACGTGATTGGAAAATTACCGAAATGCCCCCGGTAAATGCTCAGTCCTTAGGATTAGTTGAATTAGGATTTTTGGGTGTAGATTCGGTAAATCGAAATCAAATCCTGTCTGAAATTCGTTCGTGCTCGGGACCCGATAGGTGTATTTGGCATGCAAATCGAGACAAGTCAAATCAGTTGTCAAATCAATCGATGTCTTGTCAATCCATCAGTCAAATCCATCGGTCAATCATGGTTCAATTTCCAAGGAAAATCTATCAAGTCAAATCCAAGGTACAAGTCTCACATCAAGTACACCTAAAGTACTATTTACCCCATTACCAACTCCCACAATCTCAAATTCAAACTTGGATTAAGCCTCATTCTCTCTCTCTCACCCTTCATTTTGGGCCACTCCCTCACTCCCCTCTCTCCCGAAATCTCTCCCTCTCTTCTTCATTTCCTTCTTCTTCTTCCTTTCCCTTCTTGTTTGCTCGCCCGGCCGCCCGCTCCGCCACGTTGCCGCCGCCGTCCGAGCTCCCTCCGCCGCCACCGCCGTTCCATCTTCATTCGGTAAGTCCCTCAACTCATTTTCTCTTCTTTTCGTGGCCTTGAGAGCCTCCTTGAGGCCCGGCCAACCTTCACCGTCTCTCTCTCTCCCTTGGTTGTTCGGCCATTCCCCGTCGTCGTCGTCGTTCCATCATTCCCCGGCCACCGTAGCTGCTTTCTCCATCTCTTCACCTCCCTTGACTCGTGGGATGATGTCTTAGGGACCGTGGAACCTCGTGGACTCGCCGGAGCAACAACAAACCGCTGCCCTCTCCTCCCTTGCCGTTAGCACTCTCTCGGCCGCCCGGTGTACCCTTCGTTGTCATCACCATTCCACTTCATTTGGTAAGCTCTATTACTAACTCTAGCTTAGGTTAGTCGTATATGCATGTAGGGGAAACATGTTAGAGGCTGGTTAAGCTTGATGTGAGCAGAATATGAGGTTATGGTGAAGTTTACATTAGGCTATCATGTGGAAACCTTGTGTGGGCCGAATGAGGAGGCTGCTAGTTCGCGAATTGGGCTCAAAAATGTGACTATGGGCTGCGAAGAATGGCTTAGGCGTGTGAAAGGGTGGGCCGAACCAACTAATGGGCCTAAGGGACTTAATTTGGGCTAATTTTGTAACAGTCTGAAAATTCGACCCAAATATCGGAATTTCTAAAGGAATGGAAACACTTCGTTAATACCCTCTGATCAACGCTCACTCAGGATTAGCTACCCTGAGATGACCAACCGAAGGGGAAAGGTTAACTGGGGAGAATTTTCCAAACAGCCGCCCGTTGGTCTGAGACAGAGACAGAGTCGTAAATTAATGAAATTGACCACGAAATGAAATCCGACTTCGGACAATTGAATTAGTAAGACAAACACAATTAATAAATAAAGTCAGTTTCAGAAATGTCGCCAGAAGGGCAGACAGCCGGTGTACGTCGAGAAGCAAGACGTCAATGAAAAATTACCGAAATGCCCCCGGTAAATGCTCAGTCCTTAGGATTAATAGAATTAGGATTTTTGAGAGTAGATTCGACCGATCGAAATCAAATCCTGTCTAAAATTCGTTCGCGCTCGAGACCCGATCGGTGCATTTGGCACGCAAATCGAGGCAAGTCAAATCAGTTGTCAAATCAATCGATGTCTTGTCAATCAATCAATCAAATCCATCGTTCAATCATGGCACAATTTCCAAGGCAATCTATCAAGTCAATGTCAAGTACACATGTCTTGTAAAATTCAAATCAAGGTCACTATTCACTTACTATTCACCTCACCTAACACACTACCCCCTCTCACTTAAGTCTCTTCTCTCTCTCTCTCCTCCCTCATTCTCTCATTTTCGGCCACCCTCCTCTCTCCCCCTCTCCCGAAATCTCTCTCCCTCCCGTGCTCGTCTCTCTCGGCCCTCTCTCCCTCCGCCACCGTCGCCGCCGCCGCCGAGCCCTCCGGCCACCGCCGATCCTCCTCAACTTTAGGTAAGTCTTCCTAGCTCATTCTTGTTCATTTCCCACGGCTTGGACCCCCACGAAAAGCCCGAAACAGCCCGCCTCCTCATCGTCATTTTCTTCGTCGTTTCGCTTCCATTTGAACCCGAACTTGTTCCACCTTGTTTCCTTGCATCCCTCATGTCTTTGGCTTGGCAAATGGTCACCTTAGGACCCTTGGAACTCCGTGGAACCGCCGGAACAGCCACCGTTGCCGCCGCTTCCCTCCCTAAGCCGTGAGCTCCAACCGGCCGTTCCTTGCTCCGCCTCGCGTCGTCGTCATTTCCAACCCATATCCGGTAAGCTCTACCCCTAATCTTGGTTTAGGTTAGTAATATACGTTTGTGGAACGCCAATAGAGGCCGATTATGATGATTTTTAGTAGAGATTGCATGGTTTAAGCCTAGACAAGTAAGGTTGCGTTATGTACTTGGTGCAAGGGGTTAAACTAAGAGCTTGGAGGCTTGTAAGGGGGCTGGATTTCGGTTTACATGGCTGTGGGTATACGGTTTGAATGAGTATGAGGTGGATCTAAGTGTGTTAATGGGCTCCAACACTTAAACTACATGATTCGGGCTTAATATGAGCTACCGGGCTTGGATGCAACCAATGGACTTGCCAATAGACGAAACTAACAACTTGAACGAGCCATAAAAACATGAAAAGTGGGCTGCAAATGTGGGCTTAGGCGTGTACTTAATAGGCCGAAGGGAGATAATGGGCTTGAAAGCTTTAAAATTAAGTAATTGGGCCAAAACTAATCAAAATGGGCCAAATCTAGCTAGTGGGCCACTAATGGACGAAAATCCTCTTAAATTGGGCCTAAATTAAGTCCATGAACATTAAAGAATGAAACCCAAAAATGTATATGGGCTTGGATATTCAAATTGGGCCTAAAAAAGAAGACGAGGGGATCAAAGTGCGCAGCGGAAGATTAATTGGGCCGTATAGCCGAAGTTGGTAGCAAGCGTGAGATGGTTACATTGATGGGAAAAGAAGTAAAAGGCAAGTTTCGAGGACGAAACTTTTTAAGGAGAGAAGAATTGTGACATTCTGGATTTTCGACCCATTTTCGGAATTTATAAATTGAATGGATATATTTCATTAATACGCTCTAGTTAAGCCTCACTCGAGTCTGATCAACTTGAGACGACCAACCGAAGGGGATGGCTACCTAGGAAATTTTCCTAAACAGCCGCCCGTTTGTCTGAGGAATTCGACAGAGTCGTAATTTAATGAATTTGGCCACGAGATGAATTCTGGTCTTGGATAATCTAGTTAAGCCTCACTCGAGTCTGATCAACTTGAGACGACCAACCGAAGGGGATGGCTACCTAGGAAATTTTCCTAAACAGCCGCCCATTTGTCTGAGGAATTCGACAGAGTCGTAATTTAATGAATTTGGCCACGAGATGAATTCCGGTCTTGGATAATCGAGTTTCTAAGATGGTCACGATGGAGAAATGGATTCAGTTTCAGAAATGTCGCCCGAAGGGCAGACAGCCGGTGCACGTCGCGAAGCAAGACGTGAATGGAAAATTACCGAAATGCCCCCCGGTAAATGCTCAGTCCTTAGAATTAGTTAAATTAGGATTTTTGAGAGTAGATTTGGTAGATCGAAACCAAATCCAGTCCGAAGTTCGTTCGCGCTCGGGACCCGATCGGTGCATTTGGCACACAAATCGAGGTAAGTCAAATCAAGCGTCAAATCAATCAATGTCCCATCAATCAATCCATCAAATCAAATCAATCAATCATGGCACAAGTTTCAAGACAAATCCATCAATCAAGTCAAAGTACAAAAGTACACATCAAGTCTCATTCAAATCTTATCAAAGTACATGTCAACCTCACATCCCCATTAATTACCCAACCTACCATTGTACTTTGACAAGAACCCTAGTCTCATCCAATCTTTCCAAGATCACATCAAGTACACCTACTCCACTATTCATCTTTTGGCATTTTCCACATTATAATCTCCACTCTCTCTCTCTCCTCCCTCTTCCTCTCATTTTGGCCGAAATTTCCCTCTCCTCCCTCTCCATTCTTTGGCTTCTTCATCTTCTTCTTCCTCTCCTTCGTTCGCTCGAGGAAGCTCGCCCAAGCCGCCGCCGTCCGCCGTCGTGGAGCACGCCACCGCTACCGTCGGCCATCTCTCTCTCTACTCATCTTGGTAAGTCTTCCAAACTCTTTTCTTTTCATTCCCATGGCTTGGTTCTTCCATTAAAGCCGCCGACCAAACCCGCTTCATCCTTGTTCTTCCGTCGACGTAGGTTGAACCAAGAGCCTTCGGGTTGTCCAGGTTGCTCCACCCTTTCCCCCAACCTCTCTAATGTCTAAAACTAACCTATTTAGGTCTTGAAAGTCTCAAGAGGGCGCCGGAACAGCCGCCTCAACCGCCGACCATCTTCCCTTGGCCGTGAACCCATTCGGCCATTCTTGGCCCTGACGTCTGTCATTGCTATTTTCGGTCCGTCTAAGGTAAGCTAGCCTCTAATCCCCGCTTAGGAATGGTGTATGCATGATTTAGATACTGATTTGTATGGTGATCCAAGTGGACTAGATGATAAGCGAGTAATTTAGGCTAATCTAATTAGGGTTAATTTGGTTGCTTTGTAAGATGGGTTAATCTGGGGCTTGGACATCATAAATTGGGCTTCAAATTAGATGATATGGGCTGCAAGTTGATGGATTAAGTGTGAGAACTGATGGGCTTTATGATGTAATTAGGCTTAGGGGTTAAAATTTGGACTAATTGGGCCAAAATAGAATCATTGGGCTTAAGTCTTGCTAGTGGGCCTTATATGGACGAAAATGAGAATAAAATGGGCCTCAATTATTGTCACGCCCCGGATCCCTTCTCGGGAACGCGGCATCCCGTTCCTGCTGAAGATACACCTCGCGCTCGCCTGGTTCACGATAAGCGACGGCCCAGGGATACTTTCTCTTCGTCGCGACCAGACGACGCAACTTGCGCCAAATTCTCATACCTGCGGAAGCGTGCCTCCTATCCATACACACAAGCATACATAGCGTAGGGGGGTAGCATGGACAAGGTAAACATAAACAACATTTCATAAATACGATTAGCGTTAGGTACATACTACCAAAAGAAAACCACTAGCTGTAGATCATCCTACGCTCTACTAATCCTCAAAACATCGGGATTCTGCCATGACTCAGTCCTCCTCGTCGGAATCCTCCACAGGGTCCTCCTCTGGATCCTCCTCCTCGGTATCCACCGCATCGCCCTCCTCGTGGCCATCTATCTCGGAGCGCCCTGGAGACGGCAACTCCTGCTTCGGGTCGGGGTCGATCACCTGGCCTCCATATTCTGCAGGCTGGAGCCAAAATGGGTCCTCCTCCATAGGAATCGGGGGATCTCTCTGGGGTCCCTCAAAGCCATGTAGGCCCTCTCTAAACCAAGTCTCGAATCTATGGGGCACTAAATAAGGACCTCCCTGATCTACGAGCACAGTCGTCACATGCCTATGCCACAGGGTAGCGTGCATATCAAAATGGAGGGTAACCTGGGTGTCCATCTGGATCGGCAGACCAAAAAGCGGCGCATCCATCACTGGCGACCTGGATCTGAAAAAGGTGGCAACCAATGCCAGTGAGTCGAGGACTCAGCAAGCTCACCACTAATCCTAGCGTAGGGTAGGATATACGAGTGGGGTCGGTCCTAATCAGTAACTAGGGTTTAGTACTCGGAGTCCAACACTCTCGATCTCCCCAGTTATCATCACGTCTCATATAGCCAATACGAGTTTCGTCACAACAATTCATGCAATACAGACGGGCAATATCAACAATCAGCAATAACATTATGCAAATGCCACAGGCCTCAAACGGCCATCACAGATCCCATGGATCAGCCCGCCTATCACTCCAATTCCCATCAGGGCTCTACCAACAGTGCCACACGGCATGCCACGCTGCGTCTCGGACGCCTTATGCTGGCCTCCCTTTTCTCTCCATCTCCCATCAGGGCGCTACTAACAGTGCCACACGGCATAAATCTCGGTGCCACATAGGCCCGTACCACACTGCGTTTCTGACGCCTTACGTTGGTCTCCCTTTTCTCTCCATTTCCCCTCAGGGCACAATCTCATGTCACGTTCCCAGTGACTCATGCAATGCTCTGAATGTATGCAGGGCCCAGATGATCACATCAATAATTCAACACAGAACATGCATGCCAATAATCATAAGTGCAAGACAGAGCACATCAATCGACCAACTGATACATCTCATGATCAACGAGCCAAGCAGACGTAGATCAATTATCTCTATCCACAAAGTTTCGATAATCCAAGTCCGCCTTACATCTTAAACAAAAGTCTACTATACTATCAATTATCCAAGGACAATCCACTAATCGAGCCCATATAAACCAAGGTCTAATCTGATGAAGGGCCTCTAATTACTCAAGCTAAGTTTGACTGGGCCTAAGGCCCACTTCAATAATTGAGGTCCAATGATTAATTCTTAAATTAATTCATATGGGTTGGGCCTATTATTTTATTAAATTCGTGTGAGGCCCAAGCCCATTTCTAAAGGTTTACTATTCAAGCCCATATTCATTATTTTAGGCCCAATTTGAATACCCAAGCCCATATACATTTTTGGGTTTCATTCTTTAATGTTCATGGACTTAATTTAGGCCCAATTTAAGAGGATTTTCGTCTATTAGTGGCCCACCAGCTAGATTTGGCCCATTTTGATTAGTTTTGGCCCAATTACTTAATTTTAAAGCTTTCAAGCCCATTAGTTCCCTTTTGCCCTTTAAGTACACGCCTAAGCCCACACTTGCAGCCCACAATTTACGTTTTTAAGGCCCGTTCAAGTTATTAGTTTCGTCCATGGGCGAGTCCTTTGGAATGTCTCCGGCCCGTTAGCTTATTTTGGGTTAAATTGGTCCAAATTAAGTCCCCTAGGCCCATTAGTTGGTTCGGCCCATCCCTCACACGCCTACTCTTCTCATCGCAGCCCACAAATACCTTTTTGAAGCCCAAGTTCACTCACCAGCAGCCCCTTAAATTGGCCCAATCAAGATTTCAACATGTTAGCCTAAGGTAAACTTAATCTTAATCTCATTTCAAACCCACATCAAGCCTAATCAACCTCTAACATACCATATTACACGCATATACTACTAACCTAGGCTAGAATTAGTAGTAGAGCTTACCTAAACGGGTTGGGTTGGAGTAGACGACGACGGAAGACACCGAGCGGCTCAAAATGGCCCTCGGCCAAAGGAGGATGGTCGGCGTTTGGGGGCTGATCCGGCGCCTTCCAAGGCTTTCCAAGGACCTAGAATGATGGTTGCACATGCCAAAAGAAGTGAGGAACCATGGAAAGGCAAGGTGACTCGGCCGGGTCCAAAATGAAGCGAAACGACGAGCCGAACGACGAAGGAAAACGGGGCTATTTAGGGTGTTCCATGGGGTGTTCCAGCCATGGAATACAACTAGAAGTGAGCTAGGAAGACTTACCAAGGGAAGCTACGAGGATGGTGGTGGCTGGGAGGGCCGAACGGCGGCGACGATGGAGGAGCTCGGGCGGACGACGGCGACGGCAAGGAGAAGAAGAAGGAGAAGAAAATAAAGAAGAGAGGGAGAGAGGGAATGCTCGGCCGAATGGGAGAAAAATGAGAGAGGAGAGAGAGTGAGGTTTTCATCCAAGTATATAGCCAAAATTTCAAATAATGGGTAAGTGGGATTAGGTAGAATAGTGACATGGATTTGTACTTTGGTGTGACATTAGTACCTTGACATGTTGATTGATTTATGGATTGACTTGCATTGGGAATTGGACCAAGATTGACTTGTCTTGGAAATTGAACCATGATGTGATTGATGTGATTGACAAGACGTTTGATTGATTTGACAACTAATTTGACTTGCCTCGATTTGCGTGCCAAATACACCGATCGGGTCTCGAGCGCGAACGAATTTTAGACAGGATTTGATTTTGATTAGCCGAATCTACTCTCAAAAATCCTAATTCTATTAATCCTAAGGACTGAGCATTTACCGGGGGCATTTCGGTAATTTTTCATTGACGTCTTGCTTCTCGACGTACACCGGCTGTCTGCCCTTCTGGCGACATTTCTGAAACTGACTTTATTTCTTAATTGTGTTTGTCTTACTAATTCGATTGTCCGAAGTCGGATTTCATTTCATGGTCAATTTCATTAATTTACGACTCTGTCTCTGTCTCAGACCAACGGGCGGCTGTTTGGAAAATTCTCCCTAGTTAGCCTTTCCCCTTCGGTTGGTCATCTCAGGGTAGCTAATCCTGAGTGAGCGTCGATCAGAGGGTATTAACGAAGTGTTTCCATTCCTTTAGAAATTCCGATATTTGGGTCGAATTTTCAGACTGTTACAACTCTTCCCTTCTTATAAAAAATTTCGTCCTCGAAATTTACATCCACCAATCCTTACAACAAAAATGGAGATTACATCGATCTACTCAAATAGGTACGGATACTTCTTCTTCATTTCATCCTCGCTTTCCCAAGTGGCTCCTTCAGTTCCATGGTGTTCCCAGATAACCTTGACCAGCGGAATCGTCTTATTCCTTAAGACCTGTTCCTTACGATCTTCAATCCTTACTGGCCTTTCCACGTATGAGACGCGGTCATCCATTTCAATGACTTCATGATCGAGTATATGGCCAGGGTCCGGCTCGTACTTTCGAAGCATTGAAACATGAAACACATTATGAATCTGCGATAAGTTCGGCGGCAATGCTAGACGATAAGCCAGTGTCCCGATCTTCTCCAGGATCTCGAATGGCCCAACAAATCTTGGACTCAACTTTTCTTTCTTGCCAAACCGAGATAGTCCTCGCATCGGCGACACCTTCAGAAACACATGATCTCCAACTTGGAATTCCAATGGCTTACGTCTCTTGTCTGCATAACTCTTCTGCCTACTCTGCGCAGTCCTCAATCTGTCTCTGATCACTCTGACTGCCTCAACTGACTGCTGCACTAATTCTGGGCCTGTTATGCTTTTCTCACCAACTTCGTCCCAACAGATTGGCGTTCTACAGGCCCTTCCATACAGTGCCTCAAATGGTGCCATTTTGATACTCTGCTGGTAGCTGTTGTTGTAGGCGAATTCCACCAAATGCAACTGCTCTTTCCAACCTCCTTTGAAATCAATCACACAAGCTCTCAACATGTCTTCCAAAGTCTGTATCGTCCTTTCCGACTGACCATCTGTCTGAGGGTGGTAAGCTGTACTGAATCTTAACTCTGTTCCCAGCGCACCCTGCAGACTCTTCCAAAATGTAGCGGTGAAGCGAGGATCTCTGTCTGATACAATACTTACTGGTACCCCATGCAATCTCACGATCTGTCTCACGTACAATTCAGCCAACTTTTCCAAGGTAGAGTCCTTTTGTACTGCAATGAAATGAGCTGATTTCGTCAGTCTGTCCACTATTACCCAAATCGAATCATTGCCTCTCTGACTTCTTGGCAATCCTGTCACAAAATCCATAGTGACATGCTCCCATTTCCACTCTGGGATTTCCAATGGTTGCAATAATCCTCCAGGCTTGCAATGCTGTGCCTTTACCTGTTGACACGTCAGACACTTAGCTACATGCTTAGCTACATCCACCTTCATTCCATTCCACCAATAGTGCTGACGCAAATTTTGATACATCTTAGTACTCCCTGGATGAATACTGTAGTTACTTCTGTGTGCCTCGGACAAAATCTTCTCTTTTAGCGCCTCGTCATTAGGCACGCACAGACGTCCTCTAAACTTCAATATTCCGTCAGCAGTCACTTGGAACTCGGCCTTCCTCTCGTCTGCATTCATCGCCACAATCTTCTGAATGTCCGGGTCCGTAGATTGCATCTCCTTGATTCTTAGCTGAATCTCTGGTTCGATCCGCAACGTAGCCATCAAACTGGAGAGGGTTCCTACCTCAACCTTAAACTCAGAATCTCTGATTTCCTCCAGTAAGGTCCACTCCTTGACCATCATATGCGCAACGCTCGACTTCCGACTCAGAGCATCCGCTACCTTATTCGCCTTTCCTGGATGATATAGAATACCACAGTCGTAGTCCTTCAACAACTCCATCCAACGACGCTGCCTCATATTCAGCTCCTTCTGCGAGAACAGATACTTCAAACTCTGATGGTCCGTAAAAATCTGGAATTTCTCTCCCACCAGATAATGCCTCCAAATCTTCAATGCAAAGACAATCGCAGCTAACTCCAAGTCGTGCGTCGGGTAATTCATCTCATGCGGCCTCAACTGTCGAGATGCGTAAGCTACCACTCGTCCATGCTGCATCAAGACACACCCCAATCCTCTTAATGACGCATCGCTGTATATCTCAAATCCTCCTGGTCCAGACGGAATGGTTAAGACTGGTGCGGAAGTCAATCGATCCTTCAACTCCTGAAAACTCTCCTCGCATTTCTCAGTCCATTGAAACTTTGTTTCCTTCTTCAACAAACGCGTCAGAGGAGACGCTATCACAGAGAATCTTTCCACGAAGCGTCTATAATACCCAGCCAATCCAAGGAAACTTCGCACTTCCGTCACGGTCGTAGGTCTCGGCCATTTCTCTACTGCTTCAATCTTAGATGGGTCTACTGATATTCCTTCTCCAGATACTATATGACCAAGAAACGCCACTCTGCTCAGCCAGAACTCACACTTACTGAACTTCGCATACAGCGAATGTTCCCTTAGCGTTCGCAGGACGATCCTTAAGTGTTCTTCGTGGTCCTCAGAACTCTTCGAATATATCAAGATGTCATCAATGAAGACTATCACGAATTGATCCAAAAACTCCTTGAACACTCGATTCATCATATCCATAAATGCGGCTGGAGCATTTGTCAATCCAAACGGCATAACGGTGAACTCATAGTGCCCATACCTCGTCCTAAAAGCAGTCTTGGGCACGTCCTCCTTCTTAATCCTCAATTGGTGATAGCCTGTCCTTAGGTCTATCTTGGAGAACACACATGCACCTTGAAGTTGGTCGAACAGGTCATCAATCCTTGGTAGAGGATACTTATTCTTGATCGTCACTTGGTTCAGCTGTCTGTAATCGATGCACAGTCTTAGTGATCCATCCTTCTTCTTAACAAATAGCACCGGAGCTCCCCACGGCGAAGCATTGGGGCGGATAAATCCTTTATCCAGCAGCTCTTGCATTTGCACCTTCAATTCCTTCAATTCCGATAACGACATCCTATACGGTGCTTTCGAGATCGGCTCCGTTCCAGGTGCCAATTCAATCATAAATTCTACTTCACGCTCAAGTGGCAATCCAGGCAACTCTTGAGGAAATACATCCGGATACTCACTTACTATAGGCACTTCCTCTAACTTCATTTCTTGAGCAGTCGAATCTGATACTGATGCCAAAAATCCTAAGCAACCTTCATCCATTAACTTGGTCGCCTCTAAAGATGAGATCCAAGGAATCGACGTTCCTCCACGATTTCCTTTAAATTCATACCTAGGGTGGCCTACTGGGTTTAGCTGTATCATACTCCTACCACAGTCTATCACTGCCCCATGCCTAACTAGCCAATCCATGCCAACAATCACATCAAAATCATACATGGGCAGGACAGCTAAGTCAATCTCTTCTTGCCTATCGCCCAGAGCTAACTTACACCCCTTACCCCCTAACGCAACAACTACTCTATCCTTCAACGGGGTGGTTACATGCAAAGTCACATCCAACGGCTTAACATTCATCCCAGACAACTCAACAAAACGTGCAGATACGAAAGAGTGCGACGCTCCCGGATCAAACAAGGCATAAGCGGTATGACCATAGAGAGAAACGGTACCTGTGATCACCCCTGGCGCATTCTCAGCGTCCTTGCGCGCCATTGCATACACTCGTCCCTGAGCCAGCGGACGGTTCTGGTTTCCTTGCGGAGCGTTCACCATCTGCGGTTGCTGCTGTTGTTGCTGGAATGGGGGTCTCTGGCCTTTCCTCGGGCAGTTCCTCAGGATATGCCCCGTTTGGCCACATCCAAAGCAGCCTCCAGTCTTCCTCGGGCAAGGGCTGTTCCCGTGCCTTCTGCCACAGTCACGGCAGACCTGATTCCCAGGGAACGATGGCTTTCCCAGGGTTCTCCTCGCAGGTGGAACGAACCTGCGGTTGTCCTTCATTGGCCTCTTGCCAAAGTCTCTGAAGTTCCCTCTTGGCACAAACCGCGATCCAGATGCGGCGGCCTTTTCTTGCAGATCCCGCTCTATCGCCAGTGCTCGCTCATAAATCTCATTGTAGTCCCTTAGCCCAGTGGCGATGATCATACTCTTCAACTCGGGCCTCAATCCTTCCCTGAATCTCCTGGCCTTATCCCATGGGTCGTCAATCAGCCTTCGTGCGAACTTGGACAGCCTGGCGAACTCGCCCTCATACTGATCCACAGTCATCTGTCCTTGACGCAGCCTTATAAACTCTTCCATCTTCCTTTCCTGAGCAGCTTTAGAAAAGTACTTTCCATTAAAAGCAGTACAGAAGGCCTCCCAATTTGGTCTCACTCCATCGGGGAAGACTCGTCCTTGGATGGCTTTCCACCAATCATCAGCCGTACTCTGGAGTTGATAGGTTGCCAGTGAAACCTTTTCTTCATCAGTGCATCCTAGCACAGTAAATGCCTTCTCTAACTGTTCAATCCATAGGGCGGCTGCCTCAGGTCCTCCTCTACCATCAAACTTGGACGGTTGAAGCTTCAGGAATTGCTCTACAATATGATGGGTTTGACGTCCTCCGTTTCCTTGTCCATTACCTCCATTGGCGGCGGCCACAGCGGCTTCAGCTGCTTGGGCTTCAACGGCAGCTCTTTCTGCAGCCTGCCTACCCATTAGACTACTGACCTCCGCCAGGACCCTCATCATTTCTTCAATTCTAGGGTCGCCTCTACGCGCTCTAGGTGCTGGAGCCTCCGAGCTTGACGCAGCTGCACTCGGTCTTCTGCCCCTATTGCTCATCCTTCTAGATCTCACTCACACCTAAGCCAAATAAAATTCCCTTTCAGGAATTCGGAACTCTAAACTACCAACCAAGCTTTCGCCTACTGTCGCGTCCACTGACATGAGTGTGCATGAAAAATTCGCTGCAGCTTTAATGCAATTGGACTCGGTTGACACCTAGACCCAACCCTAACAATGTATAACCCAGGACACTCTGCTCGCCACCTCAACTAGAAGCCTGCCGGAAGCCACTCCTTGATCAGGTCTCTGCCCCGGCGACCACACCCCGCCCTCATCATTTCTTGGTGCGAACAGTTGTCCTAAATTACCCATTGCCAAAGCGAATCCCATTCCACATGTCCCATACCATGCTTCATTACAGTTTGTAGGTGTCCCGTCATACTTGTCCCATACCAAGCTGACGGTACCCAATCCAATAAATCGTGATGCATGCATTTTTCAAAATTTTTTTTTCTTTTTTTTTTCAAACAGTTTTCAATTCAAACCACTTGTTTTCAATGCAGAAATCATGCAATGCATGATGGTCAAGCAGCGCGCGACAGCCGACTAGGCATACAAACACAAACAGCAACCATCACTTAACAATTCAGCAATCAGCATTCAAGCACCCTACTCACAGGGTTCTGCCTTAGAACCTTACCTCAGGTCCTGACGCATCTGCATATTAGCTCATAAACATGCCATAGATTAAGGCTACTCTAGGCAACCGACTTAACTAGGCAGACACATGCGCCAATCAATTCAAGCATTCTACCCTTCCTAAACTTAGGTCTAGGGTCTGTCTATCTAACTACCCCAAAATCAACAGCCTTATCACTCCAAATCCTCGAACGGCCTCGTATCGAGCTGACCCGGCTTTGATACCACTCGAACTGGGATGTCACGCCCCGGATCCCTTCTCGGGAACGCGGTATCCCGTTCCTGCTGAAGATACACCTCGCGCTCGCCTGGTTCACGATAAACGACGGCCCAGGGATACTTTCTCTTCGTCGCGACCAGACGACGCAACTTGCGCCAAATTCTCATACCTGCGGAAGCGTGCCTCCTATCCATACACACAAGCATACATAGCAAAGGGGTAGCATGGACAAGATAAATATAAACAACATTTCATAAATACGATTAGCGTTAGGTACAGACTACCAAAAGAAAATCACTAGCTGTAGATCATCCTACGCTCTATTAATCCTCAAAACATCGGGATTCTGCCATGACTCAGTCCTCCTCGTCGGAATCCTCCACAGGGTCCTCCTCTGGATCCTCCTCCTCGGTATCCATCGCATCGCCCTCCTCGTGGCCATCTATCTCGGAGCGCCCTGGAGACAGTAACTCCTGCTTCGGGTCGGGGTCGATCACCTGGCCTCCATATTCTGCAGGCTGGAGCCAAAATGGGTCCTCCTCCATGGGAATCGGGGGATCTCTCTGGAGTCCCTCAAAGCCATGTAGGCCCTCTCTAAACCAAGCCTCGAATCTATGGGGCACTAAATAAGGACCTCCCTGATCTACGAGCACAGTCGTCACATGCCTATGCCACAGGGTAGCGTGCATATCAAAATATGCATATCAAAATATGCACGCTACCCTGTGGCATAGGCATGTGACGACTGTGCTCGTAGATCAGGGAGGTCCTTATTTAGTGCCCCATAGATTCGAGGCTTGGTTTAGAGAGGGCCTACATGGCTTTGAGGGACCCCAGAGAGATCCCCCGATTCCCATAGAGGAGGACCCATTTTGGCTCCAGCCTGCAGAATATGGAGGCCAGGTGATCGACCCCGATGCAGTGCAGGAGTTGCCGTCCCCGGGACGATCTGGGATTGATGGCCACGAGGAGGGCGATGCCATGGATACAGACGAGGAGGATCCAGAGGAGGACCCTGTGGAGGATTCCGACGAGGAGCCTGAGGAGGACTGAGTTTCTGATGCTGGTCTAGTATTTTGATGTTAGTGAGGGCGTAGGTTAGGCAGCAGGTTGTGGTTTCTTTTTGGGGTCTGTACCTAACGCTTGATATGTATATAATGCTGCTTGTATTTACTCTGTCTATGCTACCCTTTGCTATGTATGCTTGTGTGTGTGGTTGGAGGCACGCTTCCGCAGGTATGAAAGTTCGTTGAAGGCCGCGTCGTCTGGTCGCGACGAAGCGAAAATTTTCCTGGGCCGTCGCATATCGTGAACCAGGCGAGTGCGAGGTGTATCTTCCGCAGGAACGGGATGCCGCGTTCCCGAGTGGGGATCAGGGGCGTGACATCCCCGTTCGAGTGGTATCAGAGCAAGGTTAGCTCGATATGAGACTGTTCGAGGTTTTGGAGTGATAAGGCCGATGATTTTGGGTAGTTAGATAGAAGGACCCTAGACCTAAGGATAGGAAAGGGTACAATGCATAAATTGATTGGCGCATGTGAATGCTTAGTTCGATTGGTTGCCTAGAGTAGACTGAGGCAATGGTAGTCTGTACTAAGTTGCAGGTGCGTCAGGACCTGAGGTAATGTTCTAAGGCAGAGCCCCATGAGTAGGGCGCTTGATTGCTGATTGCTGAATGTTAGCCTGTGAGATATTGCTTGTGGTTGTACGCCTAGTCGGCTGTCGCGCGCTGTCTGACCATCATGCATTGCATGACTTCTGCATTAAAGGCAAAATGGTTTATAAATGAAAGTTGTTAAAAAGGGGATTTGGATTTGAAAAGTGCATGCATCTCATGTTGTTGGATTTGGTGACCATCAGCCTGGTATGGGACAGGATTGACGGGACGTCTAAAAACTGTGATGAAGCGTGGTATGGGACACGTGGAGTGGGATTCTCTCTGTCTTTGGGTGACTTAGGACAACTGTTCGCACCAAGAAACGATGAGGGCGGGGAGTGGTCGCCGGGGCAGAGACCTGATCAAGGAAGCGGCTCCCGACAGGCTTCTAGTTGAGGTGGCGAACAGAGTGGCCTAGGTTGTGCATTTTCAGGTTGAGTCTAGATGTCAACTGGGTCCAACTGCATTTAAGCTGCAGCGAATATTTACATGCATATACATGTCAGTGGACGCGACAGTAGACGAAAGCTTGGTTGCTAGATTTAGAATTTCGAATTCCTAAATGGGAATTTCGTTTGTGTTTAGGTGTGAGTTTTAGCAAGGATGAGCAATAGGGGCAGAAGACCGACTGCTGGTGCATCGAGCTCGAGGGCTCTTGAGTCTGAAGGGGACCCTAGGATCGAAGAGATGATGAGAGTTCTGACCGAAGTGAGTAACTTGATGGCTAGGCAAGCTGCTGAGAGAGTTGCCACTGTAGCCCAAGCAGCTGAGGCCGCCTTGGCCGCCTTGGCCGCTGCGAATGGAGCCAATAGAGGCAATGGGCATGGAAATGGAGGACGTCAGACTCATCATATTGTGGAGCAGTTTCTGAAGTTGCAGCCGTCGAGGTTTGATGGTAGTGGTGGTCCAGAAGTAGCTGCCTTGTGGATCGAACAGCTTGATAAGGCTTTTACTGTTCTGGGTTGCACCGATGAGGAGAAGGTTTCGTTGGCAACTTATCAGCTTCAAGGGACTGCAGATGATTGGTGGAAGGCCACCAGAGGACGAGTCTTCCCGGATGGCATGAGGCCAAACTAGGCTGCTTTCTGTGCAGCTTTTAATGGGAAGTATTTTTCTGAGGCAGCCCAGGAGAGAAAAATGGAAGAGTTTATAAGGCTCAGGCAAGGACAAATGACTGTGCATCAGTACGAGGGTGAGTTTGCCAGATTGTCCAAGTTCGCACGAAGGCTGATCGAGGATCCGTGGGACAAAGCCAGAAGGTTCCGAGAAGTTTTGAGACTAGAGCTGAAGAGCATGATCATCGCCACAGGGCTGAGGGACTACAATGAGATTTATGAGCGAGCCCTGGCGATAGAGCGAGATCTGCAGGAGAAGGCCGCCGCATCTGGATCGCGGTTTGTGCCAAGAGGGAACTTCAGAGACTTCGGCAAGAGGCCAATGAAGGACACCCGCAGGTTCGTTCCACCTGCGAGAAGAACCCTAGGAAAGCCGTCATTCCCCGGGAATCAGGTCTGCCGTGATTGTGGCAGGAGGCATGGGAACAGCCCTTGCCCAAGGAAGACTGGAGGCTGCTTTGGATGTGGCCAGACAGGGCATATTCTGAGGAACTGCCCGAGAAGAGGTCCGAGACCCCCGTTCCAGCCGCAGCAGCAGCCGCCGATGGTGAATGCTCCTCAGGGAAATCAGAACCGCCCACCTGTTCAGGGACGAGTCTATGCAGTGGCGCGAAAGGACGCTGAGAACGCGCCAGGGGTGATCACAGGTACCGTTTCTCTCTGTGGTCATACTGCTTATGCTTTGTTTGATCCGGGAGCGTCGCACTCTTTCGTATCTGCACGTTTTGCTGAGCTATCTGGGATGAACGTTAAGCCGTTGAATGTGACCTTGCATGTAACCACCCCGTTAAAGGATAGAGTGATTGTTGCGTTAGGATGTAAGGGGTGTAAGTTAGTTCTGGACGATAGAGAGGAAGAGATCGATTTAGCTGTTTTGCCCATGTTTGATTTTGACGTGATTGTTGGCATGGATTGGTTGGTTAGACATGGGGCAGTGATAGACTGTGGTAGGAGTATGATACAGCTAAACCCAGTAGGCCACCCTGGGTATGAATTTAGAGGAAATCGAGGAGGAACGTCGATTCCTTGGATTTCGTCGTTGGAAGCGACCAAACTGATGGATGAAGGTTGTCTGGGATTTTTAGCATCAGTATCTGATTCGACTGCTCAAGAGGTGAAGTTGGAGGAAGTGCCTGTAGTGAGAGAGTACCCGGACGTGTTTCCTCAAGAATTGCCTGGCTTGCCACCAGAGCGTGACGTAGAGTTTGTGATTGAGTTGGCACCTGGGACAGAGCCGATCTCGAAAGCACAGTATAGGATGTCGTTGTCCGAGTTGAAGGAATTGAAAGTAGAGATGCAAGAGCTATTGGATAAAGGATTTATCCGTCCTAGTGCTTCGCCATGGGGAGCTCCGACGCTGTTTGTTAAGAAGAAGGATGGATCGCTAAGACTGTGCATCGACTACAGACAGCTGAACCAAGTGACGATCAAGAACAAATATCCTCTGCCAAGGATTGATGACCTGTTCGACCAACTTCAAGGCGCATGTGTGTTCTCCAAGATAGACCTAAGGACAGGCTACCACCAATTGAGGATTAAGAAGGAAGACGTGCCTAAGACTGCCTTTAGGACGAGGTATGGGCACTACGAGTTCACAGTTATGCCGTTTGGATTGACGAACGCCCCAGCAGCATTTATGGATATGATGAATCGAGTGTTCAAGGAGTTTCTGGATCAGTTCGTGATAGTCTTCATTGATGACATATTGGTGTATTCGAAGAGTTCTGAGGACCACGAGGAACACTTGAGGATCGTCCTGCAGACATTAAGGGAACATTCGCTGTACGCGAAGTTTAGTAAGTGTGAGTTCTGGCTGAGCAGAGTGGCGTTTCTTGGTCATATAGTATCTGGAGAAGGAATATCGGTGGATCCATCTAAGATTGAAGCCGTGGAGAAGTGGCCGAGGCCAACAACTGTGACTGAAGTACGAAGTTTTCTTGGATTGGCTGGGTATTACAGACGCTTTGTGGAAAGGTTCTCGGTGTTAGTGTCTCCTCTGACCCATTTGTTGAAGAAGGAAACAAGGTTTGAATGGACCGAGAGGTGCGAGGAAAGTTTTCAGGAGTTGAAGGATCGGTTAACTTCCGCACCAGTGTTGACCATCCCATTTGGACCTGGAGGGTTTGAAATATACAGCGATGCGTCATTAAGAGGATTGGGATGCGTCTTGATGCAGCATGGACGAGTAGTAGCTTATGCATCTCGACAGCTGAGGCCACATGAGATGAATTACCCGACGCATGACTTGGAGTTAGCTGCCATAGTGTTCGCATTGAAGATTTGGAGGCATTACTTGGTGGGAGAGAAATTTCAGATCTACACCGATCATCAGAGTTTGAAGTATTTGTTTTCGCAGAAAGAGCTGAATATGAGACAGCGTCGTTGGATGGAGCTGTTGAAGGACTACGACTGCGATATTCTGTACCATCCCGGAAAGGCGAATAAAGTGGCAGATACTCTGAGTAGGAAGTCGAGCATTGCGCATATGATGGTCAAGGAGTGGACATTACTGGAGGAAATCAGAGATTCTGAGTTCAAGGTCGAGGTAGGAAACCTCTCGAGTCTGATGGCTACGTTGCAGATTGAACCAGAGATTCAGCTAAGGATCAAAGAGTTGCAGTCTACGGACCCGGACATTCAGAAGATTGTGGCGATGAATGCAGATGAGAGGAAGGCTGAGTTTCAAGTAACTGCTGATGGAATATTGAAGTTTAGAGGACGTCTGTGCGTGCCAAACGATGAAGAGCTGAAGGAAAAGATTTTGTCCGAGGCACACAGAAGTAACTACAGTATTCATCTAGGGAGTACTAAGATGTATCAAAATTTGCGTCAGCACTATTGGTGGAATGGAATGAAGGTGGATGTGGCTAAGCATGTAGCTAAGTGTCTGACGTGTCAACAAGTAAAGGCACAGCATTGCAAGCCTAGAGGATTATTGCAACCATTGGAAATCCCAGAGTGGAAATGGGAGCATGTCACTATGGATTTTGTGACAGGATTGCCAAGAAGTCAGAGAGGCAATGATTCGATATAGGTAATAGTGGACAGACTGACGAAATCAGCTCATTTCATTGCAGTACGAAAGGACTCTACCTTGGAAAAGTTGGCTGAATTGTACGTGAGGCAGATAGTGAGATTGCATGGGGTACCAGTAAGCATTGTATCGGACAGAGATCCTCGTTTCACAGCTACGTTTTGGAAGAGTTTGAAGGGTGCTTTGGGAACCGAATTGAGATTCAGTACAGCCTATCATCCTCAGACAGACGGTCAGTCGGAAAGGACTATACAGACTCTGGATGACATGCTGAGAGCGTGTGTAATCGATTTCAAAGGAGGCTGGGAAGAACAGTTACACTTGGTGGAATTTGCCTACAACAACAGCTATCAGCAGAGTATCAGAATGGCACCGTTTGAGGCATTGTATGGGAGAGCTTGCAGAACTCCGATTTGTTGGGACGAAGTTGGCGAGAAAAGTATAACAGGCCTAGAATTAGTACAGCAGTCAGTCGAGGCAGTCAGGGTGAATAGAGATAGACTGAGGACCGCTCAGAGTAGGCAGAAGAGCTATGCAGACAGGAGACGTAAATCGTTGGAGTTTCAAGTTGGAGATCATGTCTTCCTAAGGGTGTCGCCGATGCGAGGACTATCTCGGTTTGGCAAGAAAGGAAAGCTGAGTCCAAGATTTGTTGGGCCATTCGAGATTTTGGAGAAGATCGGGACATTAGCTTATCGTCTTGCACTACCGCCAAACTTATCGCAAATTCATAATGTGTTTCATGTGTCGATGCTTCGGAAGTACGAGCCGGACCCTGGCCACATACTCGATCATGAAGTCATTAAAATGGATGACCGCGTCTCGTACGTGGAAAGGCCAGTAAGGATTGAAGATCGTAAGGAGCAGGTCTTGAGGAACAAGACAATACCGTTGGTCAAGGTTATCTGGGAGCACCATGGGACTGAAGGAGCCACTTGGGAAAGCGAGGACGAAATGAAGAAGAAGTATCAGTATTTGTTTGGGTAGCTCAGCGTAATTTCTGTTTTGTTGTAAGGATTGATGGATGTAAATTTCGAGGACGAAATTTTTATAAGAAGGGAAGAATTGTGACAGTCTGAAAATTCGACCCAATTATCGGAATTTCTAAATGAATGGAAATACTTCGTTAATACACTCTGATCGACGCTCACTCAGGATTAGCTACCCTGAGTTGACCAACCGCAGGGGAAAGGCTACCTGGGAAGAATTTTCCAAACAGCCGCCCGTTGGTCTGAGACAGAGACAGAGTCGTTATTTAATGAAATTGACCACAAAATGAAATCCGACTTTGGACAATCGAATCAGTAAGATAAACACAATTAAGAAATGAACTCAGTTTCAGAAATGTCGCCAGAAGGGCAGACAGCCGGTGTACGTCGTGAAGGAAGACGTGATTGGAAAATTACCGAAATGCCCCCGGTAAATGCTCAGTCCTTAGGATTAATAGAATTAGGATTTTTGGGAGTAGATTCGGTAAATCGAAACCAAATCTTGTCTGAAATTCGTTCGCGCTCGGGACCCGATCGGTGCATTTGGCATGTAAATCGAGACGAGTCAAATCAGTTGTCAAATCAATCAAATGTCTTGTCAATCAATCAATCACACCATGGTTCAATTCCCAATGCAAGTCAATCCATAAATCAATCAACATGTCAAGGTACTAATGTCACACCAAAGTACAAATCCATGTCACTATTCTACCTAATCCCACTTACCCATTATTTGAAATTTTGGCTATATACTTGGATGAAAACCTCACTCTCTCTCCTCTCTCATTTTTCTCCCATTCGGCCGAGCATTCCCTCTCCCCCTCTCTTCTTTATTTTCTTCTCCTTCTTCTTCTCCTTGCTGTGTGGTAAGGCGTCAGAAACGCAGTGTGGTAATTGCCGTGTGGCACTGAGATTGAGCCCTGATAGGAATTGGAGTAATAGGCGGGCTGATCCATGGGATCCGTGATGGCCGCTTGAGGCCTGCAGCATTGCATGACATGATTGCTGATTGTTTGATATTGCCCTTCTGTATTGTGCAACTTGTGTTACTATGTGGTTCGTGATGATTACGATGAGTTATAGTATCTGAGGAGATCGAGAGTGGTTGGACCCTGAACCCTGAAACCTAGATATTGGTTGGGACCGACCCCGCTTGTATATCCTACCCTACGCTAGGATTAGTGGTGAGCTTGCTGAGTCCTCGACTCACTGGCGTTGGTTGCCTCTTTTTTTTTTCAGATCTAGGTCACCAGTGATGGCTGCTCCGCCGATGCTTTTTGGACTGCCGATTCAGATGGACACTCACATCACCCTACATTTTGATATGCACGCTACCTTGTGGCATAGGCATGTGACGACTGTACTAGTAGATCAGGGAGGTCCTTACTTAGTGCCCCATAGGTTCGAGGCTTGGTTTAGAGAGGGCCTCAATGGCTTTGAGGGACCCTAGAGAGATTCCCCGATACCCATGGAGGAGGACCCATTCTGGCTGCAGCCTGCTGAGTATGGAGGCCAGGTGATCGACCCCGACCCACTGCAGGAGTTGCCGTCCCCGGGGCGATCTGAGATTGACGGCCACGAGGAGGGCGATGCCATGGATACAGACGAGGAGGATCCAGAAGAGGACCCCGTGGAGGATTCTGACGAGGAGCCTGAGGAGGACTGAGTTTCTGATGCTGGTCTAGTATTTTGATGTTAGTGAGGGCGTAGGTTAGGCAGCAGGTTGTGGTTTCTTTTTGGGGTCTGTACCTAACGCTTGATATGTATATAATGCTGTTTGTATTTACTCTGTCTATGCTACCCTTTGCTATGTATGCTTGTGTGTGTGGTTGGAGGCACGCTTCCGCAAGTATGAGAGTTCGGTGAAGGACGCGTCGTCTGGTTGCGACGAAGTGAAAAAAATTTCCTGGGCCGTCGCATATCGTGAACCAAGCAAGTGCGAGGTGTATCTTCCGCAGGAACGGGATGCCGCGATCTCGAATGGGGGTTCGGGGCGTGACATCTCTTGGCCACGAAATGGAGAAAGATAGGACTAGAAGGCTTACCAAAAGAAGCTATGAGGATGGCGGTGGCGTGGAGGGCCGGACGGCGGCGGCGGTGGGATGGCACGGGCGGCGGACGGGCGGTGTTCCTCAGCGGCTCCAAGCGAACGAATGAAGAGGAAAGGAAGGAGAAGAAGAAGAAATGAAGGAGAGGGGAGAGAGAGAATGTCACGCCCCGGATCCCTATTCGGGCACACGGCATCCCGTCCCTGCGGAAGTTTCTCACCCTCGCTCGTCAGGTTAACAAAATGCGACGGCCCAGGAAAACCTATCGTCGCGACCAGACGACGAGTCCTTCGTCTAACTTTCGAACCTGCGGAAACGTGCCTCCTATCCATACATACATGCATACAGAACAGAGGGGTAGAACGAACAATATAAACACAATTAACAATATATACATAACATAGCATTAGCGTTAGGTACAGACCCCAAAAAGAAACCACTAACTACAAACCTACCTGTGACAGTCTGAAAATTCGACCCAATTATCGGAATTTCTAAATGAATGGAAATACTTCGTTAATACACTCTGATCGACGCTCACTCAGGATTAGCTACCCTGAGATGACTAACCGAAGGGGAAAGGCTATCTGGGAAGAATTTTCCAAAGAGCCGCCCGTTGGTCTGAGACAGAGACAGAGTCGTTACTTAATGAGATTGACCACAAAATGAAATCCGACTTTGGACAATCGAATCAGTAAGATAAAAACAATTAAGAACTGAAGTCAGTTTCAGAAAAGTCGCCAGGAGGGCAGACAGCCGGTGTACGTCGTGAAGCAAGACGTGATTGGAAAATTATCGAAATGCCCCCGGTAAATGCTCAGTCCTTAGGATTAGTTGAATTAGGATTTTTGGGTGTAGATTCGGTAAATCGAAATCAAATCCTGTCCGAAATTCGCTCGTGCTCGGGACCCGATAGGTGCATTTGGCATGCAAATCGAGACAAGTCAAATCAGTTGTCAAATCAATCGATGTCTTGTCAATCCATCAGTCAAATCCATCGGTCAATCATGGTTCAATTTCCAAGGAAAATCTATCAAGTCAAATCCAAGGTACAAGTCTCACATCAAGTACACCTAAACTACTATTTACCCCATTACCAACTCCCACAATCTCAAATTCAAACTTGGATTAAGCCTCATTCTCTCTCCCTCACCCTTCATTTTCGGCCACTCCCTCACTCCCCTCTCTCCCGAAATCTCTCCCTCTCTTCTTCATTTCCTTCTTCTTCTTCCTTTCCCTTCTTGTTTGCTCGCCCGACCGCCCGCTCCGCCACGTTGCCGCCTTCGTTCGAGCTCCCTCCGCCGCCACCGCCGTTCCATCTTCATTCGGTAAGTCCCTCAACTCCTTTTCTCTTCTTTTCGTGGCCTTGAGAGCCTCCTTGAGGCCCGGCCAACCTTCACCGTCTCTCTCTCTGCCTTGGTTGTTCGGCCATTCCCCGTCGTCGTCGTCGTTTCATCATTCCCCGGCCACCGTAGCTGGTTTCTCCATCTCCTCACCTCCCTTGACTCGTGGGATGATGTCTTAGGGACCGTGGAACCTCGTGGACTCGCCGGAGCAACCACAAACCGCCGCCCTCTCCTCCCTTGCCGTTAGCACTCTCTCGGCCGCCCGGTGTACCCTTCGTTGTCATCACCATTCCACTTCATTTGGTAAGCTCTACTACTAACTCTAGCTTAGGTTAGTCGTATATGCATGTAGGGGAAACATGTTAGAGGCTGGTTAAGCTTGATGTGAGGAGAATATGAGGTTATGGTGAAGTTTACATTAGGCTATCATGTGGAAACCTTGTGTGGGCCGAATGAGGAGGCTGCTAGTTCGCGAATTGGGCTAAAAAATGTGACTATGGGCTGCGAAGAATGGCTTAGGCGTGTGAAAGGGTGGGCCGAACCAACTAATGGGCCTAAGGGACTTAATTTGGGCTAATTTAACCTAAAATAAGTAAACGGGCCTAAAATTCTTTAGTGGGCTTGCAAATGGACGAGATTGGAAACTTGAATGGGCCTCAAAAACATGGTTGATGGACCGAAATGATGGGCTTAGGCGTGGGGTTTAATGGGCCAAAGTAAGGTGTTGGGCTTAGGGGCCTTTATTTCAAGTAGTTGGGCCAAAACTAAACTAATTGGGCCTAATCAAACCAATGGACCACTAATGGACGAAAATCCACTTAAATTGGGCCTAATTTATGTCCACGAACATTAAAGAATGAAACCCAAAAGTGTATATGGGCTTGGGTTATCAATTTGGGCCCAAAATAATGGAAATGGGCTTAAATAGTAAATCTTTAAAAATGGGCTTGGGCCTCACGCGAAATTAATAAAATAATAGGCCCAACCCATATGATTTAATTTAAGAATTTATTATTGGACCTCAACTCTTGAAGTGGGCCTTAGGCCCAGTCGAACTTAACTTAATTAATTAGACACTTACTTAGGTTAAACCTTGGTTTATATGGGTTCAATTAGGGGATCGCCTATGGTGAGCAATAGTATGACCGGATCGCGAGTAAGTTGTTAATGCGAGCCTAGATGATCGAGAATCTGAATGTCTAGTACTGATCTTACGATCGTATGGCATGATGAACATGAGATTTTATTAGACGATCGATTGATGTACTCTGTTCTTGTACTTGTGTACTTTGGCATGCATGTTCTGTGTTTGAATTACTGATGCGATCGTTTGGGCCCCCGCATACATTGAGAGCATTGCATGAGTCACCGAAGATGTGACATGAGAATGTGCCCAAGATGGGGAAATGGAGAGAAAAGGGAGACCAACGTAAGGCGTCAGAGACGCAGTGTGGTACATGCCGTGTGGCACTGAGATTGAGCCCTGATGTGAGTTGGAGTGATAGGCGGGCTGATCCATGGGATCCGTGATGGCCGCTTGAGGCCTGCAGCATTGTATAACATGATTGCTGATTGTTTGATATTGCTCGTCTGTATTGTACAACTTGTATTATTACGTGGTTCGTGTTGATTACGATGAGTTATAGTATCTGGGGAGATCGAGAGTGGTTGGACCCTGAACCCTGAAACCTAGATATTGGTTGGGACCGACCCCGCTTGTATATCCTACCCTACGCTAGGATTAGTGGTGAGCTTGCTGAGTCCTCGACTCACTAGCGTTGGTTGCCTCCTTTTTCAGATCCAGATCACCAGTGATGGCCGCTCCGCCGATGCTTTTTGGACTGCCGATTCAGATGGACACTCACATCACCCTCCATTTTGATATACACGCGACCCTGTGGCATAGGCATGTGACGACTGTACTCGTAAATCAGGGAGGTCCTTACTTAGTGCCCCATGGGTTTGAGGCTTGGTTTAGAGAGGGCCTTCATGGCTTTGAGGGACCCCAGCGAGATTCCCCAATACCCATGGAGGAGGACCCATTCTGGCTGCAGCCTGCTGAGTATGGAGGCCAGGTGATCGACCCCAATCCAGTGCAGGAGTTACCGTCCCCGGGACGATCTGAGATTGATGGCCACGAGGAGGGCGATGCCATGGATACAGACGAGGAGGATCCAGAAGAGGACCCCGTGGAGGATTCTGACGAGGAGCCTGAGGAGGACTGAGTTTCTGATGCTGGTCTAGTATTTTGATGTTAGTGAGGGCGTAGGTTAGGCAGCAGGTTGTGGTTTCTTTTTGGGGTCTGTACCTAACGCTTGATATGTATATAATGCTGTTTGTATTTACTCTGTCTATGCTACCCTTTGCTATGTATGCTTGTGTGTGTGGTTGGAGGCACGCTTCCGCAGGTATGAAAGTTCGTTGAAGGCCGCGTCGTCTGGTCGCGACGAAGCGAAAATTTTCCTGGGCCGTCGCATATCGTGAACCAGGAGATGCGAGGTGTATCTTCCGCAGGAACGGGATGCCGTGTTCCCGAGTGGGGATCAGGGGCGTGACACTACCTACGCTCAACCTAACATCAAAACACTAAACCACTGCCAGGAACTCAGTCCTCCTCAGGCTCCTCTTCGGAATCCTCTACGGGGTCCTCTTCTGGATCCTCCTCATCGGTATCCATGGCATCGCCCTCCTCGTGGCCATTAATCTCGGAACGCCCGGGGGACGGCAACTCCTGCACTGGATCGGGGTCGATCACCTGGCCTCCACACTCGGCAGGCTGCAGCCAGAATGGGTCCTCCTCCATGGGTATCGGGGAATCTCGCTGGGGTCCCTCAAAGCCATGAAGGCCCTCCCTAAACCACGCCTCGAACCTATGGGGTACAAGGTAGGGTCCACCCTGATCTACTAGTACAGTCGTCACATGCCTATGCCACAGGGTAGCGTGCATATCAAAATGGAGGGTGATGTGAGTATCCATCTGAATCGGCAGTCCAAAAAGCATCGGGGGTGCGGCCATCACTAGCGTCCGGGATATGAAAAAGGAAGGTATCCACCACCAGTGAGTCGAGGACTCAGCAAGCTCACCACTAATCCTAGCGTAGGGTAGGGTATACAAGAGGGGTCGGTCCTAACCAGTATCTAGGGTTCAGGGTTCAGAGTCCAACCACTCTCGATCTCCCAAGATACTATGACCCATCGTAAACAACATGAACCATATAATAATACAAGTTATACAATACAGACGGGCAATATCAAACAATCAGCAATCATGTCATGCAATGCTGTAGGCCTCAAGCGGCCATCACGGATCCCACGGATCAGCCCGCCTATCACTCCAATTCCCATCAGGGCTCAATATCGGTGCCACACAGCAAATACCACACTGCGTTTCTGACGCCTTACGTTGGTCTCCCTTTTCTCTCCATTTCCCCATCTTGGGCACATTTTCATGTCACATCTTCGGTGACTCATGCAATGCTCTGAATGTATGCGGGGCCCAAATGATTGCATCAGTAGTTCAAACACAGAGCATGCATGCCAACGTATACGAGTACTAGCACGGAGCACATCAATTGATCGCCTAATAAATCTCATGTTAATCATACCATACGATCATAGGACTAGTACTATACACTCAGATTCTCGATCATCTAGGCTCGCCTTAACGTCTTACTCGCGATTCTGCCATACTATTGCTTACCATAGGCGATCCCTTGATTGAACCCATATGAACCAAGGTTTTACCTAAGTAAGGGTCTAAATAATTAAGTTAAGTTCAACTGGGCTTAAGGCCCACTTCAAGTCTTGAGGCCCATGATTTATTTCTTAAATTAAATATATGATTTGGGCCCATTATTATTATTAAATTCGTGTAGGGCTCAAGCCCATTTCTGAATATTAACCTATTAAGCCCAATATGGTCATTTTAGGCCTAATTTGATATTCCAAATCCATATACATTATTAAGTCTTATATTTTAACATTTAGAACATAACTTAGGTCCAATTAATTCACCATTTTCGTCCATTAGTGGCCCACTACTTCAATTAGGCCCAATTTGATGCATTATGGCCCAAATAGCTTAAGATTGGACCCCTAAGCTCATCTTCATGATTCGGTCCAACAACTCGCGCCTACACCGAAATTTGCAGCCCACATTTGGCACATCTTAAGGCCCAATTAATTTATAAATTCGTGCATATACAAGCCCATTAGCATAAATTAGGCCCGTTAGCTTATCTTAGGTTCAATTAGTCCAAATTAAGTCCCTTAGGCCCATTAGTTGATTCGGCCCACTAATCCACACGCCTAAGCCGTCCCTTGCAGCCCATACGTTACATTTTCAAGCCTATTTCACAAGCTAACAGCCCCCACATTCAGCCCAATCAAGATTTCAACATGTTAGCCTAAGGTAAACTTAACCTTAATCTCATTTCAAACCCACATCAAGCCTGACCAACCTCTCACACATCATCCTACATGCATATACTACTAACCTAGGCTAGAATTAGTAGTAGAACTTACCTATTTCGGCTCGGGACGACGACGACGACGACGACGGCAAGGGCAACGGACGGCCAAACGGAGCTCACGGCCGACGGGAAGGAAACGGCGGCTCACGGCTGGTCCCGGGGTTCCACAGCCTTCAATGGTCCTAAAGGCAAGCCTAAGGATGTTAAAATGGCTGAAGGAGGGCGTGGAACAACCTTGTGTAGCTCTTGCTCTCACGGGGCAAACGACGACGACAGAAGGGCATGAAGAAGTAGGGGGCTGATCGGGGTTCCTTGGGACATCCACATGCCACAAAAACGGGGAAGAAGATGCTTGGAAGACTTACCACGATGAGGGGAGGGTTGGTGGTGCCGGCGGAAGCCAAACGGCGGCGACGACGGAAGGAGTTTGGGCGGCGGACGGGCGGACGACGGGGGAGCACCGGCGGAGAAGAAGAAAACGAAGAAGAAATGAAGGAGAGGGAGAGAGAGATTTCGGCAGAAAATGGGGAATGAGGGAGGAGAGAGAGAGTGTATGAGGGTATAATCCAAATTTGAAAATGAGATAGTGGGTTAGGTATTGGTGTAATAGTGTTAGAATAGTGACATAGATGAGACATGTACTTGACAAGTTGATAGATGGATTTGATGAGTTGCCATGCCTTGGAAATTGTGCCAAGATGTGATTGATTGATTGACAAGACATCGATTGATTTGACAACTGATTTGACTTGCCTCGATTTGCGTGCCAAAAGCACCGATCGGGTCCCGAGCGCGAACGAATTTCAGACAAGATTTGGTTTCGATTTACCGAATCTACTCCCAAAAATCCTAATTCAACTAATTCTAAGGACTGAGCATTTACCGGGGGCATTTCGGTAATTTTCCAATCACGTCTTGCTTCACGACGTACCGGCGGTCTGCCCTTCTGGCGACATTTCTGAAACTGACTTCATTTCTTAATTGTGTTCGTCTTACCAATTCGATTGTCCGAAGTCGGATTTCATTTTGTGGTCAATTTCATTAAATAACGACTCTGTCTCTGTCTCAGACCAACGGGCGGCTGTTTGGAAAATTCTTCCCAGATAGCCTTTCCCCTTCGGTTGGTCAACTCAGGGTAGCTAATCCTGAGTGAGCGTCGATCAGAGTGTATTAACGAAGTATTTCCATTCATTTAGAATTTCCGATAATTGGGTCGAATTTTCAGACTGTCACAGAGAAGGGGCCGGCCGAAAGTTTGATAGAGGGAGGAGAGAGATTAAACAAATAAGAAAAATGGGAATTAAGCTTATAGTGGGGTAGGTATTAGGGTAATAGTGACATTGATTTGTACTCTTATGTGACATTGTACTTGACTTGTGACAAGACACTTGATTGATTTGACAACTGATTTGACTTGTCTCGATTTGCGTGCCAAATGCACCGATTGGGTCCCGAGCGTGAACGAATTTCAAACAAGATTTGATTTCGATCTGCCGAATCTACTCTCAAAAATCCTAATACAACTAATTCTAAGGAATGAGCATTTACCGGGGCATTTCGGTTATTTATCCAATCATGTCTTGCTTCGCGACGTACATCGGCTGTCTGCCCTTCTGGCGACATTTCTGAAACTGATCTCATTTCTTAATTGTGTTTATCTTACTAATTCGATTGTCTGTTGTCGGATTTCATTTTGTGTCACACCCCGAACCCTAATCGGGCGCACGGCATCCCGTTCCTGCGGAAGATTCTCACCTCGCTCGTCAGGTTTATAATATGCGACGGCCCAGGAGAACCTATCGTCGCGACCAGACGACGAGTCCTTCGCCTAACTCTCGAACCAGCGGTAGCGTGCCTCCTATCCATGCACACAAGCATACATAGCAGAGGGTAGCATAGACAGAGTAAATACAAACAGCATTATATACATATCAAGCGTTAGGTACAGACCCCAAAAGAAACCACAACCTGCTGCCTAACCTACGCTCTCACTAACATCAAAATACCAGGCCAGCATCAGAAACTCAGTCCTCCTCAGGCTCCTCGTCGGAATCCTCCACGGGGTCCTCTTCTGGATCCTCTTCGTCGGTATCCATGGCATCGCCCTCCTCGTGGCCATCAATCTCAGATCGTCCAGGGGACGGCAACTCCTGCAGTGGGTCGGGGTCGATCACCTGGCCTCCATACTCGGCAGGCTGCAGCCAAAATGGGTCCTCCTCCATGGGTATCGGGGAATCTCGCTGGGGTCCCTCAAAGCCATGAAGGCCCTCCCTAAACCACGCCTCGAACCTATGGGGTACTAGGTAGGGTCCACCCTGATCTACTAGTACAGTCGTCACATGCCTATGCCATAGAGTAGCGTGCATATCAAAATGGAGGGTGATGTGAGTATCCATCTGAATCGGCAGTCCAAAAAGCATCGGGGGTGCAGCCATCACTGGCGTCTGGGATCTGAAAAAGGAAGGTAACCACCACCAGTGAGTCGAGGACTCAGCAAGCTCACCACTAATCCTAGCGTAGGGTAGGATATACAAGTGAGGTCGGTCCTAACCAGTATCTAGGGTTCAGGGTTCAGAGTCCAACCACTCTCGATCTCCCAAGATACTATAACCCATCGCAACCGACACAAACCACATAATGATGCAAGTTATACAATACAGACGGGCAATATCGAAATCAGCAATCATGTCATACAACGCTGCAAGCCTCAAACGACCATTTCAGATCCCACGGATCATGCTCGGGCCTCAACCGGCCATAACGAATCTCAACGGATCAAGCCCGCCTATCGCTCCAAATCCCATCAGGGCTCGTTCACAGTGCCACGCGGCAATACCACACTGCGTTTCTCACGCCTTACGTTGGTCTCCCTTTTCTCTCCATTTCCCCTCTGGGCACAATCTCATGTCACAACTCCGGTGACTCATGCAATGCTCTGAATGTATGCGGGGCCCAAATGGTTGCATCAATAATTCAACACAGAGCATGCATGCTAAAGTATACAAGTACAAGATCACAACACATCAACTGATCGTCAAATAGGTCACAAGTTCATCATGCCACACGATCATAACGCTAGTGCTATACATTCAGATTCTCAGCCATCTAGGCTCGCCTTAACGTCTCATTCGCGATCCCATCATACTAGTGCCCTTCCTAGGCGGTTCCCCAATTGAACTCACAAAATTCAAGGTCTAGCCTAAGAACAGGTCTAATTGAGCGAGTTGGGTTCAACTGGGCCTAAGGCCCACTTCAAGATTTGAGGCCCATTATCTAGTTCTTAAATTAAATTATATAGTTTGGGCCCAATTATTTTATTAATTTCGTGTGAGGCTCAAGCCCATTTTTAAAGATTGACCATTTAAGCCCATTTCCATTATTTTAAGCCCAACTTGATAACCCAAGCCTATATACACTTTTAGGTTTCACACTTTAATGTTCATGGACATAAATTAGGCCCAATTTAAGTGGATTTTCGTCCAATTGTGGCCCATTAGCTGGATTAGGCCCAATTAGTCTAGTTTTGGCCCAATTACTTGAAATAAAAGCCCCTAAGCCTATTTCCATGTTTCGGCCTACCCCTTTCACGCCTAACCCACCTATTTGCAGCCCCTAAACACATCCTAAGGTCCAATCCATGAATCCACAGCCCACATATTCAACCCAATCAAGTTTCCAACAAGTTAGCATAGGGAACTCTTAACCTTAAGCACATTCCAATCCCACAACAAGCACAACCAGCCTCTACCACAACATCCTACAAGCATATACCACTAACCTAGACTAAGATTAGTAGTAGAGCTTACCGAAAATGGGATGGGAAGGAAGACGGAACGGCAAGGGACACCGAACAGCCGAACGGAGCTCAAGGCCGACGGAAAGGAACGGCGACTTGGCGGCTGGTCGGGCTGTTCCGGCGGTTTCACGGGGGTTCCAAGGGCCCTAAGACAACCATTTACCAAGCCAAAGACGTGAGGAATGCAAGGGAACAAGGTGGGGCAAGTTCGGGTCCAAGTTGAAACAAGACGACGAGCGAAACGACGACGGAAAGGGGGCTGTTTGGGCGTCCATAAGGGGCTGTTCTTCCACGAAAATGAGAGGGAGAGGGCTTAGAAGACTTACTAAGAGAAGCTGTGAGGATGGCGGTGGCGTGGAGGGCCAACGGCGGTCGGTGATGGTGGAACGACGGCGGCAACGGGCGGAGCTTCACGGGCGGCCGACGAAGAAGGAAAGGAGGAGAGGGAGAGAGAGCTTTCGGGAGGGAGAGAGGGGTGAGGGTGTTGCCGAAAAATGAGAGAGTGAGGGAGGAGAGAGAGAAGGCAAGGCTTAAGTCAAATTCAAATGGGTTAGTGGGGTAGGTAATGGGGTAATAGTGTTAGGGATATGATGTTTACTATGCTTGAATGACACTTGATTTACTTGATGGATTGATGGGTTGACATTCTTGGAAATTGTGCCATGATGTGATTGATTGATTGATTGACAAGACATCGATTGATTTGACAACTGATTTGACTTGTCTCGATTTGCGTGCCAAATGCACCGATCGGGTCCCGAGCGCGAGCGAATTTCAGACAGGATTTGATTTCGATTGATCGAATCTACTCTAAAAAATCCTAATTCTACTAATCCTAAGGACTGAGCATTTACCGGGGGCATTTCGGTAATTTTCCAAATCACGTCTTGCTTCTACCGGCGGCCTGCCCTTCTGGGGACATTTTTGAAACTGACTTCATTTCTTAATTGTGTTTGTCTTACTAATTCGATTTTCCGAAGTCGGATTTCATTTCGTGGTCAATTTCATTAAATAACAGCTCTGTCTCCGTCTCAGACCAACGGGCGGCTGTTTGGAAAAATTCTTCCCAAGTAGCCTTTCCCCTTCGGTTGGTCAACTCAGGGTAGCTAATCCTGAGTGAGCGTCGATCAGAGTGTATTAACGAAGTATTTCCATTCATTTAGAATTGCCGATAATCGGGTCGAATTTTCAGACTGTCACATTTTGTGGTCAATTTCATTAAATACCGACTCTGTCCCTGTCTGAGACCAACGGGCGGCCGCTTAGGAAATTCTTCCCAGATAGTATTTCCCCTTCGGTTAGTCATCTCAGGGTAGCTAATCCTGAGTAAGCGTCGGTCAGAGTGTATTAACGAAGTACTACCATGCATTTAGAAATTCCGATGACTGGGTCGAATTTTTCAAACTGTCACAATTCTTCCCTCTTTATAAAAATTTCGTCCTCGAAATTTACAATCCACCAATCCTTACAACAAAACAGAAATTACGCTGGGCTACTCAAACAGATACGGGTACTTCTTCTTCATCTCGTCCTCGCTTTCCCAAGTAGCTCCTTCAGTCCCATGGTGTTCCCACATAACCTTGACCAACGGAATCGTCTTGTTGCTCAAGACCTACTCCTTACGATCTTCAACAATCACTCTATCTTTTAACGGGTGGTTACATGCAAAGTTACATCCAACGGCTTAACATTCATCCCAGATAACTCAGCAAAATGTTCAGATACGAAGGAGTGTGACGCTCCCGGATCAAATAAAGCATAAGCAGCATGACCACAGAGAGAGACGGTACCTGTGATCACCCCTGGCGCGTTCTTAGCGTCCTTTCGCGCCACTGCATAGACTCGTCCCTGAACAGGTGGACGGTTCTGATTCCCTTGAGGAGCATTCCCTATCGGCGGCTGCTGTTGCGGCTGGAACGGGGGTCTCGGACATCTTTTCGGGCAGTTCCTCAGAATATGCCCCATCTGCCCACATCCAAAGCAGCCTCCAGTCTTCCTTGGGCAATGACTGTTCCCATGCCTCCTGCCACAGTCTTCCCGGGGAATGACGGTTTTCCCAGAGTCCTTCTCGCAGGTGGAACGAACCTGCGGGTATCCTTCATCGGCCTTTTGCCAAAGTCTCTGAAGTTCCTTCCTGGCACAAACCGTGATCTAGATGCGGCAGCCTCTCTTGCAGGTCTTGCTCTATCGCCAGGGATCGCTCATAAATCTCATTATAGTCCCTCAATCCAGTGGCGATTATCATACTCTTCAATTCATATCTCAAACCTTCCCTGAATCTTCTGGCCTTGTCCCACGGATCCTCAATCAGTCTTCGAGCAAACTTGGACAATCTAGCAAATTCACCTTCATACTGGTCCACGGTCATAGACCCTTGGCGAAGCCTGATGAACTCTTCCATTTTTCTCTCTTGGGCGGCCTCCGAAAAGTACTTTCCGTTAAATGCCGCACAAAAAGCAACCCAGTTTGGCCTCCTGCCATCAGGAAAGACCCGTCCTCTGGTGGCCTTCCACCAATCATCCGCAGTACCCTGGAGCTGATAAGTTGCCAACGAAACCTTCTCCTCATCGGTGCAACCCAAAACAGTAAAAGCCTTCTCAAGCTGCTCGATCCACAAGGCAGCTACTTCGGGACCACCACTGCCATCAAACTTCGACGGCTGCAACTTCAGAAACTGTTCCACTATGTGATGAGTCTGACGTCCCCCATTTCCATGCCCATTGCCCCCATTGGCTCCATTCGCAGCGGCCAAGGCGGCCTCAGTTGCTTGGGCTACAGTGGCAGCTCTCTCAGCAGCTTGCCTAGCCATCAAGTTACTCATTTCAGTCAGAACTCTCATCATCTCCTCGATTCTAGGATCTCCTTCAGACTCAGGAGCCCTCGAGCTCGATGCACCAGCAGTCGGTCTTCTGCCCCTATTGCTCATCCTCGCTAAAACTCACACCTAAAACAAACGAAATTCCCATTCAGGAATTCGGAATTCTAAATCTACCAACCAAGCTTTCGTCTACTGTTGCGTCCACTGACATGTATATGCATGTAAATAGTCGCTGCAGCTTAAATGCAATTGAACCCGGTCGACATCTAGACTCAACCCTGTCAATGTACAACCTAGGCCACTCTGTTCGCCACCTCAACTAGAAGCCTGTCCGGAGCCGCTTCCTTGATCAGGTTGTAACAGACTGAAAATTCGACCCAAATATCGGAATTTCTAAAGGAATGGAAACACTTCGTTAATACCCTCTGATCGACGCTCACTCAGGATTAGCTACCCTGAGATGACCAACCGAAGGGGAAAGGCTAACTGGGGAGAATTTTCCAAACAGCCGCCCGTTGGTCTGAGATAGAGACAGAGTCGTAAATTAATGAAATTGACCACGAAATGAATTCCGACTTCGGACAATCGAATTAGTAAGACAAACACAATTAAGAAATAAAGTCAGTTTCAGAAATGTCGCCAGAAGGGCAGACAGCCGGTGTACGTCGAGAAGCAAGACGTCAATGGAAAATTACCGAAATGCCCCCGGATTAATAGAATTAGGATTTTTGAGAGTAGATTCGGCTAATCAAAATCAAATCCTGTCTAAAATTCGTTCGCGCTCGAGACCCGATCGGTGCATTTGGCACGCAAATCGAGGCAAGTCAAATCAGTTGTCAAATCAATCAAACGTCTTGTCAATCACATCAATCACATCATGGTTCAATTTCCAAGACAAGTCAATCTTGGTCCAATTCCCAATGCAAGTCAATCCATAAATCAATCAACATGTCAAGGTACTAATGTCACACCAAAGTACAAATCCATGTCACTATTCTACCTAATCCCATTTACCCATTATTTGAAATTTTGGCTATATACTTGGATGAAAACCTCACTCTGTCTCCTCTCTCATTTTTCTCCCATTCGGCCGAGCATTCCCTCTCTCCCTCTCTTCTTTATTTTCTTCTCCTTCTTCTTCTCCTTGCCGTCGCCGTCGTCCGCCCGAGCTCCTCCAGCGTCGCCGCCGTTCGGCCCTCCCAGCCACCACCATCCTCGTAGCTTCCCTTGGTAAGTCTTCCTAGCTCACTTCTAGTTGTATTCCATGGCTGGAACACCCCATGGAACACCCTAAATAGCCCCGTTTTCCTTCGTCGTTCGGCTCGTCGTTTCGCTTCATTTTGGACCCGGCCGAGTCACCTTGCCTTTCCATGGTTCCTCACTTCTTTTGGCATGTGCAACCATCATTCTAGGTCCTTGGAAAGCCTTGGAAGGCGCCGGATCAGCCCCCAAACGCCGACCATCCTCCTTTGGCCGAGGGCCATTTTGAGCCGCTCGGTGTCTTCCGTCGTCGTCTACTCCAACCCAACCCGTTTAGGTAAGCTCTACTACTAATTCTAGCCTAGGTTAGTAGTATATGCGTGTAAGATGGTATGTTAGAGGTTGATTAGGCTTGATGTGGGTTTGAAATGAGATTAAGATTAAGTTTACCTTAGGCTAACATGTTGAAATCTTGATTGGCTTTAGAAATGGGCTTGGGCCTCACACGAATTTAATAAAATAATAGGCCCAACCCATATGAATTAATTTAAGAATTAATCATTGGACCTCAACTATTGAAGTGGGCCTTAGGCCCAGTCGAACTTAGCTTGAGTAATTAGAGGCCCTTCATCGGATTAGACCTTGGTTTATATGGGCTCGATTAGTGGATTGTCCTTGGATAATTGATAGTATAATAGACTTTTGTTTAAGATGTAAGGCGGACTTGGATTATCGAAACTTTGTGGATAGAGATAATTGATCTACGTCTGCTTGGCTCGTTGATCATGAGATGTATCAGTTGGTCGATTGATGTGCTCTGTCTTGCACTTATGATTATTGGCATGCATGCTCTGTGTTGAATTATTGATGTGATCATCTGGGCCCTGCACACATTCAGAGCATTGCATGAGTCACTGGGAATGTGACATGAGATTGTGCCCTGAGGGGAAAATGGAGAGAAAAGGGAGACCAACGTAAGGCGTCAGAAACGCAGTGTGGTACGGGCCTATGTGGCACCGAGAATTATGCCGTGTGGCACTGTTGGTAGCGCCCTGATGGGAGATGGAGAGAAAAGGGAGGCCAGCATAAGGCGTCCGAGACGCAGCGTGGCATGCCGTGTGGCACTGTTGGTAGAGCCCTGATGGGAATTGGAGTGATAGGCGGGCTGATCCATGGGATCTGTGATGGCCGTTTGAGGCCTGTGGCATTTGCATAATGTTATTGCTGATTGTCGATATTGCCCGTCTGTATTGCATGAATTGTTGTGACGAAACTCGTATTGGCTATATGAGGCGTGATGATAACTGGGGAGATCGAGAGCGTTGGACTCCGAGTACCAAACCCTAGTTACTAGTTAGGACCGACCCCACTCGTATATCCTACCCTACGCTAGGATTAGTGGTGAGCTTGCTGAGTCCTCGACTCACTGGCGTTGGTTGCCACCTTTTTCAGATCCAGGTCGCCAGTGATGGATGCGCCACCGATGCTTTTTGGTCTGCCGATCCAGATGGACACTCAGATTACCCTCCATTTTGATATGCACGCTACCCTGTGGCATAGGCATGTGACGACTGTGCTCGTAGATCAGGGAGGTCCTTATTTAGTGCCCCATAGATTCGAGGCTTGGTTTAGAGAGGGCCTACATGGCTTTGAGGGACCCCAGAGAGATCCCCCGATTCCCATGGAGGAGGACCCATTTTGGCTCCAGCCTGCAGAATATGGAGGCCAGGTGATCGACCCCGACCCGAAGCAGGAGTTGCCGTCTCCAGGGCGCTCCGAGATAGATGGCCACGAGGAGGGCGATGCGATGGATACCGAGGAGGAGGATCTAGAGGAGGACCCTGTGGAGGATTCCGACGAGGAGGACTGAGTCATGGCAGAATCCCGATGCTTTGAGGATTAATAGAGCGTAGGATGATCTACAGCTAGTGGTTTCCTTTTGGTAGTCTGTACCTAACGCTAATCGTATTTATGAAATGTTGTTTATGTTTATCTTGTCCATGCTACCCCTTTGCTATGTATGCTTGTGTGTGGATAGGAGGCACGCTTCCGCAGGTATGAGAATTTGGCGCAAGTGTCGTCGTCTGGTCGCGACGAAGAGAAAGTATCCCTGAGCCGTCGCTTATCGTGAACCAGGCGAGCGCGAGGTGTATCTTCCGTAGGAACGGGATGCCGCGTTCCCGAGAAGGGATCCGGGGCGTGACATCACCGTTCGAGTGGTATCAGAGCAAGGTCAGCTCAATACGAGACCGTTCGAGGTTTGGAGTGATAAGGCTGATGATTTTGGGGTAGTTAGTTAGACAGACCCTAGACCTAAGGATTAGGAGGGTAGAATGCATGATTTGGTTGGCGCATGTGATTGCTTAGCGGAATTGATTGTCTAGAGTAACCTTGGGTAGAATGCATGATTTGGTTGGCTCCTGAGTCTGAAGGGGACACCAGAATCGAAGAAATGATGAGAGTTCTGACTGAAGTGAGTAACTTGATGGCTAGGCAAGCTGCTGAGAGAGCTGCCACTGTTGCCCAAGCAGCTGAGGCCGCCTTGGCCGCTGCAAATGGAGCCAATGGAGGCAATGGGCATGGAAATGGTGGACGTCAGACTCATCATATGGTGGAGCAATTTCTGAAGTTGCAGTCGTCGAAGTTTGATGGCAGTGGTGGTCCAGAGGTAGCTGCCTTGTGGATCGAGCAGCTGGAGAAGGCTTTCTCCGTGTTGGGTTGCGCAGATGAGGAGAAAGTCTCGTTGGCAACTTATCAACTTCAGGGTACTGCAGATGATTGGTGGAAAGCCACTAGAGGGCGAGTCTTTCCGGATGGTATGAGGCCGAACTGGACCGCCTTCTGTACAGCATTTAATGGAAAGTATTTCTCTGAAGCAACACAAGAAAGGAAAATGGAAGAGTTTATCAGGCTCCACCAAGGATCACTGACTGTGGACCAGTATGAAGGTGAATTTGCCAGGCTGTCCAAGTTCGCACGAAGGCTGATTGACGACCCATGGGATAAGGCCAGGAGATTCAGGGAAGGATTGAGGCCCGAGTTGAAGAGTATGATCATCGCCACTGGGCTAAGGGACTACAATGAGATCTATGAGCGAGCCCTGGCGATAGAGCGGGATCTGCAAGAAAAGGCCGCCGCATCTGGATCGCGGTTCGTGCCAAGAGGGAACTTCAGAGACTTTGGCAAGAGGCCAATGAAGGACAACCGCAGGTTCGTTCCACCTGCAAGGAGAACCCTGGGAAAACCATCGTTCTCCGGGAATCAGGTCTGCCGCGACTGTGGCAGGAGGCATGGGAACAGCCCTTGCCCAAGGAAAACTGGAGGCTGCTTTGGATGTGGCCAAACGGGGCATATCCTGAGGAACTGCCCGAGGAAAGGTCCGAGACCCCCGTTCCAGCAGCAACAGCAGCAACCACCGATGGTGAACGCTCCGCAAGGAAACCAGAACCGTCCGCCGGCTCAGGGACGAGTGTATGCAATGGCGCGCAAGGACGTTGAGAATGCGCCAGGGGTGATCACAGGTACCGTTTCTCTCTGTGGTCATACCGCTTATGCCTTGTTTGATCCGGGAGCGTCGCACTCTTTCGTATCTGTACGTTTTGTTGAGTTGTCTGGGATGAATGTTAAGCCGTTGGATGTGACTTTGCATGTAACCACCCCGTTGAAGGATAGAGTAGTTGTTGCGTTAGGGTGTAAGGGGTGTAAGTTAGCTCTGGGCGATAGGCAAGAAGAGATTGACTTAGCTGTCCTGCCCATGTATGATTTTGATGTGATTGTTGGCATGGATTGGCTAGTTAGGCATGGGGCAGTGATAGACTGTGGTAGGAGTATGATACAGCTAAACCCAGTAGGCCACCCTGGGTATGAATTTAAAGGAAATCGTGGAGGAACGTCGATTCCTTGGATCTCATCTTTAGAGGCGACCAAGTTAATGGATGAAGGTTGCCTGGGATTTTTGGCATCAGTGTTGGATTCGACTGCTCAAGAAATGAAGTTAGAGGAAGTGCCTATAGTAAGTGAGTATCCGGATGTATTTCCTCAAGAGTTGCCTGGATTGCCACCTGAGCGTGAAGTAGAATTTATGATTGAATTGGCACCTGGAACGGAGCCGATCTCGAAAGCACCGTATAGGATGTCGTTATCGGAATTGAAGGAATTGAAGGTGCAAATGCAAGAGCTGCTGGATAAAGGATTTATCCGCCCCAGTGCTTCGCCGTGGGGAGCTCCGGTGCTATTTGTTAAGAAGAAGGATGGATCACTAAGACTGTGCATCGATTACAGACAGCTGAACCAAGTTACGATCAAGAATAAGTATCCTCTACCAAGGATTGATGACCTGTTCGACCAACTTCAAGGTGCATGTGTGTTCTCCAAGATAGACCTAAGGACAGGCTATCACCAATTGAGGATTAAGAAGGAGGACGTGCCCAAGACTGCTTTTAGGACGAGGTATGGGCACTATGAGTTCACCGTTATGCCGTTTGGATTGACAAATGCTCCAGCCGCATTTATGGATATGATGAATCGAGTGTTCAAGGAGTTTTTGGATCAATTCGTGATAGTCTTCATTGATGACATCTTGGTATATTCGAAGAGTTCTGAGGACCACGAAGAACACTTAAGGATCGTCCTGCGAACGCTAAGGGAACATTCGGTGTATGCGAAGTTCAGTAAGTGTGAGTTCTGGCTGAGCAGAGTGGCGTTTCTTGGTCATATAGTATCTGGAGAAGGAATATCAGTAGACCCATCTAAGATTGAAGCAGTAGAGAAATGGCCGAGACCTACGACCGTGATGGAAGTGCGAAGTTTCCTTGGATTGGCTGGGTATTATAGACGCTTCGTGGAAAGATTCTCTGTGATAGCGTCTCCTCTGACGCGTTTGTTGAAGAAGGAAACAAAGTTTCAATGGACTGAGAAATGCGAGGAGAGTTTTCAGGAGTTGAAGGATCGATTGACTTCCGCACCAATCTTAACCATTCCGTCTGGACCAGGAGGATTTGAGATATACAGCGATGCGTCATTAAGAGGATTGGGGTGTGTCTTGATGCAGCATGGACGAGTGGTAGCTTATGCATCTCGACAGTTGAGGCCGCATGAGATGAATTACCCAACGCACGACTTGGAGTTAGCTGCGATTGTCTTTGCATTGAAGATTTGGAGGCATTATCTGGTGGGAGAGAAATTCCAGATTTTTACGGACCATCAGAGTTTGAAGTATCTGTTCTCGCAGAAGGAGCTGAATATGAGGCAGCGTCGTTGGATGGAGTTGCTGAAGGACTACGACTGTGATATTCTATACCATCCAGGAAAGGCGAATAAGGTAGCGGATGCTCTGAGTCGGAAGTCGAGCGTTGCGCATATGATGGTAAAGGAGTGGACATTACTGGAGGAAATCAGAGATTCTGAGTTTAAGGTTGAGGTAGGAACCCTCTCCAGTTTGATGGCTACGCTGCAGATTGAACCAGAGATTCAGCTAAGGATCAAGGAGATGCAATCTACGGACCCAGACATTCAGAAGATTGTGGCGATGAATGCAGACGAGAGGAAGGCCGAGTTTCAAGTGACTGCTGACGGAACATTGAAGTTTAGAGGACGTCTGTGCGTGCCTAATGACGAGGCGCTAAAGGAAAAGATTCTGTCCGAGGCACACAGAAGTAACTACAGTATTCATCCAGGGAGTACTAAGATGTATCAGAATTTGCGTCAGCACTATTGGTGGAATGGAATGAAGGTGGATGTGGCTAAGTGTCTGACGTGTCAGCAGGTAAAGGCACAGCATTGCAAGCCTGGAGGATTATTGCAACCATTGGAAATCCCAGAGTGGAAATGGGAGCATGTCACTATGGATTTCGTGACGGGATTGCCAAGAAGTCAGAAAAGCAATGATTCGATATGGGTAATAGTGGACAGACTGATGAAATCAGCTCATTTCATTGCAGTACGAAAGGACTCTACCTTGGAAAAGTTGGCTGAATTGTACGTGAGGCAGATAGTGAGATTGCATGGGGTACCAGTAAGTATTGTATCAGACAGAGATCCTCGCTTCACTGCTACATTTTGGAAGAGTCTGCAGGGTGCGCTGGGAACAGAGTTAAGATTCAGTACAGCTTACCACCCTCAGACAGATGGTCAGTCGGAAAGGACGATACAGACTTTGGAAGACATGTTGAGAGCTTGTGTGATTGATTTCAAAGGAGGTTGGGAAGAGCAGTTGCATTTGGTGGAATTCGCCTACAACAACAGCTACCAGCAGTGTATCAAAATGGCACCATTTGAGGCACTGTATGGAAGGGCCTGTAGAACGCCAATCTGTTGGGACGAAGTTGGTGAGAAAAGCATAACAGGCCCAGAATTAGTGCAGCAGTCAGTTGAGGCAGTCAGAGTGATCAGAGACAGATTGAGGACTGTGCAGAGTAGGCAGAAGAGTTATGCAGACAAGAGACGTAAGCCATTGGAATTCCAAGTTGGAGATCATGTGTTTTTGAAGGTGTCGCCGATGCGAGGACTATCTCGGTTTGGCAAGAAAGGAAAGCTGAGTCCAAGATTTGTTGGGCCATTCGAGATCCTGGAAAAGATCGGGACACTGGCTTATCGTCTAGCACTACCGCCGAACTTATCGCAGATTCATAATGTGTTTCATGTTTCAATGCTTCGGAAGTACGAGCCGGACCCTGGCCATATACTCGATCATGAAGTCATTGAAATGGATGACCGCGTCTCATACGTGGAAAGGCCAATAAGGATTGAAGATCGTAAGGAGCAGGTCTTAAGGAATAAGACGATTCCGCTGGTCAAGGTTATCTGGGAACACCATGGAACTGAAGGAGCTACTTGGGAAAGCGAGGATGAAATGAAGAAGAAGTATCCGTACCTATTTGAGTAGATCGATGTAATCTCCATTTTTGTTGTAAGGATTGGTGGATGTAAATTTCGAGGACGAAATTTTTTATAAGAAGGCAAGAGTTGTAACAGTCTGAAAATTCGACCCAAATATCGGAATTTCTAAAGGAATGGAAACACTTCGTTAATACCCTCTGATCGACGCTCACTCAGGATTAGCTACCCTGAGATGACCAACCGAAGGGGAAAGGCTAACTGGGGAGAATTTTCCAAACAGCCGCCCGTTGGTATGAGACAAAGACAGAGTCGTAAATTAATGAAATTGACCACGAAATGAATTCCGACTTCGGACAATCGAATTAGTAAGACAAACACAATTAAGAAATAAAGTCAGTTTCAGAAATGTCGCCAGAAGGGCGGACAGCCGGTGTACGTCGAGAAGCAAGACGTCAATGGAAAATTACCGAAATGCCCCCGGTAAATGCTTAGTCCTTAGGATTAATAGAATTAGGATTTTTGAGAGTAAATTCGACTAATCAAAATCAAATCCTGTCTAAAATTCGTTCGCGCTCGAGGCCCGATCGGTGCATTTGGCACGCAAATCGAGGCAAGTCAAATCAGTTGTCAAATCAATCAAACGTCTTGTCAATCACATCAATCACATCATGGTTCAATTTCCAAGACAAGTTAATCTTGGTCCAATTCCCAATGCAAGTCAATCCATAAATCAATCAACATGTCAAGGTACTAATGTCACACCAAAGTACAAATCCATGTCACTATTCTACCTAATCCCACTTACCCATTATTTGAAATTTTGGCTATATACTTGGATGAAAACCTCACTCTCTCTCCTCTCTCATTTTTCTCCCATTCGGCCGAGCATTCCCTCTCTCCCTCTCTTCTTTATTTTCTTCTCCTTCTTCTTCTCCTTGCCGTCGCCGTCGTCCGCCCGAGCTCCTCCATCGTCGCCGCCGTTCGGCCCTCCCAGCCACCGCCATCCTCGTAGCTTCCCTTGGTAAGTCTTACTAGCTCACTTCTAGTTGTATTCCATGGCTGGAACACCCCATGGAACACCCTAAATAGCCCCGTTTTCCTTCGTCGTTCGGCTCGTCGTTTCGCTTCATTTTGGACCCGGCCGAGTCACCTTGCCTTTCCATGGTTCCTCACTTCTTTTGGCATGTGCAACCATCATTCTAGGTCCTTGGAAAGCCTTGGAAGGCGCCGGATCAGCCCCCAAACGCCGACCATCCTCCTTTGGCCGAGGGCCATTTTGAGCCGCTCGGTGTCTTCCGTCGTCGTCTACTCCAACCCAACCCGTTTAGGTAAGCTCTACTACTAATTCTAGCCTAGGTTAGTAGTATATGCGTGTAAGATGGTATGTTAGAGGTTGATTAGGCTTGATGTGGGTTTGAAATGAGATTAAGATTAAGTTTACCTTAGGCTAACATGTTGAAATCTTGATTGGGCCAATTTAAGGGGCTGCTGGTGAGTGAACTTGGGCTTCAAAAAGGTATTTGTGGGCTGCGATGAGAAGAGTAGGCGTGTGAGGGATGGGCCGAACCAACTAATGGGCCTAGGGGACTTAATTTGGACCAATTTAACCCAAAATAAGCTAACGGGCCGGAGACATTCCAAAGGACTCGCCCATGGACGAAACTAATAACTTGAACGGGCCTTAAAAACGTAAATTGTGGGCTGCAAGTGTGGGCTTAGGCGTGTACTTAAAGGGCAAAAGGGAACTAATGGGCTTGAAAGCTTTAAAATTAAGTAATTGGGCCAAAACTAATCAAAATGGGCCAAATCTAGCTGGTGGGCCACTAATGGACGAAAATCCTCTTCTCGGGAATGCGGCATCCCGTTCCTGCGGAAGATACACCTCGCGCTCGCCTGGTTCACGATAAGCGACGGCCCAGGGATACTTTCTCTTCGTCGCGACCAGACGACGCAACTTGCGCCAAATTCTCATACCTGCGGAAGCGTGCCTCCTATCCATACACACAAGCATACATAGCAAAGGGGTAGCATGGACAAGATAAACATAAACAACATTTCATAAATACGATTAGCGTTAGGTACAGACTACCAAAAGAAAACCACTAGCTGTAGATCATCCTACGCTCTATTAATCCTCAAAACATCGGGATTCTGCCATGACTCAGTCCTCCTCGTCGGAATCCTCCACAGGGTCCTCCTCTGGATCCTCCTCCTCGGTATCCATCGCATCGCCCTCCTCGTGGCCATCTATCTCGGAGCGCCCTGGAGACGGCAACTCCTGCTTCGGGTCGGGGTCGATCACCTGGCCTCCATATTTTGCAGGCTGGAGCCAAAATGGGTCCTCCTCCATGGGAATCGGGGGATCTCTCTGGGGTCCCTCAAAGCCATGTAGGCCCTCTCTAAACCAAGCCTCGAATCTATGGGGCACTAAATAAGGACCTCCCTGATCTACGAGCACAGTCGTCACATGCCTATGCCACAGGGTAGCGTGCATATCAAAAACTCCAATTCCCATCAGGGCTCTACCAACAGTGCCACACGGCATGCCACGCTGCGTCTCGGACGCCTTATGCTGGCCTCCCTTTTCTCTCCATCTCCCATCAGGGCTCTACCAACAGTGCCACACGGCATGCCACGCTGCGTCTCGGACGCCTTATGCTGGCCTCCCTTTTCTCTCCATCTCCCATCAGGGCGCTACCAACAGTGCCACACGGCATAATTCTCGGTGCCACATAGGCCCGTACCACACTGCGTTTCTGACGCCTTACGTTGGTCTCCCTTTTCTCTCCATTTCCCCTCAGGGCACAATCTCATGTCCTATTCCCAGTGACTCATGCAATGCTCTAAATGTATGCAGGGCCCAGATGATCACATCAACAATTCAACACAGAGCATGCATGCCAATAATCATAAGTGCAAGACAGAGCACATCAATCGACCAACTGATACATCTCATGATCAACGAGCCAAGCAGACGTAGATCAATTATCTCTATCCACAAAGTTTCGTCCATTAGTGGCCCACCAGCTAGATTTGGCCCATTTTGATTAGTTTTGGCCCAATTACTTAATTTTAAAGCTTTCAAGCCCATTAGTTCCCTTTTGCCCTTTAAGTACACGCCTAAGCCCACACTTGCAGCCCACAATTTACGTTTTTAAGGCCCGTTCAAGTTATTAGTTTCGTCCATGGGCGAGTCCTTTGGAATGTCTCTGGCCCGTTAGCTTATTTTGGGTTAAATTGGTCCAAATTAAGTCCCCTAGGCCCATTAGTTGGTTCGGCCCATCCCTCACACGCCTACTCTTCTCATCGCAGCCCATAAATACCTTTTTGAAGCCCAAGTTCACTCACCAGCAGCCCCTTAAATTGGCCCAATCAAGATTTCAACATGTTAGCCTAAGGTAAACTTAATCTTAATCTCATTTCAAACCCACATCAAGCCTAATCAACCTCTAACATACCATCTTACACGCATATACTACTAACCTAGGCTAGAATTAGTAGTAGAGCTTACCTAAACGGGTTGGGTTGGAGTAGACGACGACGGAAGACACCGAGCGGCTCAAAATGGCCCTCGGCCAAAGGAGGATGGTCGGCGTTTGGGGGCTGATCCGGCGCCTTCCAAGGCTTTCCAAGGACCTAGAATGATGGTTGCACATGCCAAAAGAAGTGAGGAACCATGGAAAGGCAAGGTGACTCGGCCGGGTCCAAAATGAAGCGAAACGACGAGCCGAACGACGAAGGAAAACGGGGCTATTTAGGGTGTTCCATGGGGTGTTCCAGCCATGGAATACAACTAGAAGTGAGCTAGGAAGACTTACCAAGGGAAGCTACGAGGATGGCGGTGGCTGGGAGGGCCGAACGGCGGCGACGATGGAGGAGCTCGGGCGGACGACGACGACGGCAAGGAGAAGAAGAAGGAGAAGAAAATAAAGAAGAGAGGGAGAGAGGGAATGCTCGGCCGAATGGGAGAAAAATGAGAGAGGAGAGAGAGTGAGGTTTTCATCCAAGTATATAGCCAAAATTTCAAATAATGGGTAAATGGGATTAGGTAGAATAGTGACATGGATTTGTACTTTGGTGTGACATTAGTACCTTGACATGTTGATTGATTTATGGATTGACTTGCATTGGGAATTGGACCAAGATTGACTTGTCTTGGAAATTGAACCATGATGTGATTGATGTGATTGACAAGACGTTTGATTGATTTGACAACTGATTTGACTTGCCTCGATTTGCGTGCCAAATGCACCGATCGGGTCTCGAGCGCGAACGAATTTTAGACAGGATTTGATTTTGATTAGCCGAATCTACTCTCAAAAATCCTAATTCTATTAATCCTAAGGACTGAGCATTTACCGGGGGCATTTCGGTAATTTTCCATTGACGTCTTGCTTCTCGACGTACACCGGCTGTCTGCCCTTCTGGCGACATTTCTGAAACTGACTTTATTTCTTAATTGTGTTTGTCTTACTAATTCGATTGTCCGAAGTCGGATTTCATTTTGTGGTGAATTTCATTAATTTACGACTCTGTCTCTGTCTCAGACCAACGGGCGGCTGTTTGGAAAATTCTCCCAAGTTAGCCTTTCCCCTTCTGTTGGTCATCTCAGGGTAGCTAATCCTGAGTGAGCGTCGATCAGAGGGTATTAACGAAGTGTTTCCATTCCTTTAGAAATTCCGATATTTGGGTCGAATTTTCAGACTGTTACAACTCTTCCCTTCTTATAAAAAATTTCGTCCTCGAAATTTACATCCACCAATCCTTACAACAAAAATGGAGATTACATCGATCTACTCAAATAGGTACGGATACTTCTTCTTCATTTCATCCTCGCTTTCCCAAGTAGCTCATTCAGTTCCATGGTGTTCCCAGATAACCTTGACCAGCGGAATCGTCTTATTCCTTAAGACCTACTCCTTACAATCTTCAATCCTTACTGGCCTTTCCACGTATGAGACGCGGTCATCCATTTCAATGACTTCATGATCGAGTATATGGCCAGGGTCCAGCTCGTACTTTCGAAGCATTGAAACATGAAACACATTATGAATCTGCGATAAGTTCGGCGGCAATGCTAGACGATAAGCCAGTGTTCCGATCTTTTCCAGGATCTCGAATGGCCCAACCAATCTTGGACTCAGCTTTCCTTTCTTGCCAAACCGAGATAGTCCTCGCATCGGCGACACCTTCAGAAACACATGATCTCCAACTTGGAATTCCAATGGCTTACGTCTCTTGTCTGCATAACTCTTCTGCCTACTCTGCGCAGTCCTCAATCTGTCTCTGATCACTCTGACTGCCTCAACTAACTGCTGCACTAATTCTTGGCCTGTTATGCTTTTCTCACCAACTTCGTCCCAACAGATTAGCGTTCTACAGGCCCTTCCATACAGTGCCTCAAATGGTGCCATTTTGATACTCTACTGGTAGCTGTTGTTGTAGGCGAATTCCACCAAATGCAACTGCTCTTCCCAACCTCCTTTGAAATCAATCACACAAGCTCTCAACATGTCTTCCAAAGTCTGTATCGTCCTTTCCGACTGACCATCTGTCTGAGGGTGGTAAGCTGTACTGAATCTTAACTCTGTTCCCAGCGCACCCTGCAGACTCTTCCAAAATGTAGCGGTGAAGCGAGGATCTCTGTCTGATACAATACTTACTGGTACCCCATGCAATCTCACTATCTGCCTCACGTACAATTCAGCCAACTTTTCCAAGGTAGAGTCCTTTCGTACTGCAATGAAATGAGCTGATTTCGTCAGTCTGTCCACGATTACCCAAATCGAATCATTGCCTCTCTGACTTCTTGGCAATCCTGTCACAAAATCCATAGTGACATGCTCCCATTTCCACTCTGGGATTTCCAATGGTTGCAATAATCCTCCAGGCTTGCAATGCTGTGCCTTTACCTGTTGACACGTCAGACACTTAGCTACATGCTTAGCCACATCCACCTTCATTCCATTCCACCAATAGTGCTGACGCAAATTTTGATACATCTTAGTACTCCCTGGATGAATACTGTAGTTACTTCTGTGTGCCTCGGAAAAAATCTTCTCTTTTAGCGCCTCGTCATTAGGCACGCACAGACGTCCTCTAAACTTCAATATTCCGTCAGCAGTCACTTGGAACTCGGCCTTCCTCTCGTCTACATTCATCGCCACAATCTTCTGAATGTCCGGGTCCGTAGATTGCATCTCCTTGATTCTTAGCTGAATCTCTGGTTCGATCCGCAACGTAGCCATCAAACTGGAGAGGGTTCCTACCTCAACCTTAAACTCAGAATCTCTGATCTCCTCCAGTAAGGTCCACTCCTTGACCATCATATGCGCAACGCTCGACTTCCTACTCAGAGCATCCGCAACCTTATTCGCCTTTCCTGGATGGTATAGAATACCACAGTCGTAGTCCTTCAACAACTCCATCCAACGACGCTGCCTCATATTCAGCTCCTTCTGCGAGAACAGATACTTCAAACTCTGATGATCCGTAAAAATCTGGAATTTCTCTCCCACCAGATAATGCCTCCAAATCTTCAATGCAAAGACAATCGCAGCTAACTCCAAGTCGTGCGTCGGGTAATTCATCTCATGCGGCCTCAACTGTCGAGATGCATAAGCTACCACTCGTCCATGCTGCATCAAGACACACCCCAATCCTCTTAATGACGCATCGCTGTATATCTCAAATCCTCCTGGTCCAGACGGAATGGTTAAGACTGGTGCGGAAGTCAATCGGTCCTTCAACTCCTGAAAACTCTCCTCGCATTTCTCAGTCCATTGAAACTTTGTTTCCTTCTTCAACAAACGCGTCAGAGGAGATGCTATCACAGAGAATCTTTCCACGAAGCGTCTATAATACCCAGCCAATCCAAGGAAACTTCGCACTTCCGTCACGGTCGTAGGTCTCGGCCATTTCTCTACGGCTTCAATCTTAGATGGGTCCACTGATATTCCTTCTCCAGATACTATATGACCAAGAAACGCCACTCTGCTCAGCCAGAACTCATACTTACTGAACTTCGCATACAGCGAATGTTCCCTTAGCGTTCGCAGGATGATCCTTAAGTGTTCTTCGTGGTCCTCAGAACTCTTCGAATATACCAAGATGTCATCAATGAAGACTATCACGAATTGATCCAAAAACTCCTTGAACACTCGATTCATCATATCCATAAATGCGGCTGGAGCATTTGTCAATCCAAACGGCATAACGGTGAACTCATAGTGCCCATACCTCGTCCGAAAGGCAGTCTTGGGCATGTCCTCTTTCTTAATCCTCAATTGGTGATAGCCTGTCCTTAGGTCTATCTTGGAGAACACACATGCACCATGAAGTTGGTCGAACAAGTCATCAATCCTTGGTAGAGGATACTTATTCTTGATCGTCACTTGGTTCAGCTGTCTGTAATCGATGCACAGTCTTAGTGATCCATCCTTCTTCTTAACAAATAGCACCGGAGCTCCCCATGGTGAAGCACTGGGGCGGATAAATCCTTTATCCAGCAGCTCTTGCATTTGCACCTTCAATTCCTTCAATTCCGATAACGACATCCTATACGGTGCTTTCGAGATCGGCTCCGTTCCAGGTGCCAATTCAATCATAAATTCTACTTCACGCTCAGGTGGCAATCCAGGCAACTCTTGAGGAAATACATCCAGATACTCACTTACTATAGGCACTTCCTCTAACTTCATTTCTTGAGCAGTCGAATCTGATACTGATGCCAAAAATCCTAAGCAACCTTCATCCATTAACTTGGTCGCCTCTAAAGATGAGATCCAAGGAATCGACGTTCCTCCACGATTTCCTTTAAATTCATACCCAGGGTGGCCTACTGGGTTTAGCTGTATCATACTCCTACCACAGTCTATCACTGCCCCATGCCTAACTAGCCAATCCATGCCAACAATCACATCAAAATCATACATGGGCAGGACAGCTAAGTCAATCTCTTCTTGCCTATCGCCCAGAGCTAACTTACACCCCTTACACCCTAACGCAACAACTACTCTATCCTTCAACGGGGTGGTTACATGCAAAGTCACATCCAACGGCTTAACATTCATCCCAGACAACTCAACAAAACGTGCAGATACGAAAGAGTGCGACGCTCCCGGATCAAACAAGGCATAAGCGGTATGACCACAGAGAGAAACGGTACCTGTGATCACCCCTGGCGCATTCTCAGCGTCCTTGCGCGCCATTGCATACACTCGTCCCTGAGCCGGCGGACGGTTCTGGTTTCCTTGCGGAGCGTTCACCATCTGCGGTTACTGCTGTTGTTGCTGGAATGGGGGTCTCTGGCCTTTCCTCGGGCAGTTCCTCAGGATATGCCCCGTTTGGCCACATCCAAAGCAGCCTCCAGTCTTCCTCGGGCAAGGGCTGTTCCCGTGCCTCCTGCCACAGTCACGGCAGACCTGATTCCTAGGGAACGATGGCTTCCCCAAGGTTCTCCTCGCAGGTGGAACGAACTTGCGGTTGTCCTTCATTGGCCTCTTGCCAAAGTCTCTGAAGTTCCCCCTTGGCACAAACCGCGATCCAGATGCGGCGGCCTTTTCTTGCAGATCCCGCTCTATCGCCAGGGCTCGCTCATAGATCTCATTGTAGTCCCTTAGCCCAGTGGCGATGATCATACTCTTCAACTCGGGCCTCAATCCTTCCCTGAATCTCCTGGCCTTATCCCATGGGTCGTCAATCAGCCTTCGTGCGAACTTGGACAGCCTGGCAAATTCGCCCTCATATTGGTCCACAGTCAGCGATCCTTGGCGGAGCCTGATGAACTCTTCCATTTTCCTTTCCTGGGCTGCCTCAGAGAAATACTTGCCATTGAATGCTGTACAGAAGGCGGTCCAGTTCGGCCTCATACCATCCGGAAAGACTCGCCCTCTAGTGGCTTTCCACCAATCATCTACAGTACCCTGAAGTTGATAGGTTGCCAATGAGACTTTCTCCTCATCTGCGCAACCCAACACGGAGAAAGCCTTCTCCAGCTACTCGATCCACAAGGCAGCTACCTCTGGACCACCACTGCCATCAAACTTCGACGGCTGCAACTTCAGAAATTGCTCCACCATATGATGAGTCTGACGTCCACCATTTCCATGCCCATTGCCTCCATTGGCTCCATTCGCAGCGGCCAAGGCGGCCTCAGCTGCTTGGGCTACAGTGGCAGCTCTCTCAGCAGCTTGCCTAGCCATCAAGTTGCTCACTTCAGTCAGCACTCTCATCATTTCTTCGATTCTGGGGTCCCCTTCAGACTCAGGAGCCCTCGAGCTCGATGCACCAGCAGTCGGTCTTCTGCCCCTATTGCTCATCCTCGCTAAAACTCACACCTAAAACAAACGAAATTCCCATTCAGGAATTCGAAATTCTAAATCTAGCAACCAAGCTTTCGTCTACTGTCCCGTCCACTAACATGTATATGCATGTAAATAATCTCTGCAGCTTAAATGCAGTTGAACCCGGTCGACATCTAGACTTAACCCTGCAAATGCATAACCCAGGCCACTCTGTTCGCAACCTCAACTAGAAGCCTGTCGAGAGCCGCTTCCTTGATCAGGTCTTTGCCCCGGCGACCACTCCCCGCCCTCATCGTTTCTTGGTGCGAACAGTTGTCCTAAGAAATTCATAGACAAAGAGAATCCCACTCCACGTGTCCCATACCACGCTTCATCACAGTTTTTAGACGTCCCGTCAATCCTGTCCCATACCAGGCTGACGGTCACCAAATCCAACAACATGAATGCATGCATTTCTTTCAAAATCCAAATCTCCTTTTTCAACAATGATTTTCCATTTCTAAACCATTTTGCTTTCGGTGCAGAAATCATGCAATGCATGATGGTCAAGCAGCGCGCGACAGCCGACTAGGCATACAATCACATGCAATACCTCACGGACTAACATTCAGCAATCAGCATTCAAGCGCCCAACTCATGGGGCTCTGCCATAGAACCTTACCTCAGGTCCTGACGCACCTGCAGCTTAGCATGAAATACCTTATCCCAAGGTTACTCTAGACAATCAATTCCGCTAAGCAATCACATGCGCCAACCAAATCATGCATTCCACCCTTCCTAATCCTTAGGTCTAGGGTCTGTCTAACTAACTACCCCAAAATCATCAGCCTTATCACTCCAAGCCTCGAACGGTCTCGTATCGAGCTGACCTTGCTCTGATACCACTCGAACGGTGCTGTCACGCCCCGGATCCCTTCTCGGGAATGCGGCATCCCGTTCCTGCGAAAGATACACCTCGCGCTCGCCTGGTTCACGATAAGCGACGGCCTAGGGATACTTTCTCTTCGTCGCGACCAGACGACGCAACTTGCGCCAAATTCTCATACCTGCGGAAGCGTGCCTCCTATCCATACACACAAGCATACAAGCACAACCAGCCTCTATCACAATGTTCTACAAGCATATACCACTAACCTAGACTAAGATTAGTAGTAGAGCTTACCTATTTCGACTCGGGACGACGACGAAGGCCGAAGGGGTACCGGTCGGCCAAGAGAGCTCACGGCAAGGGGAGGAGAGGCGGCTGATCTGGGCTGTTCAAGGGGCTCCAAGAGTCCTAACACAACCATTTACCAAGCCGAAAACGTGAGGAATCGAAGGGAACAAGGTGGGGCATGTTCGGGTCTAAGTTGAAACAAGACGACGAGCGAAACGACGAAGGGAAGGATGGGCTGTTTCGGGTAGGATTCGGGGTCCCCAAAGTCACGAAAATGAGAGGGAGAAGGCTTAGAAGACTTACCAAGACAAGCCAAGGGAGAGGGGTGGCCGACGGCGGCGGCAAGGCGACGGCAAGGGCGACACGGCGGTGGAGGCGGCTCGGGCGGCCGAACGAAGAAGGAAGGAGGAGAGGGAGAGAGAGCTTTCGGGAGAGACAGAGAGAAGTGAGGGAGCCGAATGAGAGAAAATGAGGGAGGAGAGAGAGTGAACATGGTTAAGTCAAATGGGTAAGTGGGTTAGGTGAGTGAATAGTGACTTCGATGTGTATTTTGGTGTGACATAAGCTTTTGACATTGACTTGATGGATTGCCTAGGGAATTGAGCCTTGATTGACCGATGGATGTGATTGATGGATTGACAAGACATCGATTGATTTGACAACCAATTTGACTTGCCTCGATTTGCGTGCCAAATGCACCGATCGGGTCCCGAGTGTGACAGTCCGAAAATTCGACCCAATCATCGGAATTTCTAGATGAATGAAAATACTTCGTTAATGCACTCTGATCGACGCTCACTCAGGATTAGCTACCCTGAGATGACTAACCGAAGGGGGAAAGGCTATCTGGGAAGAATTTCCCAAACAGCCGCCCGTTGGCCTAAGACAGAGATAGAGTCGTTATTTAATGAAATTGACCACGAAATGGAATCCGACAATGGACGATCGAATTAGTAAGATAAACACAATTAAGAATTGAAGTCAGTTTCAGAAATGTCGCCAGAAAGGCATACACCCGGTGTACGTCGAGAAGCAAGACGTGATTGGAAAATTACCGAAATGCCCCCGGTAAATGCTCAGTCCTTAGGATTAGTTGAATTACGATTTTTTAGAGTAGATTCGATCAATCGAAATCAAATCCTGTCTGAAATTCGTTCGCGCTCAGGACCCAATCGGTGCATTTGGCACGCAAATCGAGGCAAGTCAAATCAGTTGTCAAATCAATCAAATGTCTTGTCAATCAATCAATCACATCCATCGGTCAATCAAGGTTCAATTCCCTAGGCAATCCATCAAGTCAATGTCAAGAGCTTATGTCACACCAAAATACACATCCAAGTCACTATTCACTCACTTAACCCACTTACCCATTTGACTTAACCTTGTTCACTCTCTCTCCTCCCTCATTTTCTCCCATTCGGCTCCCTCACTTCTCTCTCTCTCTCTCTCTCCCGAAAGCTCTCTCTCCCTCTCGTCCTTCCTTCTTCGTTCGGCCGGTCGAGCCGCCTCCACCGCCGTGCCGCCCTTGCCGTCGCCTTGCCGCCGCCGTCGGCCACCCCTCTCCCTTGGCTTGTCTTGGTAAGTCTTCTAAGCCTTCTCCCTCTCATTTTCGTGACTTTGGGGACCCCGAATCCTACCCGAAACAGCCCATCCTTCCCTTCGTCGTTTCGCTCGTCGTCTTGTTTCAACTTGGACCCGAACTTGCCCCACCTTGTTCCCTTCGATTCCTCACATTTTTGGCTTGGTAAATGGTTGTGTTAGGACTCTTGGAGCCCCTTGAACAGCCCGGATCTACCGCCTCTCCTCCCCTTGCCGTGAGCTCACTTGGCCGACCGGTACCCCTTCGGCCTTCGTCGTCGTCCCGAGCCGGAATAGGTAAGCTCTACTACTAATCTTATTCTAGGTTAGTGGTATATGCTTGTAGAACGTTGTGATAGAGGCTGGTTGTGCTTGTTGTGGGGTTGAAAGGTGATTAAGGTTAAGATTTCCTTATGCTAACTTGTTGGAAACTTGATTGGGTTGAATATATGGGCTGTGGATTCATGGAATGGACCTTAGAATGTGTTTAGGGGCTGCAAATGGGTGGACTTAGGCGTGAAAGGGTGGGCCCAAAAACGAAGATGGGCTTGGGGACTTAATTCTAGGTTAATTGGGCCGAAACTTGATAAATTGGGCTTGTATTATCTAAGGGGCCATGAATGCACGAAATTATGATTTAATTTGGGCCTAAATTTATGTGTGGAATGTTGAAATATGAAACCTAATTATGTATATGGGCTTGGGTTATCATATTGGGCCTAAAACAGTGGAAATGGGCTTGAATAATTGATCTTTTAAAATGGGCTTGGGCTCTACACGAATTTAATAATAATAATGGGCCTCAAACCTGGAAGTGGGCCTTAGGCCCAGTCGAACTTAACTAAATTAATTGGACCATTACTTAGGTTAAACCTTGGTTCGTATGGGTTCAATTAGGGGATCGCCTATGGTGAGCAATAGTATGACCGGATCGCGAGTAAGACGTTAATGCGAGCCTAGATGATCGAGAATCTGAATGTTTAGTACTAATCTTATGATCGTATGGCATGATGAACATGTGATTTATTATGCGATCAGTTGATGGGCTTCGATATTGTACTTGTGTACTTTCGCATGCATGCTCTGTGTTGAATTGTCGATGCAATCATTTGGGCCCCGCATACATTCAGAGCATTGCATGGGTCACCGAAGATGTGACATGAGAATGTGCCCAAGATGGGGAAATGGAGAGAAAAGGGGGACCAATGTAAGGCGTCAGAAACGCAGTGTGGTATTTGCCGTGTGGCACTGAGATTGAGCCCTGATGGGAATTGGAGTGATAGGCGGGCTGATCCGTGGGATCCTTGATGGCCGCTTGAGGCCTGCAGCATTGCATGACATGACTGCTGATTGCTTGATATTGCCCATCTGTATTGTATAACTTGTATTATTATGTGGTTCGTGTTGGTTACAATGGGTCATAGTATCTTGGGAGATCGAGTGTGGTTGGACTCTGAACCCTGAACCCTAGATACTGGTTAGGACCGACCCCACTTGTATACCCTACCCTACGCTAGGATTAGTGGTGAGCTTGCTGAGTCCTCGACTCACTGGTGGTGGTTACCTTCCTTTTCAGATCCCGGACGCCAGTGATGGCTGCACCCCCGATGCTTTTTGGACTGCCGATTCAGATGGATACTCAGATCACCCTCCATTTTGATATGCACGCTATTCTATGGCATAGGCATGTGACGACTGTACTAGTAGATCAGGGTGGACCCTACCTTGTACCCCATAGGTTCGAGGCTTGGTTTAGAGAAGGCCTTCATGGTTTCGAGGGACCCCAGCGAGATTCCCCGATACCTATGGAGGAGGACCCGTTCTGGCTGCAGCCTGCCGAATATGGAGGCCAGGTGATCGACCCCGACCCATTTCAGGAGTTGCCGTCCCCAGGACGATCCGAGATCGATGGACACGAAGAGGGCGACGCCATGGACACTGAGGAGGAGGATCCAGAGGAGGACCCCGTGGAGGATTCCGAGGAGGAGCCTGAGGAGGACTGAGTTCCTGGCAGTGGTCTAGTATTTTGGTGTTAGGGGGAGCGTAGGTTTGACTGTATGTTGTGGTATAATTTTGGGGGTCTGTACCTAACGCTGATGTTGATATGTATATATTGTTATTTGTGTTTATATTGTTCGTTCTACCCCTCTGTGTTTGTATGCATGTATGTTTGGTTAGGAGGCAAGTTTCCGCAGGTTCGAGAGTTAGATGAAGGACTCGTCGTCCGGTCGCGACAATAAGTTCTCCTGGGTCGTCGCATATTGTAGACCTGACGAGCGAGGTGAGAATCTTCCGCAGGAACGGGATGCCGTGTGCCCGATCAGAATCCGGGACGTGACATCCCCGTTCGAGTGGTATCAGAGCAAGGTCAGCTCGATACGAGACCGTTCGAGGTTTTGGAGTGATAAGGATGTTAATTTTGGGTTAGTTAGATAGACAGACCCTAGACCTAAGGATAGGAAAGGGTACAATGCATTAATTGATTGGTGCATGTAAATGCTTAGTTCGGTTGGTTGCCTAGAGTAGACTGAGGCAGTGGTATTCTGAACTAAGTTGCAGGTGCGTCAGGACCTGAGGTAAGGTTCTAAGGCAGAGCCCCATGAGTAGGGCGCTTGACTACTGATTGCTGAGTGGTTAACTTGTTAGGTGTTGCTTGTGTTTGTATGCCTAGTCAGCTGTCGCGCGCTGCTTGACCATCATGCATTGCATGGATTTCTGCATTTAAAGAAAAATGAGTTTGGAAAGGAAAAAGGGGTTTAGAAATGAAAACGATTTAAATTTAGAATTTGGATTCGAAAAGTGCATGCATCTCATGTTGTTGGATTTGGTAACCGTCAGCCTGGTATGGGATGGGATTGACGGGACATCTAAAAACTGTAATGAAGCGTGGTACGGGACACGTGGAATAGGATTCACTCTGTCTGTGGGTAACTTGGGACAACTGTTCGCACCAAGAAACGATGAGGGCGGGGAGTGTCGCCGGGGCAGAGACCCAATCAAGGAAGCGGCTCCCAACAGGCTTCTAGTTGAGGTGGCGAACAGAGTGGCCTAGGTTGTGCATTGACAAGGTTGAGTCTAGATGTCGACCGGGTTCAACTGCATTTAAGCTGCAGCGACTATTTACATGCATATACATGTCAGTGGATGCGACAGTAGACGAAAGCTTGGTTGCTAGATTTAGAATTCCAAATTCCTGAATGGGAATTTCGTTTGTTTTATGTGTGAGTTTTAGCGAGGATGAGCAATAGGGGCAGAAGACCGACTGCTGGTGCATCGAGCTCGAGGGCTCCTCAGTCTGAAGGAGATCCTAGAATCGAGGAGATGATGAGAGTTCTGACTGAAGTGAGTAACTTGATGGCTAGGCAAGCTGCTGAGAGAGCTGCCACTGTAGCCCAAGCAGCTGAGGCCGCCTTGGCCGCTGCGTATGGAGCCAATGGGGGCAATGGGCATGGAAATGGGGGACGTCAGACTCATCACATAATGGAACAGTTTCTGAAGTTGCAGCCGTCGAAGTTTGATAGCAGTGGTGGTCCTGAAGTATCTGCCTTGTGGATCGAGCAGCTTGAGAAGGCTTTTACTGTTTTGGGATGCACCGATGAGGAGAAGGTTTTGTTGGCAACTTATCAGCTCTAGGGTACTGCGGATGATTGGTGGAAGGCCACCAGAGGACGGGTCTTTCCTGATGGCATGAGGCCAAACTAGGCCGCTTTCTGTGCGGTATTTAACGGAAAGTACTTTTCGGAGGCCGCCCAAGAGAGAAAAATGGAAGAGTTCATCAGGCTTCGCCAGGGGTCTATGACCGTGGACTAGTATGAAGGTGAATTTGCTAGATTGTCCAAGTTTGCTCGAAGACTGATTGAGGATCCGTGGGACAAGGCCAGAAGATTCAGGGAAGGTTTGAGATATAAATTGAAGAGTATGATAATCGCCACTGGATTGAGGGACTATAATGAGATTTATGAGCGATCCCTGGCGATAGAGCAAGACCTGCAAAAGAAGGCTGCCGCATCTGGATCGCGGTTTGTGCCAGGAAGGAACTTCAGAGACTTTGGCAAAAGGCCGATGAAGGATACCTGCAGGTTCGTTCCACCTGCGAGAAGGACTCTGGGAAAACCATCATTCCCCGGGAATCAGAACTGCCGTGACTATGGCAGGAGGCATGGGAACAGCCCTTGCCCAAGGAAGACTGGAGGCTGTTTTGGATGTGGGCAGATAGGGCATATTCTGAGGAACTGCCCGAAAAGAGGTCCGAGACCCCCGTTCCAGCCGGAACAGCAGCCGCCGATGGGGAATGCTCCTCAAGGGAATTAGAACCGTCCACCTGTTCAGGGACGAGTCTATGCAGTGGCGCGAAAGGACGCTGAGAACGCGCTAGGGGTGATCACAGGTACCGTCTCTCTCTATGGTCATGCTGCTTATGCTTTATTTGATCCGGGAGCGTCGCACTCCTTCGTATCTGCACGTTTTGCTGAGTTATCTGGGATGAATGTTAAGCCGTTGGATGTAACTTTGCATGTAACTACCCCGTTAAAAGATAGAGTGATTGTTGCGTTAGGATGTAAGGGGTGTAAGTTAGTTTTGGGCGATAGGGAGGAAGAGATCGATTTAGCCGTTTTGCCTATGTTTGATTTCGACGTGATTGTTGGCGTGGATTCGTTGGTTAGACATGGGGCAGTAATAGACTGTGGTAGGAGTGTGATACAACTAAACCCGGTAGGTCACCCCGGGTATGACTTTAGAGAAAATCGAGGAGGAACGTCGATTCCTTGGATTTCATCTCTGGAAGCGACTAAACTGATGGACGAGGGTTGTCTGGGATTTTTAGCGTCAGTATCAGATTCGACTGCTCAAGAGGTGAAGTTGGAGGAAGTGCCTGTAGTGAGAGAGTACCCGGACGTGTTTCCTCAAGAATTGCCTGGCTTGCCACCAGAGCGTGACGTAGAGTTTGTGATTGAGCTGGCACCTGGAACAGAGCCGATCTTGAAGGTGCAGATACAGGAACTGCTAGATAAAGGATTTATCCGCACTAGTGCTTCGCCGTGGGGAGCTCCGGTTCTGTTTGTTAAGGAGAAGGATGGATCGCTAAGACTGTGTATCGATTACAGACAGCTGGACCAAGTGACAATCAAGAACAAGTATCCTCTGCCAAGGATTGATGACCTGTTTGACCAGCTTCAAGGCGCATGTGTGTTCTCCAAGATAGACCTAAGGACAGGCTATCACCAATTGAGGATTAGGAAGGAGGACGTGCCTAAGATTGCCTTTAGGACGAGATATGGGCACTATGAGTTCACAGTTATGCCGTTTGGATTGACGAACGCCCCGGCAGCGTTTATGGATATGATGAATCGAGTGTTCAAGGAGTTTTTGGATCAGTTCGTGATAGTCTTCATTGATGACATTTTGGTGTATTCGAAGAGTTCTGAGGACCACGAGGAACACTTAAGAATTGTCCTGCAGACGCTAAGGGAACACTCGCTGTATGCGAAGTTTAGCAAGTGTGAGTTCTGGTTAAGCAGAGTGGCGTTCCTTGGACACATAGTATCTGGAGAAGGAATATCAGTGGATCCAGCAAAGATCGAGGCTGTAGAGAAGTGGCCGAGACTAACAACCGTGACTGAAGTGCGAAGTTTCCTTGGATTGGCTGGCTACTACAGATGCTTTGTGGAAAGGTTCTCGGTGATAGCGTCTCCTCTGACCCATTTGTTGAAGAAGGAAACGAGGTTTGAATGGACCAAGAAGTGCGAGGAGAGTTTTCAAGAGTTAGCTGCCATAGTGTTCGCACTGAAGATTTGGAGGTATTACTTGGTGGGAGAGAAATTTCAGATCTATACTGATCATCAGAGTTTGAAGTATTTGTTTTCGCAGAAGGAACTGAACATGAGGCAACGTCGTTGGATAGAGCTACTGAAGGACTACGATTGCGATATCCTATACCATCCAAGAAAGGCGAATAAGGTAGCGGATGCTCTGAGCAGAAAGTCGAGCATTGCGCATATGATGGTCAAGGAATGGACATTGCTGGAAGAAATCAGAGATTCTGAGTTCAAGGTCGAGGTAGGAACCCTCTCCAGTTTGATGGCTACCTTGCAGATTGAACCAGAGATTTAGCTAAGGATTAAGGAGTTGCAGTCTACAGATCCGGATATCCAGAAGATTGTGATGATGAATGCAAATGAGAGGAAGGCTGAGTACCAAGTAACTGCTGATGGAATATTGAAGTTTAGAGGACGTCTGTGCGTGCCAAACGATGAAGAGCTGAAGGAAAGGATTTTGTCTGAGGCGCATAGAAGTAATTACAGTATTCATCCAGGGAGTACGAAGATGTATCAGAATTTGCGTCAGCACTATTGGTGGAATGGAATGAAGGTGGATGTAGCTAAGCATGTAGCTAAGTGTCTGACGTGTCAACAAGTGAAGGCGCAGCATTGCAAGCCTGGAGGATTATTGCAACCACTAGAAATCCCAGAATGGAAATGGGAGCATGTCACTATGGATTTCGTGACTAGACTGCCAAGAAGTCAGGGGCAATGATTCGATATGGGTAATAGTGGACAGACTGACGAAATCAGCTCATTTCATTGCAGTATGAAAGGACTCTACGTTGGAAAGGTTGGCTGAATTGTACGTGAGGCAGATCGTGAGATTGCATGGAGTACCAGTAAGTATTGTATCAGACAGAGATCCTCGTTTCACAGCCACGTTTTGGAAGAGTTTGCAGGGTGCTTTGGGAACCGAGTTGAGATTCAGTACAACCTACCATCCTCACACAGATGGTCAGTCGGAAAGGACTATACAGACTCTGGAGGACATGCTGAGAGCATGTGTAATTGATTTCAAAGGAGGCCGGGAAGAGCAGTTACACTTGGTAGAGTTTACCTACAACAACAGTTATCAGCAGAGTATCAGAATGGCATCGTTTGAGGCATTGTATGGGAGAGCTTGCTGAACTCCGATTTGTTGGGATGAAGTTGGTGAGAAAAGCATAACAGGTCCAGAGTTAGTTTAGCAGTCAGTGGAGACAGTCAAGGTAATCAGGGACAGACTGAGAACCGCTCAGAGCAGGCAGAAAAGTTATGCAGACAGGAGACGTAAACCGTTGGAGTTTCAAGTTGGAGACCATGTATTCCTAAAGGTGTCGTCGATGCGAGGACTATCTCGGTTTGGCAAGAAAGGAGAGCTGAGTCCAAGATTTGTTGGGCCATTCGAGATTTCAGAAAAGATCGGGACACTGGCTTATCGTCTAGCACTGCCGCCGAATTTGTCGCAGATTCACAACGTGTTTCATGTATCGATGCTTCGGAAGTACGAGCCGGACCCTGGCCATATACTCGATCATGAAGTCATTGAAATGGATGACCGCGTCTCGTACGTGGAAAGGCCAGTAAGAATTGAAGATCGTAAGGGGCAGGTCTTGAGGAACAAGACAATACCGCTGGTCAAGGTTATCTGGGAGCATCATGGGACAGAGGGAGCGACCTGGGAAAGTGAGGGCGAGATGAGGAAGAAGTATCCGCATTTGTTTGAGTAGCCTATGTAATTTCTGTGTAGTTGTAAGGATTGGTGGATTGTAAATTTCGAGGGCGAAATTTTTATAAGGAGGGAAGAATTGTGACAGTATGAAAATTCGACCCAATTATCGGAATTTCTAAATGAATGGAAATACTTCGTTAATACACTCTGATCGACGCTCACTCAGGATTAGCTACCCTGAGATGACTAACCAAAGGGGAAAGGCTATCTGGGAAGAATTTCCCCAAACAGCCGCCCGTTGGTCTGAGACAGAAACAGAGTCGTTATTTAATGAAATTGACCACGAAATGAACTCCGACTTCGGAAAATCGAATTAGTAAGATAGACACAATTAAGAAATGAACTCAGTTTCAGAAATGTCGCCAGAAGGGCAGACAGCCGGTGTACGTCGAGAAGCAAGACGTGATTGGAAAATTACCGAAATGCCCTTGGTAAATACTCAGTCCTTAGGATTAGTTGAATTAGGATTTTTGAGAGTAGATTCGTTGAATCGAAATCAACTCCTGTCTGAAATTCGTTCGCGCTCGGGACCCGATCGGTGCATTTGGCACGCAAATCGAGGCAAGTCAAATCGGTTGTCAAATCAATCGATGTCTTGTCAATCCATCAATCACATCCATCGATCAATCAAGGTTCAATTCCCTAGGCAATCCATCAAGTCAATGTCAAGAGCTTATGTCACACCAAAGTACACATCCAAGTCACTATTCACTCACCTAACCCACATACCCATTTGACTTAACCTTTTTCACTCTCTCTCCTCCCTCATTTTCTCTCGTTCGGCTCCCTCACTTCTCTCTCTCCCTCTCCTCCTTCCTTCTTCGTTCGGCCGCCCGAGCCGCCTCCACCGCCGTGCCGCCCTTGCCGTCGCCTTGCCGTCGCCGTCGGCCACCCCTCTCCCTTGGCTTGTCTTGGTAAGTCTTCTAAGCCTTCTCCCTCTCATTTTCGTGACTTTGGGGACCCCGAATCCTACCCGAAATAGCCCATCCTTCCCTTCGTCGTTTCGCTCGTCGTCTTGTTTCAACTTGGACCCGAACTTGCCCCACCTTGTTCCCTTCGATTCCTCACGTTTTTGGTTTGGTAAATGGTTGTGTTAGGACTGTTGGAGCCCCTTGAACAGCCCGGATCAGCCGCCTCTCCTCCCCTTGCCGTGAGCTCTCTTGGCCGACCGGTACCTCTTTGGCCTTCGTCGTCATCCCGAGCCGGAATAAGTAAGCTCTACTACTAATCTTATTCTAGGTTAGTGGTATATGCTTGTAGAACGTTGTGATAGAGGCTGGTTGTGCTTGTTGTGGGGTTGAAAGGTGATTAAGGTTAAGATTTCCTTATGCTAACTTGTTGGAAACTTGATTGGGTTGAATATATGGGCTGTGGATTCATGGAATGGACCTTAGAATGTGTTTAGGGGCTGCAAATGGGTGGACTTAGGCGTGAAAGGGTGGGCCGAAAAACGAAGATGGGCTTGGGGACTTAATTCTAGGTTAATTGGGCCGAAACTTGATAAATTGGGCTTGTATTATCTAAGGGGCCATGAATGCATGAAATTGTGATTTAATTTGGGCCTAAATTTATGTGTGGAATGTTGAAATATGAAACCTAATTATGTATATGGGCTTGGGTTATCATATTGGGCCTAAAACAGTGGAAATGGGCTTGAATAATTGATCTTTTAAAATGGGCTTGGGCTCTACACGAATTTAATAATAATAATGGGCCCAAACCATATATTTAATTTAAGAAATAAATCATGGGCCTCGAACCTGGAAGTGGGCCTTAGGCCCAGTCGAACTTAACTAAATTAATTGGACCATTACTTAGGTTAAACCTTGGTTCGTATGGGTTCAATTAGGGGATCGCCTATGGTGAGCAATAGTATGACCAGATCGCGAGTAAGATGTTAATGCGAGCCTAGATGATCGAGAATCTGAATGTTTAGTACTAATCTTATAATCGTATGGCATGATGAACATGTGATTTATTAGACGATCAATTGATGGGCTTCGATATTATACTTGTGTACTTTCGCATGCATGCTCTGTGTTGAATTGTCGATGCAATCATTTAGGCCCCGCGTACATTCAGAGCATTGCATGGGTCACCGAAGATGTGACATGAGAATGTGCCCAAGATGGGGAAATGGAGAGAAAAGGGGGACCAACGTAAGGCGTCAGAAACGCAGTGTGGTATTTGCCGTGTGGCACTGAGATTGAGCCCTGATGGGAATTGGAGTGATAGGCGGGTTGATCCGTGGGATCCGTGATGGCCGCTTGAGGCCTGCAGCATTGCATGACATGACTGCTGATTGCTTGTTATTGCCCGTCTGTATTGTATAACTTGTATTATTATGTGGTTCGTGTTGGTTACGATGGGTCATAGTATCTTGGGAGATCGAGTGTGGTTGGACTCTGAACCCTGAACCCTAGATACTAGTTAGGACCGACCCCACTTGTATACCTTACCTTACGCTAGGATTAGTGGTGAGCTTGCCGAGTCCTCGACTCACTGGTGGTGGTTACCTTCCTTTTCAGATCCCGGACGCCAGTGATGGCTGCACCCCCGATGCTTTTTGGACTACCGATTCAGATGGATACTCAGATCACCCTCCATTTTGATATGCACGCTACTCTATGGCATAGGCATGTGACGACTGTCACGCCCCTGATCCCCACTCGGGAACGCGGCATCCCATTCCTGTGGAAGATACACATCGCGCTCGCCTGGTTTACGATATGCAACGGCCTAGGAAAATTTTCACTTCATCGCAACCAGACGACGCGGCCTTCAACGAACTTTCATACCTGCGGAAGCGTGCCTCCTATCCATCCACACAAACATACAAAGCAAAGGGTAGCATAGACAGAGTAAATACAAACAGCATTATATACATATCAAGTGTTAGGTACAGACCCCAAAGGAAAACACAACCTGCTGCCTAAGCTACGCTCTCACTGACATCAAAATACCAGACCAGCATCAGAAACTCAGTCCTGCTCAGGCTCCTCGTCGGAATCCTCCACGGGGTCCTCTTCTGGATCCTCCTCATCGGTATCCATGGCATCGCCCTCCTCGTGGCCATCAATCTCAGATCGTCCAGGGGACGGCAACTCCTGCAGTGGGTCGGGGTCAATCACCTGGCCTCCATACTCAGCAGGCTGCAGCCAGAATGGGTCCTCCTCCATGGGTATCGGGGAATCTCTCTAAGGTCCCTCAAAGCCATGAAGGCCCTCTCTAAACCAAGCCTCAAACCTATGGGGCACTAAGTAAGGACCTCCCTGATCTACGAGTACAGTCGTCACATGCCTATGCCATAGGGTAGCGTGCATATCAAAATGGAGGGTAACCTGAGTGTCCATCTGAATCGACAGACCAAAAAGCATCGGCGGAGCGGCCATCACTGGCGACCTGGATCTGAATAAGGAGGCAACCAACGCCAGTGAGTCGAGGACTCAGTAAGCTCACCACTAATCCTAGCGTAGGGTAGGGTATGCAAGTGGGGTCGGTCCTAACCAGTAACTAGGGTTCAAGGTTCAGAGTCCAATGCTCTCGATCTCCCCAGTTACCACCACACCTCATATAGCCAACACGAGCCTCATAATAATACCAGTTATGCAATACAGACGGGCAGTATCAAGCAATCAGCAATCATGCCATGCAAATGCTACAGGCCTCAAACGGCCATCACAGATCCCACGGATCAGCCCGCATATCACTCCAATTCCCATCAGGGCTCATTCTCAGTGCCACACGGCAATGCCACGCTGCGTCTCGGACGCCTTATGCTGGCCTCCCTTTTCTCTCCATTTCCCATCAGGGCGCAACCATCAGTGCCACACGGCGTGAAATCTCGGTGCTACATCGGCACGTACCACACTGCGTTTCTGACGCCTTACGTTGGTCTCCCTTTTCTCTCCACTTCCCCTCGGGGCACAATCTCATGTCACATCTCCGGTGACTCATGCAATGCTCTGAATGTATGCAGGGTCCAAATGATTGCATCAGAAATTCAACACAGAGCATGTATGCCAAGGAACATAAGCACAAGAGTAGAGCATGTCATTCGATCATCGATAATCTCATATTCATTGTACCATACATACGTAGGTCAATTGCAGCCACTCTCGACTTTCAATCAACTAAGCTTGTGTTACAGCTTGTACGCAATTCTACCATGCTATTAGTTACCCAAGGGCAATCCATTAATCGAGTCCATATAAATCAAGGTCTAATCTAATTAAGGGTCTTAATTAATCAAGCTATGTTCGACTGGGCCTAAGGCCCACTTCAAGACTTGAGGCCCAATATTTAATTCTTAAATTAAATCATATGGGTTGGGCCCATTATTTTATTAATTTCGTGTGAGGCCCAAGTCCATTTTTTTAAGATTTACTATTTAAGCCCATTTCCACTATTTTAAGCCCAAATTGATAACCCAAGCCCATATACACTTTTAGGTTTGATACTCTAATGTTCATGGACATAAATTAGGCCCAACTTAAGTAAATTTTCGTCCATTAGTGGCCCATTAGTTGGATTAGGCCCAATTAGTTTAGTTTTGGCCCAATTACTTGAAATAAAGGCTCCTAAGCCCATCACCATTCTTTGGCCCACTAAGACACAAGCCTAAGCCCATTATTTCGGTCCACCAACCAGGTTTTCGGGGTCCATTCATATGCCTAATCTGGTCCATCATCATGCTCGTTAGTTGCACTTAGGCCCGGTAGCTTGTTTTTGATCCATTGGTGCAAATTAAGTCCCCCAAGCCCACTAGTACCTCCCGGCCTCTCATCCTCACGCCTACACCATCCATTTGCAGCCCCTAAACACAACCTAAGGTCCAAACCTTGAATTCACAGCCTACATATTCAGCCGAACAATAATCTGACGAGTTAGTCTAACGTGCATTTCACATATTCACCCAATCCATGACCAAACCGAAATCATTAACCCAAGATGCTACCACCATAACCATATACAACTAACCTAGACTACGATTAAGAGTGAAGCTTACCAAATTTCGCTCGAGACAACGACGATGACGGCAAGGGACAACGGGTGGCTGAACGGAGCTCACGGCAAGGGAAGGAGAGGCGGCTGTTTGGGGGCTGTTCCAGGGGCTCTAAGAGTCCTAAGACAACCATTTACCAAGCCAAAAACGTGAGGAATGCAAGGGAACAAGGTGGGGCAAGTTCGAGTCCAAGTTGGTGCAAAACACGAATGAGACAACGATGGGAAGGAGGGGCTGTTTCGGGTAGCAAATGGGGGATTCAAGCCATGAAACTTGTAGGGAAGGTAGCTAAGACACTTACCTAGAGATAGGGACGAACGGCGGCGGCTGGCTTGGCCGGACGGCGGAGGAACGACGGGCGGCGTCGGGCAGCACGGCTGGAAGTTCAACCGAGAGAGAGGAGAGAGGTTAGGTCGGGTCGTGGCCTCTAAGTGTAACAGTCTGAAAATTCGACCCAAATATCGGAATTTCTAAAGGAATGGAAACACTTCGTTAATACCCTCTGATCGACGCTCACTCAGGATTAGCTACCCTGAGATGACCAACCGAAGGGGAAAGGCTAACTGGGGAGAATTTTCCAAACAGCCGCCCGTTGGTCTGAGACAGAGACGGAGTCGTTATTTAATGAAATTGACCACGAAATGAAATACGACTTCGGACAATCGAATTAGTAAGACAAACACAATTAAGAAATAAAGTCAGTTTCAGAAATGTCGCCAGAAGGGCAGACAGCCGGTGTACGTCGAGAAGCAAGACGTCAATGGAAAATTACCGAAATGCCCCCGGTAAATGCTCAGTCCTTAGGATTAATAGAATTAGGATTTTTGAGAGTAGATTCGACCGATCGAAATCAAATCCTGTCTAAAATTCGTTCGCGCTCGAGACCCGATCGGTGCATTTGGCACGCAAATCGAGGCAAGTCAAATCAATTGTCAAATCAATCAAATGTCTTGTCAATCAATCAATCCCATCATGGCACAATTTCCAAGGCAAGTCAATCATGGTTCAATTCCCAAGAATGTCAATCAACATGTCAAAGTACTAAATCAAATCCTAGTCACTATTCCCTAACTATTGACTACCTAACCCACTTACCCCTTCCACTTAACTCTCTTCTCTCTCTCCCCTCCCTCACTTTTCATTTTCGGCACCCCTCTCTCTCTCTCCCTCTCTCCCTTTCCCGAAAGCTCTCTCTCCCTCTCCTCCCCTTTGCTTCGTCCGACCGTGCCGCCGCAAGCCGCCGCCGTTCCGCCGCCTTGCCGCCACCGTCGGCCACCCCTCTCCCTTGGTACGCCTTGGTAAGTCTCCCTAGCTCATTCTTGTTCATTTCCCACGGCTTGGACCCCCACGAAAAGCCCGAAACAGCCCGCCTCCTCATCGTCGTTTTCTTCGTCGTTTCGCTTCCATTTGAACCCGAACTTGTTCCACCTTGTTTCCTTGCATCTCTCATGTCTTTGGCTTGGCAAATGGTCACCTTAGGACCCTTGGAACTCCGTGGAACCGTCGGAACAGCCACCGTTGCCGCCGCTCCCCTCCCTAAGCCGTGAGCTCCAACCGGCCGTTCCTTGCTCCGCCTCGCGTCGTCGTCATTTCCAACCCATATCCGGTAAGCTCTACCCCTAATCTTTGTTTAGGTTAGTAATATACATTTGTGGAATGTTAATAGAGGCCGATTATGATGATTTTAGTAAAGAGATTGCATGGTTCAAGCCTAGACAAGTAAGGTTGCGTTATGTGCATGGTGCAAGGGGTTAAACTAAGAGTTTGGAGGCTTGTAGAGGGCTGGAAATGTGGTATACAAGGCTGTGGAAATTCGATCTAGGCGTGTATACGGTGGACCGAAAGGGATTAATGGGCTTCGAGACTTAAATCACTTGAATCGGACCTAATACGAGCTACCGGGCCTAAATACAACTAATGGACTTACTAATGGTTGATATCCACCATCCGAGTGGGCCTTGAAAACATGATTAGTGGGCTGCAAATGTGGGCTTAGGCGTGTACTTAATGGGCCAAAGGGAACTAATGGGCTTGGAAGCTTTAAAAATCAAGTAATTGGGCCAAAACTAATCAGAATGGGCCAAATCTAGCTAGTGGGCCACTAATGGACGAAAATCCACTTAAATTGGGCCTAAATTAAGTCCATGAACATTAAAGAATGAAACCCAAAAATGTATATGGGCTTGGGTACTCAAATTGGGCCTAAAATAATGAATATGGGCTTGAATAGTAAACCTTTAGAAATGGGCTTGGGCCTTGCACGAAATTAATAAAAATAGGCCCAACCCATATGAATTAATTTAAGAATTAATTATTGGACCTCAACTATTGAAGTGGGCCTTAGGCCCAGTCGAACTTAGCTTGATTAATTAGAGGTTCTTAATTAGATTAGACCTTGGTTTATATGGGTTTGATTAACGAGTTGCCCTTGAGTAAGTGATGACAATGACAGACTCTTGTATGAGATGTAAGGCGAATTTAGATGATCGAGACTTTGAAAGTAGAGGCCTACGATCCATGTCTATTTGGTTGATGAACGTGAGGTTCACTGATCGATTGAATGATGTGCTCTACTCCTGTACTTGTATTTATTTGCATGCATGCTCTGTGTTGAGTTATTGATGTGATCATCTGGGCCCTGCATACATTCAGAGCATTGCATAAGTCACTGGGGATGTGATATGAGATTGTGCCCTGAGGGGAAGTGGAGAGAAAAGGGAGACCAACGTAAGGCGTCAGAAACGCAGTGTGGTACGGGCCTATGTGGCACCGAGAATTATGCCGTGTGGCACTGTTGGTAGTGCCCTGATGGGAGATGGAGAGAAAAGGGAGGCCAGCATAAGGCGTCCGAGACGCAGCGTGGCATGCCGTGTGGCACTGTTGGTAGAGCCCTGATGGGAATTGGAGTGATAGGCGGGCTGATCCATGGGATCTGTGATGGCCGTTTGAGGCCTATGGCATTTGCATAATGTTATTGCTGATTGTTGATATTGCCCGTCTGTATTGCATGAATTGTTGTGACGAAACTCGTATTGGCTATATGAGGCATGATGATAACTGGGGAGATCGAGAGCGTTGGACTCCGAGTACCAAACCCTAGTTACTAGTTAGGACCGACCCCACTCGTATATCCTACCATACGCTAGGATTAGTGGTGAGCTTGCTGAGTCCTCGACTCACTGGCGTTGGTTGCCACCTTTTTCAGATCCAGGTCGCTAGTGATGGATGTGCCACCGATGCTTTTTGGTCTGCCGATCCAGATGGACACCCAGGTTACCCTCCATTTTGATATGCACGCTACCCTATGGCATAGGCATGTGACGACTGTGCTCGTAGATCAGGGAGGTCCTTACTTAGTGCCCCATAGATTCGAGGCTTGGTTTAGAGAGGGCCTACATGGCTTTGAGGGACCCCAGAGAGATTCCCCGATTCCCATGGAGGAGGACCCGTTTTGGCTCCAGCCTGCAGAATATGGAGGCCAGGTGATCGACCCCGACCCGAAGCAGGAGTTGCCGTCTCCAGGGCGCTCCGAGATAGATGGCCACGAGGAGGGCGATGCGATGGATACCGAGGAGGATCCAGAGGAGGACCCTGTGGAGGATTCCGACGAGGAGGACTGAGTTATGGCAGAATCCCGATATTTTGAGGATTAGTAGAGCGTAGGATGATCTACAGCTAGTGGTTTTCTTTTGGTAGTCTGTACATAACGCTAATCGTATTTATGAAATGTTGTTTATGTTTATCTTGTCCATGCTACCCCTTTGCTATGTATGCTTGTGTGTATGGATAGGAGGCATGCTTCCGCAGGTATGAGAATTTGGCGCAAGTTGCGTCGTCTGGTCGCGACGAAGGGAAAGTATCCTTGGGCCGTCGCTTATCGTGAACCGGGCGAGCGCGAGGTGTATCTTCCGCAGGAACGGGATGCCGCGTTCCCGAGAAGGGATCCGGGGCGTGACACCACCGTTCGAGTGGTATCAAAGCAAGGTCAGCTCGATAAGTGACCGTTCGAGGTTTTGGAGTGATAAGGATGTTGATTTTGGGGTAGTTAGTTAGACAGACCCTAGACCTAAGGATTAGGAATGGTAGAATGCATGATTTGATTGGCGCATGTGATTGCTTAGCGGAATTGATTGTCTAGAGTAACCTTGGAATAAGGTATTTCATGCTAAGCTGCAGGTGCGTCAGGACCTGAGGTAAGGTTCTATGGATGCTGATTGCTGAATGCTAGTCTGTGAGGTATTGCATGTGGTTGTACGCCTAGTCGGCTGTCGCGCGCTGCTTGACCATCATGCATTGCATGATTTCTGCACCGAAAGAAAAATGGTTTAGAAATGGAAAATCATTGTTGAAAAAGGAGATTTGGATTTTGAAAGAAATGCATGCATTCATGTTGTTGGATTTGGTGACCGTCAGCCTGGTATGGGACAGGATTGACGGGACGTCTAAAAACTATGATGATGCGTGGTATGGGACACGTGGAGTGGGATTCTCTTTGTCTATGAATGACTTAGGACAACTGTTCGCACCAAGAAACGATGAGGGCGGGGAGTGGTCGCCGGGGCAGAGTCCTGATCAAGGAAGCGGCTCCCGACAGGCTTCTAGTTGAGGTTGCGAATAGAGTGGCATGGGTTATGCATTTTCAGGGTTGAGTCTAGATGTCAACCGGGTCCAACTGCATTTAAGCTGAGCGAATATTTACATGCATATACATGTCAGTGGACGCGACAGTAGACGAAAGCTTGGTTGTTAGATTTAGAATTCCGGATTCCTGAATGGGAATTTCGTTGTTTTAGGTGTGAGTGTTAGCAAGGATGAGCAATAGGGGCAGAAGACCGACTGCTGGTGCATCGAGCTCGAGGGCTCCTGAGTCTGAAGGGGACCCTAGGATCGAAGAGATGATGAGAGTTCTGACTGAAGTGAGTAACCTGATGGCTAGGCAAGCTGCTGAGAGAGCTGCCACTGTAGCCCAAGCAGCTGAGGCCGCCTTGGCCGCTGCGAACGGAGCCAATGGAGGCAATGGGCATGGAAATGGAGGACGTCAGACTCATCACATTGTGGAACAGTTTCTGAAATTGCAGCCGTCGAGGTTTGATGGCAGTGGTGGTCCAGAAGTAGCTGCCTTGTGGATCGAACAGCTTGAGAAGGCTTTTACTGTTCTGGGTTGCACCGATGAGGAGAAGGTTTCGTTGGCAACTTATCAGCTTCAAGGGACTGCAGATGACTGGTGGAAGGCTACTAGAGGGCGAGTCTTTCCGGATGGCATGAGGCCAAACTGGGCTGCTTTCTGTGCAGCATTTAATGGAAAGTATTTCTCTGAGGCACCCCAGGAAAGGAAAATGGAAGAATTCATTAGGCTCCGCCAAGGATCGTTGACCGTAGACCAGTATGAAGGCGAATTTGCCAGGCTATCCAAGTTCGCACGAAGGCTGATTGACGACCCATAGGATAAGGCCAGGAGATTCAGGGAAGGATTGAGGCCTGAGTTGAAGAGTATGATCATCGCCACTAGGCTGAGGGACTACAATGAGATTTATGAGCGAGCACTGGCGATAGAGCGAGATCTGCAGGAGAAGGCCGCCGCATCTGGATCGCGGTTTGTGCCAAGGGGGAACTTCAAAGACTTTGGCAAGAGGCCAATGAAGGACAACCGCAGGTTCGTTCCACCTGCGAGGAGAACCCTGGGAAAGCCATCGTTCCCTGGGAATCAGGTCTGCCGTGACTGTGGCAGGAGGCATGGGAACAGCCCTTGCCCAAGGAAAACTGGAGGCTGCTTTGGATGTGGCCAAACGGGGCATATTCTGAGGAACTGCCCGAGGAAGGGTCAGAGACCCCCGTTCCAGCACCAACAACAGCAACAACCGCAGATGGTGAACGCTCCGCAAGGAAACCAGAACCGTCCGCCTGCTCAGGGACGAGTATATGCAATGGCGCGCAAGGACGCTGAGAATGCGCCAGGGGTGATCACAGGTACCGTTTCTCTCTGTGGCCATACCGCTTATGCCTTGTTTGATCCGGGAGCGTCGCACTCTTTCGTATCTGCACGTTTTGTTGGGTTGTCCGGAATGAATGTTAAGCCATTGGATGTGACCTTGCATGTAACCACCCCGCTGAAGGATAGAGTGATTATTGCGTTAGGATGTAAGGGGTGTAAGTTAGCTCTGGGCGATAGGCAAGAAGAAATTGACTTAGCTGTTCTGCCCATGTATGATTTTGATGTGATTGTTGGCATGGATTGGCTAGTTAGGCATGGTGCAGTGGTAGACTATAGTAGGAGTATCATACAGCTAAACCCAGTAGGCCACCCTGGGTATGAATTTAAGGGAAATCGTGGAGGAACGTCGATTCCTTGGATCTCATCTTTAGAGGCGACCAAGTTAATGGATGAAGGTTGCCTGGGATTTTTGGCATCAGTATTAGATTCGTCTGCCCTAGAAATGAAGTTAGAAGAAGTGCCTGTAGTAAGTGAGTATTCAGATGTATTTCCTCAAGAGTTGCCTGGATTGCCACCTGAGCGTGAAGTAGAATTTATGATTGAATTGGCACCTGGAACGGAGCCGATCTCGAAAGCACCGTATAGGATGTCGTTATCGGAATTGAAGGAATTGAAGGATGGATCAGTGCTTCACCATGGGGAGCTCCGGTGCTGTTTGTTAAGAAAAAGGATGGATCACTAAGGCTGTGCATCGATTACAGACAGCTGAACCAAGTGACGATCAAGAATAAGTATCCTCTACCAAGGATTGATGACCTGTTCGACCAACTTCAAGGCGCTTGCGTGTTCTCCAAGATAGACCTAAGGACAGGCTATCACCAGTTAAGGATTAAGAAAGAGGATGTGCCTAAGACTGCTTTTAGGACGAGGTATGGGCACTATGAGTTCACCGTTATGCCGTTTGGATTGACAAATGCTCTAGCCGCATTTATGGATATGATGAATCGAGTGTTCAAGGAGTTTTTGGATCAATTCGTGATAATCTTCATTGATGACATCTTGGTATATTCGAAGAGTTCTGAGGACCACGAAGAACACTTAAGGATCGTCCTGCGAACGCTAAGGGAACATTCGCTGTATGCGAAGTTCAGTAAGTGTGAGTTCTGGCTGAGTAGAGTGGCGTTTCTTGGTCATATAGTATCTGGAGAAGGAATATCAGTGGACCCATCTAAGATTGAAGCAGTAGAGAAATGGCCGAGACCTACGACCGTGACGGAAGTGCGAAGTTTCCTTGGATTGGCTGGGTATTATAGACGCTTCGTGGAAAGATTCTCTGTGATAGCGTCTCCTCTGACGCGTTTGTTGAAGAAGGAAACAAAGTTTCAATGGACTGAGAAATGCGAGGAGAGTTTTCAGGAGTTGAAGGATCGATTGACTTCCGCACCAGTCTTAACCATTCCGTCTGGACCAGGAGGATTTGAGATATACAGCGATGCGTCATTAAGAGGATTGGGGTGTGTCTTGATGCAGCATGGACGAGTGGTAGCTTATGCATCTCGACAGTTGAGGCCGCATGAGATGAATTACCCGACGCACGACTTGGAGTTAGCTGCCATAATATTTGCATTGAAGATTTGGAGGCATTACTTGGTGGGGGAGAAATTTCAGATCTACACCGATCATCAGAGTTTGAAGTATCTATTTTCGCAGAAAGAGTTGAATATGAGACAGCGTCGTTGGATGGAGTTGTTGAAGGACTACGACTGTGATATTCTATATCACCCAGGAAAGGCGAATAAGGTAGCGGATGCTCTGAGTCGGAAGTCGAGCATTGCGCATATGATGGTCAAGGAGTGGACATTACTGGAGGAAATCAGAGATTCTGAGTTCAAGGTCGAGGTAGGAAACCTCTCGAGTCTGATGGCTACGTTGCAGATCGAACTAGAGATTCAGCTAAGAATCAAGGAGATGCAATCTACGGACCCGGACATTCAGAAGATTGTGGCGATGAATGCAGACGAGAGGAAGGCCGAGTTCCAAGTGACTGCTGACGGAATATTGAAGTTTAGAGGACGTCTGTGCGTGCCTAATGACGAGGCGCTAAAGGAAAAGATTTTGTCCGAGGCACACAGAAGTAACTACAGTATTCATCCAGGGAGTACTAAGATATATCAGAATTTGCGTCAGCACTATTGGTGGAATGGAATGAAGGTGGATGTGGCTAAGCATGTGGCTAAGTGTCTGACGTGTCAACAGGTAAAGGCACAGCATTGCAAGCCTGGAGGATTATTGCAACCATTGGAAATCCCAGAGTGGAAATGGGAGCATGTCACTATGGATTTTGTGACAGGATTGCCAAGAAGTCAGAGAGGCAATGATTCGATTTGGGTAATAGTGGACAGACTGACGAAATCAGCTCATTTCATTGCAGTACGAAAGGACTCCACCTTGGAAAAGTTGGCTGAATTGTACGTGAGGCAGATAGTGAGATTGCATGGGGTACCAGTAAGTATTGTATCAGACAGAGATCCTCGCTTCACCGCTACATTTTGGAAGAGTCTGCAGGGTGCGCTGGGAACAGAGTTAAGATTCAGTACAGCTTACCACCCTCAGACAGATGGTCAATCGGAAAGGACGATACAGACTTTGGAAGACATGCTGAGAGCTTGTGTGATTGATTTCAAAGGAGGCTGGGAAGAGCAGTTGCATTTGGTGGAATTCGCCTACAACAACAGCTACCAGCAGAGTATCAAAATGGCACCATTTGAGGCACTGTATGGAAGGGCCTGTAGAACGCCAATCTGTTGGGACGAAGTTGGTGAGAAAAGCATAACAGGCCCAGAATTAGTGCAGCAGTCAGTTGAGGCAGTCAGAGTGATCAGAGACAGATTGAGGACTGCGCAGAGTAGGCAGAAGAGTTATGCAGACAAGAGACGTAAGCCATTGGAATTCCAAGTTGGAGATCATGTGTTTCTGAAGGTGTCACCGATGCGAGGACTATCTCGGTTTGGCAAGAAAGGAAAGTTGAGTCCAAGATTTGTTGGGCCATTCGAGATCCTGGAGAAGATCGGGACACTGGCTTACCGTCTAGCATTGCCGCCAAACTTATCGCAGATTCATAATGTGTTTCATGTTTCGATGCTTCGAAAGTATGAGCCGAACCCTGGCCATATACTCGATCATGAAGTCATTGAAATGGATGACCGCGTCTCATACGTGGAAAGGCCAGTAAGGATTGAAGATCGTAAGGAGCAAGTCTTAAGGAATAAGACGATTCCGCTGATCAAGGTTATCTGGGAACACCATGGGACTGAAGGAGCGACTTGGGAAAGCGAGGATGAAATGAAGAAGAAGTATTCGTACCTGTTTGAGTAGATCAATGTGATTTCTGTTTGTTGTAAGGATTGGTGGATGTAAATTTCGAGGACGAAATTTTTATAAGAAGGGAAGAATTGTAACAGTCTGAAAATTCGACCCAAATATCGAAATTTCTAAAGGAATGGAAACACTTCGTTAATACCCTCTGATCGACGCTCACTCAGGATTAGCTACCCTGAGATGACCAACCGAAGGGGAAAGGCTAACTGGGGAGAATTTTCCAAACAGCCGCCCGTTGGTCTGAGACAGAGACAGAGTCGTAAATTAATGAAATTGACCACGAAATGAAATCCGACTTCGGACAATCGAATTAGTAAGACAAACACAATTAAGAAATAAAGTCAGTTTCAGAAATGTCGCCAGAAGGGCAGACAGCCGGTGTACGTCGAGAAGCAAGACGTCAATGGAAAATTACCGAAATGCCCCCGGTAAATGCTCAGTCCTTAGGATTAATAGAATTAGGATTTTTGAGAGTAGATTCGACCGATCGAAATCAAATCCTGTCTAAAATTCGTTCGCGCTCGAGACCCGATCGGTGCATTTGGCACGCAAATCGAGGCAAGTCAAATCAGTTGTCAAATCAATCAAATGTCTTGTCAATCAATCAATCCCATCATGGCACAATTTCCAAGACAAGTCAATCATGGTTCAATTCCCAAGAATGTCAATCAACATGTCAAAGTACTAAATCAAATCCTAGTCACTATTCCCTTACTATTGACTACCTAACCCACTTACCCCTTCCACTTAACTCTCTTCTCTCTCTCCCCTCCCTCACTTTTCATTTTCGGCACCCCTCTCTCTCTCTCCCTCTCTCCCTTTCCCGAAAGCTCTCTCTCCCTCTCCTCCCCTTTGCTTCGTCCGACCGTGCCGCCGCAAGCCGCCGCCGTTCCGCTGCATTGCCGCCACCGTCGGCCACCCCTCTCCCTTGGCACGCCTTGGTAAGTCTCCCTAGCTCATTCTTGTTCATTTCCCACGGCTTGGACCCCCATGAAAAGCCCGAAACAGCCCGCCTCCTCATCGTCGTTTTCTTCGTCGTTTCGCTTCCATTTGAACCCGAACTTGTTCCACCTTGTTTCCTTGCATCTCTCATGTCTTTGGCTTGGCAAATGGTCACCTTAGGACCCTTGGAACTCTGTGGAACCGCCGGAACAGCCACCGTTGCCGCCGCTCCCCTCCCTAAGCCGTGAGCTCCAACCGGCCGTTCCTTGCTCCGCCTCGCGTCGTCGTCATTTCCAACCCATATCCGGTAAGCTCTACCCCTAATCTTTGTTTAGGTTAATAATATACATTTGTGGAATGTTAATAGAGGCCGATTATGATGATTTTAGTAAAGAGATTGCATGGTTCAAGCCTAGACAAGTAAGGTTGCGTTATGTGCATGGTGCAAGGGGTTAAACTAAGAGTTTGGAGGCTTGTAGAGGGCTGGAAATGTGGTATACAAGGCTGTGGAAATTCGGTCTAGGCGTGTATAGGGTGGACCGAAAGGGATTAATGGGCTTCGAGACTTAAATCACTTGAATCGGACCTAATACGAGCTACCGGGCCTAAATACAACTAATGGACTTACTAATGGTTGATATCCACCATCCGAATGGGCCTTGAATACATGATTAGTGGGCTGCAAATGTGGGCTTAGGCGTGTACTTAATGGGCCAAAGGGAACTAATGGGCTTGGAAGCTTTAAAAATCAAGTAATTGGGCCAAAACTAATCAGAATGGGCCAAATCTAGCTAGTGGGCCACTAATGGACGAAAATCCACTTAAATTGGGCCTAAATTAAGTCCATGAACATTAAAGAATGAAACCCAAAAATGTATATGGGCTTGGGTACTCAAATTGGGCCTAAAATAATGAATATGGGCTTGAATAGTAAACCTTTAGAAATGGGCTTGGGCCTTGCACGAAATTAATAAAAATAGGCCCAACCCATATGAATTAATTTAAGAATTAATTATTGGACCTCAACTATTGAAGTGGGCCTTAGGCCCAGTCGAACTTAGCTTGATTAATTAGAGGTTCTTAATTAGATTAGACCTTGGTTTATATGGGTTTGATTAACGAGTTGCCCTTGAGTAAGTGATGACAATGACAGACTCTTGTATGAGATGTAAGGCGAATTTAGATGATCGAGACTTTGAAAGTAGAGGCCTACGATCCATGTCTGTTTGGTTGATGAACGTGAGGTTCACTGATCGATTGAATGATGTGCTCTACTCCTGTACTTGTATTTATTTGCATGCATGCTCTGTGTTGAGTTATTGATGTGATCATCTGGGCCCTGCATACATTCAGAGCATTGCATAAGTCACTGGGGATGTGACATGAGATTGTGCCCTAAGGGGAAGTGGAGAGAAAAGGGAGACCAACGTAAGGCGTCAGAAACGCAGTGTGGTACGGGCCTATGTGGCATCGAGAATTATGCCGTGTGGCACTGTTGGTAGTGCCCTGATGGGAGATGGAGAGAAAAGGGAGGCCAGCATAAGGCGTTCGAGACGCAGCGTGGCATGCCGTGTGGCACTGTTGGTAGAGCCCTGATGGGAATTGGAGTGATAGGCGGGCTGATCCATGGGATCTGTGATGGCCGTTTGAGGCCTGTGGCATTTGCATAATGTTATTGCTGATTGTTGATATTGCCCGTCTGTATTGCATGAATTGTTGTGACGAAACTCGTATTGGCTATATGAGGCATGATGATAACTGGGGAGATCGAGAGTGTTGGACTCCGAGTACCAAACCCTAGTTACTAGTTAGGACCGACCCCACTCGTATATCCTACCCTACGCTAGGATTAGTGGTGAGTTTGCTGAGTCCTCGACTCACTAGCGTTGGTTGCCACCTTTTTCAGATCCAGGTCGCTAGTGATGGATGTGCCACCGATGCTTTTTGGTCTGCCGATCCAGATGGACACCCAGGTTACCCTCCATTTTGATATGCACGCTACCCTGTGGCATAGGCATGTGACGACTGTACTCGTAGATCAGGGAGGTCCTTATTTAGTGCCCCATAGATTCGAGGCTTAGTTTAGAGAGAGCCTACATGGCTTTGAGGGACCCCAGAGAGATTCCCCCATTCCCATGGAGGAGGACCCGTTTTGGCTCCAGCCTGCAGAATATGGAGGCCAGGTGATCGACCCCGACCCGAAGCAGGAGTTGCCGTCTCCAGGGCGCTCCGAGATAGATGGCCACGAGGAGGGCGATGCGATGGATACCGAGGAGGAGGATCCAGAGGAGGACCCTGTGGAGGATTCCGACGAGGAGGACTGAGTTATGGCAGAATCCCGATGTTTGGAGGATTAGTAGAGCGTAGGATGATCTACAGCTAGTGGTTTTCTTTTGGTAGTCTGTACCTAACGCTAATCGTATTTATGAAATGTTGTTTATGTTAATCTTGTCCATGCTACCCCTTTGCTATGTATGCTTGTGTGTATGGATAGGAGGTACGCTTCCGCAGGTATGAGAATTTGGCGCAAGTTGCGTCGTCTGGTCGCGACGAAGGGAAAGTATCCTTGGGCCGTCGCTTATCGTGAACCAGGCGAGCGCGAGGTGTATCTTCCGCAGGAACGGGATGCCGCGTTCCCGAGAAGGGATCCGGGGCGTGACACTAAGGACCACACGGTCACGGGGATGAAGAGGCTAGGGTCAAAGGAACTCACCGGAGGAAGATGAGGTGACGACGGCGGCTGGACGGTGGCGGCACGGGCGGTGGAACGACGGCGATGGGAGGAGGCTCGGCGGGCGGAGAAGCAAGGAAGGAGAACACACACGCGCCTTGAAGTTGGTCGAACAGGTCATCAATCCTTGGCGGAGGATATTTGTTCTTGATCGTCACCTGGTTCAGCTGTCTGTAGTCAATACACAGTCTTAGCGATCCATCCTTTTTCTTGACAAACAGCACCGGAGCTCCCCATGGCGAAGCACTAGGGCGGATTAATCCTTTATCCAGTAGTTCCTGCATCTGCACCTTCAATTCCTTCAGTTCCGATAATGACATCCTGTACGGTGCTTTCGAGATCGGCCCAGTTCCAGGTGCCAGCTCAATCACAAACTCCACTTCACGCTCTGGTGGCAAGCCAGACAATTCTTGAGGGAATACATCCGGGTATTCTCTCACTACAGGCACTTCCTCCAACTTCACCTCTTGAGCAGTCGAATCAGATACTGACGCTAAAAATCCCAGACAACCCTCGTCCATCAGTTTGGTTGCTTCCAACGACGAGATCCAAGGAATCGACGTTCCTCCTCGATTCCCTCTAAAGTCATACCCGGGGTGGCCCACTGGGTTTAGCTGAATCATACTCCTACCACAGTCTATCACTGCACCATGCCTAACTAGCCAATCCATGCCAACAATCACGTCGAAATCAAACATAGGTAAAACAGCTACATCGATCTCTTCCTCTCTATCGCCCAGAACTAACTTACACCCCTTACATCCTAGCGCAACAATCACTCTATCCTTTAACGGGGTGGTTACATTAGATATCTCATACGAATTCCCATTGTACTATCGTTTATCATAGGCGATTCCCTGATTGAACCCATACAAATTAAGTTCCACCTTAGCGGACTCGGTCACTCAGTCTAAGCCCAATAACCCATGTTAGTTCCCTGAGAGTTAGTAACCCACGATCAATGAATTAGTCGTCTTGATATATATATATCCTTGGGTTTTAACGAATTAGACTTAGCTTAGGTTTTGGCCTAATTAATTAGTTTGGGTTCAACTGGGCCTAAGGCCCATTCCAAGGTTTAAGGCTCATGATTTATTTCTTAAATTAAAATATATGATTTAGGCCCATTATTATATTAATTTCGTGCAAAGTGTGACAGTCTGAAAATTCGACCCGATTATCGGAAATTCTAAATGAATGGAAATACTTCGTTAATACACTCTGATCGACGCTCACTCAGGATTAGCTACCCTGAGATGACTAACCGAAGGGGAAGGGCTATCTGGGAAGAATTTTCCAAACAGCCGCCCGTTGGTCTGAGATAGAGACAGAGTCGTTATTTAATGAAATTGACCACAAAATGAAATCCGACCTTGGACAATCGAATCAGTAAGATAAACACAATTAAGAAATGAACTCAGTTTCAAAAATGTCGCCAGAAGGGCAGACAGCCGGTGTACGTCGTGAAGCAAGACGTGATTGGAAAATTACCGAAATGCCCCCGGTAAATGCTCAGTCCTTAGGATTAGTAGAATTAGGATTTTTGAGAGTAGATTCGATTAATCGAAATCAAATCTTGTCTGAAATTCGTTCGCTCTCGGGATCCGATCGGTGCATTTGGCACGCAAATCGAGACAAGTCAAATCAATCGATGTCTTGTCAATCCATCAGTCAAATCTATCAGTCACATCATGGCACGATTTCCAAGAATGTCAACCCATCAATCCATCAAGTAAATCAAGTGTCATTCAAGCATAGTAAACATCATATCCTTAACACTATTACCCCATTACCTACCCCACTAACCCATTTGAATTTGACTTAAGCCTTGCCCTCTCTCTCTCCTCCCTCACTCTCTCATTTTCGGCAACACCCTCACCTCTCTCTCCCTCCCGAAATCTCTCCCCCTCACGGTTTCTCCTTGGCCGCCGTCCGCCGCTCAGTCCCGTCGCCATCAGCCGCCTCCACCAGCCACGAACACTCCTAGGTGAGTCCCTCATGCCCTCTCCTTGTTACCTTCTTGGCCTCAAGAGTCCTTAAGGTCCGACCGAACCTCATTCTCCTTCTCCTTCCTTGTGCCGTAGCCGTCCGCCGCCCGTTCAGCCACCCACGTCGTCGTCATTCCTCACCGTCCGACCACTAGCCTCCGTCACCGACTCACCTCCATCCCGGTAAGCCTCCCATCTGACTCTCCTCTCATTTCAATGGCGGAATGCCACCGTTTAAGCCTCGGAACAGCCCCCTCTCCCCTTGGTTCTTCCGCCCGTTGTAAATGCCGAGAGCACACCGGCCAACCCAACTCCTCTCACCCGGTTCCATGACCATCCTAACGCTTGAAAATGTTGGTTTTAGGCCTCGAGGGTTCCGTGGGACCGCCGGTGCAGCCGCTCCCACCCATCCTTGCCGTGAGCTCCTTCGGCCACCGTGGGCCTCTTTCGTTGCCGTCGTCCGTCCCGCTCCAATAAGTAAGCTCTACCCCTAATCTTGGTTTAGGTTAGTAGTATATATTTGTGGAATGCCAATAGAGGCTGTTTGTGATGATTGTTAGAAGAGATTGCATGATTCAAGCGTAGGCAAGCAAGGTTATGTCAAGCGGTTGTGTATGAGGCTAAACCGAGAGCTTAGAGGCTTTTAGAGGGGCTGGAAATTTGGTATACAAGGCTGTGGGAGTTCGGTTTGGGCGTGTATGGGGTGGCCGAAGTGTATTAGTGGGCTCGAGAAATTGAATAAGGCAAGTTGAGCTTAAAATAAGCTAACGGGCCTAAGATACCCTAATGGACTTGCTAATGGACATGATTAACAATCTGAATGGGCCTCGAAAACATGATTAGTGGGCTGATTTAGTGGGCTTAGGCGTGTGGTTTAATGGGCCAAAGTAAGGTGTTGGGCTTATGAGCCTTTATTTCAATTAATTGGGCCAAAACTAAACTAATTGGGCCTAATCAAACCAATGGACCACTAATGGACGAAAATCCACTTAAATTGGGCCTAATTTATGTCCATGAATATTAAAGAATGAAACCCAAAAGTGTATATGGGCTTGGGTTATCACTTTGGGCCTAAAATAATGGAAATGGGCTTAAATAGTAATTCCTTAAAAATGGGTTTGGGCCTCACACGAAATTAATAAAATAATAGGCCCAACCCATATGATTTAATTTAAGAATTTATTATTGGGCCTCAACTTTGAACTGGGCCTTAGGCCCAGTCGAACTTAGCTCGATTAATTAAAGAACCTTAATTAGATTAGACCTTGGTTTATATGGGCTCGATTAATGGGTTGCCCTTGGGTAAGTAATGGTATGGTAGAATCTTGTATGAGATGTAAGGCGAACTTAGATGATCGAAACTTCGTGAGTAGAGGCATTTGATCTATGTCTGCTTGGCTCGATGAACATGAGATCGATTGAATGGCTGAATGACGTACTCTGCTCTTGCACTTATGTTTCTTGGCATGCATGCTCTGTGTTGAATTGTCGATGTGATCATTTGGGCCCTGCATACGTTCAGAGCATTGCATGAGTCATCGAAGATGTGACATGAGAATGTGCCCAAGATGGGGAAATGGAGAGAAAAGGGAGACCAACGTAAGGCGTCTGAAACGCAGTGTGGTATTTGCCGTGTGGCACTGAGATTGAGCCCTGATGGGAATTGGAGTGATAGGCGGGCTGATCCATGGGATCCGTGATGGCCGCTTGAGGCCTGCAGCATTGCATGACATGATTGCTAATTGTTTGATATTGCCCGTCTGTATTGTACAACTTGTATTATTATGTGGTTCGTGTTGATTACGATGGGTTATAGTATCTTGGGAGATCGAGAGTGGTTGGACCCTGAACCCTGAAACCTAGATACTGGTTAGGACCGACCCCACTTGTATATCCTACCCTACGCTAGGATTAGTGGTGAGCTTGCTGAGTCCTCGACTCACTGGTGGTGGTTACCTTCCTTTTTCAGATCCCAGACGCCAGTGATGGCTGCACCCCCGATGCTTTTTGGACTGCCGATTCAGATGGACACTCAGATCACCCTCCATTTTGATATGCACGCTACTCTATGGCATAGGCATGTGACGACTGTACTAGTAGATCAGGGTGGACCCTACCTTGTACCCCATAGGTTCGAGGCTTGGTTTAGAGAGGGCCTTCATGGCTTTGAGGGACCCCAGAGAGATTCCCCGATACCCATGGAGGAGGACCCATTCTGGCTGCAGCCTGCCGAGTATGGAGGCCAGGTGATCGATCCCGACCCACTGCAGGAGTTGCCGTCCCCGGGACGATCTGAGATTGATGGCCACGAGGAGGGCGATGCCATGGATACAGATGAGGAGGATCCAGAAGAGGACCCCGTGGAGGATTCCGACGAGGAGCCTGAGGAGGACTGAGTTTCTGATGCTGGCCTGGTATTTTGATGTTAGTGAGGGCGTAGGTTAGGCAGCAGGTTGTGGTTTCTTTTTGGGGTCTGTACCTAACGCTTGATATGTATATAATGCTGTTTGTATTTACTCTGTCTATGCTACCCTTTGCTTTGTATGCTTGTGTGGATGGATAGGAGGCACGCTTCCGCAGGTATGAAAGTTCGTTGAAGGCCTCGTCGCCTGGTCGCGACGAAGCGAAAATTTTCCTGGGCCGTCGTATATCGTGAACCAGGCGAGTGCGAGGTGTATCTTCCGCAGGAACGGGATGCCGTGTTCCCGAGTGGGGATCAGGGGCGTGACATCCCCGTTCGAGTGGTATCAGAGCAAGGTCAGCTCGATATGAGACCGTTCGAGGTTCTGGAGTGATAAGGATGTTGATTTTGGGGTAGTTAGATAGACAGACCCTAGACCTAGGAATAGAAAAGGATACAATGCATGAATTGATTGACGCATGTGAATGCTTAGTTCGATTGGTTGCCAAGAGTAGACTGAGGCAGAGGTATTCTGAACTAAGTTGCAGGTGCGTCAGGACCTGAGGTAAGGTTCTAAGGCAGAGCCCCATGAGTAGGGCGCTTGATTGCTGATTGCTGAATGTTAGCCTGTGAGATATTGCTTGTGGTTGTACGCTTAGTCGGCTGTCGCGCGCTGTCTGACCATCATGCATTGCATGATTTCTGCATTAAAGGCAAAATGGTTTATAAATGAAAGTTGTTAAAAGGGGGATGTGGATTTGAAAAGTGCATGCATCTCATGTTGTTGGATTTAGTGACCGTCAGCCTGGTATGGGACAGGATTGACGGGACGTCTAAAAACTATGATGAAGCGTGGTATGGGACACGTGGAGTGGGATTCTCTCTGTCTTTGGGTGACTTAGGACAACTGTTCGCACCAAGAAACGATGAGGGCGGGGAGTGGTCGCCGGGGCAGAGACCTGATCAAGGAAGCGGCTCCCGACAGGCTTCTAGTTGAGGTGGCGAACAGAGTGGCCTAGGTTGTGCATTTTCAGGGTGAGTCTAGATGTCGACCGGGTTCAACTGCATTTAAGCTGCAGCGACTATTTACATGCATATACATGTCAGTGGACGCGACAGTAGACGAAAGCTTGGTTGCTAGATTTAGAATTTCGAATTCCTGAATGGGAATTTCGTTGTTTTAGGTGTGAGAGCTAGCGAGGATGAGCAATAGGGGCAGAAGACCGACTGCTGGTGCATCGAGCTCGAGGGCTCCTGAGTTTGAAGGGGACCCTAGGATCGAAGAGATGATGAGAGTTCTGACTGAAGTGAGTAACCTGATGGCTAGGCAAGCTGCTGAGAGAGCTGCCACTGTTGCCCAAGCAGCTGAGGCCGCCTTGGCCGCTGCGAATGGAGCCAATGGAGGCTATGGGCATGGAAATGGAGGACGTCAGACTCATCATATTGTGGAGCAGTTTCTGAAGTTGCAGCCGTCGAGGTTTGATGGTAGTGGTGGTCCAGAAGTAGCTGCCTTGTGGATCGAACAGCTTGAGAAGGCCTTTACTGTTCTGGGTTGCACCGATGAAGAGAAGGTGTCGTTGGCAACTTATCAGCTTCAAGGGACTGCAGATGACTGGTGGAAGGCCACTAGAGGACGAGTCTTTCCTGATGGCATGAGGCCAAACTGGGCTGCTTTCTGTGCAGCATTTAATGGAAAGTATTTCTCTGAAGCAGCACAAGAGAGGAAAATGGAAGAGTTCATTAGGCTTCGCCAAGGATCTATGACCGTGGATCAGTACGAGGGTGAGTTTGCCAGATTGTCCAAGTTCGCACGAAGGCTGATTAAGCGTGGGACAAAGCCAGAAGGTTCCGAGAAGGTTTGAGACCAGAGCTGAAGAGCATGATCATCGCTACTAGGCTAAGGGACTACAATGAGATTTATGAGTGAGCCCTGGCGATAGAGCGAGATCTGCAGGAGAAGGCCGCCGCATTTGGATCGCGGTTTGTGCCAAGAGGGAACTTCAGAGACTTCGGCAAGAGGCTAATGAAGGACACCCGCAGGTTCGTTCCACCTGCAGGAAGGACTCTGGGAAAACCGTCGTTCCCCGGGAATCAGAACTGCCGTGACTGTGGCAGGAGGTATGGGAACAGCCCTTGCCCAAGGAAGACTGGAGGCTGCTTTGGATGTGCCAGACAGGGCATATTCTGAGGAACTGCCTGAGAAGAGGTCTGAGACCCCCGTTCCAGCCGCATCAGCAGCCGCCGATGGTAAATGCTCCTCAGGGGAATCAGGACCGTCCACCTGCTCAAGGACGAGCTTATGCAGTGGCGCGAAAGGACGCTGAAAACGCGCCAGGGGTGATCACAGGTACCGTCTCTCTCTGTGGTCATGCTGCTTATGCTTTGTTTGATCCGGGAGCGTCGCACTCCTTCGTATCTGCACGTTTTGCTGAGTTATCTGGGATGAACGTTAAGCCGTTGAATGTGACCTTGCATGTAACCACCCCGTTAAAAGATAGAGTGATTGTTGCGTTAGGATGTAAGGGGTGTAAGTTAGTTCTGGGCAATAGAGAGGAAGAGATCGATTTAGCTGTTTTACCTATGTATGATTTCGACGTGATTGTTTGTCACGCCCCGGATCCCTTCATCGGGAACGCGGCATCCCGTTCCTGCGGAAGATACACCTCGCGCTCGCCTGGTTCACGATAAGCGACGGCCCAGGGATACTTTCTCTTCGTCGCGACCAGACGACGCAACTTGCGCCAAATTCTCATACCTGCGGAAGCGTGCCTCCTATCCATACACACAAGCATACATAGCAAAGGGGTAGCATGGACAAGATAAACATAAACAACATTTCTTAAATACGATTAGCGTTAGGTACAGACTACCAAAAGAAAACCACTAGCTGTAGATCATCCTACGCTCTACTAATCCTCAAAACATCGGAATTCTGCCATGACTCAGTCCTCCTCGTCGGAATCCTCCACAGGGTCCTCCTCTGGATCCTCCTCCTCGGTATCCATTGCATCGCCCTCCTCGTGGCCATCTATCTCGGAGCGCCCTGGAGACGGCAACTCCTGCTTCGGGTCGGGGTCGATCACCTGGCCTCCATACTCTGCAGGCTGGAGCCAAAATGGGTCCTCCTCCATGGGAATCGGGGAATCTCTCTGGGGTCCCTCAAAGCCATGTAGGCCCTCTCTAAACCAAGCCTCGAATCTATGGGGCACTAAATAAGGACCTCCCTGATCTACGAGCACAGTCGTCACATGCCTATGCCACAGGGTAGCGTGCATATCAAAATGGAGGGTAACCTGGGTGTCCATCTGGATCGGCAGACCAAAAAGCATCGGTGACGCATCCATCACTGGCGACCTGGATCTGAAAAAGGTGGCAACCAACGCCAGTGAGTCGAGGACTCAGCAAGCTCACCACTAATCCTAGCGTAGGGTAGGATATACGAGTGGGGTCGGTCCTAACTAGTAACTAGGGTTTAGTACTCGGAGTCCAATGCTCTCGATCTCCCCAGTTATCATCACGCCTCATATAGCCAATACGAGTTTCGTCACAACAATTCATGCAATACAGACGGGCAATATCGACAATCAGCAATAACATTATGCAAATGCCACAGGCCTCAAACGGCCATCACAGATCCCATGGATCAGCCCGCCTATCACTCCAATTCCCATCAGGGCTCTACCAACAGTGCCACACGGCATGCCACGCTGCGTCTCGGACGCCTTATGCTGGCCTCCCTTTTCTCTCCATCTCCCATCAGGGCGCTACCAACAGTGCCACACGGCATAATTCTCGGTGCCACATAGGCCCGTACCACACTGCGTTTCTGACGCCTTACGTTGGTCTCCCTTTTCTCTCCATTTCCCCTCAGGGCACAATCTCATGTCACATTCCCAGTGACTCATGCAATGCTCTGAATGTATGCAGGGCCCAGATGATCACATCAATAATTCAACACAGAGCATGCATGCTAATAATCATAAGCGCAAGACAGAGCACATCAATCGACCAACTGATACATCTCATGATCAACGAGCCAAGCAGACGTAGATCAATTATCTCTATCCACAAAGTTTTGATAATCCAAGTCCGCCTTACATCTTAAGCAAAAGTCTACTATACTATCAATTATCCAAGGACAATCCACTAATCGAGCCCATATAAACCAAGGTCTAATCTGATGAAGGGCCTCTAATTACTTAAGCTAAGTTCGACTGGGCCTAAGGCCCACTTCAATAGTTGAGGTCCAATGATTAATTCTTAAATTAATTCATATGGGTTGGGCCTATTATTTTATTAAATTCGTGTGAGGCCCAAGCCCATTTCTAAAGGTTTACTATTCAAGCCCATATTCATTATTTTAGGCCCAATTTGAATACCCAAGCCCATATACATTTTTGGGTTTCATTCTTTAGTGTTCATGGACTTAATTTAGGCCCAATTTAAGAGGATTTTCATCCATTAGTGGCCCACCAGCTAGATTTGGCCCATTTTGATTAGTTTTGGCCCAATTACTTAATTTTAAAACTTTCAAGCCCATTAGTTCCCTTTTGCCCTTTAAGTACACGCCTAAGCCCACACTTGCAGCCCACAATTTACGTTTTTAAGGCCCGTTCAAGTTATTAGTTTCGTCCATGGGCGAGTCCTTTGGAATGTCTCCGGCCCGTTAACTTATTTTGGGTTAAATTGGTCCAAATTAAGTCCCCTAGGCCCATTAGTTGGTTCGGCCCATCTCTCACACGCCTACTCTTCTCATCGCAGCCCACAAATACCTTTTTGAAGCCCAAGTTCACTCACCAGCAGCCCCTTAAATTGGCCCAATCAAGATTTCAACATGTTAGCCTAAGGTAAACTTAATCTTAATCTCATTTCAAACCCACATCAAGCCTAATCAACCTCTAACATACCATCTTACACGCATATACTACTAACCTAGGCTAGAATTAGTAGTAGAGCTTACCTAAACGGGTTGGGTTGGAGTAGACGACGACGGAAGATACCGAGCGGCTCAAAATGGCCCTCGGCCAAAGGAGGATGGTTGGCGTTTGGGGGCTGATCCGGCGCCTTCCAAGGCTTTCCAAGGACCTAGAATGATGGTTGCACATGCCAAAAGAAGTGAGGAACCATGGAAAGGCAAGGTGACTCGGCCGGGTCCAAAATGAAGCGAAACGACGAGCCGAACGACGAAGGAAAACGGGGCTATTTAGGGTGTTCCATGGGGTGTTCCAGCCATGGAATACAACTAGAAGTGAGCTAGGAAGACTTACCAAGGGAAGCTACGAGGATGGCGGTGGCTGGGAGGGCCGAACGGCGGCGACGATGGAGGAGCTCGGGCGGACGACGGCGACGGCAAGGAGAAGAAAATAAAGAAGAGAGGGAGAGAGGGAATGCTCGGCCGAATGGGAGAAAAATGAGAGAGGAGAGAGAGTGAGGTTTTCATCCAAGTATATAGCCAAAATTTCAAATAATGGGTAAGTGGGATTAGGTAGAATAGTGACATGGATTTGTACTTTGGTGTGACATTAGTACCTTGACATGTTGATTGATTTATGGATTGACTTGCATTGGGAATTGGACCAAGAATGACTTGTCTTGGAAATTGAACCATGATGTGATTGACAAGACGTTTGATTGATTTGACAACTGATTTGACTTGCCTCGATTTGCGTGCCAAATGCACCGATCGGGTCTCGAGCGCGAACGAATTTCGGACAGGATTTGATTTCGATTAGCCGAATCTACTCTCAAAAATCCTAATTCTATTAATCCTAAGGACTGAGCATTTACCGGGGGCATTTCGGTAATTTTCCATTGACGTCTTGCTTCTCGACGTACACCGGCTGTCTGCCCTTCTGGCGACATTTCTGAAACTGACTTTATTTCTTAATTGTGTTTGTCTTACTAATTCGATTGTCCGAAGTCGGATTTCATTTCGTGGTCAATTTCATTAATTTACGACTCTGTCTCTGTCTCAGACCAACGGGCGGCTGTTTGGAAAATTCTCCCCAGTTAGCCTTTCCCCTTCGGTTGGTCATCTCAGGGTAGCTAGTCCTGAGTGAGCGTCGATCAGAGGGTATTAACGAAGTGTTCCCATTCCTTTAGAAATTCCGATATTTGGGTCGAATTTTCAGACTGTTACAGATAGACTATGGTAGGAGTATGGTACAGCTAAACCCAGTAGGTCACCCTGGGTATGAATTTAGGGGAAATCGAGGAGGAACGTCGATTCCTTGGATTTCGTCGTTAGAAGCGACCAAACTGTTGGACGAGGGTTGTCTGGGATTTTTAGCGTCAGTGTCAGATTCGACTGCTCAAGAGGTGAAGTTGGAGGAAGTGCCAGTAGTGAGAGAGTACCCGGACGTGTTTCCTCAAGAACTGCCTGGCTTGCCACCAGAGCGTGACGTAGAGTTTGTGATTGAATTGGCACCTGGAACAGAGCCGATCTCAAAAGCACCGTATAGAATGTCGTTGTCTGAGTTAAAAGAGTTGAAGGTACAGATGCAAGAGCTTTTGGATAAAGGATTTATCCGCCCCAGTGCTTCGCCATGGGGAGCTCCGGTGCTGTTTGTTAAGAAGAAAGATGGATCGCTAAGACTGTGCATCGACTACAGACAGCTCAACCAAGTGACGATCAAGAACAAGTATCATCTGCCAAGGATTGATGACCTGTTTGATCAGCTTCAAGGTGCATGTGTGTTCTCCAAGATAGACCTAAAGACACCCTATCACCAATTGAGGATTAAGAAGGAGGACGTGCCTAAGACTGCCTTTAGGACGAGGTATGGGCACTACGAGTTCACAGTTATGCCGTTTGGATTGACGAACGCCCCAGCAGCATTTATGGACATGATGAATCGAGTGTTTAAGGAGTTTCTGGATCAGTTCGTGATAGTCTTCATTGATGACATATTGGTGTATTCGAAGAGTTCTGAGGACCACGAGGAACACTTGAGGATCGTCCTGCAGACATTAAGGGAACATTCGCTGTACGCGAAGTTTAGTAAGTGTGAGTTCTGGCTGAGCAGCGTGGCGTTTCTTGGTCATATAGTATCTGGAGAAGGAATATCGGTGGATCCATCTAAGATTGAAGTCGTGGAGAAGTGGCCGAGGCCAACATCTGTGACTGAAGTACGAAGTTTTCTTGGATTGGCTGGGTATTACAGACGCTTTATGGAAAGGTTCTCGGTGTTAGCGTCTCCTCTGACCCATTTGTTGAAGAAGGAAACAAGGTCTGAATGGACCGAGAGGTGCGAGGAAAGTTTTCAGGAGTTGAAGGATCGATTAACTTCTGCACCAGTGTTGACCATCCCATCTGGACCTGGAGGGTTTGAGATATATAGCGATGCGTCATTAAGAGGACTGGGATGCGTCTTGATGCAGCATGGACGAGTAGTAGCTTATGCATCTCGATAGCTGAGGCCACATGAGATGAATTACCCGACGCACGACCTAGAGTGAGCCGCCATAGTGTTCGCGTTAAAGATTTGGAGGCATTACCTGGTGGGAGAGAAATTTCAGATCTACACTGATCATCAGAGTTTGAAGTATCTGTTTTCGCAGAAAGAACTGAATATGAGGCAGCGTCGTTGGATGGAGCTGTTGAAGGACTACGACTGCGATATTTTGTACCATCCAGGAAAGGCGAATAAAGTGGCGGATGCTCTGAGTAGGAAGTCGAGCATTGCGCATATGATGGACAAGGAATGGACATTACTGGAGGAAATCAGAGATTCTGAGTTCAAGGTCGAGGTAGGAAACCTCTCGAGTCTGATGGCTACGTTGCAGATCGAACCAGAGATTCAGCTAAGGATCAAGGAGTTACAGCCTACGGACCCAGACATTCAGAAGATTGTGGTGATGAATGTAGATGAGAGGAAGGCTGAGTTCCAAGTAACTGCTGATGGAATATTGAAGTTTAGAAGACGTTTGTGCGTGCCAAGCGATGTAGAGCTGAAGGAAAGAATTTTGTCTGAGGCGCACAGAAGTAACTACAGTATTCATCCAGGGAGTACGAAGATGTATCAGAATTTGCGTCAGCATTATTGGTGGAATGGAATGAAGGTGGATGTGGCTAAGCATGTAGCTAAGTGTCTGACGTGCCAACAGGTAAAGGCACAGCATTGCAAGCCTGGAGGATTATTGCAACCATTGGAAATTCCAGAGTGGAAATGGGAGCATGTCACTATGGATTTTGTGACAGGATTGCCAAGAAGTCAGAGAGGCAATGATTCGATATGGGTAATAGTGGACAGACTGACGAAATCAGCTCATTTCATTGCAGTACGAAAGGACTCGACCTTAGAGAAGTTGGCTGAATTGTACGTGAGGCAAATCGTGAGGTTGCATGGGGTACCAGTAAGTATCGTATCAGACAGAGATCCTCGTTTTACAGCTATGTTTTGGAAGAGTTTGCAGGGTGCTTTGGGAACCGAGTTGAGATTCAGTACAGCCTATCATCCTCAGACAGACGGTCAGTCGGAAAGGACTATACAGACTTTGGAGGACATGTTGAGAGCTTGTGTGATTGATTTCAAAGGTGGTTGGGAAGAGCAGTTGCACTTGGTAGAATTTGCCTACAACAACAGCTATCAGCAGAGTATCAGAATGGCACCATTTGAGGCACTGTATGGAAGGGCCTGCAGAACTCCAATTTGCTGGGATGAGGTTGGTGAGAAAAGCATAACAGGCCCAGAATTAGTACAGCAGTCAGTCGAGGCAGTCAGAGTGATTAGAGACAGACTGAGGACCGCTCAGAGTAGACAGAAGAGCTATGCAGACAAGAGACGTAAGCCATTGGAATTTCAAGTTGGAGATCATGTCTTTCTGAAGGTGTCGCCGATGCGAGGGCTATCTCGGTTTGGCAAGAAAGGAAAGCTTAGTCCAAGATTTGTTGGGCCATTCGAGATCCTGGAAAGGATCGGGACACTAGCTTATCGTCTAGCACTACCGCCGAACTTATCGCAGATTCACAACGTGTTTCATGTATCGATGCTTCGGAAGTACGAGCCGGACCCTGGCCATATACTCGATCATGAAGTCATTGAAATGGATGACCGCGTCTCGTACGTGGAAAGGCCAGTAAGGATTGAAGATCGTAAGGAGCAGGTCCTGAGGAATAAGACAATACCGCTGGTCAAGGTTATCTGGGAGCATCATGGGACTGAAGGAGCGACTTGGGAAAGTGTAACAGTCTGAAAATTCGACCCAAATATCGGAATTTCTAAAGGAATGGAAACACTTCGTTAATACCCTCTGATCGACGCTCACTCAGGATTAGCTACCCTGAGATGACCAACCGAAGGGGAAAGGCTAACTGGGGAGAATTTTCCAAACAGCTGCCCGTTGGTCTGAGACAGAGACAGAGTCGTAAATTAATGAAATTGACCACGAAATGAAATCCGACTTCGGACAATCGAATTAGTAAGACAAACACAATTAAGAAATAAAGTCAGTTTCAGAAATGTCGCCAGAAGGGCAGACAGCCGGTGTACGTCGAGAAGCAAGACGTCAATGGAAAATTACCGAAATGCCCCCGGTAAATGCTCAGTCCTTAGGATCAATAGAATTAGGATTTTTGAGAGTAGATTCGACTAATCAAAATCAAATCCTGTCTAAAATTCGTTCGCGCTCGAGACCCGATCGGTGCATTTGGCACGCAAATCGAGGCAAGTCAAATCAGTTGTCAAATCAATCAAACGTCTTGTCAATCACATCAATCACATCATGGTTCAATTTCCAAGACAAGTCAATCTTGGTCCAATTCCCAATGCAATCCATCAAGTCACTCCATTTGTCATTTCAAGTACAAGTCACTATTTCACCTAATCCACTAACCCATTTGAATTTCACTTAAGTCTTACCCTTCTCTCACTCTCTCCTCCCTCACCCCCATTCGGCCGAGACCCCTTTCTCTCCCTCTCTCCTTTTTTCTTCTTCTCCTCCCTTGATTTCCCATCCGCCCGAGAGCTCCTCCTCCCCGTCGTTCGGCCGCCCGGTTCCGCCGTTGCTGTCGATCATCATCCTTCAAGCCGTTGCCTAGGTAAGCTTCCTTGGACCCTTCTCTCTCCATTCTCCATGGTCGTGAGGCTCTTTGGACGCCGAACCAACCTCACCGTCTCTCTCTCTCTCTCTCTCTCTCTCTCTCTCTCGGTTCCTCCGTGTAGCCGAGCCAACATCGCCGTCGTTTCCACCGTCCTCCGGCCGCCGTCCATCCTCACCGGCCACCCACACACTTTGGTAAGTGCTCCAAGCTCCCTTGTCTTCATTTTCCACGGCTATTCGAAGCCGTTTGTTGACCGAGCCAACCCAAATCCCCTTGTAGGCCGTGAGCCACACTTGGCCGTCCCTTGCTCCGCCTCGCGTCGTCGTCATTTCCAACCCATATCCGGTAAGCTCTACCCCTAATCTCTGTTTAGGTTAGTAATATACATTTGTGGAATGTTAATAGAGGCCGATTATGATGATTTTAGTAAAGAGATTGCATGGTTCAAGCCTAGACAAGTAAGGTTGCGTTATGTGCATGGTGCAAGGGGTTAAACTAAGAGTTTGGAGGCTTGTAGAGGGCTGGAAATGTGGTATACAAGGCTGTGGAAATTCGGTCTAGGCGTGTATAGGGTGGACCGAAAGAGATTAATGGGCTTCGAGACTTAAATCACTTGAATCGGACCTAATACGAGCTACCGGGCCTAAATACAACTAATGGACTTACTAATGGTTGATATCCACCATCCGAATGGGCCTTGAAAACATGATTAGTGGGCTGCAAATGTGGGCTTAGGCGTGTACTTAATGGGCCAAAGGGAACTAATGGGCTTGGAAGCTTTAAAAATCAAGTAATTGGGCCAAAACTAATCAGAATGGGCCAAATCTAGCTAGTGGGCCACTAATGGACGAAAATCCACTTAAATTGGGCCTAAATTAAGTCCATGAACATTAAAGAATGAAACCCAAAAATGTATATGGGCTTGGGTACTCAAATTGGGCCTAAAATAATGAATATGGGCTTGAATAGTAAACCTTTAGAAATGGGCTTGGGCCTTGCACGAAATTAATAAAAATAGGCCCAACCCATATGAATTAATTTAAGAATTAATTATTGAACCTCAACTATTGAAGTGGGCCTTAGGCCTAGTCGAACTTAGCTTGATTAATTAGAGGTTCTTAATTAGATTAGACCTTGGTTTATATGGGTTTGATTAACGAGTTGCCCTTGAGTAAGTGATGACAATGACAGACTCTTGTATGAGATGTAAGGCGAATTTAGATGATCGAGACTTTGAAAGTAGAGGCCTACAACCCATGTCTGTTTGGTTGATGAACGTGAGGTTCACTGATCGATTGAATGATGTGCTCTACTCCTGCACTTGTATTTATTTGCATGCATGCTCTGTGTTGAGTTATTGATGTGATCATCTGGGCCCAGCATACATTCAGAGCATTGCATGAGTCACTGGGAATGTGACATGAGATTGTGCCCTGAGGGGAAGTGGAGAGAAAAGGGAGACCAACGAAATACGTCAGAAACGCAGTGTGGTACGGGCCTATGTGGCACCGAGATTTATGCCGTGTGGCACTGTTGGTAGCGCCCTGATGGGAGATGGAGAGAAAAGGGAGGCCAGCATAAGGCGTCCGAGACGCAGCGTGGCATGCCGTGTGGCACTGTTGGTAGAGCCCTGATGGGAATTGGAGTGATAGGCGGGCTGATCCATGGGATCTGTGATGGCCGTTTGAGGCCTGTGGCATTTGCATAATGTTATTGCTGATTGTTGATATTGCCCGTATGTATTGCATGAATTGTTGTGACGAAACTCGTATTGGCTATATGAGGCATGATGATAACTGGGGAGATCGAGAGCGTTGGACTCCGAGTACCAAACCCTAGTTACTAGTTAGGACCGACCCCACTCGTATATCCTACCCTACGCTAGGATTAGTGGTGAGCTTGCTGAGTCCTCGACTCACTGGCGTTGGTTGCCACCTTTTTCAGATCCAGGTCGCTAGTGATAGATGTGCCACCGATGCTTTTTGGTCTGCCGATCCAGATGGACACCCAGGTTACCCTCCATTTTGATATGCACGCTACCCTGTGGCATAGGCATGTGACGACTGTGCTCGTAGATCAGGGAGGTCCTTACTTAGTGCCCCATAGATTCGAGGCTTGGTTTAGAGAGGGCCTACATGGCTTTGAGGGACCCTAGAGAGATTCCCCGATTCCCATGGAGGAGGACCCGTTTTGGCTCCAGCCTGCAGAATATGGAGGCCAGGTGATCGACCCCGACTCGAAGCAAGAGTTGCCGTCTCCAGGGCGCTCCGAGATAGATGGCCACGAGGAGGGCGATGCGACGGATACCGAGGAGGAAGATCCAGAGGAGGACCCTGTGGAGGATTCCGACGAGGAGGACTGAGTTACGGCAGAATCCCGATGTTTTGAGGATTAGTTGAGCGTAGGATAATCTACAGCTAGTGATTTCTTTTTGAGAGTCTGTACCTAACGCTAATTGTATTTATGTAATGCTGTTTATGTCCATATTGTTTATGCTACCCCTTTGCTATGTATGCTTGTGTGTATGGATAGAAGGCACGCTTCCGCAGGTATGAGAGATTGGCGCAAGCCGCGTCGTCTGGTTGAGACGAAGAGAAAATATTCCTGGGCCGTCGCATAGCGTAAACCAGACGAGCGCGAGGTGTATCTTCCGCAGGAACGGGATGCCGCGTTCCCGAGTAGGGATCCGGGGCGTGACAGAAAGTGAGAATGAGATGAAAAGGAAGTATCCGTATCTGTTTGATTTGCCAGTGTAATTTCTGTTGTTGTAAGGATTGGTGGATTGTAAATTTCGAGGACGAAATTTTTATAAGAAGGGAAGAATTGTGACAGTCTGAAAATTCGACCCGATTATCGGAAATTCTAAATGAATGGAAATACTTCGTTAATACACTCTGATCGACGCTCACTCAGGATTAGCTACCCTGAGATGACTAACCGAAGGGGAAGGGCTATATGGGAAGAATTTTCCAAACAGCCGCCCGTTGGTCTAAGACAGAGACAGAGTCGTTATTTAATGAAATTGACCACAAAATGAAATCCGACCTTGGACAATCGAATCAGTAAGATAAACACAATTAAGAAATGAACTCAGTTTCAAAAATGTCGCCAGAAGGGCAGACAGCCGGTGTACGTCGTGAAGCAAGACGTGATTGGAAAATTACCGAAATGCCCCCGGTAAATGCTCAGTCCTTAGGATTAGTAGAATTAGGATTTTTGAGAGTAGATTCGATTAATCGAAATCAAATCTTGTCTGAAATTCGTTCGCGCTCGGGACCCGATCGGTGCATTTGGCACGCAAATCGAGACAAGTCAAATCAGTCGTCAAATCAATCGATGTCTTGTCAATCCATCAGTCAAATCCATCGGTCACATCATGGCACAATTTCCAAGAATGTCAACCCATCAATCCATCAAGTAAATCAAGTGTCATTCAAGCATAGTAAACATCATATCCTTAACACTATTACCCCATTACCTACCCCACTAACCCATTTGAATTTGACTTAAGCCTTGCCCTCTCTCTCTCCTCCCTCACTCTCTCATTTTCGGCAACACCCTCACCTCTCTCTCCCTCCCGAAATCTCTCCCCCTCACGGTTTCTCCTTGGCCGCCGTCCGCCGCTCGGTCCCGTCGCCATCAGCCGCCTCCACCAGCCACGAACACGCCTAGGTGAGTCCCTCATGCCCTCTCCTTGTTACCTTCTTGGCCTCAAGAGCCCTTAAGGTCCGACCGAACCTCATTCTCCTTCTCCTTCCTTGTGCCGTAGCCGTCCGCCGCCCGTTCAGCCACCCACGTCGTCGTCATTCCTCACCGTCCGACCACTAGCCTCCGTCACCGACTCACCTCCATCTCGGTAAGCCTCCCATCTCACCCTCCTCTCATTTCAATGGCGGAATGCCACCGTTTAAGCCCCGGAACAGCCCCCTCTCCCCTTGGTTCTTCCGCCCGTTGTAAATGCCAAGGGCACACCGGCCAACCCAACTCCTCTCACCCAGTTCCATGACCATCCTAACGCTTGAAAATGTTGGTTTTAGGCCTCGAGGGTTCCGTGGGACCGCCGGTGCAGCCGCTCCCATCCACCCTTGCCGTGAGCTCCCTCGGCCACCGTGGGCCTCTTTCGTTGCCGTCGTCCGTCCCGCTCCAATAAGTAAGCTCTACCCCTAATCTTGGTTTAGGTTAGTAGTATATATTTGTGGAATGCCAATAGAGGCCGTTTGTGATGATTGTTAGAAGAGATTGCATGATTCAAGCGTAGGCAAGCAAGGTTATGTCAAGCGGTTATGAATGAGGCTAAACCGAGAGCTTAGAGGCTTGTAGAGGGGCTGGAAATTTGGTATACAAGGCTGTGGGAGTTCGGTTTGGGCGTGTATGGGGTGGCCGAAGTGTATTAGTGGGCTCGGGAAATTGAATAAGGCAAGTTGGGCTTAAAATAAGCTAACGGGCCTAAGATACCCTAATGGACTTGCTAATGGACATGATTAACAATCTGAATGGGCCTCGAAAACATGATTAGTGGGCTGATTTAGTGGGCTTAGGCGTGTGGTTTAATGGGCCAAAGTAAGGTGTTGGGCTTAGGAGCCTTTATTTCAATTAATTGGGCCAAAACTAAACTAATTGGGCCTAATCAAACCAATGGACCACTAATGGACGAAAATCCACTTAAATTGGGCCTAATTTATGTCCATGAACATTAAAGAATGAAACCCAAAAGTGTATATGGGCTTGGGTTATCAATTTGGGCCTAAAATAATGGAAATGGGCTTAAATAGTAATTCCTTAAAAATGGGCTTGGGCCTCACACGAAATTAATAAAATAATAGGCCCAACCCATATGATTTAATTTAAGAATTTATTATTGGGCCTCAACTTTGAAGTGGGCCTTAGGCCCAGTCGAACTTAGCTCGATTAATTAAAGAACCTTAATTAGATTAGACCTTGGTTTATATGGGCTCGATTAATGGGTTGCCCTTGGGTAAGTAATGGTATGGTAGAATCTTGTATGAGATGTAAGGCGAACTTAGATGATCGAAACTTCGTGAGTAGAGGCATTTGATCTATGTCTGCTTGGCTCGATGAACATGAGATCGATTGAATGGCTGAATGACGTACTCTGCTCTTGCACTTATGTTTCTTGGCATGCATGCTCTGTGTTGAATTGTCGATGTGATCATTTGGGCCCTGCATACGTTCAGAGCATTGCATGAGTCACCGAAGATGTGACATGAGAATGTGCCCAAGATGGGGAAATGGAGAGAAAAGGGAGACCAACGTAAGGCGTCTGAAACGCAGTGTGGTATTTGCCGTGTGGCACTGAGATTGAGCCCTGATGGGAATTGGAGTGATAGGCGGGCTGATCCATGGGATCCGTGATGGCCGCTTGAGGCCTGCAGCATTGCATGACATGATTGCTAATTGTTTGATATTGCCCGTCTGTATTGTACAACTTGTATTATTATGTGGTTCGTGTTGATTACGATGGGTTATAGTATCTTGGGAGATCGAGAGTGGTTGGACCCTGAACCCTGAAACCTAGATACTGGTTAGGACCGACCCCACTTGTATATCCTACCCTACGCTAGGATTAGTGGTGAGCTTGCTGAGTCCTCGACTCACTGGTGGTGGTTACCTTCCTTTTTCAGATCCTAGACGCCAGTGATGGCTGCACCCCCGATGCTTTTTGGACTGCCGATTCAGATGGACACTCAGATCACCCTCCATTTTGATATGCACGCTACTCTATGGCATAGGCATGTGACGACTGTACTAGTAGATCAGGGTGGACCCTACCTTGTACCCCATAGGTTCGAGGCTTGGTGTAGAGATGGCCTTCATGGCTTTGAGGGACCCCAGAGAGATTCCCCGATACCCATGGAGGAGGACCCATTCTGGCTGCAGCCTGCCGAGTATGGAGGCCAGGTGATCGATCCCGACCTACTGCAGGAGTTGCCGTCCCCGGGACGATCTGAGATTGATGGCCACAAGGAGGGCGATGCCATGGATACAGATGAGGAGGATCCAGAAGAGGACCCCGTGGAGGATTCCGACGAGGAGCCTGAGGAGGACTGAGTTTCTGATGCTGGCCTGGTATTTTGATGTTAGTGAGGGCGTAGGTTAGGCAGCAGGTTATGGTTTCTTTTTAGGGTCTGTACCTAACGCTTGATATGTATATAATGCTGTTTGTATTTACTCTGTCTATGCTACCCTTTGCTTTGTATGCTTGTGTGGATGGATAGGAGGCACGCTTCCGCAGGTATGAAAGTTCGTTGAAGGCCTCGTCGCCTGGCCGCGACGAAGCGAAAATTTTCCTGGGCCGTCGTATATCGTGAACCAGGCGAGTGCGAGGTGTATCTTCCGCAGGAACGGGATGCCGTGTTCCCGAGTGGGGATCAGGGGTGTGACACAAAGCCCAAGCCCATTCTTAAGGATTAGTCTACTAAGCCAAATTAGGACATTTTAGGCCCAATTTGATATCCTAAGCCTATATACATTATTGGGCCTCACATTTTAATATTCAAAACACAAATTAGGCCCAATTAGATTATAATTTTCGTCCATTAAGGCCCACCATTGCAATTTAGGTCCAATTAGATTTATTTGGGCCCAATTAGTCCAAAATTAAGTCTCGAAGCCCAATAGAACCCTTCGGCTCATTAGGTCACTTGCCCACTCATCTATTCCAGCCCATGATTAATATTTCAAGGCCCAATTTAAATCTGAATTTTGATTTTCCGAGAAGCTCAATAAAATATGTTAGGCCCATAAGCTTGTATAAGGTTAGTTTGGTCCCATTTAAGCCCCCAAGCCCATAGGTAGCCTTAGGCCCACCTTCTACACGCCTTAAACAACATTCGCAGTGCACATTTGACATTTTTAAGGCCCAACTAAATCATTAAATTCGACCATTCACAAGCCCATTAAGGTACCTTAGGCCCGTTAGCTTATTTTTGGTTGAAATTGTCCAAATTAAGTCCCTTAGGCCAATTAGTCTCTCACGGCCTCTCCCTCGCGCGCCTACATTACTCATACATAGCTCAGTATCACGTTCCAAGGCCCAAATTGCAAACCTACAGCCCACACAATCGGCCCAAACGAATTTCCATCAAATTAGCTTAGTGAGCATTACACATAATTACCCATTTCACGCCTAAATCGAAATCATCAATCCTTAATATGACAAACCACATCCATATACATCTAACCTAGGCTATAATTAGTAGTAGAGCTTACCTAAGTGAGTTGGAATGGCAACGACGACGAGGAGAACACCGGGCGGCTCAAGTGAGGTTCTCGGCCAAGGAGTGTGGGCGGTCGGTGATGAGGAATGGCGGCCGAACAACGGTGAGAACGACGACGACGCGGGCGGAGCTCGCGGTGGCGGAGGAAGATGGGACGATGATGGTGGCGGTAGAGCTCGGACGGCGGCGGATGGGGGTGCTCCACGGGCAGCCGAAGAAGAAACGAAGCAAAAGAAGAGGAGGAGGAAGGTGAGGAGAGGATTCGGGAAAGGAGAGGGAGAATGGGGGGCCGAATGAAAGGGAAATGGGAGAGGAGAGAGAGTGTGAGGCTTATTATCCAAGGCTTCATCAAATTCAAAAGGTGTTAGTGGGTTAGGTGTATTAGTGTTAGGGATTGATTTTGTACTTGATATATGACATTGTACCTTGGTTTTGATGGGTTGATTTTCTTGGAAATTGAATGTCATAATGGGAGTAGTTGAGTGAATAGTAGTCTTGATTTGTACTTTAACATGACATATGTACTTTGACATGTGACACTTGTACCTTGACTCGATTGCATGGGAAATTGAACCATGAATGATTCATGTGATTGACAAGACATTTGATTGATTTGACTTGCCTCGATTTGCGTGCCAAATGCACCGATCGGGTCTCGAGCGTGAACGAATTTCGGACTGGAATTGGTTTCAATCTATCGAGTCCACTCTCAAAAATCCTAATTTAACTAATACTAAGGACTGAGCATTTACCGGGGGCATTTCAGTAATTCTCCAATCACGTTTTGCTTCTCGACGTGCACCGGCTGTCTGCCCTTCTAGCGACATTTCTGAAACTGATTTCATTTCTTAATTGTGTTTATCTTACTAATTCGATTGTCCACTGTCGGATTTCATTTTGTGGTCACTTTCATTAAATACCGACTCTGTTTCAGCCTCAGACCAACGGGCGGCTATTTTGGAAAATTTCCCAAGTAGCCTTTCCCTTTTGGTTAGTCGTCTCAAAGTGGCCAACCTTGAGTGAGGATCAATCAGAGCGCATTCATGAAATATTCCCATTCATTCCGAAATCCTGATCACTAGGTCGAATTTTCAGACTGTCACAATTCTAACCTCCTTATAAAAATTTCGTCCTCGAAATTTACAATCCAAATGACCTTACAACCAAAACAAAAATTACGCTTGACTTCTCAAACAAATGAGGGTACTTCTTCTTCATCTCGTCCTCACTTTCCCACGTTGCTCCTTCGGTCTCGTGTTGTTCCCAGATGACCTTGACCCAAGGAATTGTCTTGTTCCTCAACACTTGCTCTTTTCGATCTTCGATTCATACTGGCCTTTCCACGTACGAGACGCGGTCATCCATTTCAATGACTTCATTATTGTGACAGTCTGAAAATTCGACCCGATTATCGGAATTTCTAAATGAATAGAGATACTTCGTTAATACACTCTGATCGACGCTCACTCAGGATTAGCTACCCTGAGTTGACCAACCGAAGGGGAAAGGCTATCTAGAAAGAATTTTCCAAACAGCCGCCCGTTGGTCTGAGATAGAGACAGAGTCGTTATTTAATGAAATTGACCACAAAATGAAATCCGACTTTGGACAATCGAATCAGTAAGATAAACACAATTAAGAAATGAACTCAGTTTCAGAAATGTCGCCAGAAGGGCAGACAGTCGGTGTACGTCGTGAAGCAAGACGTGATTGGAAAATTACCGAAATGCCCCCGGTAAATGCTCAGTCCTTAGGATTAGTTGAATTAGGATTTTTGGGAGTAGATTCGGTAAATCGAAACCAAATCTTGTCTGAAATTCGTTCGCGCTCGGGACCCGATCGGTGCATTTGGCACGCAAATCGAGACGAGTCAAATCAGTTGTCAAATCAATCAAATGTCTTGTCAATCCACCAATCAAATCCATCGGTCAATCATGGCACAAGTTCCCATGCAATCCATCAAGTCAAATCCAAGTACAATCAAGAGTACACATCAAATCCATGTCACTATTTCACCTAACCCACTTACCCCCCTTCTCACTTAAGTCTTGTTCTCTCTCTCTCCTCCCTCATTTTCCCATTTTCGGCCGGCCACCCCTCCCTCCTCTCTCTCCACCGAAACCCTCTCCTCCTTTCTCTTCTTCCCTTGCTTCGTCCGGCCGTCCACCGTGAAGCTCCGCCGCAAGCCGCCGTCGTTCCTCCATCGTCGACCGCCGTTCGGCTCTCCACCCCACCACCATCCTCATAGCCTCTCTTGGTAAGTCTCCTAGCTCATCCTTGTTCATTTTCCACGGCTTGGACCCTCCACGAAATGCCGAGACAGCCCGCCCTTCCATCGTCGTTTCATTTGTCGTTTCGCTTCAACTTGAGCCCGAACTTGCTCACCTCCATTTCCTCGGTTCCTCACCTCCTTTGGCTTGTTGAATGGTTGGTCTAGGGTCCTTGGAGGCCGCGGAACAGCCGTGATCAGCCACCGTTGCCGCCGCTTCCCTCCCTAAGCCGTGAGCCTCAAACCGGCCGTTCTCGCTCCGCCTTGCGTCGTCGTCGTTTCCAACCATTCCCGGTAAGCTCTACTACTAATTCTAACCTAGGTTAGTAGTATATGCGTGTAAGATGATATGTTAGAGGTTGGTTAGGCTTGATGTGGGTTTGAAATGAGATTAAGATTAAGTTTACATTAGGCTATCATGTGGAAATCTTGTGTGGGCCGAATGAGGAGGCTGCTAGTTCGCGAATTGGGCTCAAAAAGGTGACTATGAGCTGCGAGGAATGGCTTAGGCGTGTGGAATAGTGGGCCGAACCAACTAATGGGCCTAAGGGACTTAATTTGGGCTAATTTAATCTAAAATAAGTAAACGGGCCTAAAATACTTTAGTGGGCTTGCAAATGGACGAGATTAGAAACTTGAATGGGCCTCAAAAACATGGTTGATGGACCGAAATGATGGGCTTAGGCGTGTGGTTTAATGGGCCAAAGTAAGGTGCTGGGCTTAGGAGCCTTTATTTTAAGTAATTGGGCCAAAACTAAACTAATTGGGCCTAATCAAACCAATGGACCACTAATGGACGAAAATCCACTTAAATTGGGCCTAATTTATGTCCATGAACATTAAAGAATGAAACCCAAAAGTGTATATGGGCTTGGGTCATCAAATTGGGCCTAAAATAATGGAAATGGGCTTAAATAGTAAATCTTTAAAAATGGGCTTCGACCTCACGCGAAATTAATAAAATAATAGGCCTAATCCATATGATTTAATTTAAGAATTTATTATTGGACCTCAACTCTTGAAGTGGGCCTTAGGCCCAGTCGAACTTAATTTAATTAATTAGACCCTTACTCAGGTTAAACCTTGGTTTATATGGGTTCAATTAGGGGATCGCCTATGGTGAGCAATAGTATGACCGGATCGCGAGTAAGATGTCAATACGAGCCTAGATGATCGAGAATCTGAATGTCTAGTACTAATCTTACGATCGTATGGCATGATGAACATGAGATTTATTAGACGACCAATTGATGTACTCTGTTCTTGTACTTGTGTACTTTGGCATGCATGCTCTGTGTTTGAATTACTGATGCAATCGTTTGGGCCCCGCATACATTCAGAGCATTGCATGAGTCACCGAAGGTGTGACATGAGAATGTGCCCAAGATGGGGAAATGGAGAGAAAAGGGAGACCAACGTAAGGCGTCAGAAACATAGTGTGGTAATTGCCGTGTGGCACTGAGATTGAGCCCTGATGGGAATTGGAGTGATAGGCGGGCTGATCCGTGGGATCCGTGATGGCCGCTTGAGGCCTACAGCATTGCATGACATGATTGCTGATTGTTTGATATTGCCCGTCCGTACTGTATAACTTGTATTATTATGTGGTTCGTGTTGATTACGATGGGTTATAGTATCTTGGGAGATCGAGAGTGGTTGGACCCGGAACCCTGAAACCTAGATACTGGTTAGGACCGACCCCACTTGTATATCCTACCCTACGCTAGGATTAGTGGTGAGCTTGCTGAGTCCTCGACTCACTGGTGGTGGTTACCTTCCTTTTTCAGATCCCGGACGCCAGTGATGGCTGCACCCCCGATGCTTTTTGGACTGCCGATTCAGATGGACACTCACATCACCCTCCATTTTGATATGCACGCTACCCTATGGCATAGGCATGTGACGACTGTACTAGTAGATCAGGGTGGACCCTACCTTGTACCCCATAGGTTTGAGGCTTGGTTTAGAGAGGGCCTTCATGGCTTTGAGGGACCGCAGCGTGACTCCCCGATACCCATGGAGGAGGACCCATTCTGGCTGCAGCCTGCCGAGTATGGAGGCCAGGTGATCGACCCCGACCCACTGCAGGAGTTGCCGTCCCCGGGACGATCTGAGATTGATGGCCACGAGGAGGGCGATGCCATGGATACAGATGAGGAGGATCCAGAAGAGGACCCCGTGGAGGATTCCGACGAGGAGCCTGAGGAGGACTGAGTCTCTGATGCTGGTCTGGTATTTTAATGTTAGTGAGAGCGTAGGTTAGGCAGCAGGTTGTGGTTTCTTTTTGGGGTCTGTACCTAACGCTTGATATGTATATAATGCTGTTTGTTTTTACCTTGTCTATGCTACCCTTTGCTATGCATGCTTGTGTGTGTTGGATAGGAGGCACGCTTCCGCAGGTTCGTAAATTTACTGAGGACGCGTCGTCTGGTTGCGACGAAGAGATTCATCCTGGGCCGTCGAACTTTTGAAACCAGGCGAGCGCGAGGTATATCTTCCGCAGGGACGGGATGCTGCGTTCCGGAATGGGGATCCGGGGCGTGACAATTATCGAGTATATGGCCAGGGCCCGGCTCGTACTTCCGGAGCATCGATATATGGAACACGTCTAGTTTATTCTTTCACCCAGACCAACTCACATGGCATACTTCGGGACCACGATGTCCATCTCATTTCGCTTAGCGGAGCGCCCATTACAACTGAGGATATGCCACATTTCAGCCCCTTTTTCTCGATGCCATTTTCCCGTGCCATGCCCGGGTTCCTATTGGTTACGGTCTCTCAATTAAAGCAACACCCCACCGCGACGTTATCGAATCGCTCGTCGACCAGTTCGTGTGGTTTTCATCACAAATCCACCTTGATTACACGACAGGGGACCTCTCCGATCACAGCAAAGACATAGTTCGCAATCCTCGACTTTCACCAACATCTCCTGGACACTCTGGCACTTCTCATTCAGGGCATCTCACTAGGTAATTCAAAAAGAATACTCGGGCTTTACCTTCTCTCCGCCTTTCTCCAAACGGCTATGTCCGTTTCTCGGCATTCCCGAAACTTGTCCCTTTTTATTCCACATGGCGTACCGCTTCTCCCTCATTTGGGACTTCGCCATTCACTTCAGAAACTCCACGATTAAGGCTCTAAAAGTCTGCACCACTTATTATCTAGCTTTCTTAACGACCTTGGACAGTTCTTACTTCTCTCTCAATTTACTTGATTGTGCTAGTCAGCCACCAGATACACTCTAGTCCCGCTATACTTCTCTCATCAACCTCATCCTTCGTTGGTATCCATTACAGCGAACACTATATTAAGTGAATTCACCCTTTTTGTCCTTTATCCCTTTCCACAAAATTGCTTTGGCATTCACTCCTTAGGAATCTTCACATCTCTCCATCATCATTCTCGACGCAAGTTATTGCCAAGTTAATGCTCGTGAATTCATCTAATCACCCTTTAATTTCACCCCCATTTAACTATGCCAAAGATACTTTAGACTCAACCTCCCTTACCATTAACCCGCATGGCGCCACCTAAGAGTATCATCCTCATTTCAGTTTTTCTTAGACAGGCCGTTTCTCGTTGTCAGGAATTTCTCCACTTGGATCACACGCCACTTATTCTCTAAAACCTTTAGCTCGTGTCCTTTGATCGTTGCTCACACCAAGATCACAATCTATATTCCCAGTTGGGCCTTCATCCAATGTCAATGCCTTAATCGCCAATCTCAAATTTCTTTCGCATTCAATATTCCATAGTTATCGTATGCCCACTCCTAAATTATATACTTCACAGGCCCTCAAAATGTCAGCATCCAATTTCCATTGGTGACCAACGTTTCTAAGGTCGAATACTTAAACTTTCAAGTGAATGTAATACCTTTCTTGTCACCACTCATGACAAGTCAAAGTCATGACATCCCCCTGGCTCGTTATTCAATGTTGCCACTTGCCTCATTTAAATCTCACCTTCAATCTAAACCATCGAGGTCTGACATAGTTCTGGCATATAGTCCTTGGATACCGAATCCTTGTACTTTTGTATCTACAACTCGTTTCTCAAGGTCAACTATCAGAATTTCCAGTTCAGGCCTATTGGTATGCCCCCGCCACTACTGTTTACACACCTCCTGCTTTCGCGCCCATCCTCATATCTCCAGTTTGCCAAACATACCAAGGACCATCACGACTTAAGGTCACCTGTCAGTATTCGGACGATGCACTTACTTCTGGTCCTTATTCAAATCCGAAATGCCCTCGAGGCATCCAATTGGCTTTTGTCCCAACATCCCTTTCTTCACTCTCCCAAAGAACTTCCTCACCTCAATTAGAACCATTATTGGGATTCGTAACCTAAACCATTAAGCGCCACCCTAATCCAGACTTGGGGTTCGCAATCATCGGGTGCCCTAATCCCATATCCTCAAGTGTCTCGAATGGCTATCCATCAAGTTTTCTCTTGATCCAAGTCTGAGCCTTCATCCTTCAAGCTTATCGGCCAACCTATCTCTCAATTGCTAGGTTTATCCCCAAGTTTGCGGTATTGCCATTCCAAGATTACCGCTGTACCATTTTGCTAGTCCTTTATCAATGTTCGTACTCATAAGCCTCTGGCATACTTGTCCATCTGAATCCACGTCCATGGTTTCTTGGCTCTCGCTACTTCCTTACGAACTTCAGTCGTATGATTACTCTAGGCCATCGACAAAGATTGGGAAACTAAGACCATCAAACTCACTTTTGATTTCCACCCTATACAATCCACAATGGTTCGTCTTCTCATCAACATATTGTCTTCGCTAAACGAGTTTGTCGGCAGATTCTCCTTGCGCCACAAGTCCCGTCAATGTAACCCAAATCAATGTCGTCCAGAGGCTGTGACCCGCCAGCCAAGCATTCAGCAGACGACTCTCTGTTTTTCGACTTTTTATGACCATCAAGGGGATCGAAATGTCTTATCGCAAAACTACGCTATCCTTTAACCACATATAGATCTCAGGAACTAACTCCCACGATCATCCTTCTTGCTACGACGGTATCTGTCCTTTTATCCATCTAGGGCTCCATCGTCAAAGCTCCTGTTGTCCCTTTTTATATAACCACAACATAGATACGGTAGCCCCTTTTTAGCCAGGCTCTATTGAACTGCCTAAGTTCCTTTCATATCTCGGGTTCTGATCCTCTGACCCTCAGGTTATCCACTAATACTCGAGTTCCAGCTTCGATCCCTTTCGGCGCCCCTTTTACTTTGTTATAGGGGTTCTCTGTATTCCTTAATCTAACTTTAGCAACCTAGGGAACTTGCCTTCGCACTTATCCACAAGCCTTTAGTCTTGACAAAGCCTTGGGATTTCCTCCATCTTTTTCCTTCGAGCTGCTTTCTTCTCTAAGCATCCCAGCGCGGCAAACGTCCTATCTAGCTTTCCTGTTTAGCGAGGGAGTACTTTGGGTCCTCCATTTCTATTTCTACCAACTTCACAATTCTCATTGGCCCCTTTCACGGCGGCCACTGTAGTTTTAGCAATTTGGGCGACAGCGGCAGCTCTCTCTTCTTAAGCCTACCTACCCACTAGGTTTCTAACCTCGTTCAATATCCTCAAAAGCCCATTCATTCTCGGGCCTTCAACTACAAAATGTTCACAAGCTAAATGCTTCACTAGTCCTTTTGCCCCGATTGCTAGTGTCACGCCCCGGATCCCTATTTGGGCACACGTCATCCCGTTCCTACGGAAGTTTCTCACCCTCACTCGTCAGGTTAACAAAATGCGACGGCCCAGGAAAACCTATCGTCGCGACCATACGACGAGTCCTTCGATGAACTTAAGAACCTGCGGAAACGTGCCTCCTACCATACATACATACAGAACGGAGGGGTAGAATGAATAGTATAAACACAAATAACAATATATATACTTAACATAGCATTAGCGTTAGGTACAGACCCCAAAAAGAAACCACCAACTACAAACCTACCTACGCTCAACCTAACATCAAAACACTAAACCACTGCCAGGAACTCAGTCCTCCTCAGGCTCCTCTTCGGAATCCTCCACGGGGTCCTCTTCTGGATCCTCCTCATCGGTATCCATGGCATCGCCCTCCTCGTGGCCATCAATCTCAGAACGCCCGGGGGATGGCAACTCCTGCACTGGATCGGGGTCGATCACCTGGCCTCCATACTCAGCAGGCTGCAGCTAGAATGGGTCCTCCTCCATGGGTATCGGGGAATCTCGCTGGGGTCCCTCAAAGCCATGAAGGCCCTCTCTAAACCAAGCTTCGAACCTATGGGGCACGAGGTAGGGTCCACCCTGATCTACGAGTACAGTCGTCACATGCCTAGCCACATCCATGCAATGCTCTGAACGTATGCAGGGCCCAAATGATCACATCGACAATTCACCACAGAGCATGCATGCCAAGAAACATAAGTACAAGAACAAAGTACATCAATCGATCGTCTAATAAGATCTCATGTTCATCATGCCATACGATCGTAAGATTAGTACTAGACATTCAGATTCTCGATCATCTAGGCTCGTATTAACATCTTACTCGCGATCCGGTCATACTATTGCTCACCATAGGCGATCCCCTAATTGAACCCATATAAACCAAGGTTTAACCTAAGGAATGGTCTAATTAATTAAGTTAAGTTCGACTGGGCCTAAGGCCCACTTCAAGGTTTGAGGCCCATAATTTATTTCTCAAATTAAATATATGATTTGGGCCCATTATTATTATTAAATTCGTGTGAGGCCCAAGCCTATTTTTAAAGATTTACTATTTAAGCCCATTTCCATTATTTTAGGCCCAATTTGATGACCCAAGCCCATATACACTTTTGGGTTTCATTCTTTAATGTTCATGGACATAAATTAGGCCCAATTTAAGTGGATTTTCGTTCATTAGTGGTCCATTGGTTTGATTTGGCCCAATTAGTTTAGTTTTGGCCCAATTACCTGAAATAAAAGCTCCTAAGCCCAGCACCTTACTTTGGCCCATTAAGCCCCACGCCTAAGCCCACTAATCATGTTTTCGGGACCCATTCAGATTGTTAATCTCGTCCATTAGCAAGTCCATTAGGGTAACTTAGGCCCGTTAGCTTATCTTAGGTCTAACTTGCATAATTTCAGTCCCAAGCCCACTAACACATTTCGGTCCACCTCATACACGCCCAAGTCACTCATTCGCAGCCCAATGTACATGATTTCCAGCCCTCTCCAAGCCTCTAAGCTCTTAGTTTAACCTAACATACTAATCACCTTAACTAACATAACTTGCCTAACCTTTAACCATGCAATCTTCTCCGAAAATTACCACATTCAGTCCTCTATTTCACACTCCACCTACATATACTACTAACCTAAACCAAGATTAGTAGTAAAGATTACCTAAAGCGGCCCGGAACGACGATGAAAGCCGGAGAAACACCGGACGGCCGAATAGGGTTCACGGCCTACAAAGAGAATCGGGTTCGGTTGGCTATTGAACGGTGCCTCACGTTCATGGAAATGGAAGGAAGGTGAGTCAAGAAGCTTACCAAGGAGTGGGGATGATCGGCGGTGAGGGACGGTGGCCGAACGACGATGAACGACGACGATGGTCGGGCGGCCGGCTTGAAACCCGAGGGAGATAGAGAAGAGATGAGTTGAGGTCGGGCTTCAAGAGGCTCTCAAGGCCACGAAAAGAAGAGAAAAGGAGTTGAGGGACTTACCGAATGAAGATGGAACGGCGGTGGCGGCGGAGGAAGCTCGGACGGCGGCCGTGAGGCGAGGCGGTGGCCGGCGGACGAAGAACGAAGCAAAAGAAGAAGAAGGAGGAGAGGAGAGGATTCGGTGGAGAGGAGAGAGAGGTGGTGGCCGAAAAATGAGAGAATGGGGGGAGGAGAGAGGCTTAATTCAAGTTCAAATGGTGAGTTAGTGGGTTAGGTAGCTTGAATAGTGCTAGAATAGTGACTTAGATATGACTTGTACTTGACAAGTTGATGGATGGATTGATGGGTTGACTTTCATGGGAAATTGTGCCATGATTTGATTGATGGATTGACAAGACATTGATTGATTTGACAACTGATTTGACTTGCCTCGATTTGCATGCCAAATGCACCGATCGGGTCTCCAGCGCGAACGAATTTCAGACAGGATTTGATTTCGATTGACCGAATCTACTCTCAAAAATCCTAATTCAACTAACCCTAAGGACTGAGCATTTACCGGGGGCATTTCGGTAATTTTCCAATCACGTCTTGCTTCGCGACGTACACCGGGTGTCTGCCCTTCTGGCGACATTTCTGAAACTGACTTCAGTTCTTAATTGTTTTTATCTTACTAATTCGATTGTCCATTGTCGGATTTCATTTCGTGGTCAATTTCATTAAATAACGACTCTGTCTCTGTCTCAGACCAACGGGCGGCTGTTTGGGAAATTCTTCCCAGATAGCCTTTCCCCTTCTATTAGTCATCTTAGGGTAGCTAATCCTGAGTGAGCGTCGATCAGAGTGTATTAACGAAGTATTTCCATTCATTCAGAATTTCCGATAATCGGGTCGAATTTTCGAACTGTCACAGCTAGTACTCCCAGATTCTATTCACTCAATCTGCTTCAGTTCCATCAATTTATTGACTTCAGTCGAGACCCTCAACGTCTCTTCAATCCTTGGATCTCCTTCGAGGACATGAGCCCTTGAGCTTGACGCACCAGCACTTAATCTTCTGCCCCTATTGCTCATCCTCCTAATTCTTTCTCACACCTATATCCAATAAAATTCCTTCTAGGAATTTGGAACCCTAAAGCTAACAATCAAGCTTTCGCCTACTGTCGCGTCCACTGACATGAATATGCATGTAAATATTCGCTGCAGCTTAAATGCAGTTGAACCCGGTTGACATCTATACTCAACCCTGACAATGCACAACCTAGGCCACTCTATTCGCCACCTCAACTAGAAGCCTGTCAGGAGCCGCTTCCTTGATCAGGTCTCTGCCCCGGCGACCACTCCCCGCCCTTCTCATTTCTTGGTGCGAACAGTTGTCCTAGGTCACCCATAGCCAGAGAGAATCCCGTTCCACGTGTCCCATACCATGCTTCATCACAGTTTTTAGACGTCCCGTCAATCCTGTCCCATACCAGGCTGACGGTTACCAAGTCCAACAACATGAGATGCATGTATTTTCCAAATCTAGATTCCCTTTTCAAACAGTTTTCATTTCTAAATCATTTTGCTTTCAATGCAAAAATCATGCAATGCATGATGGTCAAGCAGCGCGCGACAGCCGACTAAGCATACAAACACAAGCAGCATCTAGCAAGTTAACCACTCAGCAATCAGCAATCAAGCGCCCTATTCATGAGGTTATGCTTTAGAACCTTACCTCAGGTCCTGACGCACCTGCAGCTTAGTTAAGATACCTTAGTCCAACACTACTTTAGGCAATCTACTCTACTAAGCAAACACATGCACCAATCAATTCATACATTCTACCCTTCCTAATCCTTAGGTATAGGGTCTATTTATCTAACTATCCCAAAATCAACAACCTTATCACTCCAAAACCTCGAACGGTCTCATATCGAGCTGACCTTGCTCTGATAGCACTCGAATGGGGATGTCACGCCCCGGATCCCTTACTCGGGAACGCGGCATCCCGTCCCTGCGGAAGATTCTCATCACGCTCGTCCGGTTTACGATACGCGACGGCTCAGGAAGTCTCTTCGTCGCAACCGGACGACGCGTCCTTCATTAGTCTTGCGAACCTGTGGAAGCGTGCCTCCTAACCACACAAAAGGAAATACATGACACAGTCCAAAATCCTACACTCGGTCATACGCCCATAGTCTAAACTTGGCGTCTGGTAAATCACTCTTTCGGTCCTTCCTCATGTCCGTCATTCTCCCTGCAACCTAGATACGGCAGCTCCACCATCGGGTCTGGATCAACTACCTCACCTCCACAGTATAGGCAGTCCAAATAACACGGGAGGTGCGGCCATCACAGCGGTCTGGGATCTGAAAAGAAGGCAACCACCGCCAGTGAGTCGAGGACTCAGCAAGCTCACCACTAATCCTAGCGTAGGATAGGGTATACTCGTGGGGTCGGTCCTATCCGGTAACTAGGGTGTAAGGTCCAAGGTTCAGACGCTCTTAAATTTCCCTCGGTACCAGACCCCCAACGTATAAGCAAATGCCCCAAAGCATAGCAATGCAGATCATATAACACAGACGGGCAATAACAAACAGTCAACCATGAATGCCACATGCAAACTGATGCAGGCCTCAACCGGCCATAACGGATCCCAGTGGATCATGCCCGCCTATCACTCCAATTCCCATCAGGGCTCATTCTTAGTGCCACACAGTAAACGCCACACTGCGTCTCAGACGCCTTACGCTGGCCTCCATTTTCTCTCCATTTCCCATCAGGGTACATTCTCAGCCACTCGGCAAATACCACACTGCGTCTCGGACGCCTTACGTTGGCCTCCCTTTTCTCTCCATTTCCTCGCGTAACAACGCCTCTGGGGCTCCATCTCATGTCACATCTCTGGTGACTCATGCAATGCTCTCAATGTATGCAGGGCCCAAATGATTGCAAACAGCAATTCAGTCACAAAGCATGCATGCAATGGTACATAAATACAAGTACAGAACACATCAAGAGATCATCAAAGTAATCACGTGCTCGTCATGCCAGACTATAATAGGTCTAGTGCCCCACACGCAGTTGCTCGACCAACTAGGTCCAATTAGATATCTCATACGAATTCCCATTGTATTATCGTTTACCATAGGCGATTCCCATGTTAGTTCCCTGAGAGTTAGTAACCCACGATCAATGAATTAGTCGTCTTGATATATATATATATCCTTGGGTTTTAACGAATTAGACTTAGCTTAGGTTTTGGCCTAATTAATTAGTTTGGGTTCAACTGAGCCTAAGGCCCATTCCAAGGTTTAAGGCCCATGATTTATTTCTTAAATTAAAATATATGATTTAGGCCCATTATTATATTAATTCCGTGCAAAGCCCAAGCCCATTCTTAAGGATTAGTCTGCTAAGCCCAATTAGGACATTTTAGGCCCAATTTGATATGCTAAGCCCATGTACATTATTGGGCCTCGCATTTTAATATTCAAAACACAAATTAGGCCCAATTAGATTATAATTTTCGTCCATTAAGGCTCACCATTGCAATTTAGGTCCAATTAGATTTGTTTGGGCCCAATTAGTCCAAAATTAAGTCCCGAAGCCCAATGAACCCTTCGACTCATTAGGTCACATGCCCACTCATCTATTCCAGCCCATGATTAATATTTCAAGGCCCAATTTAAATCTGAATTTTGATTTTCCGAGAAGCCCAATAAAATATGTTAGGCCCATAAGCTTGTATAAGGTTAGTTTGGTCCCATTTAAGCCCCCAAGCCCATAGGTAGCCTTAGGCCCACCTTCTACACGCCTTAAACAACATTCGCAGCCCACATTTGACATTTTTAAGGCCCAACTAAATCATTAAATTCGACCATTCACAAGCCCATTAAGGTACCTTAGGCCCGTTAGCTTATTTTTGGTTGAAATTGTCCAAATTAAGTCCCTTAGGCCAATTAGTCTCTCACGGCCTCTCCCTCGCGCGCCTACATTACTCATACATAGCTCAGTATCACGTTCCAAGGCCCAAATTGCAAACCTACAGCCCACACAATCGGCCCAAACGAATTTCCATCAAATTAGCTTAGTGAGCATTACACATAATTACCCATAGACAGAGACAGAGTCGTTATTTAATGAAATTGACCACAAAATGAAATCCGACTTTGGACAATCGAATCAGTAAGATAAACACAATTAAGAATGAACTCAGTTTCAGAAATGTCGCCAGAAGGGCAGACAGCCGGTGTACGTCGTGAAGCAAGACGTGATTGGAAAATTACCGAAATGCCCCCGGTAAATGCTCAGTCCTTAGGATTAATAGAATTAGGATTTTTGAGAGTAGATTCGGTCGATCGAAATCAAATCCTGTCTAAAATTCGTTCGCGCTCGAGACCCGATCGGTGCATTTGGCACGCAAATCGAGGCAAGTCAAATCAGTTGTCAAATCAATCAAAAGTCTTGTCAATCAATCAATCACATCATGGCACAATTTCCAATGCAATCCATCAAGTCAATCAAGTGTCATTCAAGCTTACATCAAAGTACACCTAAACAACTATTACCCCATTACCTAACCCACTATCAAATTTTTGAATTTTATCAAACTTGGTTAAACCCTCATCCTCTCTCTCTCTCCCTTCATTCGGTCACTCTCTCCCCCTCTCCTCCTCTCCACCCGAAACCATCTTCTTCTTCTTCTTCCTCTTGCTTTCCTTCGTCCGCCGGCCACCACCTCGCATCACCGCCGCCGTCCGAGCTCCCTCGCCAACGCCACCATTCCATCTTCGTTTGGTAAGGCTCTCAACCTCCCCTCTTCCCATTTTCGTGGCCATTTGGCCTTGGGTAAAGCCGGATCAACCTCACCATCTCTCTCTCTCTCTCGTTCGCTCTAGTCCGCCCGTGCCGCCCGTGAGCTTCGTCCGTCGTCCTCACCGTCGTCCGGCCACCTCCGACCTTCACCGACCACCCTCGATCTTTGGTAAGCTTCCTAGTTTCCCTTCCCTTCACTTCCGAGGCATTCGAAGCCCTCTTGGACCCCGACCAACCCGATTTCCCCATATAGGCCAAGAGCCTCCCTTGGCCGCCGGTGTCCCTTGCCGCCCCCGACGTCGTCCTCAACCCATTTTGGTAAGCTCCACCTCTAACCTTGGCTTAGGTTAGTTGTATATGTGTGTGTGGTGTAGCGCAAAGATGGTTAGTTGTGATGATTAGAGGCTAATACAAGTGGTTAGGCATAATGTTCACTATACTAATGTGATGGAAGGTTGCTTGGGCCGTATGAGTAGGCTGTGAGTGCACAATTTGGACGTGGAAATGGGTTGTGGGGGCTGCAAGTGGGCTGATTTAGGCGTGGGATGATGGGCCAAAGGGTGCCAATGGGCTTAGGGGCTTAATTCTAAGCTAGTTGGGCCAAAATGATGCAAATTGGGCTTAATTTGTAATGGTGGACCTCAATGGACGAAAATTCACTTAAATTGGGCCTAATTTCTAATCTTGAATATTAAAATATGAAACCTAATGATGGGTATGGACTTGAGTTATCAAATTGGGCCTAAATGGGCCAAAATGGGCTTCCTAAGCCTACTTTAAATATTGGGCTTGGGCCTTGCACGAATTTAATAATAATAATGGGCCCAAACCATATATTTAATTTAAGAAATAAATTATGCGCCTTAAACCATGAAGTGGGCCTTAGGCCCAGTCGAACTTAACTTAATTAATTAGACCCTTACTTAGGTTAAACCTTGGTTTATATGGGTTCAATTAGGGGATCGCCTATGGTAAGCAATAGTATGACCGGATCGCGAGTAAGATGTTAATACGAGCCTAGATGATCGAGAATCGAAATGTCTAGTACTAATCTTACGATCGTATGGCATGATGAACATGAGATTTTACTAGACGATCGATTGATGTACTCTGTTCTTGTACTTGTGTACTTTGGCATGCATGCTCTGTGTTTGAATTACTGATGCAATCGTTTGGGCCCCGCATACATTCAGAGCATTGCATGAGTCACCGAAGATGTGACATGAGAATGTGCCCAAGATGGGGAAATGGAGAGAAAAGGGAGACCAACGTAAGGCGTCAGAAACGCAGTGTGGTAATTGCCGTGTGGCACTGAGATTGAGCCCTGATGGGAATTGGAGTGATAGGCGGGCTGATCCATGGGATTCGTGATGGCCGCTTGAGGCCTGCAGCATTGCATGACATGACTGCTGATTGTTTGATATTACCCGTCTGTATTGTACAACTTGTATTATTATGTGGTTCGTGTTGATTACGATGGGTTATAGTATCTTGGGAGATCGAGAGTGGTCGGACCCTAAACCCTGAAACCTAGATACTGGTTAGGACCGACCCCACTTGTATATCCTACCCTACGCTAGGATTAGTGGTGAGCTTGCTGAGTTCTCGACTCACTGGCGTTGGTTGCCTCCTTTTTCAGATCCAGGTCACCAGTGATGGCCGCTCCGCCGATGCTTTTTGGACTGCCGGTTCAGATGGACACTCAGATCACCCTCCATTTTGATATGCACGTTACTCTATGGCATAGGCATGTGACGACTGTACTAGTAGATCATGGTGGACCCTACCTTGTACCCCACAGGTTCGAGGCTTGGTTTAGAGTGGGCCTTCATGGCTTTGAGGGACCCCAGAGAGATTCCCCGATACCCATGGAGGAGGACCCATTCTGGCTGCAGCCTGCCGAGTATGGAGGCCAGGTGATCGATCCCGACCCACTGTAGGAGTTGCCGTCCCCGGGACGATCTGAGATTGATGGCCACGAGGAGGGCGATGCCATGGATACAGATGAGGAGGATCCAGAAGAGGACCCCGTGGAGGATTCCGACGAGGAGCCTGAGGAGGACTGAGTTTCTGATGCTGGTCTGGTATTTTGATGTTAGGGAGGGCGTAGGTTAGGCAGCAGGTTGTGGTTTCTTTTTGGGGTCTGTACCTAACGCTTGACACGTATATAATACTGTTTGTATTTACTCTGTCTGTGCTACCCTTTGCTTTGTGTGCTTGTGTGGATGGATAGGAGGCACGCTTCCGCAGGTATGAAAGTTCGTTGAAGGCCGCGTCGTCTGGTTGCGACGAAGTGAAAAATTTCCTGGGTCGTCGCATACCGTGAACCAGCCGAGTGCGAGGTGTATCTTCCGCAGGAACGGGATGCCGCGTTCCCGAGTGGGGATCAGGGGCGTGACATCCCCGTTCGAGTGGTATCAGAGCAAGGTCAACTCGATATGAGACCGTTCGAGGTTTTGGAGTGTTAAGGATGTTGATTTTGGGGTAGTTAGATAGACAGACCCTAGGCCTAAGGATAGGAAAGGGGCACAATGCATGAATTGATTGGCGCATGTGAAGGCTTAGTTCGATTGGTTGCCTAGAATAGACTAGGGGAGGAACGTCGATTCCTTGGATTTCGTCGTTAGAAGCGACTAAACTAATGGACGAGGGTTGTCTGGGATTTTTAGATCAGTGTCAGATTCGACTGCTCAAGAGGTGAAGTTGGAGGAAGTGCCTGTAGTGAGAGAGTACCCGGACGTGTTTCCTCAAGAATTGCCTGGCTTGCCACCAGAGCGTGACGTAGAGTTTGTGATTGAATTGGCACCTGGAACAGAGCCGATCTCAAAAGCACCGTATAGAATGTCGTTGTCTGAGTTAAAAGAGTTGAAGGTACAGATGCAAGAGCTTTTGGATAAAGGATTTATCCGCCCCAGTGCTTCGCCATGGGGAGCTCCGGTGCTGTTTGTTAAGAAGAAAGACGGATCGCTAAGACTGTGCATCGACTACAGACAGCTGAACCAAGTGACGATCAAGAACAAGTATCCTCTGCCAAGAATTGATGACCTGTTTGACCAACTTCAAGGAGCATGTGTGTTCTCCAAGATAGACCTAAGGACAGGCTATCACCAGCTGAGGATTAAGAAGGAGGACGTGCCTAAGACTGCCTTTAGGACGAGGTATGGGCACTACGAGTTCACAGTTATGCCGTTTGGATTGACGAATGCCCCAGCAGCATTTATGGATATGATGAATTGAGTGTTTAAGGAGTTTCTGGATCAGTTCGTGATAGTCTTTATTGATGACATATTGGTGTATTCGAAGAGTTCTGAGGACCACGAGGAACACTTAAAGATTGTCCTGCAGACGTTAAGGGAACACTCGATGTATGCGAAGTTTAGTAAGTGTGAGTTCTAGTTGAGCAGAGTGGCGTTTCTTGGACATATAGTCTATGGAGAAGGAATATCAGTGGATCCAGCAAAGATAGAGGCTGTGGAGAAGTGGCCGAGGCCAACAACGGTGACTGAAGTACGAAGTTTTCTTGGATTGGCTGGGTATTACAGACGCTTTGTGGAAAGGTTCTCGGTGATAGCGTCTCCTCTGACCCATTTGCTGAAGAAGGAATCGAGGTTTGAATGGACCGAGAAGTGCGAGGAAAGTTTTCAGGAGTTGAAGGATCGACTAACTTCCGCACCAGTGTTGACCATCCCATCGGGACCTGGAGGGTTTGAAATATACAACGATGCGTCATTAAGAGGACTGGGATGTGTCTTGATGCAGCATGGACGAGTAGTAGCTTATGCATCTCGACAGCTGAGGCTGCATGAGATGAATTACCCGACGCACGACCTGGAGTTAGCCGCCATAGTGTTCGCGTTAAAGATTTGGAGGCATTACCTGGTGGGAGAGAAATTTCAGATCTACACTGATCATCAGAGTTTGAAGTATCTGTTTTCGCAGAAAGAGCTGAATATGAGACAGCGTCGTTGGATGGAGCTGTTGAAGGACTACGACTGCAATATTCTGTACCATCCAGGAAAGGCGAATAAAGTGGCAGATGCTCTGAGTAGGAAGTCGAGCATTGCGCATATGATGGTCAAGGAGTGGACATTACTGGAGGAAATCAGAGATTCTGAGTTCAAGGTTGAGGTAGGAAACCTCTCAAGTCTGATGGCTACGTTGCAGATCGAACCAGAGATTCAGCTAAGAATCAAGGAGATGCAATCTACAGATCCGGATATCCACAAGATTGTGATGATGAATGCAGATGAGAGGAAGGCCGAGTTCCAAGTGACTGCTGACGGAATATTGAAGTTTAGAGGACGTCTGTGCGTGCCTAATGACGAGGCGCTAAAGGAAAAGATTTTGTCCGAGGCACACAGAAGTAACTACAGTATTCATCCAGGGAGTACTAAGATGTATCAGAATTTGCGTCAGCACTATTGGTGGAATGGAATGAAGGTGGATGTGGCTAAGCATGTAGCTAAGTGTGTCACGCCCCGGATCCCTCTTCGGTTACGCGGCATCCCGTTCCTGCGGAAGATACACCTCGCGCTCGCCTGGTTCACGATAAGCGACGGCCCAGGGATACTTTCCCTTCGTCGCGTCCAGACGACGCAACTTACGCCAAATTCTCATACCTGCGGAAGCGTGCCTCCTATCCCTACACACAAGCATACATAGCAAAGGGGGTAGCATGGACAAGATATACATAAACAACATTTCATAAATACGATTAGCGTTAGGTACAGACTACCAAAAGAAAACCACTAGCTGCAGATCATCCTACGCTCTACTAATCCTCAAAACATCGGGATTCTGCCATAACTCAGTCCTCCTCGTCGGAATCCTCCACAGGGTCCTCCTCTGGATCCTCCTCCTCGGTGTCCATCGCATCGCCCTCCTCGTGGCCATCTATCTCGGAGCGCCCTGGAGACGGCAACTCCTGCTGCGGGTCGGGGTCGATCACCTGGCCTCCATATTCTGCAGGCTGGAGCCAAAACGGGTCCTCCTCCATGGGAATCGGGGAATCTCTCTGGGGTCCCTCAAAGCCATGTAAGCCCTCTCTAAACCAAGCCTCGAATCTATGGGGCACTAAGTAAGGACCTCCCTAATCTACGAGCACAGTCGTCACATGCCTATGCCACAGGGTAGCGTGCATATCAAAATGGAGGGTAATCTGGGTGTCCATCTGGATCGGCAGACCAAAAGCATCAGTGGCACATCCATCACTAGCGACCTGGATCTGAAAAAGGTGGCAACCAACGCCAGTGAGTCGAGGACTCAGCAAGCTCACCACTAATCCTAGCGTAGGGTAGGATATACGAGTGGGGTCGGTCATAACTAGTAACTAGGGTTTGGTACTCGGAGTCCAACGCTCTCGATCTCCCCAGTTATCATCATGCCTCATATAGCCAATACGAGTTTCGTCACAACAATTCATGCAATACAGACGGGCAATATCAACAATCAGCAATAACATTATGCAAATGCCACAGGCCTCAAACGGCTATCACAGATCCCATGGATCAGCCCGCCTATCACTCCAATTCCCATCAGGGCTCTACCAACAGTGCCACACGGCATGCCACGCTGCGTCTCGGACGCCTTATGCTGGTCTCCCTTTTCTCTCCATCTCCCATCAGGGCGCTACCAACAGTGCCACACGGCATAATTCTCGGTGCCACATAGGCCCGTACCACACTGCGTTTCTGACGCCTTACGTTGGTCTCCCTTTTCTCTCCATTTCCCCTCAGGGCACAATCTCATGTCACATCCCCAGTGACTTATGCAATGCTCTGAATGTATGCAGGGCCCAGATGATCACATCAATAACTCAACACAGAGCATGCATGCAAATAAATACAAGTACAGGAGTAGAGCACATCATTCAATCGATCAGTGAACCTCACGTTCATCAACCAAACAGACATGGATCGTAGGCCTCTACTTTCAAAGTCACGATCATCTAAATTCGCCTTACATCTCATACAAGAGTCTGTCATTGTCATCACTTACTCAAGGGCAACTCGTTAATCCAACCCATATAAACCAAGGTCTAATCTAATTAAGAACCTCTAATTAATCAAGCTAAGTTCGACTGGGCCTAAGGCCCACTTCAATAGTTGAGGTCCAATAACTAATTCTTAAATTAATTCATATGGGTTGGGCCTATTTTTATTAATTTCGTGCAAGGCCCAAGCCCATTTCTAAAGGTTTACTATTCAAGCCCATATTCATTATTTTAGGCCCAATTTGAGTACCCAAGCCCATATACATTTTTGGGTTTCATTCTTTAATGTTCATGGACTTAATTTAGGCCCAATTTAAGTGGATTTTCGTCCATTAGTGGCCCACTAGCTAGATTTGGCCCATTCTGATTAGTTTTGGCCCAATTACTTGATTTTTAAAGCTTCCAAGCCCATTAGTTCCCTTTGGCCCATTAAGTACACGCCTAAGCCCACATTTGCAGCCCACTAATCATGTTTTCAAGGCCCATTCGGATGGTGGATATCAACCATTAGTAAGTCCATTAGTTGTATTTAGGCCCGGTAGCTCGTATTAGGTCCGATTCAAGTGATTTAAGTCTCGAAGCCCATTAATCTCTTTCGGTCCACCCTATACACGCCTAGACCGAATTTCCACAGCCTTGTATACCACATTTCCAGCCCTCTACAAGCCTCCAAACTCTTAGTTTAACCCCTTGCACCATGCACATAATGCAACCTTACTTGTCTAGGCTTGAACCATGCAATCTCTTTACTAAAATCATCATAATCGGCCTCTATTAACATTCCACAAATGTATATTACTAACCTAAACAAAGATTAGGGGTAGAGCTTACCGGATATGGGTTGGAAATGACGGCGACGCGAGGCGGAGCAAGGGACGGCCAAGTGTTGCTCACGGCCTACAAGGGGATTTGGGTTGGCTCGGTCAACAAACGGCTTCGAATAGCCGTGGAAAATGAAGACAAGGGAGCTTGGAGCACTTACCAAAGAGTGTGGGTGGCCGGTGAGGATGGACGGCGGCCGGAGGACGGTGGAAACGACGGCGATGTTGGCTCGGCTACACGGAGGAACCGAGAGAGAGAGAGAGAGAGAGAGAGAGAGAGAGAGAGAGACGGTGAGGTTGGTTCGGCGTCCAAAGGGCCTCACGGCCATGGAGAATGGAGAGAGAAGGGTCCAAGGAAGCTTACCTAGGCAACGGCTTGAAGGATGATGATCGACGGCAACGGCGGAACCGGGCGGCCGAACGACGGGGAGGAGGAGCTCTCGGGCGGACGGGAAATCAAGGGAGGAGAAGAAGAAAAAAGGAGAGAGGGAGAGAAAGGGGTCTCGGCCGAATGGGGGTGAGGGAGGAGAGAGTGAGAGAAGGGTAAGACTTAAGTGAAATTCAAATGGGTTAGTGGATTAGGTGAAATAGTGACTTGTACTTGAAATGACAAATGGAGTGACTTGATGGATTGCATTGGGAATTGGACCAAGATTGACTTGTCTTGGAAATTGAACCATGATGTGATTGATGTGATTGACAAGACGTTTGATTGATTTGACAACTGATTTGACTTGCCTCGATTTGCGTGCCAAATGCACCGATCGGGTCTCGAGCGCGAACGAATTTTAGACAGGATTTGATTTCGATCGGTCGAATCTACTCTCAAAAATCCTAATTCTATTAATCCTAAGGACTGAGCATTTACCGGGGGCATTTCGGTAATTTTCCATTAACGTCTTGCTTCTCGACGTACACCGGCTGTCTGCCCTTCTGGCGACATTTCTGAAACTGACTTTATTTCTTAATTGTGTTTGTCTTACTAATTCGATTGTCCGAAGTCGGATTTCATTTCGTGGTCAATTTCATTAATTTACGACTCTGTCTCTGTCTCAGACCAACGGGCGGCTGTTTGGAAAATTCTCCCCAGTTAGCCTTTCCCCTTCGGTTGGTCATCTCAGGGTAGCTAATCCTGAGTGAGCATCGATCAGAGGGTATTAACGAAGTGTTTCCATTCCTTTAGAAATTCCGATATTTGGGTCGAATTTTCAGACTGTTACAATTCTTCCCTTCTTATAAAAATTTCGTCCTCGAAATTTACATCTACTAATCCTTACAACAAACAGAAATCACATTGATCTACTCAAACAGGTACGGATACTTCTTCTTCATTTCATCCTTGCTTTCCCAAGTAGCTCCTTCAGTTCCATGGTGTTCCCAGATAACCTTGATCAGCGGAATCGTCTTATTCCTTAAGACCTGCTCCTTACGATCTTCAATCCTTACTGGCCTTTCCACGTATGAGACGCGGTCATCCATTTCAATGACTTCATGATCGAGTATATGGCTAGGGTGTAACAGTCTGAAAATTCGACCCAAATATCGGAATTTCTAAAGGAATGGAAACACTTCGTTAATACCCTCTGATCGACGCTCACTCAGGATTAGCTACCCTGAGATGACCAACCGAAGGGGAAAGGCTAACTGGGGAGAATTTTCCAAATAGCCGCCCGTTGGTCTGAGACAGAGACAGAGTCGTAAATTAATGAAATTGACCACGAAATGAAATCCGACTTCGGGCAATCGAATTAGTAAGACAAACACAATTAAGAAATAAAGTCAGTTTCAGAAATGTTGCCAGAAGGGCAGACAGCCGGTGTACGTCGAGAAGCAAGACGTCAATGGAAAATTACCGAAATGCCCCCGGTAAATGCTCAGTCCTTAGGATTAATAGAATTAGGATTTTTGAGAGTAGATTCGACCGATCGAAATCAAATCCTGTCTAAAATTCGTTCGCGCTCGAGACCCGATCGGTGCATTTGGCACGCAAATCGAGGCAAGTCAAATCAGTTGTCAAATCAATCAAATGTCTTGTCAATCAATCAATCCCATCATGGCACAATTTCCAAGGTAAGTCAATCATGGTTCAATTCCCAAGAATGTCAATCAACATGTCGAAGTACTAAATCAAATCCTAGTCACTATTCCCTTACTATTCACTACCTAACCCACTTACCCCTTCCACTTAACTCTCTTCTCTCTCTCCCCTCCCTCACTTTTCATTTTCGGCACCCCTCTCTCTCTCTCTCTCTCTCCCTTTCCCGAAAGCTCTCTCTCCCTCTCCTCCCCTTTGCTTCGTCCGACCGTGCCGCCGCAAGCCGCCGCCGTTCCGCCGCCTTGCCGCCACCGTCGGCCACCCCTCTCCCTTGGCACGCCTTGGTAAGTCTCCCTAGCTCATTCTTGTTCATTTCCCACGGCTTGGACCCCCACGAAAAGCCCGAAACAGCCCGCCTCCTCATCGTCGTTTTCTTCGTCGTTTCGCTTCCATTTGAACCCGAACTTGTTCCACCTTGTTTCCTTGCATCCCTCATGTCTTTGGCTTGGCAAATGGTCACCTTAGGACCCTTGGAACTCCGTGGAACCGCCGGAACAGCCACCGTTGCCGCCGCTCCCCTCCATAAGCCGTGAGCTCCAACCGGCCGTTCCTTGCTCCGCCTCGCGTCGTCGTCATTTCCAACCCATATGAATTAATTTAAGAATTAATTATTGGACCTCAACTATTGAAGTGGGCCTTAGGCCCAGTCGAACTTAGCTTGATTAATTAGAGGTTCTTAATTAGATTAGACCTTGGTTTATATGGGTTTGATTAACGAGTTGCCCTTGAGTAAGTGATGACAATGACAGACTCTTGTATGAGATGTAAGGCGAATTTAGATGATCGAGACTTTGAAAGTAGAGGCCTACGATCCATGTCTGTTTGGTTGATGAACGTGAGGTTCACTGATCGATTGAATGATGTGCTCTACTCCTGTACTTGTATTTATTTGCATGCATGCTCTGTGTTGAGTTATTGATGTGATCATCTGGGCCCTGCATACATTCAGAGCATTGCATAAGTCACTGGGGATGTGACATGAGATTGTGCCCTGAGGGGAAGTGGAGAGAAAAGGGAGACCAACGTAAGGCGTCAGAAACGCAGTGTGGTACGGGCCTATGTGGCACCGAGAATTATGCCGTGTGGCACTGTTGGTAGTGCCCTGATAGGAGATGGAGAGAAAAGGGAGGCCAGCATAAGGCGTCCGAGACGCAGCGTGGCATGCCGTGTGGCACTGTTGGTAGAGCCCTGATGGGAATTGGAGTGATAGGCGGGCTGATCCATGGGATCTGTGATGGCCGTTTGAGGCCTGTGGCATTTGCATAATGTTATTGCTGATTGTTGATATTGCCCGTCTGTATTGCATGAATTGTTGTGACGAAACTCTTATTGGCTATATGAGGCGTGATGATAACTGGGGGGATCGAGAGCGTTGGACTCCGAGTACCAAACCCTAGTTACTAGTTAGGACCGACCCCACTCGTATTTCCTACCCTACGCTAGGATTAGTGGTGAGCTTGCTGAGTCCTCGACTCACTGGCGTTGGTTGCCACCTTTTTCAGATCCAGGTCGCTAGTGATGGATGTGCCACCGATGCTTTTTGGTCTGCCGATCCAGATGGACACCCAGGTTACCCTCCATTTTGATATGCACGCTACCCTGTGGCATAGGCATGTGACGACTGTGCTCGTAGATCAGGGAGGTCCTTACTTAGTACCCCATAGATTCGAGACTTGGTTCAGAGAGGGCCTACATGGCTTTGAGGGACCCCAGAGAGATTCCCCGATTCCCATGGAAGAGGACCCGTTTTGGCTCCAACCTGCAGAATATGAAGGCCAGGTGATCGACCCCGACCCGAAGCAGGAGTTGCCGTCTCCAGGGCGCTCGGAGGTAGATGGCCACGAGGAGGGCGATGCGATAGATACCGAGGAGGAGGATCCAGAGGAGGACCCTGTGGAGGATTCCGACGAGGAGGACTGAGTTATGGCAAAATCCCGATGTTTTGAGGATCAGTAGAGCGTAGGATGATCTACAGCTAGTGGTTTTCTTTTGGTAGTCTGTACCTAACGCTAATCGTATTTATGAAATGTTGTTTATGTTTATCTTGTCCATGCTACCCCTTTGCTATGTATGCTTGTGTGTATGGATAGGAGGCACGCTTCCGCAGGTATGAGAATTTGGCGCAAGTTGCGTCGTCTGGTCGCGACGAAGGGAAAGTATCCCTGGGCCGTCGCTTATCGTGAACCAGGCGAGCGCGAGGTGTATCTTCCGCAGGAACGGGATGCCGCGTTCCCGAGAAGGGATCCGGGGCGTGACATCACCGTTCGAGTGGTATCAGAGCAAGGTCAGCTCGATAAGTGACCGTTCGAGGTTTTGGAGTGATAAGGATGTTGATTTTGGGGTAGTTAGTTAGACAGACCCTAGACCTAAGGATTAGGAAGGGTAGAATGCATGATTTGATTGGCGCATGTGATTGCTTAGCGGAATTGAATGTCTAAAGTAACCTTCGAATAAGGTATTTCATGCTAAGCTGCAAGTGCGTCAGGACCTGAGGTAAGGTTCTATGGATGCTGATTGCTGAATGCTAGTTTGTGAGGTATTGCATGTGGTTGTACGCCTAGTCGGCTGTCGCGCGCTGCTTGACCATCATGCATTGCATGATTTCTGCACCGAAAGCAAAATGGTTTAGAAATGGAAAATCATTGTTGAAAAGGAGATTTGGATTTTGAAAGAAATGCATGCATTCATGTTGTTGGATTTGGTGACCGTCAGCCTGGTATGGGACAGGATTGACGGGACGTCTAAAAACTGTGATGAAGCGTAGTATGGGACACGTGGAGTGGGATTCTCTTTGTCTATGAATGACTTAGGACAACTGTTCGCACCAAGAAACGATGAGGGCGGGGAGTGGTCGCCGGGGCAGAGTCCTGATCAAGGAAGCGGCTCCCGACAGGCTTTTAGTTGAGGTTGCGAATAGAGTGGCCTGGGTTATGCATTTTCAGGGTTGAGTCTAGATGTCGACCGGGTCCAACTGCATTTAAGCTGTAGCGAATATTTACATGCATATACATGTCAGTGGACGCGACAGTAGACGAAAGCTTGGTTGTTAGATTTAGAGTTCTGGATTCCTGAATGGGAATTTCGTTTGTTTTAGGTGTGAGTGTTAGCAAGGATGAGCAATAGGGGCAGAAGACCGGCTGCTGGTGCATCGAGCTCGAGGGCTCCTGAGTCTGAAGGGGACCCTAGGATCGAAGAGATGATGAGAGTCCTGACTGAAGTGAGTAACCTGATGGCTAGGCAAGCTGCTGAGAGAGCTGCCACTGTAGCCCAAGCAGCTGAGGCCGCCTTGGCCGCTGCGAACGGAGCCAATGGAGGCAATGGGCATGGAAATGGAGGACGTCAGACTCATCACATTGTGGAACAGTTTCTGAAATTGCAGCCGTCGAGGTTTGATGGCAGTGGTGGTCCAGAAGTAGCTGCCTTGTGGATCGAACAGCTTGAGAAGGCTTTTACTGTTCTGGGTTGCACCGATGAGGCGAAGGTTTCGTTGGCAACTTATCAACTTCAAGGGACTGCAGATGACTGGTGGAAGGCCACTAGAGGACGAGTTTTTCCTGATGGCATGAGGCCAAACTGGGCTGCTTTCTGTGCAGCATTTAATGGAAAGTATTTCTCTGAGGCAGCCCAGGAAAGGAAGATGGAAGAATTCATCAGGCTCCGCCAAGGATCGTTGACCGTGGACCAGTATGAAGGCGAATTTGCCAGGCTGTCCAAGTTCGCACGAAGGCTGATTGACGACCCATGGGATAAGGCTAGGAGATTCAGGGAAGGATTGAGGCCTGAGTTGAAGAGTATGATCATCGCCACTGGGCTGAGGGACTACAATGAGATTTATGAGCGAGCACTGGCGATAGAGCGAGATCTGCAAGAGAAAGCCGCCGCATCTGGATCGCGGTTTGTGCCAAGGGGGAACTTCAGAGACTTTGGCAAGAGGCCAATGAAGGACAACCGCAGGTTCGTCCCACCTGCAAGGAGAACCCTGGGAAAGCCATCATTCCCTGGGAATCATGTAACAGTCTGAAAATTCGACCCAAATATCGGAATTTCTAAAAGAATGGAGACACTTCGTTAATACCCTCTGATCGACGCTCACTCCGGATTAGCTACCCTGAGATGACCAACCGAAGGGGAAAGGCTAACTGGGGAGAATTTTTCAAACAGCCGCCCGTTGGTCTGGGACAGAGACAGAGTCGTAAATTAATGAAATTGACCACGAAATGAAATCCGACTTCGGACAATCGAATTAGTAAGACAAACACAATTAATAAATAAAGTCAGTTTCAGAAATGTCGCCAGAAGGGCAGACAGCCGGTGTACGTCGAGAAGCAAGACGTCAATGGAAAATTACCGAAATGCCCCCGATAAATGCTTAGTCCTTAGGATTAGTAGAATTAGGATTTTTGAGAGTAGATTCGACTAATCGAAATCAAATCCTGTCTAAAATTCGTTCGCACTCGAGACCCGATCGGTGCATTTGGCACGCAAATCGAGGCAAGTCAAATCAGTTGTCAAATCAATCAAACGTCTTGTCAATCACATCGGTCACATCATGGCTCAATTTCCAAGACAAGTCAATCTTGGTCCAATTCCCAAAGCAATCCATCAAGTCACTCCATTTGTCATTTCAAGTACAATTCTTGTCCAAGTCACTATTTCACCTAATCCACTAACCCATTTGAATTTCACTTAAGCCTCTTCTCTCTCTCTCTCCTCCCTCATTCTCTCATTCGGCACTCTCTCTCCCTCACTCTCCCTCCCGAAACCTCTCCTCTCTTCTCAACTCTCTCTCGGCTTCTCTCCCTCCCGTTGCCGTGCCGCCCGAGCACTCCTCCACCGCGGGCCGCCGTTGTCCGTCATTCTCCTCCGTCGTCGCCACCTCGAGGTAAGCCCCTCTCCTCCCTTCTCCTTGTTGTCCCGTGGCCATGAGAGCCCTTGAAACCTCACCTCAACCTCACCGTCCATCTCTCTCTCTCGGTGGTCCTTGTGTAGCCGCCTTCGTCGTCGTCGATCATCGTCGTTCGGCCACCGCTCCTCACCGTCAACCATCCTCACTCCTTGGTAAGTATTCCAAGCTCCCTTGTTTTCATTTTCCATGACCCTTTTAAAGCCGTTTGCCGACCAAGCCACCCGAATCTCCTTGTAGGCCGAAAAGCCCTCACGGCCATTCTCGCTCCGCCTCGCGTCGTCGTCATTTCCAACCCATATCCGGTAAGCTCTACCTCTAATCTTTGCTTAGGTTAGTGATATGCATTTGTGGAATGTTAATAGAGGCCGATTATGATGATTTTAGTGAGGAGATTGCATGGTTCGAGCCTAGACAAGTAAGGTTGTGTTATGTGCTTGGTGCAAGAGGTTAAACTAAGCGTTTGGAGACTTGTAGAGGGCTGGAAATGTGGTATGCGTGGCTGTGAGTGTTCGGTCTAGGCGTGTATAGGGTGGACCGAAAGGGATTAATGGGCTTCGAGACTTAAATCACTTGAATCGGACCTAATACGAGCTACCGGGCCTAAATACAACTAATGGACTTACTAATGGTTGATATCCACCATCTTAATGGGCCTTGAAAACATGATTAGTGGGCTGCAAATGTGGACTTAGGCGTGTACATAATGGGCCAAAGGGAACTAATGGGCTTGAAAGCTTTAAAAATCAAGTAATTGGGCCAAAACTAATCAAAATGGGCCACATCTAGTTAATGGGCCACTAATGGACGAAAATCCACTTAAATTGGGCCTAAATTAAGTCCATGAACATTAAAGAATGAAACCCAAAAATGTACATGGGCTTGGGTACTTGAATTGGGCCTAAAATAACGAATATGGGCTTGCATAGTAAACCTTTAGAAATGGGCTTGGGCCTTGCACGAAATTAATAAAATAATAGGCCCAACCCATATGAATTAATTTAATAATTAATTATCGGACCTCAACTATTGAAGTGGGCCTTGGGCCCAGCCGAGCTTAACTTGATTAACTAAGACCCTTAATTAGATTAGACTTTGGGTTATGGGCTCGAATTATGGATTGGCCTTGGGTAAGTAATAGCATGATGGAATCTTGTACAAGTTGTAAGGCAAGTTTAGACGAGCGATAGTTCGAGAGCCCTTTTTGGAGAATGTTAATAAATTTCAAGTACTTGATCTTCGTATGTACAGTAAGATGAATATGAGATTCAGTGATGATGGAATGATGTGCTCTACTCTTGCGTTATATTCTTTGGCATGCATGCTCTGTGTTGAGTTATTGATGTGATCATCTGGGCCCTGCATACATTCAGAGCATTGCATGAGTCACTGGAGATGTGACATGAGATTGTGCCCTGAGGGGAAGTGGAGAGAAAAGGGAGACCAACGTAAGGCGTCAGAAACGCAGTGTGGTACGGGCCTATGTGGCACCGAGATTTATGCCGTGTGGCACTGTTGGTAGTGCCCTGATGGGAGATGGAGAGAAAAGGGAGGCCAGCATAAGGCGTCCGAGACGCAGCGTGGCATGCCGTGTGGCACTGTTGGTAGAGCCCTGATGGGAATTGGAGTGATAGGCGGGCTGATCCTTGGGATCTATGATGGCCGTTTGAGGCCTGTGGCATTGCATACCATGATTGCTGATTGTTGATATTGCCCGTCTTTATTGCATGAACCATTGTGATGAAACTCGTACCGACTATATGAGGTGTGATGAAAACTGGGGAGATCGAGAGCGTTGGACTCCGGGTACCAAACCCTAGTTACTGGTTAGGACCGACCCCACTTGTATATCCTACCCTACGCTAGGATTAGTGGTGAGCTTGCTGAGTCCTCGACTCACTGGCGTTGGTTGCCACCTTTTTCAGATCCAGGTCACCAGTGATGGATGTGCCACCGATGCTTTTTGGTCTGCCGATCCAGATGGACACCCAGGTTACCCTCCATTTTGATATGCACGCTACTCTGTGGCATAGGCATGTGACGACTGTACTCGTAGATCAGGGAGGTCCTTATTTAGTGCCCCATAGATTCGAGGCTTGGTTTAGAGAGGGCCTGCATGGTTTTGAGGGACCCCAGAGAGATTCCCCGATTCCCATGGAGGAGGACCCGTTTTGGCTCCAGCCTGCAGAATATGGAGGCCAGGTGATCGACCCCAACCCGAAGCAGGAGTTGCCGTCTCCAGGGCGCTCCGAGATAGATGGCCACGAGGAGGGCGATGCGATGGATACCGAGGAGGAGGATCCAGAGGAGGACCCTGTGGAGGATTCCGACGAGGAGGACTGAGTTATGGCAGAATTTCGATGGTTCGAGGATTTGGTTGTTAGCGTAGGAAGATCTGTGATTAGTAGTTTCTTTTTGGGAGTCTGTACCTAACGCTGATTATATTATGGAATGATGATTTTGCTTATCTTGATTTTTTGCTACCCCTTTGTCATGTATGCTTGTGTGTATGGATAGAAGGCACGCTTCCGCAGGTAAGAGAATTTGGCGCAAGCCGCGTCGTCTGGTCGCGACGAAAAGAAATTTTCCCTGGGCCGTCGCTTATCGTGAACCAGTCGAGCGCGAGGTGTATCTTCCGCAGGAACGGGGTGCCGCGCTCCCGAGTAGGGATCCGGGGCGTGACATCCCCGTTCGAGTGGTATCAGAGCAAGGTCAGCTCGATACGAGACAGTTCGAGGTTTTGGAGTGATAAGGATGTTGATTTTGGGGTAGTTAGATAGATAGACCCTAGACCTAAGGATTAGGAAGGGTAGAATGCATGATTTGATTGGCGCATGTGATTGCCTAGCAGAATCGATTGTTTAGAGTAGCCTTTGGACAAGGTGTTTTGTGCTAAGCTGCAGGTGCGTCAGGACCTGAGGTAAGGTTCTAAGGCAGAGCCCCATGAGTAGGGCGCTTGATTGCTGATTGCTGAATGTTAGTCTGTGAGGTATTGCATGTGGTTATATGCCTAGTCGGCTGTCGCGCGCTGCTTGACCATCATGCATTGCATGATTTCTGCACCGAAAGCAAAATGGTTTAGAAATGGAAAATCATTGTTGAAAAAGGAGATTTGGATTTTGAAAGAAATGCATGCATTCATGTTGTTGGATTTGGTGACCGTCAGCCTGGTATGGGGCAGGATTGACGGGACGTCTAAAAACTGTGATGAAGCGTGGTATGGGACACGTGGAGTGGGATTCTCTTTGTCTATGAATTTCTTAGGACAACTGTTCGCACCAAGAAACGATGAGGGCGGGGAGTGGTCGCCGGGGCAGAGACCTAATCAAGGAAGCGGCTCCCGACAGGCTTCTAGTTGAGGTTGCGAACAGAGTGGCCTGGGTTATGCATTTGCAGGGTTGAGTCTAGATGTCGACCGGGTTCAACTGCATTTAAGCTGCAGCGATTATTTACATGCATATACATGTCAGTGGACGCGACAGTAGACGAAAGCTTGGTTGCTAGAGTTAGAGTCCCGGATTCCTGAATGGGAATTTCGTTGTTTTAGGTGTGAGTGTTAGCAAGGATGAGCAATAGGGGCAGAAGACCGACTGCCGGTGCATCGAGCTCGAGGGCTCCTGAGTCTGAAGGGGACCCCAGAATCGAAGAGATGATGAGAGTTCTGACTGAAGTGAGCAACTTGATGGCTAGGCAAGCTGCTGAGAGAGCTGCCACTGTAGCCCAAGCAGCTGAGGCTGCCTTAGCCGCTGCGAATGGTGCCAATGGAGGCAATGGGCATGGAAATGGTGGACGTCAGACGCATCATATGGTGGAGCAGTTTCTGAAGTTGCAGCCGTCGAGGTTTGATGGCAGTGGTGGTCCAGAGGTAGCTGCCTTGTGGATCGAGCAGCTGGAGAAGGCTTTCTCCGTGTTGGGTTGCGCAGACGAGGAAAAGGTTTCGCTGGCAACTTATCAGCTTCAGAGTACTGCAGATGACTGGTGGAAGGCCACCAGAGGACGAGTCTTTCCGGATGGCATGAGGCCGAACTGGGCTGCTTTCTGTGCAGCATTCAATGGCAAGTATTTTTCTGAGGCAGCTCAGGAAAGGAAAATGGAAGAGTTCATCAGGCTCCGCCAAGGATCGCTGACTGTGGACCAATATGAGGGCGAATTTGCCAGGCTTTCCAAGTTTGCACGAAGGCTGATTGACGACCCATGGGACAAGGCCAGGAGATTCAGGGAAGGATTGAGGCCCGAATTGAAAAGTATGATCATCGCCACTGGGCTGAGGGACTACAACGAGATCTATGAGCGAGCCCTGGCGATAGAACGGGATCTGCAAGAAAAGGCCGCCGCATCTGGGTCGCGGTTTATGCCAAGAGGGAACTTTAGAGACTTTGGCAAGAGGCCAATGAAGGACAACCGCAGGTTCGTTCCACCTGCGAGAAGAACCTTGGGAAAGCCGTCATCCCCCGGGAATCAGGTCTGCCGTGACTGTGGCAGGAGGCATGGGAACAGTCCTTGCCCGAGAAAGATTGGAGGCTGCTTTGGATGTGGCCAGACGGGACATATCCTGAGGAACTGCCCGAGGAAAGGTCAGAGACCCCCGTTCCAGCAACAGCAACAGCCGCAGATGGTGAACGCTCCGCAAGGAAACCAGAATCGTCCGCCTGCTCAGGGACGAGTATATGCAATGGCGCGCAAGGACAATCAGAATGCGCCAGGGGTGATCACAGGTACCGTTTCTCTCTGTGGTCATACCGCTTATGCCTTGTTTGATCCGGGAGCATCGCACTCTTTCGTATCTGCACGTTTTGTTGAGTTGTCTGGGATGAATGTTAAGCCATTGGATGTGACCTTGCATGTAACCACCCCGTTGAAGGATAGAGTAATTATTGCGTTAGGATGTAAGGGGTGTAAGTTAGCTCTGGGCGATAGGCAAGAAGAAATTGACTTAGCCGTTCTGCCCATGTATTATTTTGATGTGATTGTTGGCATGGATTGGCTAGTTAGGCATGGTGCAGTGGTAGACTGTAGTAGGAGTATCATACAGCTAAACCCAGTAGGCCACCCTGGGTATGAATTTAAGGGAAATCGTGGAGGAACGTCGATTCCTTGGATCTCATCCTTAGAGGCGACCAAGTTAATGGATGAAGGTTGCCTGGGGTTTTTGGCATCAGTGTTGGATTCGACTGCTCAAGAAATGAAGTTAGAGGAAGTGCCTGTAGTGAGTGAGTATCCAGATGTATTTCCTCAAGAATTACCTGGCTTGCCACCAGAGCGTGACGTAGAGTTTGTGATTGAATTGGCACCTGGAACGGAGCCGATCTCGAAAGCACCGTATAGGATGTCGTTATCGGAATTGAAGGAATTGAAGGTGCAAATGCAAGAGCTGCTGGATAAAGGATTTATCCGCCCCAGTGCTTCACCATGGGGAGCTCCGGTGCTATTTGTTAAGAAGAAGGATGGATCACTAAGACTGTGCATCGATTACAGACAGCTGAACCAAGTGACGATCAAGAATAAGTATCCTCTACCAAGGATTGATGACCTGTTCGACCAACTTCAAGGCGCTTGCGTGTTCTCCAAGATAGACCTAAGGACAGGCTATCACCAGTTAAGGATTAAGAAAGAGGATGTGCCTAAGACTGCTTTTAGGACGAGGTATGGGCACTATGAGTTCACCGTTATGCCGTTTGGATTGATAAATGCTCCAGCCGCATTTATGGATATGATGAATCGAGTGTTCAAGGAGTTTTTGGATAAATTCGTGATAGTCTTCATTGATGACATATTAGTGTATTCGAAGAGTTCTGAGGACCACGAGGAACACTTAAGGATCGTCCTGCGAACGCTAAGGGAACATTCGCTGTATGCGAAGTTCAGTAAGTGTGAGTTCTGGCTGAGCAGAGTGGCGTTTCTTGGTCATATAGTATCTGGAGAAGGGATATCAGTGGACCCATCTAAGATTGAAGCAGTAGAGAAATGGCCGAGACCTACGACCGTGACGGAAGTACGCAGTTTCCTTGGATTGGCTGGGTATTATAGACGCTTCGTGGAAAGATTCTCTGTGATAGCGTCTCCTCTGACGCGTTTGTTGAAAAAGGAAACAAAGTTTCAATGGACTGAGAGATGCGAGGAGAGTTTTCAGGAGTTGAAGGATCGATTGACTTCCGCACCAGTCTTAACCATTCCGTCTGGACCAGGAGGATTTGAGATATACAGCGATGCGTCATTAAGAGGATTGGGGTGTGTCTTGATGCAGCATGGACGAGTGGTAGCGTATGCGTCTCGACAGTTGAAGCCGCATGAGATGAATTACCCGACGCACGACTTGGAGTTAGCTGCGATTGTCTTTGCATTGAAGATTTGGAGGCATTATCTGGTGGGAGAGAAATTCCAGATTTTTACGGACCATCAGAGTTTGAAGTATCTGTTCTCGCAGAAGGAGCTGAATATGAGGCAGCGTCGTTGGATGGAGTTGTTGAAGGACTACGACTGCGATATTTTGTACCATCCAGGAAAGGCGAATAAGGTGGCAGATGCTCTGAGTAGGAAGTCGAGCATTGCGCATATGATGGTCAAGGAGTGGACATTACTGGGGGAAATTAGAGACTCTGAGTTTAAGATGGAGGTTGGAAGCCTCTCGAGTCTGCTGGCTACATTGCGGATCGAACCAGAGATTCAGCTAAGAATCAAGGAGATGCAATCTACGGACCCGGACATTCAGAAGATTGTGGCGATGAATGCAGACGAGAGAAAGGCCGAGTTCCAAGTGACTGCAGATGGAGTATTGAAGTTTAGAGGACGTCTGTGCGTGCCTAATGACGAGGCGCTAAAGGAAAAGATTTTGTCCGAGGCACACAGAAGTAACTACAGTATTCATCCAGGGAGTACTAAGATGTATCAGAATTTGCGTCAGCACTATTGGTGGAATGGAATGAAGGTGGATGTGGCTAAGCATGTAGCTAAGTGTCTGACGTGTCAACAGGTAAAGGCACAGCATTGCAAGCCTGGAGGATTATTGCAACCATTGGAAATCCCAGAGTGGAAATGGGAGCATGTCACTATGGATTTCGTGACAGGACTGCCGAGAAGTCAGAGAGGCAATGATTCGATCTGGGTAATCGTGGACAGACTGACGAAATCAGCGCACTTCATCGCAGTGCGAAAGGACTCTACGCTGGAAAGGTTGGCTGAGTTGTATGTGAGGCAGATTGTGAGGATTCATGGGGTGCCAGTAAGTATCGTATCTGATAGAGATCCTCGTTTCACAGCTACATTTTGGAAGAGTTTGCAGGGTGCTTTGGGAACCGAATTGAGATTCAGTACAGCCTACCATCCTCAGACGGACGGTCAGTCGGAAAGGACTATACAAACTCTGGAGGACATGTTGAGAGCGTGTGTAATTGACTTCAAGGGAGGCTGGGAAGAGCAGTTACACTTAGTGGAGTTTGCCTACAACAACAGCTACCAGCAGAGTATCAGGATGGCACCATTTGAGGCACTGTATGGAAGGGCCTGTAGAACGCCCATCTGTTGGGACGAAGTTGGTGAGAAAAGCATAACCGGCCCAGAATTAGTGCAGCAGTCAGTCGAGGCAGTCAGAGTGATTAGAGACAGACTGAGGACCGCTCAGAGTAGGCAAAAGAGCTATGCAGACAGGAGACGTAAGCCGTTGCAATTTCAAGTTGGCGATCACGTATTTTTGAAGGTGTCGCCGATGCGAGGACTATCTCGGTTTGGCAAGAAAGGAAAGTTGAGTCCAAGATTTGTTGGGCCATTCGAGATCCTGGAGAAGATCGGGACACTGGCTTATCGTCTAGCATTGCCGCCGAACTTATCGCAGATTCATAATGTGTTTCATGTTTCGATGCTTCAAAAGTACGAGCCGGACCCTGGCCATATACTCGATCATGAAGTCATTGAAATGGATGACCGCGTCTCATACGTGGAAAGACCAGTAAGGATAGAAGATCGTAAGGAGCAAGTCTTGAGGAACAAGACAATACCGCTGGTCAAGGTTATCTGGGAGCACCATGGGACTGAAGGAGCGACTTGGGAAAGCGAGGACGAAATGAAGAAGAAGTACCCGTATCTGTTTGAGTAGATCGATGTAATCTCCATTTTGTTGTAAGGATTGGTGGATGTAAATTTCGAGAACGAAATTTTTATAAGAAGGGAAGAATTGTAACAGTCTGAAAATTCGACCCAAATATCGGAATTTCTAAAAGAATGGAGACACTTCGTTAATACCCTATGATCGACGCTCACTCAGGATTAGCTACCCTGAGATGACCAACCGAAGGGGAAAGGCTAACTGGGGAGAATTTTCCAAACAGCCGCCCGTTGGTCTGGGACAGAGACAGAGTCGTAAATTAATGAAATTGACCACGAAATGAAATCCGACTTCGGACAATCGAACTAGTAAGACAAACACAATTAAGAAATAAAGTCAGTTTCAGAAATGTCGCCAGAAGGGCAGACAGCCGGTGTACGTCGAGAAGCAAGACGTCAATGGAAAATTACCGAAATGCCCCCGGTAAATGCTCAGTCCTTAGGATTAGTAGAATTAGGATTTTTGAGAGTAGATTCGACTAATCGAAATCAAATCCTGTCTAAAATTCGTTCGCACTCGAGACCCGATCGGTGCATTTGGCACGCAAATCGAGGCAAGTCAAATCAGTTGTCAAATCAATCAAACGTCTTGTCAATCACATCGGTCACATCATGGCTCAATTTCCAAGACAAGTCAATCTTGGTCCAATTCCCAAAGCAATCCATCAAGTCACTCCATTTGTCATTTCAAGTACAAGTCTTGTCCAAGTCACTATTTCACCTAATCCACTAACCCATTTGAATTTCACTTAAGCCTCTTCTCTCTCTCTCTCCTCCCTCATTCTCTCATTCGGCACTCTCTCTCCCTCACTCTCCCTCCCGAAACCTCTCCTCTCTTCTCAACTCTCTCTCGGCTTCTCTCCCTCCCGTTGCCGTGCCGCCCGAGCACTCCTCCACCGCGGGCCGCCGTTGTCCGTCATTCTCCTCTGTCGTCGCCACCTCGAGGTAAGCCCCTCTCCTCCCTTCTCCTTGTTGTCCCGTGGCCATGAGAGCCCTTGAAACCTCACCTCAACCTCACCGTCCATCTCTCTCTCTCGGTGGTCCTTGTGTAGCCGCCTTCGTCGTCGTCGATCATCGTCGTTCGGCCACCGCTCCTCACCGTCAACCATCCTCACTCCTTGGTAAGTATTCCAAGCTCCCTTATTTTCATTTTCCATGACCCTTTTAAAGCCATTTGCCGACCAAGCCACCCGAATCTCCTTGTAGGCCGAAAAGCCCTCACGGCCATTCTCGCTCCGCCTCGCGTCGTCGTCATTTCCAACCCATATCCGGTAAGCTCTACCCCTAATCTTTGCTTAGGTTAGTGATATGCATTTATGGAATGTTAATAGAGGCCGATTATGATGATTTTAGTGAGGAGATTGCATGGTTCGAGCCTAGACAAGTAAGGTTGTGTTATGTGCTTAGTGCAAGAGGTTAAACTAAGCGTTTGGAGACTTGTAGAGGGCTGGAAATGTGGTATACGTGGCTGTGAGTGTTCGGTCTAGGCGTGTATAGGGTGGACCGAAAGGGATTAATGGGCTTCGAGACTTAAATCACTTGAATCGGACCTAATACGAGCTACCGGGCCTAAATACAACTAATGGACTTACTAATGGTTGATATCCACCATCTTAATGGGCCTTGAAAACATGATTAGTGGGCTGCAAATGTGGACTTAGGCGTGTACATAATGGGCCAAAGGGAACTAATGGGCTTGAAAGCTTTAAAAATCAAGTAATTGGGCCAAAACTAATCAAAATGGGCCACATCTAGTTAGTGGGCCACTAATGGACGAAAATCCACTTAAATTGGGCCTAAATTAAGTCCATGAACATTAAAGAATGAAACCCAAAAATGTACATGGGCTTGGGTACTTGAATTGGGCCTAAAATAACGAATATGGGCTTGCATAGTAAACCTTTAGAAATGGGCTTGGGCCTTGCACGAAATTAATAAAATAATAGGCCCAACCCATATGAATTAATTTAATAATTAATTATTGGACCTCAACTATTGAAGTGGGCCTTGGGCCCAGCCGAGCTTAACTTGATTAACTAAGACCCTTAATTAGATTAGACTTTGGGTTATGGGCTCGAATTATGGATTGGCCTTGGGTAAGTAATAGCATGATGGAATCTTGTACAAGTTGTAAGGCAAGTTTAGACGAGCGATAGTTCGAGAGCCCTTTTTGGAGAATGTTAATAAATTTCAAGTACTTGATCTTCGTATGTACAGTAAGATGAATATGAGATTCAGTGATGATGGAATGATGTGCTCTACTCTTGCGTTATATTCTTTGGCATGCATGCTCTGTGTTGAGTTATTGATGTGATCATCTGGGCCATGCATACATTCAGAGCATTGCATGAGTCACTGGAGATGTGACATGAGATTGTGCCCTGAGGGGAAGTGGAGAGAAAAGGGAGACCAACGTAAGGCGTCAGAAACGCAGTGTGGTACGGGCCTATGTGGCACCGAGATTTATGCCGTGTGGCACTGTTGGTAGCGCCCTGATGGGAGATGGAGAGAAAAGGGAGGCCAGCATAAGGCGTCCGAGACACAGCGTGGCATGCCGTGTGGCACTGTTGGTAGAGCCCTGATGGGAATTGGAGTGATAGGCGGGCTGATCCTTGGGATCTATGATGGCCGTTTGAGGCCTGTGGCATTGCATACCATGATTGCTGATTGTTGATATTGCCCGTCTTTATTGCATGAACCATTGTGATGAAACTCGTACCGACTATATGAGGTGTGATGAAAACTGGGGAGATCGAGAGCGTTGGACTCCGGGTACCAAACCCTAGTTACTGGTTAGGACCGACCCCACTTGTATATCCTACCCTACGCTAGGATTAGTGGTGAGCTTGCTGAGTCCTCGACTCACTGGCGTTGGTTGCCACCTTTTTCAGATCCAGGTCACCAGTGATGGATGTGCCACCGATGCTTTTTGGTCTGCCGATCCAGATGGACACCCAGGTTACCCTCCATTTTGATATGCACGCTACTCTGTGGCATAGGCATGTGACGACTGTACTCGTAGATCAGGGAGGTCCTTATTTAGTGCCCCATAGATTCGAGGCTTGGTTTAGAGAGGGCCTGCATGGTTTTGAGGGACCCCAGAGAGATTCCCCGATTCCCATGGAGGAGGACCCGTTTTGGCTCCAGCCTGCAGAATATGGAGGCCAGGTGATCGACCCCGACCCGAAGCAGGAGTTGCCGTCTCCAGGGCGCTCCGAGATAGATGGCCACGAGGAGGGCGATGCGATGGATACCGAGGAGGAGGATCCAGAGGAGGACCCTGTGGAGGATTCCGACGAGGAGGACTGAGTTATGGCAGAATTTCGATGGTTCGAGGATTTGGTTGTTAGCGTAGGAAGATCTGTGATTAGTAGTTTCTTTTTGGGAGTCTGTACCTAACGCTGATTATATTATGGAATGCTGATTTTGCTTATCTTGATTTTTTGCTACCCCTTTGTCATGTATGCTTGTGTGTATGGTTAGAAGGCACGCTTCCGCAGGAAAGAGAATTTGGCGCAAGCCGCGTCGTCTGGTCGCGACGAAGTGAAAAATTTTCCCTGGGCCGTCGCTTATCGTGAACCAGGCGAGCGCGAGGTGTATCTTCCGCAGGAACGGGATGCCGCGTTCCCGAGAAGGGATCCGGGGCGTGACATGCCGTGACTGTGGCAGGAGGCATGGGAACAGTCCTTGCCCAAGGAAAACTAGAGGCTGCTTTGGATGTGGCCAGACGGGGCATATCCTGAGGAACTGCCTGAGGAAGGGTCAGAGACCCCCGTTCCAGCACCAACAACAGCAACAGCCGCAGATGGTGAACGCTCCGCAAGGAAACCAGAACCGTCCGCCTGCTCAGGGACGAGTATATGCAATGGCGCGCAAGGACACTGAGAATGCGCCAGGGGTGATCACAGGTACCGTTTCTCTCTGTGGTCATACCGCTTATGCCTTGTTTGATCCGGGAGCGTCGCACTCTTTCGTATCTGCACGTTTTGTTGAGTTGTCTGGGATGAATGTTAAGCCATTGGATGTGACCTTGCATGTAACCACCCCGTTGAAGGATAGAGTAATTATTGCGTTAGGATGTAAGGGGTGTAAGTTAGCTCTGGGCGATAGGCAAGAAGAAATTGACTTAGCTGTTCTGCCCATGTATGATTTTGATGTGATTGTTGGCATGGATTGGCTAGTTAGGCATGGTGCAGTGGTAGACTGTAGTAGGAGTATCATACAGCTAAACCCAGTAGGCCACCCTGGGTATGAATTTAAGGGAAATCGTGGAGGAACGTCGATTCCTTGGATCTCATCTTTAGAAGCGACCAAGTTAATGGATGAAGGTTGCCTGGGATTTTTGGCATCAGTATTAGATTCGACTGCCCTAGAAATGAAGCTAGAAGAAGTGCCTGTAGTAAGTGAGTATCCATATGTATTTCCTCAAGAGTTGCCTGGATTACCACCTGAGCGTGAAGTAGAATTTATGATCGAATTGGCACCTGGAACGGAGCCGATCTCGAAAGCACCGTATAGGATGTCGTTATCGGAATTGAAGGAATTGAAGGTGCAAATGCAAGAGCTGCTGGATAAGGGATGGATCACTAAGGCTGTGCATCGATTACAGACAGCTGAACCAAGTGACGATCAAGAATAAGTATCCTCTACCAAGGATTGATGACCTGTTCGACCAACTTCAAGGCGCTTGCGTGTTCTCCAAGATAGACCTAAGGACAGGCTATCACCAGTTAAGGATTAAGAAAGAGGATGTGCCTAAGACTGCTTTTAGGACGAGGTATGGGCACTATGAGTTCACCATTATGCCGTTTGGATTGACAAATGCTCCAGCCGCATTTATGGATATGATGAATCGAGTGTTCAAGGAGTTTTTGGATCAATTCGTGATAGTCTTCATTGATGACATCTTGGTATATTCGAAGAGTTTTGAGGACCACGAAGAACACTTAAGGATCGTCCTGCGAATGCTAAGGGAACATTCGCTGTATGCGAAGTTCAGTAAGTGTGAGTTCTGGCTGAGAGAGTGGCGTTTCTTGGTCATATAGTATCTGGAGAAGGAATATCAGTGGACCCATCTAAGATTGAAGCAGTAGAGAAATGGCCGAGACCTACGACCGTGACGGAAGTGCGAAGTTTCCTTGGATTGGCTGGGTATTATAGACGCTTCGTGGAAAGATTCTCTGTGATAGCGTCTCCTCTGACGCGTTTGTTGAAGAAGGAAACAAAGTTTCAATGGACTGAGAAATGCGAGGAGAGTTTTCAGGAGTTGAAGGATCGATTGACTTCCGCACCAGTCTTAACCATTCCGTCTGGACCAGGAGGATTTGAGATATACAGCGATGCGTCATTAAGAGGATTGGGGTGTGTCTTGATGCAGCATGGACGAGTGGTAGCTTATGCATCTCGACAGTTGAGGCCGCATGAGATGAATTACCCGACGCACGACTTGGAGTTAGCTGCCATAGTATTTGCATTGAAGATTTGGAGGCATTATCTGGTAGGGGAGAAATTTCAGATCTACACGGATCATCAGAGTTTGAAGTATCTGTTTTCGCAGAAGGAGCTGAATATGAGACAGCGTCGTTGGATGGAGCTGTTGAAGGACTACGACTGTGATATTCTATATCACCCAGGAAAGGCGAATAAGGTAGCGGATGCTCTGAGTAGGAAGTCGAGCGTTGCGCATATGATGGTCAAGGAGTGGACATTACTGGAGGAAATCAGAGATTCTGAGTTCAAGATCGAGGTAGGAAACCTCTCGAGTCTGATGGCTACGTTGCAGATCGAACCAGAGATTCAGCTAAGAATCAAGGAGATGCAATCTACGGACCCCGACATTCAGAAGATTGTGGCGATGAATGCAGACGAGAGGAAGGCCGAGTTCCAAGTGACTGCTGACGGAATATTGAAGTTTAGAGGACGTCTGTGCGTGCCTAATGACGAGGCGCTAAAGGAAAAGATTTTGTCCGAGGCACACAGAAGTAACTACAGTATTCATCCAGGGAGTACTAAGATGTATCAGAATTTGCGTCAGCACTATTGGTGGAATGGAATGAAGGTGGATGTGGCTAAGCATGTGGCTAAGTGTCTGACGTGTCAACAGGTAAAGGCACAGCATTGCAAGCCTGGAGGATTATTGCAACCATTGGAAATCCCAGAGTGGAAATGGGAGTATGTCACTATGGATTTCGTGACAGGACTACTGAGAAGTCAGAGAGGCAATGATTCCATTTGGATAATAGTGGACAGACTGACGAAATCAGCTCATTTCATTGCAGTACGAAAGGACTCTACCTTAGAAAAGTTGGCTGAATTGTACGTGAGGCAGATAGTGAGATTGCATGGGGTACCAGTAAGTATTGTATCAGACAGAGATCCTCGCTTCACCGCTACATTTTGGAAGAGTCTGCAGGGTGCGCTGGGAACAGAGTTAAGATTCAGTACAGCTTACCACCCTCAGACAGATGGTCAATCGGAAAGGACGATACAGACTTTGGAAGACATGCTGAGAGCTTGTGTGATTGATTTCAAAGGAGGCTGGGAAGAGCAGTTGCATTTGGTGGAATTCGCCTACAACAACAGCTACCAGCAGAGTATCAAAATGGCACCATTTGAGGCACTGTATGGAAGGGCCTGTAGAACGCCAATCTGTTGGGACGAAGTTGGTGAGAAAAGCATAACAGGCCCAGAATTAGTGCAGCAGTCAGTTGAGGCAGTCAGAGTGATCAGAGACAGATTGAGGACTGCGCAGAGTAGGCAGAAGAGTTATGCAGACAAGAGTCGTAAGCCATTGGAATTCCAAGTTGGAGATCATGTGTTTCTGAAGGTGTCGCCGATGCGAGGACTATCTCGGTTTGGCAAGAAAGGAAAGTTGAGTCCAAGATTTGTTGGGCCATTCGAGATCCTGGAGAAGATCGAGACACTGGCTTATCGTCTAGCATTGCCGCCGAACTTATCGCAGATTCATAATGTGTTTCATGTTTCAATGCTTCGAAAGTACGAGCCGGACCCTGGCTATATACTCGATCATGAAGTCATTGAAATGGATGACCACGTCTCATACGTGGAAAGGCCAGTAAGGATTGAAGATCGTAAGGAGCAGGTCTTAAGGAATAAGACGATTCCGCTGATCAAGGTTATCTGGGAACACCATGGAACTGAAGGAGCTACTTGGGAAAGCGAGGATGAAATGAAGAAGAAGTTTCCGTACCTGTTTGAGTAGATCAATGTGATTTCTGTTTGTTGTAAGGATTGGTGGATGTAAATTTCGAGGACGAAATTTTTATAAGAATGGAAGAATTGTAACAGTCTGAAAATTCGACCCAAATATCGGAATTTCTAAAGGAATGGAAACACTTCGTTAATACCCTCTAATCGACGCTCACTCAGGATTAGCTACCCTGAGATGACCAACCGAAGGGGAAAGGCTAACTGGGGAGAATTTTCCAAACAGCCGCCCGTTGGTCTGAGACAGAGACAGAGTCGTAAATTAATGAAATTGACCACGAAATGAAATCCGACTTCGGACAATCGAATTAGTAAGACAAACACAATTAAGAAATAAAGTCAGTTTCAGAAATTTCGCCAGAAGGGTAGACAGCCGGTGTACGTCGAGAAGCAAGACATCAATGGAAAATTACCGAAATGCCCCCGGTAAATGCTCAGTCCTTAGGATTAATAGAATTAGGATTTTTGAGAGTAGATTCGACCGATCGAAATCAAATCCTGTCTAAAATTCGTTCGCGCTCGAGACCCGATCGGTGCATTTGGCACGCAAATCGAGGCAAGTCAAATCAGTTGTCAAATCAATCAAATGTCTTGTCAATCAATCAATCCCATCATGGCACAATTTCCAAGGCAAGTCAATCATGGTTCAATTCCCAAGAATGTCAATCAACATGTCAAAGTACTAAATCAAATCCTAGTCACTATTCCCTTACTATTCACTACCTAACCCACTTACCCCTTCCACTTAACTCTCTTCTCTCTCTCCCCTCCCTCACTTTTCATTTTCGGCACCCCTCTCTCTCTCTCCCTCTCTCCCTTTCCCGAAAGCTCTCTCTCACTCTCCTCCCCTTTGCTTTGTCCGACCGTGCCGCCGCAAGCCGCCGCCGTTCCGCCGCCACCGTCGACCACCCCTCTCCCTTGGCACGCCTTGGTAAGTCTCCCTAGCTCATTCTTGTTCATTTCCCACGGCTTGGACCCCCACGAAAAGCCCGAAACAGCCCGCCTCCTCATAGTCGTTTTTTTCGTCGTTTCGCTTCCATTTGAACCCGAACTTCTTCCACCTTGTTTCCTTGCATCCCTCATGTCTTTGGCTTGGCAAATGGTCACCTTAGGACCCTTGGAACTCCGTGGAACCGCCGGAACAGCCACCGTTGCCGCCGCTCCCCTCCCTAAGCCGTGAGCTCCAACCGGCCGTTCCTTGCTCCGCCTCGCGTCGTCGTCATTTCCAACCCATATGAATTAATTTAAGAATTAATTATTGGACCTCAACTATTGAAGTGGGCCTTAGGCCCAGTCAAACTTAGCTTGATTAATTAGAGGTTCTTAATTAGATTAGACCTTGGTTTATATGGGTTTGATTAACGAGTTGCCCTTGAGTAAGTGATGACAATGACAGACTCTTGTATGAGATGTAAGGCGAATTTAGATGATCGAGACTTTGAAAGTAGAGGCCTACGATCCATGTCTGTTTGGTTGATGAACGAGAGGTTCACTGATCGATTGAATGATGTGCTTTACTCATGTACTTGTATTTATTTGCATGCATGCTCTGTGTTGAGTTATTGATGTGATCATCTGGGCCCTGCATACATTCAGAGCATTGCATAAGTCACTGGGGATGTGACATGAGATTGTGCCCTGAGGGGAAGTGGAGAGAAAAGGGAGGCCAGCGTAAGGCGTCAGAAACGCAGTGTGGTACGGGCCTATGTGGCACCGAGAATTATGCCGTGTGGCAATGTTGGTAGTGCCCTGATGGGAGATGGAGAGAAAAGGGAGGCCAGCATAAGGCGTCCGAGACGCAGCGTGGCATGCCGTGTGGCACTGTTGGTAGAGCCCTGATGGGAATTGGAGTGATAGGCGGGCTGATCCATGGGATCTGTGATGGCCGTTTGAGGCCTGTGGCATTTGCATAATGTTATTGCTGATTGTTGATATTGCCCGTCTGTATTGCATGAATTGTTGTGACGAAACTCGTATTGGCTATATGAGGCATGATGATAACTGGGGAGATCGAGAGCGTTGGACTCCGAGTACCAAACCCTAGTTACTAGTTAGGACCGACCCCACTCGTATATCCTACCCTACGCTAGGATTAGTGGTGAGCTTGCTGAGTCCTCGACTCACTGGCGTTGGTTGCCACCTTTTTCAGATCCAGGTCGCTAGTGATGGATGTGCCACCGATGCTTTTTGGTCTGCCGATCCAGATGGACACCCAGGTTACCCTCCATTTTGATATGCACGCTACCCTGTGGCATAGGCATGTGACGACTGTGCTCGTAGATCAGGGAGGTCCTTACTTAGTGCCCCATAGATTCGAGGCTTGGCTTAGAGAGGGCCTACATGGCTTTGAGGGACCCCAGAGAGATTCCCCTATTCCCATGGAGGAGGACCCGTTTTTGCTCCAACCTGCAGAATATGGAGGCCAGGTGATCGACCCCGACCCGAAGCAGGAGTTGCCGTCTCTAGGGCGCTCCGAGATAGATGGCCACGAGGAGGGCGATGCGATGGATACCGAGGAGGAGGATCCATAGGAGGACCCTGTGGAGGATTCCGACGAGGAGGACTGAGTTATGGCAGAATCCCGATGTTTTGAGGATTAGTAGAGCGTAGGATGATCTACAGCTAGTGGTTTTCTTTTGGTAGTCTGTACCTAACGCTAATCGTATTTATGAAATGTTGTTTATGTTTATCTTGTCCATGCTACCCCTTTGCTATGTATTCTTGTGTGTATGGATAGGAGGCACGCTTCCGCAGGTATGAGAATTTGGCGCAAGTTGCGTCGTCTGGTCGCGACGAAGGGAAAGTATCCTTGGGCCGTCGCTTATCGTGAACCAGGCGAGCGCGAGGTGTATCTTCCGCAGGAACGGGATGCCGCGTTCCCGAGAAGGGATCCGGGGCGTGACACAGGGTCCGGCTCGTACTTTCGAAGCATTGAAACATGAAACACATTATGAATCTGCGATAAGTTCGGTGGCAATGCTAGACGATAAGCCAGTGTCCCGATCTTCTCCAGGATCTCGAATGGCCCAACAAATCTTGGACTCAACTTTCCTTTCTTGCCAAACCGAGATAGTTCTCGCATCGGCGACACCTTCAGAAACACATGATCTCCAACTTGGAATTCCAATGGCTTACGTCTCTTGTCTGCATAACTCTTCTGCCTACTCTGCGCAGTCCTCAATCTGTCTCTGATCACTCTGACTGCCTCAACTGACTGCTGCACTAATTCTGGGCCTGTTATGCTTTTCTCACCAACTTCGTCCCAACAGATTGGCGTTCTACAGGCCCTTCCATACAGTGCCTCAAATGGTGCCATTTTGATACTCTGCTGGTAGCTGTTGTTGTAGGCGAATTCCACCAAATGCAACTGCTCTTCCCAACCTCCTTTGAAATCAATCACACAAGCTCTCAGCATGTCTTCCAAAGTCTGTATCGTCCTTTCCGACTGACCATCTGTCTGAGGGTGGTAAGCTGTACTGAATCTTAACTCTGTTCCCAGCGCACCCTGCAGACTCTTCCAAAATGTAGCGGTGAAGCGAGGATCTCTGTCTGATACAATACTTACTGGTACCCCATGCAATCTCACTATCTGCCTCACGTACAATTTAGCCAACTTCTCTAAGGTAGAGTCCTTTCGTACTGCAATGAAATGAGCTGATTTCGTCAGTCTGTCCACTATTACCCATATCGAATCATTGCCTTTCTGACTTCTTGGCAATCCCGTCACGAAATCCATAGTGACATGCTCCCATTTCCACTTTGGGATTTCCAATGGTTGCAATAATCCTCCAGGCTTGCAATGTTGTGCCTTTACCTGTTGACACGTCAGACACTTAGCTACATGCTTAGCCACATCCACCTTCATTCCGTTCCACCAATAGTGCTGACGCAAATTCTGATACATCTTCGTACTTCCGGGATGAATGCTGTAGTTACTTCTGTGCGCCTCAGCCAAAATCCTTTCCTTCAGCTCTTCATCGTTTGGCACGCACAGACGTCCTCTAAACTTCAATATTCCATCAGCAGTTACTTGGAACTCAGCCTTCCTCTCATCTGCATTCATCGACATAATCTTCTGAACATCCGGATCCGTAGACTGCAACTCTTTGATCCTTAGTTGAATCTCTGGTTCAATCTGCAACGTAGCCATCAAACTGGAGAGGGTTCCTACCTCTACCTTAAACTCAGAATCTCTGATCTCCTCCATTAAGGTCCACTCCTTAACCATCATATGCGCAACGCTCGACTTCCGACTCAGAGCATCCGCTACCTTATTCGCCTTTCCTGGGTGATATAGAATATCACAGTCGTAGTCCTTCAACAGCTCCATCCAACGACGCTGTCTCATATTCAACTCTTTCTGCGAAAACAGATACTTCAAACTCTGATGATCGGTGTAGATCTGAAATTTCTCCCCCACCAAGTAATGCCTCCAAATCTTCAATGCAAATACTATGGCAGCTAACTCCAAGTCGTGCGTCGGGTAGTTCATCTCATGCGGCCTCAACTGTCGAGATGCATAAGCTACCACTCGTCCGTGCTGCATCAAGACACACCCCAATCCTCTTAATGACGCATCGCTGTATATCTCAAATCCTCCTGGTCCAGACGGAATGGTTAAGACTGGTGCGGAAGTCAATCGATCCTTCAACTCCTGAAAACTCTCCTCGCATTTCTCAGTCCATTAAAACTTTGTTTCCTTCTTCAACAAACGCGTCAGAGGAGACGCTATCACAGAGAATCTTTCCACGAAGCGTCTATAATACCCAGCCAATCCAAGGAAACTTCGCACTTCCGTCACGGTCGTAGGTCTCGGCCATTTCTCTACTGCTTCAATCTTAGATGGGTCCACTGATATTCCTTCTCCAGATACTATATGACCAAGAAACGCCACTCTCTCAGCCAGAACTCACACTTACTGAACTTCGCATACAGCGAATGTTCCCTTAGCGTTCGCAGGACGATCCTTAAGTGTTCTTCGTGGTCCTCAGAACTCTTCGAATATACCAAGATGTCATCAATGAAGACTATCACGAATTGATCCAAAAACTCCTTGAACACTCGATTCATCATATCCATAAATGCGGCTGGAGCATTTGTCAATCCAAACGGCATAACGGTGAACTCATAGTGCCCATACCTCGTCCTAAAAGCAGTCTTAGGCACATCCTCTTTCTTAATCCTTAACTGGTGATAGCCTGTCCTTAGGTCTATCTTGGAGAACACGCAAGCGCCTTGAAGTTGGTCGAACAGGTCATCAATCCTTGGTAGAGGATACTTATTCTTGATCGTCACTTGGTTCAGCTGTCTGTAATCGATGCACAGCCTTAGTGATCCATCCTTTTTCTTAACAAACAGCACCGGAGCTCCCCATGGTGAAGCACTGGGGCGGATAAATCCTTTATCCAGCAGCTCTTGCATTTGCACCTTCAATTCCTTCAATTCCGATAACGACATCCTATACGGTGCTTTCGAGATCGGCTCCGTTCCAGGTGCCAATTCAATCATAAATTCTACTTCACGCTCAGGTGGCAATCCAGGCAACTCTTGAGGAAATACATCTGGATACTCACTTACTACAGGCACTTCTTCTAACTTCATTTCTAGGGCAGACGAATCTAATACTGATGCCAAAAATCCCAAGCAACCTTCATCCATTAACTTGGTCGCCTCTAAAGATGAGATCCAAGGAATCGACGTTCCTCCACGATTTCCCTTAAATTCATACCCAGGATGGCCTACTGGGTTTAGCTGTATGATACTCCTACTACAGTCTACCACTGCACCATGCCTAACTAGCCAATCCATGCCAACAATCACATCAAAATCATACATGGGCAGAACAGCTAAGTCAATTTCTTCTTGCCTATCGCCCAGAGCTAACTTACACCCCTTACATCCTAACGCAATAATTACTCTATCCTTCAACGGAGTGGTTACATGCAAGGTCACATCCAATGGCTTAACATTCATCCCAGACAACTCAATAAAACGTGCAGATACGAAAGAGTGCGACGCTCCCGGATCAAACAAGGCATAAGCGGTATGACCACAGAGAGAAACGATACCTGTGATCACCCCTAGCGCATTCTCAGTGTCCTTGCGCGCCATTGCATATACTCATCCCTGAGCAGGCGGACGGTTCTGGTTTCCTTGCGGAGCGTTCACCATCTGCGGCTGTTGCTGTTGTTGGTGCTGGAACGGGGGTCTCTGACCCTTCCTCGGGCAGTTCCTCAGAATATGCCCCGTTTGGCCACATCCAAAGCAGCCTCCAGTTTTCCTTGGGCAAGGGCTGTTCCCATGCCTCCTGCCACAGTCACGGCAGACCTGATTCCCAGAGAACGATGGTTTTCCCAGGGTTCTCCTTGCAGGTGGAACGAACCTGCGGTTGTCCTTCATTGGCCTCTTGCCAAAGTCTCTAAAGTTCCCTCTTGGCACAAACCGCGACCCAGGTGCGGCGGCCTTTTCTTGCAGATCCCGCTCTATCGCCAGGGCTCGCTCATAGATCTCATTGTAGTCCCTTAGCCCAGTGGCGATGATCATACTCTTCAACTCGGGCCTCAATCCTTCCCTGAATCTCCTGGCCTTATCCCATGGGTCGTCAATCAGCCTTCGTGCGAACTTGGACAGCCTGGTAAATTCGCCTTCATACTGGTCCACGGTCAACGATCCTTGGCGGAGCTTGATTAATTCTTCCATTTTCCTTTCCTGGGCTGCCTCAGAGAAATACTTTCCATTAAATGCTGCACAGAAAGCAGCCCAGTTTGGCCTCATGCCATCCGGAAAGACTCGCCCTCTAGTGGCCTTCCACCAGTCATCTGCAGTCCCTTGAAGCTGATAAGTTGCCAACGAAACCTTCTCCTCATCGGTGCAACCCAGAACAGTAAAAGCCTTCTCAAGCTGTTCGATCCACAAGGCAGCTACTTCTGGACCACCACTGCCATCAAACCTCGAGCTCGAAGCACCAGCAGTCGGTCTTCTGCCCCTATTGCTCATCCTTGCTAACACTCACACCTAAAACAACGAAATTCCCATTCAGGAATCCGGAATTCTAAATCTAACAACCAAGCTTTCGTCTACTGTCGCGTCCACTGACATGTATATGCATGTAAATATCCGCTGCAGCTTAAATGCAGTTGGACCCGGTCGACATCTAGACTCAACCCTGAAAATGCATAACCCAGGCCACTCTATTCGCAACCTCAACTAGAAGCCTGTCGGGAGCCGCTTCCTTGATCAGGACTCTGCCCCGGCGACCACTCCCCCCCTCATCGTTTCTTGGTGCGAACAGTTGTCCTAAGTCATTCATAGACAAAGAGAATCTCACTCCACGTGTCCCATACCACGCTTCATCACAGTTTTTAGACGTCCCGTCAATCCTGTCCCATACCAGGCTGACGGTCACCAAATCCAACAACATGAATGCATGCATTTCTTTCAAAATCCAAATCTCCTTTTTTCAACAATAAACTTTCCATTTCTAAACCATTTTGCTTTCGGTGCAGAAATCATGTAATGCATGATGGTCAAGCAGTGCACGACAGCCGACTAGGCATACAATCACATGCAATACCTCACGGACTAACATTCAGCAATCAGCATTCAAGCGCCCAACCCATGGGGCTCTGCCATAGAACCTTAGCTCAGGTCCTGACGCACCTGCAGCTTAGCATGAAATACCTTATCCCAAGGTTACTCTAGACAATCAATTCCGCTAAGCAATCGCATGCGCCAATCAAATCATGCATTCTACCCTTCCTAATCCTTAGGTCTAGGGTCTGTCTAACTAACTACCCCAAAATCATCAGCCTTATCACTCCATACCTCGAACCGTCTCGTATCGAGCTGACCTTGCTCTGATACCACTCGAACGGTGATGTCACGCCCCGGATCCCTTCTCGGGAACGCGGCATCCCGTTCCTACGGAAGATACACCTCGCGCTCGCCTGGTTCACGATAAGCGACGGCCCAGGGATACTTTCCCTTTGTCGCGACCAGACGACGCAACTTGCGCCAAATTCTCATACCTGCGGAAGCGTGCCTCCTATCCATACACACAAGCATACATAGCAAAGGGGTAGCATGGACAAGATAAACATAAACAACATTTCATAAATACGATTAGCGTTAGGTACAGACTACCAAAAGAAAACCACTAGCTGTAGATCATCCTACGCTCTACTGATCCTCAAAACATCGGGATTCTGCCATAACTCAGTCCTCCTCGTCGGAATCCTCCACAGGGTCCTCCTCTGGATCCTCCTCCTCGGTATCCATCGCATCGCCCTCCTCGTGGCCATCTATCTCGGAGCGCCCTGGAGACGGCAACTCCTACTTCGGGTCGGGGTCGATCACCTGGCCTCCATATTCTGCAGGCTGGAGCCAAAACGGGTCCTCCTCCATGGGAATCGGGGAATCTCTCTGGGGTCCCTCAAAGCCATGTAGGCCCTCTCTAAACCAAGCCTCGAATCTATGGGGCACTAAGTAAGGACCTCCCTGATCTACGAGCACAGTCGTCACATGCCTATGCCACAGGGTAGCGTGCATATCAAAATGGAGGGTAACCTGGGTGTCCATCTGGATCGGCAGACCAAAAGCATCGGTGGCACATCCATCACTAGCGACCTGGATCTGAAAAAGGTGGCAACCAACGCCAGTGAGTCGAGGACTCAGCAAGCTCACCACTAATCCTAGCGTAGGGTAGGATATACGAGTGGGGTCGGTCCTAACTAGTAACTAGGGTTTGGTACTCGGAGTCCAACGCTCTCGATCTCCCCAGTTATCATCATGCCTCATATAGCCAATACGAGTTTCGTCACAACAATTCATGCAATACAGACGGGCAATATCAACAATCAGCAATAACATTATGCAAATGCCACAGGCCTCAAACGGCCATCACAGATCCCATGGATCAGCCCGCCTATCACTCCAATTCCCATCAGGGCTCTACCAACAGTGCCACACGGCATGCCACGCTGCGTCTCGGACGCCTTATGCTGGCCTCCCTTTTCTCTCCATCTCCCATCAGGGTGCTACCAACAGTGCCACACGGCATAATTCTCGGTGCCACATAGGCCCGTACCACACTGCGTTTCTGACGTCTTACGTTGGTCTCCCTTTTCTCTCCACTTCCCCTCAGGGCACAATCTCATGTCACATCCCCAGTGACTTATGCAATGCTCTGAATGTATGCAGGGCCCAGATGATCACATCAATAACTCAACACAGAGCATGCATGTAAATAAATACAAGTACAGGAGTAGAGCACATCATTCAATCGATCAGTGAACCTTACGTTCATCAACCAAACAGACATGGATCGTAGGCCTCTACTTTCAAAGTCACGATCATCTAAATTCGCCTTACATCTCATACAAGAGTCTGTCATTGTCATCACTTACTCAAGGGCAACTCGTTAATCCAACCCATATAAACCAAGGTCTAATCTAATTAAGAACCTCTAATTAATCAAGCTAAGTTCGACTGGGCCTAAGGCCCACTTCAATAGTTGAGGTCCAATAATTAATTCTTAAATTAATTCATATGGGTTGGGCCTATTTTTATTAATTTCGTGCACGCCTAAGCCCACATTTGCAGCCCACTAATCATGTTTTCAAGGCCCATTCGGATGGTGGATATCAACCATTAGTAAGTCCATTAGTTGTATTTAGGCCCGGTAGCTCGTATTAGGTCCGATTCAAGTGATTTAAGTCTCGAAGCCCATTAATCTCTTTCGGTCCACCCTATACACGCCTAGACCGAATTTCCACAGCCTTGTATACCACATTTCCAGCCCTCTACAAGCCTCCAAACTCTTAGTTTAACCCCTTGCACCATGTACATAACGCAACCTTACTTGTCTAGGCTTGAACCATGCAATCTCTTTACTAAAATCATCATAATCGGCCTCTATTAACATTCCACAAATGTATATTACTAACCTAAACAAAGATTAGGGGTAGAGCTTACCGGATATGGGTTGGAAATGACGACGACGCGAGGCGGAGCAAGGGACGGCCAAGTGTGGCTCACGGCCTACAAGGGGATTTGGGTTGGCTCGGTCAACAAACGGCTTCGAATAGCCGTGGAAAATGAAGACAAGGGAGCTTGGAGCACTTACCAAAGAGTGTGGGTGGCCGGTGAGGATGGACGGCGGCCGGAGGACGGTGGAAACGACGGCGATGTTGGCTCGGCTACACGGAGGAACCGAGAGAGAGAGAGAGAGAGAGAGAGAGAGAGAGACGGTGAGGTTGGTTCGGCGTCCAAAGGGCCTCACGGCCATGGAGAATGGAGAGAGAAGGGTCCAAGGAAGCTTACCTAGGCAACGGCTTGAAGGATGATGATCGACGGCAACGGCGGAACCGGGCGGCCGAACGACGGGGAGGAGGAGCTCTCGGGCGGACGGGAAATCAAGGGAGGAGAAGAAGAAAAAAGGAGAGAGGGAGAGAAAGGGGTCTCGGCCGAATGGGGGTGAGGGAGGAGAGAGTGAGAGAAGGGTAAGACTTAAGTGAAATTCAAATGGGTTAGTGGATTAGGTGAAATAGTGACTTGTACTTGAAATGACAAATGGAGTGACTTGATGGATTGCATTGGGAATTGGACCAAGATTGACTTGTCTTGGAAATTGAACCATGATGTGATTGACAAGACGTTTGATTGATTTGACAACTGATTTGACTTGCCTCGATTTGCGTGCCAAATGCACCGATCGGGTCTCGAGCGCGAACGAATTTTAGACAGGATTTGATTTCGAACGGTCGAATCTACTCTCAAAAATCCTAATTCTATTAATCCTAAGGACTGAGCATTTACCGGGGGCATTTCGGTAATTTTCCATTGACGTCTTGCTTCTCGACGTACACCGGCTGTCTGCCCTTCTGGCGACATTTCTGAAACTGACTTTATTTCTTAATTGTGTTTGTCTTACTAATTCGATTTTCCGAAGTCGGATTTCATTTCGTGGTCAATTTCATTAATTTACGACTCTGTCTCTGTCTCAAACCAACGGGCGGCTGTTTGGAAAATTCTCCCCAGTTAGCCTTTCCCCTTCGGTTGGTCATCTCAGGGTAGCTAATCCTAAGTGAGCGTCGATCAGAGGGTATTAACGAAGTGTTTCCATTCCTTTAGAAATTCCGATATTTGGGTCGAATTTTCAGACTGTTACAAAGTGTCTGACATGTCAACAGGTAAAGGCACAGCATTGCAAGCCTGGGGGATTATTGCAACCATTGGAAATCCCAGAGTGGAAATGGGAGCATGTCACTATGGATTTTGTGACAGGATTGCCAAGAAGTCAGAGAGGCAATGATTCGATATGGGTAATAGTGGACAGACTGACGAAATCAGCTCATTTCATTGCAGTACGAAAGGACTCTACCTTGGAAAAGTTGGCTGAATTGTACGTGAGGTAGATAGTGAGATTGCATGGGGTACCAGTAAGCATTGTATCAGACATAGATCCTCGTTTCACAGCTACGTTTTGGAAGAGTTTGCAGGGTGCTTTGGGAACCGAGTTGAGATTCAGTACAGCCTACCATCCTCAGACAGACGGTCAGTCGGAAAGGACTATACAGACTCTGGAGGACATGTTGAGAGCGTGTGTAATTGATTTCAAAGGAGGCTGGGAAGAACAGTTACACTTGGTGGAATTTGCCTACAACAACAGCTATCAACATAGTATCAGAATGGCACCGTTTGAGGCATTGTATGGGAGAGCTTGCGGAACTCCGATTTGCTGGGACGAGGTTGGTGAGAAAAGCATAACAGGCCCAGAATTAGTACAGCAGTCAGTCGAGGCAGTCAGAGTGATTAGAGACAGACTGAGGACCGCTCAGAGTAGACAGAAGAGCTATGCAGACAAGAGACGTAAGCCATTGGAATTTCAAGTTGGAGATCATGTCTTTCTGAAGGTGTCGCCGATGCGAGGGCTATCTCGATTTGGAAAGAAAGGGAAGCTTAGTCCAAGATTTGTTGGGCCATTCGAGATTTTGGAAAAGATCGGGACACTGGCTTATCGTCTAGCGCTGCCGCCGAATTTGTCGCAGATTCACAACGTGTTTCACGTATCGATGCTTCGAAAGTACGAGCCGGACCCTGGCCATATACTCGATCATGAAGTCATTGAAATGGATGACCGCGTCTCGTACGTGGAAAGACCAGTAAGGATTGAAGATCGTAAGGAGCAGGTCTTGAGGAACAAGACAATACCGCTGGTCAAGGTTATCTGGGAGCATCATGGGACTGAAGGAGCGACTTGGGAAATGAGAACGAGATGAAAAGGAAGTATCCGTATCTGTTTGATTTGCCAGTGTAATTTCTGTTGTTGTAAGGATTGGTGGATGTAAATTTCGAGGACGAAATTTCTATAAGAAGGGAAGAATTGTGACAGTCTGAAAATTCGACCCGATTATCGGAAATTCTAAATGAATGGAAATACTTCGTTAATACACTCTGATCGACGCTCACTCAAGATTAGTTACCCCGAGTTGACCAACCGAAGGGGAAAGGCTGTCTGGGAAGAATTTTCCAAACAGCCGCCCGTTGGTCTGAGACAGAGACAGAGTCGTTATTTAATGAAATTGACCACAAAATGAAATCCGACTTTGGACAATCGAATCAGTAAGATAAACACAATTAAGAATGAACTCAGTTTCAGAAATGTCGCCAGAAGGGCAGACAGCCGGTGTACGTCGTGAAGCAAGACGTGATTGGAAAATTACCGAAATGCCCCCGGTAAATGCTCAGTCCTTAGGATTAATAGAATTAGGATTTTTGAGAGTAGATTCGGTCGATCGAATTCAAATCCTGTCTAAAATTCGTTCGCGCTCGGGACCCGATCGGTGCATTTGGCATGTAAATCGAGACGAGTCAAATCAGTTGTCAAATCAATCAAATGTCTTGTCAATCAATCAATCACACCATGGTTCAATTCCCAATGCAAGTCAATCCATAAATCAATCAACATGTCAAGGTACTAATGTCACACCAAAGTACAAATCCATGTCACTATTCTACCTAATCCCACTTACCCATTATTTGAAATTTTGGCTATATACTTGGATGAAAACCTCACTCTCTCTCCTCTCTCATTTTTCTCCCATTCGGCCGAGCATTCCCTCTCTCCCTCTCTTCTTTATTTTCTTCTCCTTCTTCTTCTCCTTGCCGTCGCCGTCGTCCGCCCGAGCTCCTCCATCGTCGCCGCCGTTCGGCCCTCCCAGCCACCGCCATCCTCATAGCTTCCCTTGGTAAGTCTTCCTAGCTCACTTCTAGTTGTATTCCATGGCTGGAACACCCCATGGAACACCCTAAATAGCCCCGTTTTCCTTCGTCGTTCGGCTCGTCGTTTCGCTTCATTTTGGACCCGGCCGAGTCACCTTGCCTTTCCATGGTTCCTCACTTCTTTTGGCATGTGCAACCATCATTCTAGGTCCTTGGAAAGCCTTGGAAGGCGCCGGATCAGCCCCCAAACGCCGACCATCCTCCTTTGGCCGAGGGCCATTTTGAGCCGCCCGGTGTCTTCCATCGTCGTCTACTCCAACCCAACCCGTTTAGGTAAGCTCTACTACTAATTCTAGCCTAGGTTAGTAGTATATGCGTGTAAGATGGTATGTTAGAGGTTGGTTAGGCTTGATGTGGGTTTGAAATGAGATTAAGATTAAGTTTACCTTAGGCTAACATGTTGAAATCTTGATTGGGCCAATTTAAGGGGCTGTTGGTAAGTGAACTTGGGCTTCAAAAATGTATTTGTGGGCTGCGATGAGAAGAGTAGGCGTGTGAGGGATGGGCCGAACCAACTAATGGGCCTAGGGGACTTAATTTGGACCAATTTAACCTAAAACAAGCTAACGGGCCCAAAATACTCTAACGGGCTTACTAATGGACGAGATTAGAAACTTGAATGGGCCTCAAAAACATGGTTGATGGACCGAAATGATGGGCTTAGGCGTGGGGTTTAATGGGCCAAAGTAAGGTGCCGGGCTTAGGAGCCTTTATTTCAGGTAATTGGGCCAAAATTAAACTAATCGGGCCTAATCAAACCAATGGACCACTAATGAACGAAAATCCACTTAAATTGGGCCTAGTTTATGTCCATGAACATTAAAGAATGAAACCCAAATGTGACAGTCTGAAAATTCGACCCAATTATCGGAATTTCTGAATGAATGGAAATACTTCGTTAATACACTCTGATCGACGCTCACTCAGGATTAGTTACCCTGAGTTGACCAACCGCAGGGGAAAGCCTACCTGGGAAGAATTTTCCAAACAGCCGCCCGTTGGTCTGAGACAGAGATAGAGTCGTTATTTAATGAAATTGACCACAAAAATGAAATCCAACTTCGGACAATCGAATTAGTAAGACAAACACAATTAAGAGATGAAGTCAGTTTCAGAAATGTCGCCAGAAGGGCAGACAGCCGGTGAACGTCGAGAAGCAAGACGTGATTGGAAAATTACCGAAATGCCCCCGGTAAATGCTCAGTCCTTAGGATTAATAGAATTAGGATTTTTGAGAGTAGATTCGATAAATCGAAATCAAATCCTGTCTAGAATTCGTTCGCGCTCGAGACCCGATCGATGCATTTGGCACGCAAATCGAGGCAAGTCAAATCAGTTGTCAAATCAATCAAATGTCTTGTCAATCAATCAAATCCATCATGGTACAATTTCCAAGGCAAGTCAATCATGGTTCAATTCCCAAGAATGTCAATCAAGTGTCATTCAAAGTACACATCAAATCCTAGTCACTATTCTACACTATTCACTCACCTAACCCACTCAAATCTCACTTAAACCCTCATTCTCTCTCTCCTCCCTCACTCCCTTTCATTCGGCCACCCTCCTCTCTCCCCCTCTCCCGAAATCTCTCAACTCTCTCTCGGTTTTCTCTCTCTCTCTCTCGCCGCCGAGCCACCTCCACCGTCCGTACCGCCGCCTTGCCGTCGCCGTCGGCCACCCCTCGTCGTCCCCTCATCTTGGTAAGTCCCTCAACCCTTCTCCCTCTCATTTTCGTGGAAGGACCGCCCCTTATGGACACCCAAAACAGCCCCCCTTTTTCCATCGTTTCGTCCGTCATTTTGCTTCCATTTGAGCCCGAACTTGTCCCACCTTGTTCCCTTGCATTCCTCATGTCTTTGGCTGGGTAAATGGCTATTTTAGGACCCTTGGAACCCCGTGAAACCACTGGAACAGCCGCGAATCGCCGCCCTTTTCCTCCCTTGCCGAAAGCTCATTTCGGCCGTTCCTCGCTCCGCCCGTCGTCGTCGTCGTTTCCGACCGTTCCAAGTAAGTTCCACTACTAATCTTAGTCTAGGTTAGTAGTATATGCGTGTGGGAGGTATTGCTAGAGATGGTTAGACTTGATATGAGGCCGAGACGAGATTAATATGCAACTTACCTTAGGCTATCTTGTGGGAATCTTGTTTGGGCCGTATGAGGGGGCTGGTAGTCCGCGAATTGGGCTGGAAAAAAATGTGAGTGTGGGCTGTGAGTGATGGCTTAGGCATGTGATGGAGTGGCCGTGAGGTATTAGTGGACTTAGGGGACTTGATTTGCACTAATTTGATCAAAATCAAGCTATTGGGCCAAGATACAACTATTGGGCTTGCTTATGGACGAGATTAACAATCAAAAAGGGGCTTGAAAACATGATTTATGGGCTGTGTTGTTGGGCTTAGGCGTGTACTTAATGGGCCAAAGGGGACTAATGGGCTTGGAAGCTTTAAAATCAAGTAATTGGGCCAAAATCAAACAAAGTGGGCCTAATCTAACTAATGGGCCACTAATGGACGAAAATCCACTTAAATTGGGCCTAAATTAAGTCCATGAACATTAAAGAATGAAACCCAAAAATGTATATGGGCTTGGGTGCTCAAATTGGGCCTGAAATAACAAATATGGGCTGGAATAGTAAACCTTTAGAAATAGGCTTGGGCCTCACACGAAATTAATAAAATAATAGGCCCAACCCATATGACTTAATTTAAGAATTAATTATTGGACCTCAACTATTGAAATGGGCCTTAGGCCCAGTCGGACTTAGCCTGATTGACTAGAGACTCTTAATTAGATTAGACCTTGGTTTATATGGGCTCGACTAGTGGGTTGCCCTTGGGTAAGTGAAGGCATGGTAGATTCTTGTATGAGATGTAAGGCGAACTAGATGATCGAGACTTCGAGAGTAGAGGCATACGATCTATGTCTGTTTGGTTTGATGAACATGAGGTTTACTGGATGATCGAATGACGTGCTCTACTCTTGCACTTATATTCGTTTGCATGCATGCTCTGTGTTGAGTTATTGATGTGATCATCTGGGCCCTGCATACATTCAGAGCATTGCATGAGTCACTGGAGATGTGATGTGAGATTGTGCCCTGAGGAGAAGTGGAGAGAAAAGGGAGACCAACGTAAGGCGTCAGAAACGCAGTGTGGTACGGGCCTATGTGGCACCGAGAATATATGCCATGTGGCACTGTTGGTTGTGCCCTGATGGGAAATGGAGAGAAAAGGGAGGCCAGCACAAGGCGTCCGAGACGCAGCGTGGCATTGCCGTGTGGCACTAAGATCGAGCCCTGATGGGAATTGGAGGGATAGGCGGGCTGACCCATGGGATCCATGATGGCCGTTTGAGGCCTGTGGCATTTGCATAATATGACTGCTAGTTGTTGATATTGCCCGTCTGTATTGCATGAATTGTTATGATGAAACTCGTATTGGCCATATGAGGTGTGATGGTAACTGGGGAGGTAGAGAGCGTTGAACTCTGAATTCCGGACCCTAGTTACTGGTTAGGACCGACCCCACTCGTATATCCTACCCTACGCTAGGATTAGTGGTGAGCTTGCTGAGTCCTCGACTCACTGGCGTTGGTTGCCACCTTTTTCAGATCCAGGTCGCCAGTGATGGATGTGCCACCGATGCTTTTTGGTCTGCCGATCCAGATGGACACCCAGGTTACCCTCCATTTTGATATGCACGCTACCCTGTGGCATAGGCATGTGACGACTGTACTCGTAGATCAGGGAGGTCCTTATTTAGTGCCCCATAGGTTTGAGGCTTGGTTTAGAGAGGGCCTTCATGGCTTTGAGGGACCCCAAAGAGATTCCCCGATTCCCATGGAGGAGGACCCGTTCTGGCTCCAGCCTGCAGAATATGGAGGCCAGGTGATCGACCCCGACCCGATGCAGGAGTTGCCGTCTCCAGGGCGCTCCGAGATAGATGGCCACGAGGAGGGCGATGCGATGGATACCGAGGAGGAGGATCCAGAGGAGGACCCTGTGGAGGATTCCGACGAGGAGCCTGAGGAGGACTGAGTTTCTGATGCTGGTCTAGTATTTTGATGTTAGTGAGGGCGTAGGTTAGGCAGCAGGTTGTGGTTTCTTTTTGGGGTCTGTACCTAACGCTTGACATGTATATAATGCTGTTTGTATTTACTCTGTCTATGCTACCCTTTGCTTTGTATGCTTGTGTGGATGGATAGGAGGCACGCTTCCGCAGGTATGAGAGTTCGTTGACGGCCGCGTCGTCTGGTTGCGGCGAAGTGAAAAATTTCCTGGGCCGTCGCATATCGTGAACCAGGCGAGTGCGAGGTGTATCTTCCGCAGGAACGGGATGCCGCGTTCCCTAGAGGGGATCAGGGGCGTGACAAAGGCCCTCTCTAAACCAAGCCTCGAACCTATGGGGCACTAAGTAAGGACCTCCCTGAATTACGAGTACAGTCGTCACATGCCTATGCCACAGGGTAGCGTGCATATCAAAATGGAGGGTGATGTGATTGTCCATCTGAATCGGCAGTCCAAAAAGCATCGGCGGAGCGGCCATCACTGGTGACCTGGATCTGAAAAAAGAGGCAACCAACGCCAGTGAGTCGAGGACTCAGCAAGCTCACCACTAATCCTTGCGTAGGGTAGGATATACAAGCGGGGTCGGTCCTAACCAGTATCTAGGTTTCAGGGTTCAGGGTCCAACCACTCTCGATCTCCCAAGATACTATAACCCATCGTAATTAACATGGACCACATAATAACACAAGTTGTGCAATACAGACGGGCAATATCAACAATCAGTAGTCATGTCATGCAATGCTGCAGGCCTCAAGCGGCCATCACGGATCCCATGGATTAGCCCGCCTATCTCTCCAATTCCCATCAGGGCTCAATCTCAGTGCCACACGGCAAGTACCACACTGCGTTTCTGACGCCTTACGTTGGTCTCCCTTTTCTCTCCATTTCCCCATCTTGGGCACATTCTCATGTCACATCTTCGGTGACTCATGCAATGCTCTGAATGTATGCGGGGCCCAAACGATTGCATCAGTAATTCAAACACAGAGCATGCATGCCAAAGTACACAAGTACAAGAACAGAGTACATCAATCGATCGTCTAATAAAATCTCATGTTCATCATGCCATACGATCGTAAGATTAGTACTAGACATTCAGATTCTCGATCATCTAGGCTCGCATCAACATCTTACTCGCAATCCGGTCATACTATTGCTCACCATAGGCGATCCCCTAATTGAACCCATATAAACCAAGGTTTAACCTAAGTAAGGGTCTAATTAATTAAGTTAAGTTCGACTGGGCCTCAGGCCCACTTCAAGAGTTGAGGTCCAATAATAAATTCTTAAATTAAATCATATGGGTTGGGCCTATTATTTTATTAATTTCGTGTGAGGCCCAAGCCCATTTTTAAAGATTTACTATTCAAACCCATATTCATTATTTTAGGCCCAATTTGAGTACCCAAGCCCATATACATTTTTGGGTTTCATTCTTTAATGTTCATGGACTTAATTTAGGCCCAATTTAAGTGGATTTTCGTCCATTAGTGGCCCATTAGTTAGGTTAGGCCCATTTTGTTTAATTTTGGCCCAATTACTTGAATTTAAAGCTTCCAAGCCCATTAGTTCCCTTTTGCCCTTTAAGTACATGCCTAAGCCCACACTTGCAGCCCACAATTCACGTTTTTAAGGCCCGTTCAAGTTGTTAGTTTCGTCCATGGGCGAGTCCTTTGGAATGTCTTCAGCCCGTTAGCTTATTTTAAGCCCAACTTGCCTTATTCAATTTCCCGAGCCCACTAATACACTTCGGCCACCCCATACACGCCCAAACCGAACTCCCACAGCATTGTATACCAAATTTCCAGCCCCTCTACAAGCCTCTAAGCTCTCAGTTTAGCCTCATACACTAACCGCTTAACATAACCTTGCTTGCCTACGCTTGAATCATGCAATCTCTTCTAACAATCATCACAAATGGCCTCTATTGGCATTCCACAAATATATACTACTAACCTAAACCAAGATTAGGGCTAGAGCTTACCTTAGTTGGATCGAAATCAACAACGACGGACGACGGAGCGAGGAACGGCCAAGTGTGGCTCACGGCCTACGAGGAGATTCGGGTTGGCTCGGTCATTGAGCAAGATCAAGGGGCGGTGGACAAGGGGGAGAGATGAGTTAGAAGGCTTACCAAAGTGCGTTCGTGGACGGTGGTGGCCGGCGGTGGCCGAACGAAGGTGATTGATGACGACGACGGTGGCGGCTACACGAAGATCACCGAGAGAGAGATAGACGGTGAGGTTGAGGGGCGGCTTCGAGAGGCTCTCATGGCCGTGAGACAACAAGGGAAAGGGAGGAAAGGACTTACCGAAGTGGCGTGGTGGCTGGTCGGTGGCTCGACGGCCGGAGGATGGCGGACCGAGCGGCGGCTCTAGGCGGACGGAGGGAGAACACCGAGAGAGAGAGGTGAGAACGGGAGGGAGAGAGCTTCGGTGGAGAGAGAGAGGAGGATGGCCGAAAATGATGAGAATGAGGGAGGAGAGAGAGAAGAGAGTTTAAGTGAGAGGGGTAAGTGGGTTAGGTAGCTTGAATAGTAATTGAATAGTGACTTTGATTTGAGTTTTACATGACATGAGTACTTGACTTTGATTGAAAGATTTGCATGGGAACTTGTGCCATGATTGACCGATGGATTTGATTGATTGATTGACAAGACATCGATTGATTTGACAACTGATTTGACTTGCCTCGATTTGCGTGCCAAATGCACCGATCGGGTCTCGAGCGCAAACGAATTTTAGACAGGATTTGATTTCGATCGACCGAATCTACTCTCAAAAGTCCTAATTCTATTAATCCTAAGGACTGAGCATTTACCGGGGGCATTTCGGTAATTTTCCTATCACGTCTTGCTTCTTGACGTACACCGGCTGTCTGCCCTTCTGGTGACATTTCAGAAATCAACTTTATTTCCTTAATTGTGTTCGTCTTACTAATTCGATTGCCCGAAGTCGGATTTCATTTCGTGGTCAATTTCATTAAATTACAACTCTGTCTCTGTCTCAGACCAACGGGCGGCTATTTGGAAAATTCTTCCCAGGTAGCCTTTCCCCTTCGGTTGGTCATCTCAGGGTAGCTAATCCTGAGTGAGCGTTGATCAGAGGATATTAACGAAGTATTCCCATTCATTTAGAATTTCCGATAATCGGGTCGAATTTTCAGACTGTCACAGCGTGCATATCAAAATGGAGGGTGATGTGAGTATCCATCTGAATCGGCAGTCCAAAAAGCATCGGGGTTGCAGCCATCACTGGCGTCCGGGATCTGAAAAAGGAAGGTAACCACCACCAGTGAGTCGAGGACTCAGCAAGCTCACCACTAGTCCTAGCGTAGGGTAGTGTAACAGTCTGAAAATTCGATCCAAATATCGGAATTTCTAAAAGAATGGAGACACTTCGTTAATACCCTCTGATCGACGCTCACTCAGGATTAGCTACCCTGAGATGACCAACCGAAGGGGAAAGGCTAACTGGGGAGAATTTTCCAAACAGCCGCCCGTTGGTCTGGGACAGAGACAGAGTCGTAAATTAATGAAATTGACCACGAAATGAAATCCGACTTCGGACAATCGAATTAGTAAGACAAACACAATTAAGAAATAAAGTCAGTTTCAGAAATGTCGCCAGAAGGGCAGACAGCCGGTGTACGTCGAGAAGCAAGACGTCAATGGAAAATTACCGAAATGCCCCCGGTAAATGCTCAGTCCTTAGGATTATTAGAATTAGGATTTTTGAGAGTAGATTCGACTAATCGAAATCAAACCTTGTCTGAAATTCGTTCGCGCTCGGGACCCGATCGGTGCATTTGGCACGCAAATCGAGACAAGTCAAATCAGTTGTCAAATCAATCAATGTCATGTCAAACCATCGGTCAATCATGGCACAAGTTCCAAGGCAATCCATCAAGTCAAATCTAAGTACATCAAGAGTACACATCATGTCCATGTCACTATTCCACCTAATTCCACCTACCATTATTTTGAATTTTTGTTTTATCTTGAATAAACTCTCCTCTCTCTCTCCTCTCCTTCATTTCTCTTCTTTTTCCTCTCTCCCTCACCTTCTCTCTCGGCTCACTCTTCCTTCGCCGTCCACCGCCCACGTTGCCGTCGTCTCCTCATCGTGCCGCCACCGTCGGCTCCTCCACGTTGCCTCGTCGTCTTGGTAAGTCTTCTAAGCCCTCTCCTTCTCATTTTCGTGGTTGAACAGCCCCTTATGGACACCGAAACAGCTCGCCTTTCCATCGTCGTTTTCTTCGTCGTTTCACTTCCGTTTGAGCTCGAACTTGTCCCACCTTGTTCCCTTCCACTCCTCATGTCTTTGGCTTGGTAAATGGTCACCTTAGGACCGTTGGTACTCCGTGGAACAGCCGTGAACAGCCACGGTCGCCGCCGTCCTCCTCCCTTGCCGAGAGACCATCCGGCCGCCCGTTGTTCCTTGCCGTCCCCGTCGTCGTCCTCAACTCCTTTGGTAAGCTTCACTACTAACTCTAGCTTAGGTTAGTCGTATATGCATGTGTGGTTGTGTGAATTAGTTGCTAATTAAAGTGATTAGTGGGTAATGTGGATGATTAAGCTAGTTGGGCTTTGGATTGTGTTGTTGGGATTAAAGGGGCGGCCGTGTGGGCCGTATGGAGAGAGAGATTGGGCCTTGAAATGTCATAGATGGGCTGAATGGAGTGAAGTTGGCGTGAGGCTTGATGGGCCAAAGGGAACTAATGGGCTTGGAAGCTTTAAAATCAAGTAATTGGGCCAAAACTAATCAAAATGGGCCAAATCTAGTTAGTGGGCCACTAATGGACGAAAATCCACTTAAATTGGGCCTAAATTAAGCCCACGAACATTAAAGAATGAAACCCAAAAATGTATATGGGCTTGGGTATTCAAATTGGGCCTAAAATAATGAATATGGGCTTGAATAGTAAACCTTTAGAAATAGGCTTGGGCCTTGCACGAGATTAATAAAATAATAGGCCCAACCCATATGAATTAATTTAATAATTAATTATTGGACCTCAACTATTGAAGTGGGCCTTGGGCCCAGCCGAGCTTAACTTGATTAACTAAGACCCTTAATTAGATTAGACTTTGGGTTATGGGCTCGAATTATGGATTGGCCTTGGGTAAGTAATAGCATGATGGAATCTTGTACAAGTTGTAAGGCAAGTTTAGACGAGCGATAGTTCGAGAGTAGAAGTACTTGATCTTCGTATGTACAGTAAGATGAATATGAGATTCACTGATCGATTGAATGATGTGCTCTACTCTTGCGTTATATTCTTTGGCATGCATGCTCTGTGTTAAGTTGTTGATGTGATCATCTGGGCCCTGCATACATTCAGAGCATTGCATGAGTCACTGGAGATGTGACATGAGATTGTGCCCTGAGGGGAAGTGGAGAGAAAAGGGAGACCAACGTAAGACGTCAGAAACGCAGTGTGGTACGGGCCTATGTGGCACCGAGATTTATGCCGTGTGGCACTGTTGGTAGCGCCCTGATGGGAGATGGAGAGAAAAGGGAGGCCAGCATAAGGCGTCCGAGACGCAGCGTGGCATGCCGTGTGGCACTGTTGGTAGAGCCCTGATGGGAATTGGAGTGATAGGCGGGCTGATCCTTGGGATCTATGATGGCCGTTTGAGGCCTGTGGCATTGCATACCATGATTGCTGATTGTTGATATTGCCCGTCTTTATTGCATGAACCATTGTGACGAATCTCGTATTGGCTATATGAGGTGTGATGAAAACTGGGGAGATCTAGAGCGTTGAACTTTGAATCCTGAGCCCTAGTTACTGGTTAGGACCGACCCCACTCGTATATCCTACCCTACGCTAGGATTAGTGGTGAGCTTGCTGAGTCCTCGACTCACTGGCGTTGGTTGCCACCTTTTTTAGGAGGGCGATGCGATGGATACCGAGGAGGAGGATCCAGAGGAGGACCCTGTGGAGGATTCCGACGAGGAGGACTGAGTTATGGCAGAATTTCGATGGTTCGAGGATTAGGTTGTTAGCGTAGGAAGATCTGTGATTGGTAGTCTCTTTTTGGGAGTCTGTACCTAACGCTGATTATATTTTTATAATATGGTTCATGCTTATCTTGTTTACTCTACCCCTTTCGTTATGTATGCTTGTGTGTATGGTTAGAAGGCACGCTTCCGCAGGTATGAGAATTTGGCGCAAGTTGCGTCGTCTGGTTGCGACGAAGAGAAAGTATCCCTGGGCCGTCGCTCATCGTGAACCAGGCGAGCGCGAGGTGTATCTTCCGCAGGAACGGGATGCCGCGCTCCCGAGTAGGGATCCGGGGCGTGACATCCCCGTTCGAGTGGTATCAGAGCAAGGTTAGCTCGATACGAGACCGTTCGAGGTTTTGGAGTGATAAGGCTGATGATTTTGGGGTAGTTAGTTAGACAGACCCTAGACCTAAGGATTAGGAAGGGTAGAATGCATGATTTGATTGGCGCATGTGATTGCTTAGCGGAATTGATTGTCTAGAGTAACCTTGGGATAAGGTATTTCATGCTAAGCTGCAGGTGCGTCAGGACCTGAGGTAAGGTTCTATGGCAGAGCCCCATGAGTTGGGCGCTTGAATGCTGATTGCTGAATGTTAGCCTGTGAGGTATTGCATGTGGTTGTATGCCTAGTCGGCTGTCGCGCGCTGCTTGACCATCATGCATTGCATGATTTCTGCACCGAAAGCAAAATGGTTTAGAAATGGAAAAATCATTGTTGAAAAAGGAGATTTGGATTTTGAAGGAAATGCATGCATCTCATGTTGTTGGATTTGGTGACCGTCAGCCTGGTATGGGACAGGATTGACGGGACGTCTAAAAACTGTGATGAAGCGTGGTATGGGACACGTGGAGTGGGATTCTCTTTGTCTATGAATTTCTTAGGACAACTGTTCGCACCAAGAAACGATGAGGGCGGGGAGTGGTCGCCGGGGCAAAGACCTGATCAAGGAAGCGGCTCCCGACAGGCTTCTAGTTGAGGTCGCGAACAGAGTGGCCTGGGTTATGCATTTGCAGGGTTGAGTCTAGATGTCGACCGGGTTCAACTGCATTTAAGCTGCAGCGAATATTTACATGCATAAACATGTCAGTGGACGCGACAGTAGACGAAAGCTTGGTTGTTAGATTTAGAATTCCGGATTCCTGAATGTGAATTTCGTTGTTTTAGGTGTGAGTGTTAGCAAGGATGAGCAATAGGGGCAGAAGACCGACTGCTGGTGCATCGAGCTCGAGGGCTCCTGAGTCAGGAGGGGACCCTAGGATCGAAGAGATGATGAGAGTCCTGACTGAAGTGAGTAACCTGATGGCTAGGCAAGCTGCTGAGAGAGCTGCCACTGTTGCCCAAGCAGCTGAGGCCGCCTTGGCCGCTGCGAATGGTGCCAATGGGGGCAATGGGCATGGAAATGGTGGACGTCAGACTCATCATATGGTGGAGCAATTTCTGAGGTTGCAACCGTCGAAGTTTGATGGCAGTGGTGGTCCAGAGGTAGCTGCCTTGTGGATCGAGCAACTGGAGAAGGCTTTCTCCATGTTGGGTTGCGCAGACGAGGAAAAGGTTTCGCTGGCAACTTATCAACTTCAGGGTACTGCAGATGATTGGTGGAAAGCCACTAGAGGGCGAGTCTTTCCGGATGGCATGAGGCCGAACTGGGCCGCCTTCTGTGCAGCATTTAATGGAAAGTATTTCTCTGAGGCAGCCCTGGAAAGGAAAATGGAAGAATTCATCAGGCTCCGCCAAGGATCGTTGACTGTGGACCAGTACGAAGGTGAATTTGCCAGGCTGTCCAAGTTCGCACGAAGGCTGATTGACGACCCATGGGATAAGGCCAGGAGATTTAGGGAAGGATTGAGGCCCGAGTTGAAGAGTTTGATCATCGCCACTGGGCTGAGGGACTACAACGAGATCTATGAGCGAGCCCTAGCGATAGAACGGGATCTGCAAGAAAAGGCCGCCGCATCTGGATCGCGGTTGTGCCAAGGGGGAACTTCAGAGACTTTGGCAAGAGGCCAATGAAGGACAACCGCAGGTTCGTTCCACCTGCGAGGAGAACCCTGGGAAAGCCATCGTTCCCTGGGAATCAGGTCTGCCGTGACTGTGGCAGGAGGCATGGGAACAGCCCTTGCCCGAGGAAGACTGGAGGCTGCTTTGGATGTGGCCAAACGGGGCATATTCTGAGGAACTGCCCAAGGAAGGGTCAGAGACCCCCATTCCAGCAACAACAGCAGCCACCGCAGTTGGTGAACGCTCCGCAAGGAAACCAGAACCGTCCGCCTGCTCAGGGACGAGTGTATGCAATGGCGCGCAAGGACGCTGAAAATGCGCCAGGGGTGATCATAGGTACCGTTTCTCTCTGTGGTCATACCGCTTATGCCTTATTTGATCCGGGAGCGTCGCACTCTTTCGTATCTGCACATTTTGTTGAGTTGTCTGGGATGAATGTTAAGCCATTGGATGTGACCTTGCATGTAACCACCCCGTTGAAGGATAGAGTAATTGTTGCGTTAGGGTGTAAGGGGTGTAAGTTAGCTCTGGGCGATAGGCAAGAAGAAATTGACTTAGCCGTTTTGCCCATGTATGATTTTGATGTGATTGTTGGCATGGATTGGCTAGTTAGGCATGGTGCAGTGGTAGACTGTAGTAGGAGTATCATACAGCTAAACCCAGTAGGCCACCCTGGGTATGAATTTAAGGGAAATCGTGGAGGAACGTCGATTCCTTGGATCTCATCTTTAGAGGCGACCAAGTTGATGAACGAGGGTTGCCTGGGATTCCTAGCATCGGTGTCAGATTCGTCTGCTCAAGAAATGAAGTTGGAGGAAGTGCCAGTAGTAAGTGAGTATCCAGATGTATTTCCTCAAGAGTTGCCTGGATTGCCACCTGAGCGTGACGTAGAGTTTGTGATTGAGTTGGCACCTGGAACGGAGCCGATCTCGAAAGCACCGTATAGAATGTCGTTGTCTGAGCTAAAAGAGTTGAAGGTACAAATGCAAGAGCTATTGGATAAAGGATTTATCCGCCCCAGTGCTTCGCCATGGGGAGCTCCGGTGCTGTTTGTTAAGAAAAAGGATGGATCACTAAGACTGTGCATCGATTACAGACAGCTGAACCAAGTGACGATCAAGAATAAGTATCCTCTACCAAGGATTGATGACCTGTTCGACCAACTTCAAGGCGCTTGCGTGTTCTCCAAGATAGACCTAAGGACAGGCTATCACCAATTGAGGATTAAGAAGGAGGACGTGCCCAAGACTGCCTTCCGGACGAGGTATGGGCACTATGAGTTCACCGTTATGCCGTTTGGACTAACAAATGCTCCAGCCGCATTTATGGACATGATGAATCGAGTGTTTAAGGAATTTCTGGATCAGTTCGTGATAGTCTTCATTGATGACATATTGGTGTATTCGAAGAGTTCTGAGGACCACGAAGAACACTTAAGGATCGTCCTGCGAACGCTAAGGGAACATTCGCTGTATGCGAAGTTCAGTAAGTGTGAGTTCTGGCTGAGCAGAGTGGCGTTTCTTGGTCATATAGTATCTGGAGAAGGAATATCAGTGGACCCATCTAAGATTGAAGCAGTAGAGAAATGGCCGAGACCTACGACCGTGACGGAAGTACGAAGTTTCCTTGGATTGGCTGGGTATTATAGACGCTTCGTGGAAAGATTCTCTGTGATAGCGTCTCCTCTGACGCGTTTGTTGAAGAAGGAAACAAAGTTTCAATGGACTGAGAAATGCGAGGAGAGTTTTCAGGAGTTGAAGGATCGATTGACTTCCGCACCAGTCTTAACCATTCCGTCTGGACCAGGAGGATTTGAGATATACAGCGATGCGTCATTAAGAGGATTGGGGTGTGTCTTGATGCAGCATGGACGAGTAGTAGCTTATGCATCTCGACAGTTGAGGCCGCATGAGATGAATTACCCGACGCACGACTTGGAGTTAGGTGCGATTGTCTTTGCATTGAAGATTTGGAGGCATTATCTAGTGGGAGAGAAATTCCAGATTTTTACGGACCATCAGAGTTTGAAGTATCTGTTCTCGCAGAAGGAGCTGAATATGAGGCAGCGTCGTTGGATGGAGTTGTTGAAGGACTACGACTGCGATATTTTGTACCATCCAGGAAGGGCGAATAAAGTGGCAGATGCTCTGAGTAGGAAGTCGAGCATTGCGCATATGATGGTCAAGGAGTGGACATTACTGGAGGAAATTAGAGACTCTGAGTTTAAGATGGAGGTTGGAAGCCTCTCGAGTCTGCTGGCTACGTTGCGAATCGAACCAGAGATTCAGCTAAGAATCAAGGAGATGCAGTCTACGGACCCAGACATTCAGAAGATTGTGATGATGAGTGTAGAGGAGAGAAAGGCTGAGTTCCAAGTGACTACAGATGGAGTATTAAGGTTTAAAGGACGTCTATGCGTACCTAATGACGAGGCACTAAAGGAAAAGATTTTGTCCGAGGCACACAGAAGTAACTACAGTATTCATCCAGGGAGTACTAAGATGTATCAGAATTTGCGTCAGCACTATTGGTGGAATGGAATGAAGGTGGATGTGGCTAAGCATGTAGCTAAGTGTCTGACGTGTCAACAGGTAAAGGCACAGCATTGTAAGCCTGGAGGATTATTGCAACCATTGGAAATCCCAGAGTGGAAATGGGAGCATGTCACCATGGATTTCGTGACAGGACTACCGAGAAGTCAGAGAGGCAATGATTCGATTTGGGTAATAGTGGACAGACTGACGAAATCAGCTCATTTCATTGCAGTACGAAAGGACTCTACCTTGGAAAAGTTGGCTGAATTGTACGTGAGACAGATAGTGAGATTGCATGGGGTACCGGTAAGTATTGTATCAGACAGAGATCCTCGCTTCACCGCTACATTTTGGAAGAGTCTGCAGGGTGCGCTGGGAACAGAGTTAAGATTCAGTACAGCTTACCACCCTCAGACAGATGGTCAGTCGGAAAGGACAATACAGAATTTGGAAGACATGCTGAGAGCTTGTGTGATTGATTTCAAAGGAGGCTGGGAAGAGCAGTTACACTTAGTGGAATTCGCCTACAACAATAGCTACCAGCAGAGTATCAAAATGGCACCATTTGAGGCACTGTATGGAAGGGCCTGTAGAACGCCAATCTGTTGGGACGAAGTTGGTGAGAAAAGCATAAGAGGCCCAGAATTAGTGCAGCAGTCAGTTGAGGCAGTCAGAGTGATCAGAGATAGATTAAGGACTGCGCAGAGTAGGCAGAAGAGTTATGCAGACAAGAGACGTAAGCCATTGGAATTTCAAGTTGGAGATCATGTGTTTCTGAAGGTGTCGCCGATGCGAGGACTATCTCGGTTTGGCAAGAAAGGAAAGTTGAGTCCAAGATTTGTTGGGCCATTCGAGATTTTGGAGAAGATCGGGACATTAGCTTATCGTCTAGCATTGCCGCCGAACTTATCGCAGATTCATAATGTGTTTCATGTTTCGATGCTTCGAAAGTACGAGCCGGACCCTGGCCATATACTCGATCATGAAGTCATTGAAATGGATGACCGCGTCTCATACGTGGAAAGACCAGTAAGGATAGAAGATCGTAAGGAGCAAGTCTTGAGGAACAAGACAATACCGCTGGTCAAGGTTATCTGGGAGCACCATGGGACTGAAGGAGCGACTTGGGAAAGCGAGGACGAAATGAAGAAGAAGTACCCGTATCTGTTTGAGTAGATCGATGTAATCTCCATTTTGTTGTAAGGATTGGTGGATGTAAATTTCGAGGACGAAATTTTTATAAGAAGGGAAGAATTGTAACAGTCTGAAAATTCGACCCAAATATCGGAATTTCTAAAAGAATGGAGACACTTCGTTAATACCCTCTGATCGACGCTCACTCAGGATTAGCTACCCTGAGATGACCAACCGAAGGGGAAAGGCTAACTGGGGAGAATTTTCCAAACAGCCGCCCGTTGGTCTGGGACAGAGACAGAGTCGTAAATTAATGAAATTGACCACGAAATGAAATCCGACTTCGGACAATCGAATTAGTAAGACAAACACAATTAAGAAATAAAGTCAGTTTCAGAAATGTCGCCAGAAGGGCAGACAGCCGGTGTACGTCGAGAAGCAAGACGTCAATGGAAAATTACCGAAATGCCCCCGGTAATGCTCAGTCCTTAGGATTATTAGAATTAGGATTTTTGAGAGTAGATTCGACTAATCGAAATCAAATCCTGTCTGAAATTCGTTCGCGCTCGGGACCCGATCGGTGCATTTGGCACGCAAATCGAGACAAGTCAAATTAGTTGTCAAATCAATCAATGTCAAGTCAAACCATCGGTCAATCATGGCACAAGTTCCAAGGCAATCCATCAAGTCAAATCTAAGTACATCAAGAGTACACATCATGTCCATGTCACTATTCCACCTAATTCCACCTACCATTATTTTGAATTTTTGTTTTATCTTGAATAAACTCTCCTCTCTCTCTCCTCTCCTTCATTTCTCTTCTTTTTCCTCTCTCCCTCACCTTCTCTCTCGGCTCACTCTTCCTTCGCCGTCCACCGCCCACGTTGCCGTCGTCTCCTCATCGTGCCGCCACCGTCGGCTCCTCCACGTTGCCTCGTCGTCTTGGTAAGTCTTCTAAGCCCTCTCCTTCTCATTTTCGTGGTTGAACAGCCCCTTATGGACACCGAAACAGCCCGCCTTTCCATCGTCGTTTTCTTCGTCGTTTCACTTCCGTTTGAGCTCGAACTTGTCCCACCTTGTTCCCTTCCACTCCTCATGTCTTTGGCTTGGTAAATGGTCACCTCAGGACCCTTGGAACTCCGTGGAACAGCCGTGAACAGCCACGGTCGCCACCGTCCTCCTCCCTTGCCGAGAGACCATCCGGCCGCCCGTTGTTCCTTGCCGTTCCCGTCGTCGTCCTCAACTCCTATAGGTAAGCTTCACTACTAACTCTAGCTTAGGTTAGTCGTATATGCATGTGTGGTTGTGTGAATTAGTTGCTAATTAAAATGATTAGTGGGTAATGTGGATGATTAAGCTAGTTGGGCTTTGGATTATGTTGTTGGGATTAAAGGGGCGGCCGTGTGGGCCGTATGGAGAGAGAGATTGGGCCTTGAAATGTCATAGATGGGCTGAATGGGGTGAAGTTGGCGTGAGGCTTGATGGGCCAAAGGGAACTAATGGGCTTGGAAGCTTTAAAATCAAGTAATTGGGCCAAAACTAATCAAAATGGGCCAAATCTAGTTAGTGGGCCACTAATGGACGAAAATCCACTTAAATTGGGCCTAAATTAAGCCCACGAACATTAAAGAATGAAACCCAAAAATGTATATGGGCTTGGGTATTCAAATTGGGCCTAAAATAATGAATATGGGCTTGAATAGTAAACCTTTAGAAATAGGCTTGGGCCTTGCACGAAATTAATAAAATAATAGGCCCAACCCATATGAATTAATTTAATAATTAATTATTGGACCTCAACTATTGAAGTGGGCCTTGGGCCCAGCCGAGCTTAACTTGATTAACTAAGACCCTTAATTAGATTAGACTTTGGGTTATGGGCTCGAATTATGGATTGGCCTTGGGTAAGTAATAGCATGATGGAATCTTGTACAAGTTGTAAGGCAAGTTTAGACGAGCGATAGTTCGAGAGTAGAAGTACTTGATCTTCGTATGTACAGTAAGATGAATATGAGATTCACTGATCGATTGAATGATGTGCTCTACTCTTGCGTTATATTCTTTGGCATGCATGCTCTGTGTTAAGTTGTTGATGTGATCATCTGGGCCCTGCATACATTCAGAGCATTGCATGAGTCACTGGAGATGTGACATGAGATTGTGCCCTGAGGGGAAATGGAGAGAAAAGGGAGACCAACGTAAGGCGTCAGAAACGCAGTGTGGTACGGGCCTATGTGGCACCGAGATTTATGCCGTGTGGCACTGTTAGTAGCGCCCTGATGGGAGATGGAGAGAAAAGGGAGGCCAGCATAAGGCGTCCGAGACGCAGCGTGGCATGCCGTGTGGCACTGTTGGTAGAGCCCTGATGGGAATTGGAGTGATAGGCGGGCTGATCCTTGGGATCTATGATGGCCGTTTGAGGCCTGTGGCATTGCATACCATGATTGCTGATTGTTGATATTGCCCGTCTTTATTGCATGAACCATTGTGACGAATCTCGTATTGGCTATATGAGGTGTGATGAAAACTGGGGAGATCGAGAGCGTTGAACTTTGAATCCTGAGCCCTAGTTACTGGTTAGGACCGACCCCACTCGTATATCCTACCCTACGCTAGGATTAGTGGTGAGCTTGCTGAGTCCTCGACTCACTGGCGTTGGTTGCCACCTTTTTCAGATCCAGGTCACCAGTGATGGATGTGCCACCGATGCTTTTTGGTCTGCCGATCCAGATGGACACCCAGGTTACCCTCCATTTTGATATGCACGCTACCCTGTGGCATAGGCACGTGACGACTGTACTCGTAGATCAGGGAGGTCCTTATTTAGTGCCCCATAGATTCGAGGCTTGGTTTAGAGAGGGCCTACATGGCTTTGAGGGACCCCAGAGAGATTCCCCGATTCCCATGGAGGAGGACCCGTTTTGGCTCCAGCCTGCAGAATATGGAGGCCAGGTGATCGACCCCGACCCGAAGCAGGAGTTGCCGTCTCCCGGGCGCTCCGAGATAGATGGCCACGAGGAGGGCGATGCGATGGATACCGAGGAGGAGGATCCAGAGGAGGACCCTGTGGAGGATTCCGACGAGGAGGACTGAGTTATGGCAGAATTTCGATGGTTCGAGGATTAGGTTGTTAGCGTAGGAAGATCTGTGATTGGTAGTCTCTTTTTGGGAGTCTGTACCTAACGCTGATTATATTTTTATAATATGGTTCATGCTTATCTTGTTTACTCTACCCCTTTCGTTATGTATGCTTGTGTGTATGGTTAGAAGGCACGCGTCCGCAGGTATGAGAATTTGGTGCAAGTTGCGTCGTCTGGTTGCGACGAAGAGAAAGTATCCCTGGGCCGTCGCTCATCGTGAACCAGGCGAGCGCGAGGTGTATCTTCCGCAGGAACGGGATGCCGCGCTCCCGAGTAGGGATCCGGGGCGTGACACTAGTCCTAGCGTAGGGTAGGATATACAAGTGAGGTTGGTCCTAACCGGTATCTAAGGTTCAGGGTTCAGAGTCTAACCACTCTCGATCCCCCAAAATACTATAACCCATCGTAACCAACACGAACCTCATAATAATACAAGTTATACAATGCAGACGGGCAATATCGAAATCAGCAATCATGTTATGTCATGCTGCAGGCCTCAAGCGGCCATCACGGATCCCATGGATCAGCCCGCCTATCACTCCAATTCCCATCAGGGCTCAATCTCAGTGCCACACGGCAAATACCACACTGCGTTTCTGACGCCTTACGTTGGTCTCCCTTTTCTCTCCATTTCCCCATCTTGGGCACATTCTCATGTCGCATCTTCGGCGACTCATGCAATGCTCTGAACGTATGCAGGGCCCAAATGATTGCATCAGAAATTCAACACAGGGCATGCATGCCAAAGTACACAAGTACGAGAACAGAGTACATCAATTGATCGTCTAATAAATCTCATGTTCACCATGCCATACGATCGTAAGATTAGTACTAAACATTCAGATTCTCGATCATCTAGGCTCGTATTGACATTTTACTCGCGATCCGGTCATACTATTGCTCAGCATAGGCGATCCCCTAATTGAACCCATATAAACCAAGGTTTAACCTAAGTAAGGGTCTAATTAATTAAGTTAAGTTCGACTGGGCCTAAGGCCCACTTCAAGAGTTGAGGTCCAATAATAAATTCTTAAATTAAATCATATGGGTTGGGCCTATTATTTTATTAATTTCGCGTGAGACCCAAGCCCATTTCTAAAAGTTAACCTATTGAGCCCAATATGGCCATTTTAGGCCCAATTTGTTACCCTAAGCTCATGTACATTAATGGGCTTCATATTTTAATTCCCAAACTTGAAATTGGGCCCAATAAATACTAATTTTCGTCCATGAGTGGCCCATTATGTAAATTAGGTCCGATTTGGTTCGTTAGGGCCCAATTAGTTGAAATTTAAGCTCCCGAGCCCATCAACCTCACTTGGCCCATTATCTTGCACGCTCATTACATCAAATCAGCCCATTAATGATAATTTGCAGCCCACTTTTAAGTTGCTAAGCCTATAGTTTAGCCCAACAAACTAATCACTCAAACTAACACAACTAGCTTAAGCCTTAATTGTGACAGTCTGAAAATTCGACCCGATTATCGGAAATTCTAAATGAATGGAAATACTTCGTTAATACACTCTGATCGACGCTCACTCAGGATTAGCTACCCTGAGTTGACCAACCGAAGGGGAAAGGCTGTCTGGGAAGAATTTTCCAAACAGCCGCCCGTTGGTCTGAGATAGAGACAGAGTCGTTATTTAATGAAATTGACCACAAAATGAAATCCGACCTTGGACAATCGAATCAGTAAGATAAACACAATCAAGAAATGAACTCAGTTTCAAAAATGTCGCCAGAAGGGCAGACAGCCGGTGTACGTCGTGAAGCAAGACGTGATTGGAAAATTACCGAAATGCCCCCGGTAAATGCTCAGTCCTTAGGATTAGTAGAATTAGGATTTTTGAGAGTAGATTCGATTAATCGAAATCAAATCTTGTCTGAAATTCGTTCGCGCTCGGGACCCGATCGGTGCATTTGGCACGCAAATCGAGACAAGTCAAATCAGTCGTCAAATCAATCGATGTCTTGTCAATCCATCAGTCAAATCCATCGGTCACATCATGGCACAATTTCCAAGACATGTCAATCCATCAATCCATCCATCAACTTGTCAAGTACAAGTCTAATCCTAAACACTATTACCCCTCTAACCACTCCACTATCTTCATTTCCCTTTGTATTATTAACCTCTCTCTCTCTCTTCCCTCATTTCTTTCATTCGGCCACCTCCCCTCCTCTCTTCACCGAAATCTTCTTCTCATTCTTCTTGCTTCCCTTCGTCCGTCGGCCGCCACCAACACCGCCCGTTGCCGCCGCTCCGTCGTTGCGACCGACCAGCCACCACGCCACTTCGGTAAGTCCTTTCCTCCCTTTCCCTTGTTGTCTCACGGCCATGAGAGCCTCTCGAAGCCGCCCCTCAACCTCACCGTCTATCTCTCTCTCTCGGTGATCTTCGTGTAGCCGCCACCGTTGTCGTCATCATTCACCTTCGTTCGGCCACCGCCGACCACCACCGTCCACGAACACACCTTGGTAAGCCTCCTAACTCATCTCTCCCCCTTGTCCACCGCCCCTTGATCTTGCTCAATGACCGACCAACCCGATTTCCCCATGTAGGCCGAGAGCCTCCCTTGGCCGCCGGTGTCCCTTGCCGCCCCCGACATCGTCCTCAACCCATTTTGGTAAGCTCCACCTCTAACCTTGGCTTAGGTTAGTTGTATATGTGTGTGTGGTGTAGCGCAAAGATGGTTAGTTGTGATGATTAGAGGCTAATACAAGTGGTTAGGCATAATGTTCACTATACTAATGTGATGGAAGGTTGCTTGGGCCGTATGAGTGGGCTGTGAGTGCACAATTTGGGCGTGGAAATGGGTTGTGGGGGCTGCAAGTGGGCTGATTTAGGCGTGGGATGATGGGCCAAAGGGTGCCAATGGGCTTAGGGGCTTAATTCTAAGCTAGTTGGGCTAAAATGATGCAAATTGGGCTTAATTTGTAATGGTGGGCCTCAATGGACGAAAATTCACTTAAATTGGGCATAATTTCTAATCTTGAATATTAAAATATGAAACCTAATGATGGGTATGGACTTGAGTTATCAAATTGGGCCTAAATGGGCCAAAATGGGCTTCCTAAGCCTACTTTAAATATTAGGCTTGGGCCTTGCACGAATTTAATAATAATAATGGGCCCAAACCATATAATAATGGGCCTTGATCGTATGGCATGATGAGCATGAGATTTTACTAGACGATCGATTGATGTACTCTGTTCTTGTACTTGTGTACTTTGGCATGCATGCTCTGTGTTTGAATTACTGATGCAATCGTTTGGGCCCCGCATACATTCAGAGCATTGCATGAGTCACCGAAGATCTGCAGGAGAAGGCCGCCGCATCTGGATCGCGGTTTGTGCCAAGAGGGAACTTCAGAGACTTCGGCAAGAGGCCAATGAAGGACACCCGCAGGTTCGTTCCACCTGCAGGAAGGACTCTGGGAAAACCGTCATTCCCCGGGAATCAGAACTGCCGTGACTGTGGCAGGAGGCATGGGAACAGCCCTTGCCCAAGGAAGACTGGAGGCTGCTTTGGATGTGGCCAGACAGGGCATATTCTGAGGAACTGCCCGAGAAAAGGTCCGAGACCCCCGTTCCAGCCGCAGCAGCAGCCGCCGATGGTGAATGCTCCTCAAGGAAATCAGAACCGTCCACCTGTTCAAGGACGAGTCTATGCAGTGGCGCGAAAGGACGCTGAGAACGCGCCAGGGGTGATCACAGGTACCGTTTCTCTCTGTGGTCATACTGCTTATGCTTTGTTTGATCCGGGAGCGTCGCACTCTTTCGTATCTGCACGTTTTGCTGAGCTATCTGGGATGAACGTTAAGCCGTTGAATGTGACCTTGCATGTAACCACCCCGTTAAAAGATAAAGTGATTGTTGCGTTAGGATGTAAGGGGTGTAAGTTAGTTCTGGGCGATAGAGAGGAAGAGATCGATTTAGCTGTTTTACCTATGTATGATTTCGACGTGATTGTTGGCATGGATTGGTTGGTTAGACATGGGGCAGTGATAGACTGTGGTAGGAGTATGGTACAGCTAAACCCAGTAGGTCACCCTGGGTAAGAATTTAGAGGAAATCGGGGAGGAACGTCGATTCCTTGGATCTCGTCGTTAGAAGCGACTAAACTAATGGACGAGGGTTGTCTGGGATTTTTAGCATCAGTGTCAGATTCGACTGCTCAAGAGGTGAAGTTGGAGGAAGTGCCTGTAGTGAGAGAGTACCCGGACGTGTTTCCTCAAGAATTGCCTGGCTTGCCACCAGAGCGTGACGTAGAGTTTGTGATTGAATTGACACCTGGAACAGAGCCGATCTCAAAAGCACCGTATAGAATGTCGTTGTCTGAGTTAGAAGAGTTGAAGGTACAGATGCAAGAGCTTTTGGATAAAGGATTTATCCGCCCCAGTGCTTCGCCATGGGGAGCTCCGGTGCTGTTTGTTAAGAAGAAAGACGGATCGCTAAGACTGTGCATCGACTACAGACAGCTGAACCAAGTGACGATCAAGAACAAGTATCCTCTGCCAAGGATTGATGACCTGTTTGACCAGCTTCAAGGTGCATGTGTGTTCTCCAAGATAGACCTAAGTACAGGCTATCACCAATTGAGGATTAAGAAGGAAGACGTGCCCAAGACTCCCTTTAGGACGAGGTATGGGCACTACGAGTTCACAGTTATGCCGTTTGGATTGACGAACGCCCCAGCAGCATTTATGGACATGATGAATCGAGTGTTTAAGGAGTTTCTGGATCAGTTCGTGATAGTCTTCATTGATGACATATTGGTGTATTCGAAGAGTTCTGAGGACCACGAGGAACACTTGAGGATCGTCCTACAGACATTAAGGGAACATTCGCTGTACGCAAAGTGAGTTCTGGCTGCGCAGAGTGGCGTTTCTTGGTCATATAGTATTTGGAGAAGGAATATCGGTGGATCCATCTAAGATTGAAGCCGTGGAGAAGTGGCCGAGGCCAACATCTATGACTGAAGTACGAAGTTTTCTTGGATTGGCTGGGTATTACAGACGCTTTGTGGAAAGGTTCTCGGTGTTAGCGTCTCCTCTGACCCATTTGTTGAAGAAGGAAACAAGGTTTGAATGGACTGAGAAGTGCGAGGAAAGTTTCCAAGAGTTGAAGGATCGATTAACTTCCGCACCAGTGTTGACCATCCCATCTGGACCTGGAGGGTTTGAGATATACAGCGATGCGTCATTAAGAGGACTGGGATGCGTCTTGATGCAGCATGGACGAGTAGTAGCTTATGCATCTCGACAGCTGAGGCCACATGAGATGAATTACCCGACGCACGACCTGGAGTTAGCCGCCATAGTGTTCGCGTTAAAGATTTGGAGGCATTACCTGGTGGGAGAGAAATTTCAGATCTACACTGATCATCAGAGTTTGAAGTATCTGTTTCCGCAGAAAGAGTTGAATATGAGACAGCGTCGTTGGATGGAGCTGTTGAAGGACTACGACTGCGATATTCTGTACCATCCAGGAAAGGCGAATAAGGTAGCGGATGCTCTGAGTAGAAAGTCGAGCATTGCGCATATGATGGTCAAGGAGTGGACATTGCTGGAGGAGATCAGAGATTATGAGTTCAAGGTCGAGGTAGGAAACCTCTCGAGTTTGATGGCTACGTTGCAGATTGAACCAGAGATTCAGCTAAGGATCAAAGAGTTGCAGTCTACGGATCCGGATATTCAGAAGATTGTGGCGATGAATGCAGACGAGAGGAAGGCTGAGTTCCAAGTAACGGCTGATGGAATATTGAAGTTTAAAGGACGTCTGTGCGTGCCAAACGATGAAGAGCTGAAGGAAAGGATTTTGGCTGAGGCGCACAGAAGTAACTACAGTATTCATCTAGGGAGTACGAAGATGTATCAGAATTTGTGTCAACATTATTGGTTGAATGGAATGAAGGTGGATGTGGCTAAGCATGTAGCTAAGTGTCTGACGTGTCAACAGGTAAAGGCACAGCATTGCAAGCCTGGAGGATTATTGCAACCATTGGAAATCCCAGAGTGGAAATGGGAGCATGTCACTATGGATTTTGTGACAGGATTGCCAAGAAGTCAGAGAGGCAATGATTCGATATGGGTAATAGTGGACAGACTGACGAAATCAGCTCATTTCATTGCAGTACGAAAGGACTCTACCTTGGAAAAGTTGGCTGAATTGTACGTGAGGCAGATAGTGAGATTGCATGGGGTACCAGTAAGCATTGTATCGGACAGAGATCCTCGTTTCACAGCTACGTTTTGGAAGAGTTTGCAGGGTGCTTTGGGAACCGAGTTGAGATTCAGTACAGCCTACCATCCTCAGACAGACGGTCAGTCGGAAAGGACTATACAGACTCTGGAGGACATGTTGAGAGCGTGTGTAATTGATTTCAAAGGAGGCTGGAAAGAACAGTTACACTTTGTGGAATTTGCCTACAACAACAGCTTTCAGCAGAGTATCAGAATGGCACCGTTTGAGGCATTGTATGGGAGAGCTTGCAGAACTCCGATTTGCTGGGACGAGGTTGGTGAGAAAAGCATAACAGGCCCAGAATTAGTACAGCAGTCAGTCGAGGCAGTCAGAGTGATTAGAGACAGACTGAGGACCGCTCAGAGTAGACAGAAGAGCTATGCAGACAAGAGACGTAAGCCATTGGAATTTCAAGTTAGAGATCATGTCTTTCTGAAGGTGTCGCCGATGCGAGGGCTATCTCGGTTTGGCAAGAAAGGAAAGCTTAGTCCAAGATTTGTTGGGCCATTCGAGATCCTGGAAAGGATCGGGACACTAGCTTATCGTCTAGCACTACCGCCGAACTTATCGCAGATTCACAACGTGTTTCATGTATCGATGCTTCGGAAGTACGAGCCGGACCCTGGCCATATACTCGATCATGAAGTCATTGAAATGGATGACCGCGTCTCGTACGTGGAAAGGCCAGTAAGGATTGAAGATCATAAGGAGCAGGTCCTGAGGAATAAGACAATACCGCTGGTCAAGGTTATTTGGGAGCATCATGGGACTGAAGGAGCGACTTGGGAAAGTATCCGTATCTGTTTGATTTTCCAGTGTAATTTCTGTTGTTGTAAAGATTGGTGGATGTAAATTTCGAGGACGAAATTTCTATAAGAAGGGAAGAATTGTGACAGTCTGAAAATTCGACCCGATTATCGGAAATTCTAAATGAATGGAAATACTTCTTTAATACACTCTGATCGACGCTCACTCAGGATTAGCTACCCTGAGTTGACCAACCGAAGGGGAAAGTCTGTCTGGGAAGAATTTTCCAAACAGCCGCCCGTTGGTCTGAGACAGAGATAGAGTCGTTATTTAATGAAATTGACCACAAAATGAAATCCGACCTTGGACAATCGAATCAGTAAGATAAACACAATCAAGAAATGAACTCAGTTTCAAAAATGTCGCCAGAAGGGCAGACAGCCGGTGTACGTCGTGAAGCAAGACGTGATTGGAAAATTACCGAAATGCCCCCGGTAAATGCTCAGTCCTTAGGATTAGTAGAATTAGGATTTTTGAGAGTAGATTCGATTAATCGAAATCAAATCTTGTCTGAAATTCGTTTGCGCTCGGGACCCGATCGGTGCATTTGGCACGCAAATCGAGACAAGTCAAATCAGTCGTCAAATCAATCGATGTCTTGTCAATCCATCAGTCAAATCCATCGGTCACATCATGGCACAATTTCCAAGACATGTCAATCCATCAATCCATCCATCAACTTGTCAAGTACAAGTCTAATCCTAAACACTATTACCCCTCTAACCACTCCACTATCTTCATTTCCCTTTGTATTATTAACCTCTCTCTCTCTCTCTTCCCTCATTTCTTTCATTCGGCCACCTCCCCTCCTCTCTTCACCGAAATCTTCTTCTCCTTCTTCTTGCTTCCCTTCGTCCGTCGGCCGCCACCAACACCGCCCGTTGCCGCCGCTCCGTCGTTGCCACCGACCAGCCACCACGCCACTTCGGTAAGTCCTTTCCTCCCTTTCCCTCGTTGTCTCACGGCCATGAGAGCCTCTCGAAGCCGCCCCTCAACCTCACCGTCTATCTCTCTCTCTTGGTGATCTTCGTGTAGCCGCCACCGTCGTCGTCATCATTCACCTTCGTTCGGCCACCGCCGACCACCACCGTCCACGAACACACCTTGGTAAGCCTCCTAACTCATCTCTCCCCCTTGTCCACCGCCCCTTGATCTTGCTCAATGACCGACCAACCCGATTTCCCCATGTAGGTCGAGAGCCTCCCTTGGCCGCCGGTGTCCCTTGCCGCCCCCGACGTCGTCCTCAACCCATTTTGGTAAGCTCCACCTCTAACCTTGGCTTAGGTTAGTTGTATATGTGTGTGTGGTGTAGCGCAAAGATGGTTTAGTTGTGATGATTAGAGGCTAATACAAGTGGTTAGGCATAATGTTCACTATACTAATGTGATGGAAGGTTGCTTGGGCCGTATGAGTGGGCTGTGAGTGCACAGTTTGGGCGTGGAAATGGGTTGTGGGGGCTGCAAGTGGGCTGATTTAGGCGTGGGATGATGGGCCAAAGGGTGCCAATGGGCTTAGGGGCTTAATTCTAAGCTAGTTGGGCCAAAATGATGCAAATTGGGCTTAATTTGTAATGGTGGACCTCAATGGACGAAAATTCACTTAAATTGGGCCTAATTTCTAATCTTGAATATTAAAATATGAAACCTAATGATGGGTATGGACTTGAGTTATCAAATTGGGCCTAAATGGGCCAAAATGAGCTTCCTAAGCCTACTTTAAATATTGGGCTTGGGTCTTGCACGAATTTAATAATAATAATGGGCCCAAACCATATATTTAATTTAAGAAATAAATTATGGGCCTCAAACCTTGAAGTGGGCCTTAGGCCCAGTCGAACTTAACTTAATTAATTAGACCCTTACTTAGGTTAAACCTTGGTTTATATGGGTTCAATTAGGGGATCGTCTATGATAAGCAATAGTATGACCGGATCGCGAGTAAGATGTTAATACGAGCCTAGATGATCGAGAATCGAAATGTCTAGTACTAATCTTACGATCGTATAGCATGATGAACATGAGATTTTACTAGACGATCGATTGCTGTACTCTGTTCTTGTACTTGTGTACTTTGGCATGCATGCTCTGTGTTTGAATTACTGATGCAATCGTTTGGGCCCCGCATAGATTCAGAGCATTGCATGAGTCACCGAAGATGTGACATGAGAATGTGCCCAAGATGGGGAAATGGAGAGAAAAGGGAGACCAACCTAAGGCGTCAGAAACGCAGTGTGGTAATTGCCGTGTGGCACTGAGATTGAGCCCTGATGGGAATTGGAGTGATAGGCGGGCTGATCCATGGGATCCGTGATGGCCGCTTGAGGCCTGCAGCATTGCATGACATGATTGCTGATTGTTTGATGGCCGCTTGAGGACCCCACTTGTATATCCTACCCTACGCTAGGATTAGTGGTGAGCTTGCTGAGTCCTCGACTCACTGGCGTTGGTTGCCTCCTTTTTCAGATCCAGGTCACCAGTGATGGCCGCTCCGCCGATGCTTTTTGGACTGCCGGTTCAGATGGACACTCAGATCACCCTCCATTTTGATATGCACGCTACTCTATGGCATAGGCATGTGACGACTGTACTAGTAGATCAGGGTGGACCCTACCTTGTACCCCATAGGTTCGAGGCTTGGTTTAGAGAGGGCCTTCATGGCTTTGAAGGACCCCAGAGAGATTCCCCGATACCCATGGAGGAGGACCCATTCTGGCTGCAGCCTGCCGAGTATGGAGGCCAGGTGATCGATCCCGACCCACTGTAGGAGTTGCCGTCCCCGGGACGATCTGAGATTGATGGCCACAAGGAGGGCGATGCCATGGATACAGATGAGGAGGATCCAGAAGAGGACCCCGTGGAGGATTCCGACGAGGAGCCTGAGGAGGACTGAGTTTCTGATGCTGGTCTGGTATTTTGATGTTAGGGAGGGTGTAGGTTAGGCAGCAGGTTGTGGTTTCTTTTTGGGGTCTATACCTAACGCTTGACACGTATATAATGCTGTTTGTATTTACTCTGTCTGTGCTACCCTTTGCTTTGTATGCTTGTGTAGATGGATAGGAGGCACGCTTCCGCAGGTATGAAAGTTCGTTGAAGGCCGCGTCGTCTGGTTGCGACGAAGTGAAAAATTTCCTAGGTCGTCGCATACCGTGAACCAGCCGAGTGCGAGGTGTATCTTCCGCAGGAACGGGATGCCGCGTTCCCCAGTGGGGATCAGGGGCGTGACATTAATCATGCAATTTCTTCTATAAACCATCATGGATAGCCCTCTATGTCACATTCCACATACATATACTACTAACCTAAATCAAGATTAGTGGTAGAGCTTACCTATATGAGTTGAGGACGACGACGGGGATGGCAAGGAACTCCGGCGGCCAAGGAAGGTTCACGGCCTACGGAGAAATCAGCCTAGTCCGGTGTTCAAATGGGGTTGGACGGCCAAGAAAATGAAAGAGGAGAAGGCTAGGGAGCTTACCAAGGTGGGTACGTGGATGGTGGTGGCCGGCGGTGACCGAACAACGACGATAATGGCGGCGGTTTGGCGGTGCCGGCTGGAGAAAACCCGAGGGAGAGAGAGTGTTAGGGTCGGGTCGTGGCCTCCAAGGACTACACGGTCACGGGGATGAAGTGGCTAGGGTCAAGGGAACTCACCGGAGGAAGATGAGGTGGCGACGGTGGCTGGACGGTGGCGGCACGGGCGGTGGAACGACGGCGACGGGAGGAGGCTCGGCGGACGGAGAAACAAGGGAGGAGAAGAAGAAAAAGAAGAGAGGGAGAGGGGGTGGCCGGCCGAAAATGAGAAGAATGAGGGAGGAGAGAGAGAGAAGAGAGTTTAATTCAAGTGGTGAGTGGGTTAGGTAGGCCAAATAGTATTAGAATAGTGACTTGGAAGTGACTTGTACTTGACAAGTTGATGGATGGATTGATGGATTGACTTGTCTTGGAAATTGTGCCATGATGTGACTGATTGATTGACAAGACGTCGATTGATTTGACAACTGATTAGACTAGCCTCGATTTGCGTGCCAAATGCACCGATCTAGTCCCGAGCGCGAACGAGTTTCAGATAAGATTTGATTTCGATTGATCGAATCTACTCTCAAAAATCCTAATTCTACTAATCCTAAGGACTGAGCATTTACCGGGGGCATTTCGGTAATTTTCCAATCGCGTCTTTCTTCTCGACGTTCACCGGCTATCTGCCCTCCTGGCGAAATTTCTGAAACTGACTTCATCTCTTAATTGTGTTTGTCTTACTAATTCGATTGTCCGAAGTCGGATTTCATTTCGTGGTCAATTTCATTAAATAACGACCCTGTCTCTGTCTCAGACCAACGGGCGGCTGTTTGGAAAATTCTTCCCAGATAGCCTTTCCCCTTCGGTTGGTCAACTCAGGGTAGCTAATCCTGAGTGAGCGTCGATCAGAGTGTATTAACGAAGTATTTCCATTCATTTAGAATTTCCGATAATCGGGTCGAATTTTCAGACTGTCACATGCATGCTCTGTGTTTGAATCACTGATGTAATAATTTGGACCCCGTATACATTCAGAGCATTGCATGAGTCACCGGAGTTGTGACATGAGAATGTGCCCAGATGGGGAAATGGAGAGAAAAGGGAGACCAACGTAAGGGGTCAGAAATGCAGAGTGGTATTTGCCGTGTGGCACTGAGAATGAGCCCTGATGGGATTTGGAGTGATAGGCGGGTTCGATTCATTATGGCCGATGGAGGCCCGAGCATTATCCGTGGGCTCCGATATGGCCGTTTGAGGCCTGCATCATTTCATATGGCATCTTGGTTGAGGAGTTGGTATTGCCCGTCTGTTTATGCGAACTGCCTTACTATGCTTTGTGCGTTATGTTGTACGTTGGGACTTGGTAACTAGGGAGATTCGAGAGTGCTTGAACCTTGTATCGTGAACCCTAGTACCGGATAGGACCGACCCCACTTGTATACCCTACCCTACGCTAGGATTAGTGGTGAGCTTGCTGAGTTCTCGACTCACTAGTGGTGGTTACCTTCCTTTTCAGATCCCGGACGCTTGTGATGGTTGCACCCCCGATGCTTTTTGGATTGCCGATTCAGATGGATACTCAGATCACCCTCCATTTTGATATCCATGCTACGCTGTGGCGTAGGCACGTGATGACTATACTAGTAGATCAGGGTGGACCCTACCTAGTGCCCCATAGGTTCGAGGCTTGGTTTAGAGAAGGCCTTCATGGCTTTGAGGGACCGCAGCGTGACTCCCCGATACCCATGGAGGAGGACCCATTCTGGCTACAGCCTGCCGAGTATGGAGGCCAGGTGATTGACCCCGACCCAGTGCAGGAGTTGCCGTCTCCTGGACGTTCCGAGATTGATGGCCACGAGGAGGGCGATGCCATGGATACCGACGAGGAGGATCCAGAAGAGAACCCCGTGGAGGATTCCGAGGAGGAGCCTGAGGAGGACTGAGTCCCTGAAGCTAGTCTAGTCTTTTGGGGTCGTTTGAGCGTAGGTTGAGGCTGTAGGTTGTGGTATCTTTTTGGGGTCTGTACCTAACGCTGTTGTTGATGTGTATATATTGTTATTTGTGTTTATATTGTTCGTTCTACCCCTCTGTTCTGTATGCATGTATGTGTGGATAGAAGGCACGTTTCCGCAGGTTCGAGAGTTAGACGAAGGACTCGTCGTCTGGTCGCGACGATAGGTTCTCCTGGGTCGTCGCATATTAAACATGACCAGCGAGGGTGAGAATCTTCCGCAGGAATGGGATGCCGTGTGCCCGATTAGGGTTCGGGGCGTGACAATGCAATCCATCAATCTTGTCAAGGGTACAATGTCACATACAAGCTCACATCAAAGTACCACCTACTCTCACCAACTTGTTTTATTTTGATCTTTCCCTATTATAACTATCTTGGACTATCTCTCTCCTCCCTCATTTTTCTCCATTTTCGGCCGACACTCCCTCTCCCTCTCTTCTTTTTCTTCTTCTCCTTCCTTGTTTCTCCGTCCGTCCGAGCCTCCTCCCGTCGCCGTCGTTCCACCGCCCGTGCCTCCACCGTCGTCACCTCATCTTCCTCCGGTGAGCCTTAATCATGGAGTTTCTAAAGTGAATGACGAAGTCCCAAATGAGGGAGAAGCGGTACGCCATGTGGAATAGAAAGGGACAAGTGTAGGGAATGTCGAGAAGCGAACATAGTCATTTAGAGAAAGGCGGAGAGAAAGTAAAGCCCGAGTATTCTTTTGAATTACCTAGTGAGATGCCCTGAATGAGAAGTGCCAGAGTGTCCAGGAGATGTTGGTGAAAGTTGAGGATTGCGATCTATGTCTCCGCTGTGATCGAAGAGGTCCCCTGTCGTGTAATTAGGGTGGATTTGTGATGAAAACCACACAAACTGGTCGGCGAGCGATCGGATAGCGTTGTGGTGGGGTGTTGCTTTGATTGAGAGACCATAACCAATAGGATCCCGGGCATAGCACGGGAAAATGGCATCGAGAAAAGGGCGGAAATGTGACATATCATCCTCAGTTGTAATGGGCGCCCCGCTAAGTGAAATGAGATGGACATCGTGGTCCCGAAGTATGCCATGTGAGTTGATCTGGGTAAGAGAATAAACTGGACGTGTTCCTAAGAAATTGCTAATAGAATACAAGGTGGCACTGCCAGTTGAACCTAAGAATATGGAGTCGATAAAGGTCGCTATAAGCAGTTGAGACTACGATATGTGACGATTAAGGAAGGCGAATGGTGGAGGCGCGTAGAGAAGGCATGGTCAGGCTACATGATTGAAAGAGATAACGACCACAAGAGCTATACAGACAAGAGACGTAAGCCATTGGAATTCCAAGTTGGAGATCACGTCCTTCTTAAGGTGTCGCCGATGCGAGGATTATCTCGGTTTGGCAAGAAAGGAAAGCTAAGTCCGAGATTTGCTGGGCTATTCGAGATTTTGGAGAAGATCGGGACATTGGCTTATCGTCTAGTACTGCCGCCGAGCTTATCGCAGATTCGCAACGTGTTTCATGTATCGATGCTCCGGAAGTACGAGCCGGATCCTAGCCATATACTCGATCATGAAGTCATTGAAATGGATGACCGCGTCTCGTATGTGGAAAGGCTAGTATGAATTGAAGATCGGAAGGAGCAAATACTCAGGAGCAAGACAATTCCGTTGGTTAAGGTTATCCGGGAACATCGTTGGACTTCATGAAGAAGTTCAGCGGCAGTGCTAGACAATAAGCCAGTGTCCCGATCTTCTCCAAAATCTCGAATGGCCCAACAAATCTCGGACTCAACTTTCCTTTCTTGCCAAACCGAGATAGTCCTTGCATCGGCGACACCTTCAAAAAGACGTGATCTCCAACTTGAAATTCCAACGGCTTACGTCTCTTGTCTGCATAGCTTTTCTGCCTGCTCTGAGCAGTTCTCAATCTATCCCTGATCACTTTAACTACCTCAACTAATTGCTGAACTAACTCCGGGCCTGTTATACTCTTCTCACTGACCTCGTCCCAGCAAATCGGAGTTCTGCAGGCCCTTCCATACAGTGCCTCAAACGGTGCCATCCTGATACTCTGCTGATAACTGTTGTTGTAGGCAAATTCCACCAAATGTAACTGTTCTTCCCAGCCTCCTTTGAAGTCTATTACGCACGCTGTCAGCATGTCCTACAAAGTCTGTATAGTCCTTTCCGACTGACCGTCTATCTGAGGATGGTAGGCTATACTGAATCTCAACTCTGTTCCCAAAGCACCCTTCAAACTCTTCCAAAATGTAGCTGTGAAATGAGGATCTCTGTCTGATACAATGCTTACTGGTACCCCATGTGTGACAGCCTGAAAATTCGACCTAGTGATCAGGATTTCGGAATGAATGGGTATATTTCATGAATGCGCTCTGATTGATCTTTACTCAAAGTTGGCCACTTTGAGACGACTAACCAAAAGGGAAAGGCTACCTGGGAAAGTTTTCCCAAACAGCCGCCCGTTAGTCTGAGGCTGAGATAGAGTCGGTATTTAATGAAATGACCCCAAAATGAAATCCGACAGTGGACAATCGAATTAGTAAGGTAAACACAATTAAGAAATGAATTCAGTTCCAGAAATGTCGCGAGAAGGGCTGTGACAGTCTGAAAATTCGACCCGATTATCGGAAATTCTAAGTGAATGGAAATACTTCGTTAATACACTCTGATCAACGCTCACTCAGGATTAGCTACCCTGAGTTGACCAACCGAAGGGGGAAGGCTACCTGGGAAGAATTTTCCAAACAGCCGCCCGTTGGTCGGAGACAGAGACAGAGTCGTTATTTAACGAAATTGATCACGAAATGAAATCCGACTTTGGACAATCAAATCAGTAAGATAAACACAATTAAGGAATGAACTCAGTTTCAGAAATGTCGCCAAAAGGGTAGACAGCCGGTGTACGTCATGAAGCAAGACGTGATTGGAAAATTACCGAAATGCCCCCGGTAAATGCTCAGTCCTTAGGATTAGTTGAATTAGGATTTTTGAGAGTAGATTCTATCAATCGAAATCAAATCCTGTCTGAAATTCATTCGCGCTCGGGACCCGATCGGTGCATTTGGCACGCAAATCGAGGCAAGTCAAATCAGTTATCAAATCAATCAAAAGTCTTGTCAATCAATCAATCACATCTTGGCACAATTTCCAAGACAATCCATTAAGTCATTCAAGTGTCATTCAATCAAGAGTACAAGTCACATCCTAAACACTATTACCCCATTACCAACTCCCACTAACCTAATTTGAATTTGGATTAAACCCTTATACTCTCTCTCTCCTCCCTCATTCTCCATTTTCGGCCGGCACTCCCTCTCCCACTCTTCTTTTTCTTCTTCTCCTTCCTTGTTTCTCCGTCCGCCCGAGCCTCCTCCCGTCGCCGTCGTTCCAACGCCATGCCGCCCTTGCCGTCGCCTAGCCGCCACCGTCCGACCCTCCAACGCCCTTAGTGAGTCTCCTTAGTCCCTCACCTTCTCTTTTCCGTGGCCATTTAGTCCTTGGTTGAGCCGGGCTAACCTCATTCCCTCTCTACCTCTCTCGATTTCGTCCGCCCGAGAAGAACATCGGCCACCATCCGCCCTTTCGCAGCTGCACCGCCTCCACTAGCCTCGTGCCCACTTCGATAAGCCTCCTAACTCATCTCTCTCTCCTTTCCACGGTCCCTTGGCCTCGCTCAATGACCGAGCCAACCCGATTCCCCTTGTAGGCCGAAAGACCCACCTTGAGCCGTCCGGTGTCCTCCGTCGTTGTCGCCTCTAATCCAACTCGTTCGGGTAAGCTCAACCCCTAACCTTGGCTTAGGTTCGTTGTATGCATGTATGTACGGATAGGAGGCACGTTTCCGTAGGTTCGAAAGTTAGACGAAGGACTCGTCGTCTGGTCGCGACGATAGGTTCTCCTGGGCCGTCGCATGTTATAAACCTGACGAGCGAGGGTGAGAATCTTCCGCAAGAATGGGATGCAGTGTGCCCGATTAGGGTTCGGGGCGTGACATCCCCGTTCGAGTGGTATCATAGCAAGGTCAGCTCGATACGAGACCGTTCGAGGTTTTGGAGTGATAAGGATTTTGATTTTGGGGTAGTTAGATAGAAAGACCCTAGACCTAAGGATAGGAAAGGGTACAATGCATGAATTGATTGGCGCATGTGAATGCTTAGTTCGATCGGTTGCCTAGACTAGACTGAGGCAGAGGTATTCTGAACTAAGTTGCAGGTGCGTCAGGACCTGAGGTAAGGTTCCAAGGCAGAGCCCTATGAATAGGGCGCTTGATTGCTGATTGCTGAGTAGTTAACTTGTTAGGTGCTGCTTGTGTTTGTATGCCTAATCGGCTGTCGTGCGCTGCTTGACCATCATGCATTGCATGATTTCCGCATCGAAAACGAAATGATTCAGAAACCGACATTGTTTGAAAAAAATGAGATTTGGGTTTGGAAAATACATGCATCTCATGTTGTTGGATTTAGTTACCGTCAGCCTGGTATGGGACGGGATTGACGGGGCGTCTAAAAACTGTAATGAAGCGTGGTATGGGACACGTGGAACGGGATTCTCTCTGTCTGTGGGTAACTTAGGACAACTGTTCGCACCAAGAAACGATGAGGGCGGGGAGTGATCGTCGGGGCAGAGACCTGAACAAGGAAGCGGCTCCCGACAGGCTTCTAGTTGAGGTGGCGGACAGAGTGGCCTAGGTTGTGCATTGACAGTGTTGAGTCTAGATGTCGACCGGGTTCAACTGCATTTAAGCTGCAGCGTCTATTTACATGCACGTACATGTTAGTGGACGCGACAGTAGACGAAAGCTTGGTTGCTAGATTTAGAATTCCGAATTCCTAAATGGGAATTTCGTTTGTTTTAGGTGTGAGTGATTAGCAAGGATGAGCAATAGGGGCAGAAGACCGGCTGCTGGTGCATGGAGCTCGAGGGCACCTGAACCTGAAGGAGATCCTAGAATCGAGGAGATGATGAGAGTCATGACTGAAGTGAGTAACTTGATGGCTAGGCAGGCTGCTGAGAGAGCTGCCACTGTAGCCCAAGCAGCTGAGGCCGCCTTGGCCGCTGCGAATGGAGCCAATGGAGGCAATGGGCATGGAAATGGAGGACGTCAGACTCACCATATGGTGGAACAGTTTCTGAAGTTGCAGCCGTCGAGGTTTGATGGTAGTGGTGGTCCAGAAGTAGCTGCCTTGTAGATCGAACAGCTTGAGAAGGCTTTCACCGTTTTGGGTTGCGCAGATGAGGAAAAGGTTTCGTTGGTAACTTATCAGCTCCAGGGTACTGCAGATGACTGGTGGAAGGCCACCAGAGGGCGAGTCTTTCCGGATGGCATGAGGCCAAACTAGGCTGCTTTTTGTGCAGCATTTAATGGGAAGTATTTCTAAGAGACAGCCCAGGAGAGAAAAATGGAAGAGTTTATAAGGCTCAGGCAAGGACAGATGACTATGGATCAGTACGAGGGTGAGATTGCCAGATTGTCCAAGTTTGCTCGAAGACTGATTGAGGATCCGTGGGATAAGGCCAGAAGATTCAGAGAAGGCTTGAGACCTGAGCTTAAGAGCATGATAATCGCCACAGGACTAAGAGACTATAATGAGATTTATGAGCGAGCGCTAGCGATAGAACGAGACCTGCAGGAGAAGGCCGCCGCATCTAGATCGCGGTTTGTGCCAGGAAGGAACTTCAAGGACTTTGGCAAGAGGCCAATGAAGGACACCCGCAGATTCGTTCCACCTGCGAGGAGGACTCTGGGAAAGCCGTCGCACCCTGGGAATCAGAACTGCCGTGACTGTGGCAGGAGGCATGGGAATAGCCCTTGTCCAAGGAAGACTGGAGGCTGCCTTGGATGTGGGCAGATGGGGCATATTCTGAGGAACTGCCCGAAAAGAGGTCCGAGACCCCCGTTCCAGCCGCAACAGCAACCGCCGATGGCGAATGCTCTTCAGGGGAATTAGAACCGTCCACCTGTTCAGGGATGAGTCTATGCAGTGGCGCGAAAGGACGCTGAGAACACGCCAGGGGTGATCACAGGTACTGTCTCTCTCTGTGGTTATACTGCTTATGCTTTGTTTGATCCGGGAGCGTCGCACTCCTTCGTATCTGCACGTTTTGTTGAGTTATCTGGGATGAATGTTAAGCCGTTGGATGTGACTTTGCATGTAACCACCCCGTTAAAGGATAGATTGATTGTTGCGTTAAGATGTAAGGGGTGTAAGTTAGTTCTGGGCGATAGAGAGCAAGAGATCAATGTAGCTGTTTTGCCTATGTATGATTTCGACGTGATTGTTTGTATGGATTGGTTGGTTAGACATGGGGCAGTAATAGACTGTGGTAGAAGTATGATACAGCTAAACCCAGTAGGTCACCCCGGGTATGACTTTAAGGGAAATCGAGGGGGAACGTCGATCCCTTGGATCTCGTCGTTGGAAACGACCAAACTGATGAACGAAGGTTGTCTGGGATTTTTGGCATCAGTGTCAGATTCGACTGCTCAAGAGGTGAAGTTGGAGGAAGTGCATGTGGTGAGAGAGTACCCGGATGTGTTTCCTCAAGAATTGCCTGGCTTGCCACCAGAGCGTGATATAGAGTTTATGATTGAGCTGGCACCTGGAACCGAGCCGATCTCAAAAGCACCGTACAGGATGTCATTATCGGAGTTGAAGGAGTTGAAGGTGCAGATGCAAGAGCTATTGGATAAAGGATTTATCCGCCCTAGTGCTTCGCCATGGGGAGCTCCAGTGCTGTTTGTTAAGAAAAAGGATGGGTCGCTAAGACTGTGTATTGATTACAGACAGCTGAACCAAGTGACGATCAAGAACAAGTATCCTCTGCCAAGGATTGATGACCTGTTCGATTAGCTCCAGGGCGCATGTGTGTTCTCCAAGATAGACCTAAGGACAGGCTATCACCAGCTGAGGATTAAGAAAGAGGACGTACCTAAGACTGCCTTTAGGACGAGGTATGGGCACTATGAGTTCACAGTTATGCCGTTTGGATTGACGAACGCCCCAGTAGCATTTATGGATATGATGAATCGAGTGTTCAAGGAGTTTCTGGACCAGTTCGTGATAGTCTTCATTGATGACATATTGGTGTATTCGAAGAGTTCGGAGGACCACGAGGAACACTTAAGGATTATCCTGCAAATGTTAAGGGAACACTCGCTGTATGCGAAGTTTAGCAAGTGTGAGTTCTGGTTAAGCAGAGTGGCGTTCCTTGGACACATAGTATCTGGAGAAGGAATATCAGTGGATCCAGCAAAGATAGAGGCTGTGGAGAAGTGGCTAAGGCCAACAACTGTGACTGAAGTGAGAAGTTTTCTTGGATTGGCTGGTTATTATAGACGCTTTGTGGAAAGGTTCTCGGTGATGGAAACGAGGTTTGAATGGACTGAGAAATGAGGTTTGAATGGACTGAGAAATGCGAGGGAAGTTTTCAGGAGTTGAAGGATCGATTAACTTCCGCACCAGTGTTAACCATCCCGTCGGGACCTGGAGGATTTGAGATATACAGTGATGCGTCTCTAAGAGGATTGGGATGCGTCTTGATGCAGCATGGACAAATAGTAGCTTATGCATCTCGACAGCTGAGGCCACATGAGATGAACTACCCGACGCATGACTTGGAGTTAGCTGCCATAGTGTTCGCACTGAAAATTTGGAGGCATTATTTGGTGGGAGAGAAGTTCCAGATTTACACCGATCATCAGAGTTTGAAGTATTTGTTTTCGCATAAAGAACTGAATATGAGGCAGCGTCGTTGGATGGAGCTGTTGAAGGACTACGATTGTGATATTCTGTACCATCCAGGAAAGGCGAATAAGGTAGCGGATGCTCTGAGCAGGAAGTCGAGCATTGCGCATATGATGGTCAAGGAGTGGACATTGCTGGAAGAAATCAGAGATTCTGAGTTTAAGGTCGAGGTAGGAAACTTCTCAAGTCTGATGGCCACCTTGCAGATTGAACCAGAGATTCAGCTGAGGATCAAGGAGTTGTAGTCTACGGATCTAGATATCCAGAAGATTGTGATGATGAATGCAGATGAGAGGAAAGCTCAGTTCCAAGTAACTGCTGATGGAATATTGATGTTTAAAGGATGTCTGTGCATGCCAAATGATGAAGAGCTGAAAGAAAGGATTTTGTCTGAGGCGCACAGAAGTAACTACAGTATTCATCCAGGGAGTACAAAGATGTATCAGAATTTGCGTCAGCACTATTGGTGGAATAGAATGAAGGTGGATGTGGCTAAGCATGTAGCTAAGTGTCTGACGTGCCAACAGGTGAAGGCACAGCATTGCAAGCCTGGAGGATTATTGCAACCATTGGAAATCCCAGAGTGGAAATGGGAGCATGTCACTATGGATTTCGTGACAGGACTGCCAAGAAGTCAGAGAGGCAATGATTCGATATGGGTTGTAGTGGACAGACTGACGAAATCAGCTCATTTCATTGCCGTACGAAAGGACTCGACCTTGGAGAAGTTGGCTGAATTGTACGTAAGGAAGATCGTGAGGTGCATGGGGTACCAGTAAGTATTGTATCAGACAGAGATCCTCGTTTCACAGCTACGTTTTGGAAGAGTTTGCAGGGTGCTCTGGGAACCGAGTTGAGATTCAGTATAGCCTACCATCCTCAGACAGATGGTCAGTCGGAAAGGACTATACAGACTCTAGAGGACATGCTGAGAGCATGTGTAATTGATTTCAAAGGAGGCTGGGAAGAGCAGTTACACTTGGTGGAGTTTGCCTACAACAACAGTTATCAGCAGAGTATCAGAATGGCACCGTTTGAAGCATTGTATGGAAGGGCTTGCAGAACTCCGATTTGTTGGGATGAAGTTGGGGAGAAAAGCATAACAGGCCCGGAGTTAGTTCAGCAATCAGTTGAGGCAGTTAAAGTGATCAGGGACAGATTGCGGACCGCTCAGAGCAGGCAGAAAAGTTATACAGACAAGAGACGTGAGCCGTTGGAGTTTCAAGTTGGAGACCATGTATTCCTAAAGGTATCACCGATGCGAGGACTATCTCGGTTTGGCAAGAAAGGAAAGCTGAGTCCAAGATTTGTTGGGCCATTCGAGATTCTGGAAAAGATCGGGACACTGGCTTATCATCTAGCACTGCCGCCGAACTTGTCGCAGATTCACAGCGTGTTTCATGTGTCGATGCTTCGGAAGTACGAGCCGGACCCTAGCCATATACTCGATCATGAAGTCATTGAAATGGATGACCGCGTCTCGTACGTGGAGAGGCCAGTGAGAATTGAAGATCGTAAGGAGCAGGTCTTGAGGAACAAGACAATATCGCTGGTCAAGGTTATCTCGGAGCACCATGGGACTAAAGGAGCGACTTGGGAGAGCGAGGACGAAATGAAGAGGAAGTATCCGCATCTGTTTGAGTAGCCAGTGTAATTTTCTGTTTGGTTGTAAGGATTTGTGGATGCAAATTTCGAGGACGAAATTTTTATAAGAAGGGAAGAATTGCGACAGTCTGAAAATTCGACCCGATTATCGGAAATTCTAAGTGAATGGAAATACTTCGTTAATACACTCTGATCAACGCTCACTCAGGATTAGCTACCCTGAGTTGACCAACCGAAGGGGGAAGGCTACCTGGGAAGAATTTTCCAAACAGCTGCCCATTTGTCGGAGACAGAGACAGAGTCGTTATTTAATGAAATTGATCACGAAATGAAATCCGACTTTGGACAATCGAATCAGTAAGATAAACACAATTAAGGAATGAACTCAGTTTCAGAAATGTCGCCAAAAGGGCAGACAGTCGGTGTACGTCGTGAAGCAAGACGTGATTGGAAAATTACCGAAATGTCCCCGGTAAATGCTCAGTCCTTAGGATTAGTTGAATTAGGATTTTTTAGAGTAGATTCTATCAATTGAAATCAAATCCTGTCTGAAATTCATTCGCGCTCAAGACCCGATCGGTGCATTTGGCACGTAAATCGAGGCAAGTCAAATCAGTTGTCAAATCAATAAAAAGTCTTGTCAATCAATCAATCACATCTTGGCACAATTTCCAAGGCAATCCATCAAGTCATTCAAGTGTCATTCAATCAAGAGTACAAGTCACATCCTAAACACTATTACCCCATTACCAACTCCCACTAACCTAATTTGAATTTGGATTAAACCCTCATACTCTCTCTCTCCTCCCTCATTCTCCATTTTCGGCCGGCACTCCCTCTCCCTCTCTTCTTTTTCTTCTTCTCCTTCCTTGTTTCTCCGTCCGCCCGAGCCTCCTCCCATCGCCGTCGTTCCAACGCCGTGCCGCCCTTGCCGTCGCCTAGCCGCCACCTTCCGACCCTCCAACGCCCTTGGTGAGTCTTCTTATTCCCTCACCTTCTCTTTTCCGTGGCCATTTAGTCCTTGGTTGAGCCGGGCTAACCTCATTCCCTCTCTACCTCTCTCGGTTTCGTCTGCCCGAGAAGAGCACCGGCCACCGTCCGCCCTTTCGCCGCTGCACCGCCTCCACCAGCCCCGTGCCCACTTCGGTAAGCCTCCTAACTCATCTCTCTCTCCTTTCCACGGTCCCTTGGCCTCGCTCAATGACCGAGCCAACCCGATTCCCCTTGTAGGCCGAAAGACCCACCTTGAGCCGTCCGGTGTCCTCCGTCGTTGTCGCCTCTAATCCAACTCGTTCGGGTAAGCTCAACCCCTAACCTTGGCTTAGGTTCGTTGTATGCAAGTATATTTGGGTTGCTAAGGATTATGGTAGGTGATTAGAGTTAATAATGAAGGATTATAGTTGTATGGTTTATGGCTAATTTGGGGGTATGTTTCGGTCGGGCTTACATGTGGATTTGGGGAGGTTATATGGGCCTTGAAATGGATGATGTGGGCTATGAATTGCCGATTGAGGCGTGTTGAGGTGGGCCGAATTGAGCTAATGGGTTTGGGGAACTCAAATTAAGCCAACCTAATCCAAAATAAGCTAACGGGCCTCAGTTGTTCTAATGGGTTTACGAACGGACAAAATGAATTGATTAATTGGGCCTTGAAAATGTCTAATATGGGCTGAATTGAGGTAATGGGCGTGCAAGACAATGGGCCAAGTGAGGTTGATGGGCTTAGGGGCTTAATTTTCAACTAATTGGGCCTACTTGAATCAAATCGGACCTAATTTGAATAATGGGCCACTCATGGACGAAAATTAGAATTTATTGGGCCCAATTATAACTTTGGGTATTAAAATATGAGGCACATTAATGCACATGGGCTTAGGGCAACAAATTGGGCCCCAAATGGTCAAATTGGGCTTAATAGGTTAATTTTTAGAAATGGGCTTGGACCCTACACGAATTTAATAATAATAATGGGCCCAAACCATATATTTAATTTAAGAAATAAATCATGGGCCCCAAAACTTGAAGTGGGCCTTAGGCCCAGTCGAACTTAACTTAATTAGTTAGACCCTTACTTAGGTTAAACCTTGGCTCATATGGGTTCAATTAGGGGATCGCCTATGGTAAGCAATAGTATGACAGGATCGCGAGTAAGATGTTAATGCGAGCCTAGATGATCGAGAATCTGAGTATATAGCCCTAATCCTATGATCGTATGGCTCAATGAACATGAGATTTATTAGACGATCAATTGATGTACTCTGTTCTTGTACTTGTGTACTTTGGCATGCATGCTCTGTGTTTGAATTACTGATGTAATCATTTGGGCCCCGCATACATTCAGAGCATTGCATGAGTCACCGGAGTTGTGACATGAGAATGTGCCCAAGATGGGAAATGGAGAGAAAAGGGAGGCCAACGTAAGGCGTCAGAAACGCAGTGTGGTATTTGCCGTGTGGCACTGAGAATGAGCCCTGATGGGATTTGGAGTGATAGGAGGGTTCGATCCATTATGGTCGATTGAGGCCCGAGCATAATCCGTGGGATCCGATATAGCCGTTTGAGGCCTGCATCATTATATATAGCAACTTGATTGATTGTTTGCACTGCCCGGCTGTTTGTGCGAACTGCATTACTATGCATTGTGCGTTATGTTGTACGTTGGGATTTAGTGACTGGGGAGATCGAGAGTGCCTGAACCTTGGATCAAGAACCCTAGTACTTTGGTTAGGACCGACCCCACTTGTGTACCCTACCCTACGCTAGGATTAGTGGTGAGCTTGTGGAGTCCTCGACTCACTGGTAGTGGTTACCTTCCTTTTCAGATCCTGGACGCCAGTGATGGCTGCACCCCCGATGCTTTTTGGACTGCCGATTCAGATGGATACTCAGATCACCCTCCATTTTGATATGCACGCTACTCTATAGCATAGGCATGTGACGACTGTACTCGTAGATCAGGGTGGACCCTACCTTGTACCCCATAGGTTCGAGGCTTGGTTTAGAGAAGGCCTTCATGGTTTCGAAGGACCCCAGCGAGACTCTCCGATACCCATGGAGGAGGACCCATTCTGGCTGCAGCCTGTCGAGTATGGAGGCCAGGTGATCGACCCCGACCCGGTGCAGGAGTTGCCATCTCCTGGACGCTCAGAGATTGACGGCCACGAGGAGGGCGATGCCATGGACACAGATGAGGAGGATCCAGAAGAGGACCCCGTGGAGGATTTCGAGGAGGAGCCTGAGGAGGACTGAGTCCCTGATGCTGGTCTAGTCTTTTGGGGTTTGTTTGAGCGTAGGTTTGACTGTAGGTGGTGGTATCTTTTTGGGGGTCTGTACCTAAAGCTGATGTTGATATGTATATATATTGTTATTTGTGTTTATATTGTTCGTTCTACCCCTCTGTTATGTACGCATGTATGTATGGATAGGAGGCACGTTTCCGCAGGTTCGAAAGTTAGACAAAGGACTCGTCGTCTGGTCGCGACGATAGGTTCTCCTGGGCCGTCGCATGTTATAAACCTGACGAACGAGGGTGAGAATCTTCCGTAGGAACGGGATACCGTGTGCCCGATTAGGGTTCGGGGCGTGACAAGGGCAGACAGTTGGTGTACGTCGCGAAGCAAGACGTGAATGAAAAATTACCGAAATGCCCCCGGTAAGTGCTCAGTCTTTAGAATTAGATAAATTAGGATTTTTGAGAGTGGATACGTTGGATCGAAACCAATTCCAGTCCGAAATTCGTTGGATCGGTGCATTTGGCACGCAAATCGAGGCAAGTCAAATCAGTTGTCAAATCAATCAAATGTCTTGTCAATCACATCAATCAGTCATGGCTCAATTCCCCATGCAATCAAGTCAAGGTACAAGTGTCACATGTCAAGTACACATGTCATGTTAAAGTACAAATCAAGACTACTATTCATTTAACCTACTCCCATTATAACATTCAAATTCCAAGGCAATCTTTCAATCAAGTCAATGTCACATGTCAAGGGTACAAAGATCACTTCAAGTACATGTCATAAGTACAAGTCTCATCCAATACACTATTCACTCAACCTACTCCCACTACTTGAGTTTTCCCTTAATTTTATTAAGTGTGATAAACCCTTTTCTCTCTCTCTCCTCACCCCATTTCTTCATTTGGCTGAATCCTCTTCCTCTCCCTCTCCTCTTCATTTTCTTCTCCTTTTTCCTCTCTTCCCTTGGCCACCCGTCCGCCGCCTCCATCGCCGCCGTCCGCCCTTGCCGATTGACTAGCCATGTCACGCCCCGAACCCTAATCGGGCACACGGCATCCCGTTCCTGCGGAAGATTCTCACCCTCGCTCGTCAGGTTTAATGTATGCGACGGCCCAGGAAAACCTATCGTCGCGACCGGACGGCGAATCCTTCGTCTAACTCTCGAACCTGCGGAAACGTGCCTCCTAACCATACATACATGCATACAGGACAGAGGGGTAGAGCGAACAATATAAACACAAATAACAATATATATACATAACATAGCATTAATGTTAGGTACAGACCCCAAAAAGAAACCACCAACTACAAACCAACCTACGCTCATCTTAACATCAAAACACTAAACCACTGCCAGGAACTCAGTCCTCCTCAGGCTCCTCCTCGGAATCCTCCACGGGGTCCACTTCTGGATCCTCCTCCTCAGTGTCCATGGGATCGCCCTCTTCGTGTCCATCGATCTCGGATCGCCCTGGGGACGGCAACTCCTGTAATGGGTCGGGGTCGATCACCTGGCCTCCATACTCGGCAGGCTGCAGCCAGAATGGGTCCTCCTCCATGGGTATCGGGGAGTCACGCTGCGGTCCCTCGAAACCATGAAGGCCTTCTCTAAACCAAGCCTCGAACCTATGGGGCACTAGGTAGGGTCCACCCTGATCTACTAGTACAGTCGTTACGTGTCTATGCCACAGCGTTGCATGCATATCAAAATGGAGGGTGATCTGAGTATCCATCTGAATCGGCAATCCAAAAAGCATTGGTGGGGCGGCCATCACTGGCGTCCTGGATCTGAAAAGGAAGGTAACCACCACCAGTGAGTCGAGGACTCAGCAAGCTCACCACTAATCCTAGCGTAGGGTAGGGTATACAAGAGGGGTCGGTCCTATCCAGCAAACTAGGGTTCACGGTCCAAGGTTCAGACGCTCTCGATCTCCCTAGTTACCAAACCCCAACGTATAACGCACAAAGCGTAGAGATGCAGTTCGTACAAATAGACGGGCATTACAAACAATCAACCAAGATGCCATATGTAATGATGTAGGCCTCAAATGGCCATATCGGATCCCAAGGATCATGCACGGGCCTCAACTGGCCATAATGGATCGAACCCGCCTATCACTCCAAAATCCCATCAGGGCTCATTCTCAGTGCCACATGGCAAGTACCACACTGCGTTTCTGATGCCTTACGTTGGTCTCCCTTTTCTCTCCATTTCCCATCTTGGGCACCTTCTCATGTCACAACTCCAGTGACTCATTCATTGCTCTGAATGTATGCGGGGCCCAAATGATTGCATCAATAATTCAACACAGAGCATGCATGCTAAAGTACACAGGTGCAACATCGAAGCACATCAACTGATCGTCTAATAAATCACATGTTCATCATGCCATACGATCATAGGACTAGTGCTATACACTCAGATTCTCGATCATCTAGGCTCGTCTTAACATCTTACTCGTGATCCTGTCATACTATTGCTTACCATAGGTGATCCCCTAATTGAACCCATATGAACCTAGGTTTAACCCAAGTAAGGGTCTAATTAATTAAGTTAAGTTAGACTGGGCCTAAAGCTCACTTCAAGATTTGAGGCCCATGATTTATTTCTTAAATTAAATTATATGGTTTGGGCCCATTATTATATTAATTTCGTGCAGGGCCCAAGCCCATTTCTAAAAGTTAACCTATTAAGCCTAATATGGCCATTTTATGCCCAATTTGATATCCCAAGTCCATATACATTATTAAGTCTTATATTTTAACATTTAGAACACAACTTAGGCCCAATTAATTTATAAATTCGTGCATATACAAGCCCATTAGCATAAATTAGGACCGTTAGCTTATTTCAGGTTAAATTAGTCCAAATTAAGTCCCTTAGGCCCATTAGTTGATTTGGCCCACTACTCCACACGCCCAAGTCACTATTGCAGCCCACCAATCATGTTTTCAAGGCCTAATTTGTCTAATAAATTCGTCCATTAACCAGCCCATTAGAGTACCTAGGCCCGATAGCTTATTTAATGTAAATTTCACATAGTTTTAAGCCCTTGAGCCCACCAATCATGCACGGCCCGCCTCTAGCACGCCTATCCCATACATTGCAGCCTATACGTTACATTTTCAAGTCCATTTCGCAAGCTAACAGCCCCCATATTCAGCCCAATCAAGTTTCCAACAAGTTAGCCTAAGGTAATCTTAACCTTAATCACATTTTAACCCCACATCAAGCCTAACCAACCTCTAACACATCATCCTCCATGCATATACTACTAACCTAGACTAGAATTAGTAGTAGAGCTTACCTTGGAGGGTTAAGGACGACGTTGGGGGCGGCAAAGGACACTGGCGCTCAAAGGGGGCTCTCGGCCTACAAGGAGAAATCGGGTTGGTCGAGGTCCAAGAGGGCTTCAAGTGCCACGGAGGCGAAGGGAAGGGAAACTAGGAAGCTTACCAAAGAGTGAAGGTGGTCAAAAAGGCTGGTGGTGGCCGGACGACGGTGAAGACGACGGACGGAGCTCACGGGCGGCACGGCGAACTTGAGCGAACGAGAGGGACAGAAATGGTGAGGTTGGTCCGGCTTCACTCAAGGGACAAATGGCCACGAAAATGGGAAGGAAAGGGACCAAGGGACATACCAAGAGGAGGGATGGGCGTGGAGTGGTCGGCGGCAACGACGGAGCGGCGGCAACGGGCGGTGTTGGTGGCGGCCGACGGACGAAGGGAAGCAAGAAGAAGGAGAAGAAGATTTCGGTGAAGAGAGGAGGGGAGGTGGCCGAATGAAAGAAATGAGGGAAGAGAGAGAGAAAAGAGAGTTTATTCCAAATTTCAAAACAAGCTAGTGGGTTAGGTAGAGTAAATAGTGACTTTGATTTGTACTTGATGTGAGCTTGAATGACACTTGATTGATGGATTGATTTACTTTGGAAATTGTGCCATGATGTGATTGATTGATTGACAAGACATTTGATTGATTTGACAACTGATTTGACTTGCCTCGATTTGCGTGCCAAATGCACCAATCGGGTCTCGAGCGCGAATGAATTTCAGACAGGATTTGATTTCGATTGATCGAATCTACTCTCAAAAATCCTAATTCAACTAATCCTAAGGACTGAGCATTTACCGGGGGCATTTCGGTAATTTTCCAATCACGTCTTGCTTCTCGACGTACACCGGCTGTCTGCCCTTCTGGCGACATTTCTGAAACTGAGTTCATTTCTTAATTGTGTCTATCTTACTAATTCGATTTTCCGAAGTCGGAGTTCATTTCGTGGTCAATTTCATTAAATAACGACTCTGTCTCAGACCAACGGGCGGCTATTTGGGGAAATTCTTCCCAGATAGCCTTTCCCCTTCGGTTAATCATCTCAGGGTAGCTAATCCTGAGTGAGCGTCGACCAGAGTGTATTAACGAAGTATTTCCATTCATTTAGAAATTCCGATAATTGGGTCGAATTTTCAGACTGTCACAAGCCACCACCGTCCAGCCTCCGTGTCATCTTGGTAAGTCTTCCTAGCTCACTTCTAGTTGTTTTCCACGGCTGGAACACCCCATGAAAGGTACGAAACGGTCCCATTTTCCTGCGCCGTTTCATTCGTCAATTCGTTCCAACTTGAACCCGAACTTGCTCACCTTGCTCCCTTCGATTCCTTACCTTTCTTGGCGTGGGAAATGGTTGTATTAGGGTCCTTGGAGCCCCTCGAACAACCCGGAACAGCCGCCCCTTTCTTCCCTCGCCGTGAGCTACACTTGAGCCGCCCGGTGTTCTCCTCGTCGTCGTTGCCATTCCAGCTCACTTAGGTAACCTCCACTACTAATCTTGGTTTAGGATAGTGGTATATGCATGTGGGATGTAATATTAAGGGCTGGTCATGGTGAGTTATGAAGAGAAATGCGTGATCAAGGTTTAGGCTAATTAGATCGGTTAGGTGATTAGCTTGTTGGGTTAAACCATGAGCTCAAAAACTTGGAGTGGGCAGTAATTTGTGAATTATGGGCTGCAAATAAGTGATGTGGGCGTGAAATAAGTGGGCCGTGTGAAACTAGTAGGCCTCGGGGCTTAATTTAGGCTAAACTAACCTAATCTAAGCTTATGGGCCTAATCTAACTTATTGGACTTCATGATGAACGAAAATCCAGCGTATAATCGGGCTTGGAAATGTAGTTTATGGGCTGAAATGATTGAGTTGGGCGAGTTAAATAATGGGCCGAAGAGTATATTTGGGCTTGGGAGTTTTATTTTAAGCTAATTGGGCCCTAATGCAACTAATTGGGCTTGAAACAAACTAGTGGGCCTTAATGGACGAAAATTATAATCTAATTGGGCCTAATTTGTGTTTTGAACATTAAAATGTGAGACCCAATAATATACATGGGCTTAGGATGACAAATTGGGCCTAAAATTACCTAATTGGGCTTAAAAGGCTAGTCTTTGAAAATGGGCTTGGGCCATGCACGAATTTAATATATTAATGGGCCTAATTTATATACCTTAATCTAAGAAATAAATTATGGGCCTTGGGCCATGAAATAAACTTAAGACCCAATTAAACCTAAACCAATTTAATGGGCCATGACCTAAGCCAAGCCGAATTGAATAGAACCCAATAGTATAATATGATACTAACCCTCTACCTGTGGATTACTAATCCCCTGGGAACTAACATGGGTTATTGGGCTTAGGCCAAGCTACCGGGTTCGTGAAGATGGAATTTTAATTTATATGGGTTCAGTCAGGGTATCGCCTATGGCGAGCGATAGTACAATGGGAATTCGTGTGAAATATTTAATTGAGCCTGGCTGGTCGAGAAACTGTGTGTGGAGCACTAGATCTATTATAGATTGGCATGACGAGCATGTGATTATTTTGATGATTTCTTGATGTGCTCCGTACTTGTACTTATGCACCACTGCATGCATGCTCTGTAAGTGAACTATTGTTTGCAATCATTTGGGCCCCGCATACATTTAGAGCATGGTATGAGTCACCAGAGTTGTGACATGAGAATGTGCCCCAATGGGAAATGGAGAGAAAAGGGAGGCCAACGTAAGGCGTCCGAGACGCAGTGTGGTATTTGCCGAGTGGCTGAGAATGTGCCCTGATGGGAAATGGAGAGAAAAGGAAGGCCAGCGTAAGGCGTCTGAGACGCAGTGTGGCATTTGCCATATGGCACTGAGAATGAGTGTGACAGTATGAAAATTCGACCCGATTATCGGAAATTCTAAGTGAATGGAAATACTTCGTTAATACACTCTGATCGACGCTCACTCAGGATTAGCTACCCTGAGATGACTAACCGAAGGGGAAAGTGTGACAGTCTGAAAATTCGACCCGATTATCGAAAATTCTAAATGAATGGAAATTCTTCGTTAATACACTCTGATCGATGCTCACTCAGGATTAGCTACCCTGAGTTGACCAACCAAAGGGGAAAGGCTATCTGGGAAGAATTTTCCAAACAGCCGCCTGTTGGTCTGAGACAGAGACAGAGTCCTTATTTAATGAAATTGACCACAAAATGAAATCCGACTTTGGATAATCGAATTGGTAAGACGAACACAATTAAGAAATGAAGTCAGTTCTAGAAACGCTGCCAGAAGGGCAGACAGCCGGTGTACGTCGTGAAGCAAGACGTGATTGGAAAATTACCGAAATGCCCCCAGTAAATGCTCAGTCCTTAGGATTAGTTGAATTAGGATTTTTGAGAGTAGATTCGATTAATCGAAATCAAATCCTGTCTGAAATTCGTTCGCGCTCGGGACCCGATCGGTGCATTTAGCACGCAAATCGAGACAAGTCAAATCAGTTGTCAAATCAATCAAATGTCTTGTCAATCAATCAATCACATCATGGCACAATTTCCAAGGCAATCCATCAAGTCATTCAAGTGTCATTCAATCAAGAGTACAAGTCACATCCTAAACACTATTACCCTATTACCAACTCCCACTAAACTAATTTGAATTTGACTTAAACCTTGCTCTCTCTCTCTCTCTTCCCTCACTTTCTCATTTTCGGCCACCATCACCCCTCTCCCTCCCGAAATCTCTCTCTCCCTCACGGTTTCTCCTTCGGCCGCCACTCCTCCACCGTGAGCCACCGTCGTCCGCCACCTTGCCCGTCGCCACCACCTCACAGTAAGCCTCTCCTCTTCCTTTCCCTTGTTGTTCCGTGGCCTTAAGAGCCTCTTCAAGCCGCCCCGACCCCACCTCTCTTCTCTCTCTCTCTCTCGGGTTTTCTAGCTCACCCGTGCCGTCCGCCACGAACTTCGCCCGTCGCCGTCGCCTCGCACCGTCCGACCACTCCACCGGCTCCACCCTCACTTGGTAAGTTCCCTCGGCCTTTGTCTTCGTTGTTTCCATGGGCCTTGAAGCTTGCCATTTGACCGAACCAACCCCAACCTCCCTAGTAGGCCGTGAGCTTCAAACCGGCCATCCTTACTCCGTCCTTCGTCGTCGTCGTTTCCAACCATTTTAGGTAAGCTCTACCTCTAACCTTGGCTTAGGCTAGATGTATTTGAGTGTGGTTTGGTGTATGAAAGGATTAGTGAGTTCGGTTTAGGCATAAGTGTGAGATTTTGTGAAATGCATATGAAGTCAAAAACAAGGGAACTTCGTTGGGAGGATCTTGGGGGCTGTTGGTATGCTAAATTGGCTTAGAAATGCTAAGTGTGGGCTGCAAGGGACGGCTTAGGCGTGTGGAGTAGTGGGCCAAATCAACTAATGGGCCTAAGGGACTTAATTTGGGCTAATTCAATCTAAAATAAGCTAACGGGCCTAATTTATGCTAATGGGCTTGTATATGCACGAATTTATAAATCAATTGGGCCTAAGTTATGTTCTAAATGTTAAAATATAAGACTTAATAATGTATATGGACTTGGGATAGCAAATTGGGCCTAAAATGGCCATATTGGGCTCAATAGGTTAACTTTTAGAAATGGGCTTGGGCCCTACACGAATTTAATAATAATAATGGGCCCAAACCATAAAATTTAAATTAAGAATTAAATAATGAACCTTAAGTCTTGAAGTGGGCCTTAGGCCCAATCGAACTTAACTTAGTTAATTAGACCCTTACTTAGGCTAAACCTTGGTTCGTATGGGTTCAATTGGGGGATCGCCTATGGTGAGCAATATTATGACAGAATCGCGAGTAAGATGTTAAGGCGAGCCTAGAGGATCGAGAATCTGGGTACATAGCCCTAGTCCTATGATCGTACGGCATGATGAACATGAGATTTATTAGACGATCAATTGATGTACTCTGTTCTTGTACTTGTGTACTTTGGCATGCATGCTCTGTGTTTGAATTACTAATGCAATCATGTCACACCCCGGATCCCTATTCGGGCACACGGCATCCCGTCCCTGCGGAAGTTTCTCACCCTCGCTCGTTAGGTTAACAAAATGCGACGGCCCAGGAAAACCTATCGTCGCGACCAGACGACGAGTCCTTTGTATAACTTTCGAACCTGCGGAAACGCGCCTCCTATCCATACATACATGCATACAGAACAGAGGGGTAGAACGAACAATATAAACACAAATAACAATATATACATAACATAGCATTAGCGTTAGGTACAGACCCCAAAAAGAAACCACCAACTACAAACCTACCTACGCTCAACCTAACATCAAAACACTAAACCACTGCCAGGAACTCAGTCCTCCTCAGGCTCCTCTTCAGAATCTTCCACGGGGTCCTCTTCTGGATCCTCCTCATCGGTATCCATGGCATCGCCCTCCTCGTGGCCATCAATCTCGGAACGCCCGGGGGACGGCAACTCCTGCACTGGATCGGGGTCGATCACCTGGCCTCCATACTCGGCAGGCTGCAGCCAGAATGGGTCCTCCTCCATGGGTATCGGGGAATCTCTCTGAGGTCCCTCAAAGCCATGAAGGCCCTCCCTAAACCACGCCTCGAACCTATGGGGTACAAGGTAGGGTCCACCCTGATCTACTAGTACAGTCGTCACATGCCTATGCCACAGGGTAGCGTGCATATCAAAATGGAGGGTGATGTGAGTATCCATCTGAATCGGCAGTCCAAAAAGCATCGGGGGTGTGGCCATCACTGGCGTCCGGGATCTGAAAAAGGAAGGTATCCACCACCAGTGAGTCGAGGACTCAGCAAGCTCACCACTAATCCTAGCGTAGGGTAGGGTATACAAGAGGGGTCGGTCCTAACCAGTATCTAGGGTTCAGGGTTCAGAGTCCAACCACTCTCGATCTCCCAAGATACTATGACCCATCGTAAACAACATGAACCATATAATAATACAAGTTATACAATACAGACGGGCAATATCAAACAATCAGCAATCATGTCATGCAATGCTGTAGGCCTCAAGCGGCCATCACGGATCCCACGGATCAGCCCGCCTATCACTCCAATTCCCATCAGGGCTCAATCTCGGTGCCACACGGCAAATACCACACTGCGTTTCTGACGCCTTACGTTGGTCTCCCTTTTCTCTCCATTTCCCCATCTTGGGCACATTCTCATGTCACATCTTCGGTGACTCATGCAATGCTCTGAATGTATGCGGGGCCCAAATGATTGCATCAGTAGTTCAAACACAGAGCATGCATGCCAACGTATACGAGTACTAGCACAGAGCACATCAATTGATCGCCTAATAAATCTCATGTTAATCATACCATACGATCATAGGACTAGTACTATACACTCAGATTCTCGATCATCTAGGCTCGCCTTAACGTCTTACTCGCGATTCTACCATACTATTGCTTACCATAGGCGATCCCCTGATTGAACCCATATGAACCAAGGTTTTACCTAAGTAAGGGTCTAAATAATTAAGTTAAGTTCAACTAGGCCTAAGGCCCACTTCAAGTCTTAAGGCCCATGATTTATTTCTTAAATTAAATATATGATTTGGGCTCATTATTATTATTAAATTCGTGTAGGGCTCAAGCCCATTTCTGAATATTAAACTATTAAGCCCAATATGGTCATTTTAGGCCCAATTTGATATTCCAAGTCCATATACATTATTAAGTCTTATATTTTAACATTTAGAACATAACTTAGGTCCAATTAATTTACCATTTTCGTCCATTAGTGGCCCACTACTTCAATTAGGCCTAATTTGATGCATTATGGCCCAAATAGCTTAAGATTGGACCCCTAAGCTCATCTTCATGATTCGGTCCAACAACTCGCGCGTACACCAAAATTTGCAGCCCACATTTGGCACATTTTAAGGCCCAATTAATTTATAAATTCGTGCATATACAAGCCCATTAGCATAAATTAGGCCCGTTAGCTTATCTTAGGTTCAATTAGTCCAAATTAAGTCCCTTAGGCCCATTAGTTGATTCGGCCCACTAATCTACACGCCTAAGCCGTCCCTTGCAGCCCATACGTTACATTTTCAAGCCTATTTCACAAGCTAACAGCCCCCACAGTCAGCCCAATCAAGATTTCAACATGTTAGCCTAAGGTAAACTTAACCTTAATCTCATTTCAAACCCACATCAAGCCTGACCAACCTCTCACACATCATCCTACATGCATATACTACTAACCTAGGCTATAATTAGTAGTAGAACTTACCTATTTCGGCTCGGGACGACGACGACGACGGCAAGGGCAACGGACGGCCAAACGGAGCTCACTACCGACAGGAAGGAAACGGCGGCTCACGGCTGGTCTCGGGGTTCCACGGCCTTCAATGGTCCTAAAGGCAAGCCTAAGGATGTTAAAATGGATGAAGGAGGGCGTGGAACGAGCTTGTGTAGCTCTTGCTCTCACGGGGCAAACGACGACGACGGAAGGGCATGAAGAAGTAGGGGGCTGATCGGGGTTCCTTGGGACATCCACATGCCACAAAAACGGGGAGGAAGATGCTTGGAAGACTTACCACGATGAGGGGAGGGTTGGTGGTGCCGGCGGAAGCCAAACGGGGGCGACGACGGAAGGAGTTTGGGCGGCGGACGACGGGGGAGCACCGGCGGAGAAGAAGAAAACGAAGAAGAAATGAAGGAGAGGGAGAGAGAGATTTCGGCCGAAAATGGGGAATGAGGGAGGAGAGAGAGAGTGTATGAGGGTTTAATCCAAATTTGAAAATGAGATAGTGGGTTAGGTATTGGTGTAATAGTGTTAGAATAGTAACATAGATGAGACATGTACTTGACAAGTTGATAGATGGATTTGATGGGTTGTCATGCCTTGGAAATTGTGCCAAGATGTGATTGATTGATTGATAAGACATCGATTGATTTGACAACTGATTTGACTTGCCTCGATTTGCATGCCAAAAGCACCGATCGGGTCCCGAGCGCGAGCGAATTTCAAACAAGATTTGGTTTCGATTTACCGAATCTACTCCCAAAAATCCTAATTCAACTAATTCTAAGGACTGAGCATTTACCGGGGGCATTTCGGTAATTTTCCAATCACGTCTTGCTTCACGACGTACACCGGCGGTCTGCCCTTCTGGCGACATATCTGAAACTGACTTCATTTCTTAATTGTGTTCGTCTTACCAATTCGATTGTCCGAAGTCGGATTTCATTTTATGGTAAATTTCATTAAATAACGACTATGTCTCTGTCTCAGACCAACGAGCGGCTGTTTGGAAAATTCTTCCCAGATAGCCTTTCCCCTTCGGTTGGTCAACTCAGGGTAGCTAATCCTGAGTGAGCGTCGATCAGAGTGTATTAACGAAGTATTTCCATTCATTTAGAATTTTCGATAATCGGGTCGAATTTTCAGACTATCACAAATCATTTGGGCCCCGCATACATTCAGAGCATTGCATGAGTCACCGATGATGTGACATGAGAATGTGCCCAAGATGGGGGAAATGGAGAGAAAAGGGAGACCAACGTAAGGCGTCAGAAACGCAGTGTGGTATTTGCCGTGAGGCACTGAGATTGAGCCCTGATGGGAATTGGAGTGATAGGCAGGCTGATCCGTGGGATCCGTGATGGCCGCTTGAGGCCTGCAGCATTGCATGACATGATTGCTGATTGCTTGATATTGCCCGTCTGTACTGTATGACTTGTATTATTATGTGGTTCGGTTGGTTACGATGGGTTATAGTATCTTGGGAGATCGAGAGTGGTTGGACTCTGAACCCTGAACCCTAGATACTGGTTAGGACCGACCTCACTTGTATACCCTACCCTACGCTAGGATTAGTGGTGAGCTTGCTGAGTCCTCGACTCACTGGTGGTGGTTACCTTCCTTTTTCAGATCCCGGACGCTAGTGATGGCTGCACCCTCGATGCTTTTTGGACTGCCGATTCAGATGGATACTCAGATCACCGTCCATTTTGATATGCACGCTACTCTATGGCATAGGCATGTGACGACTGTGCTAGTAGATCATGGTGGACCTTACCTTGTACCCCATAGGTTCGAGGCTTGGTTTAGAGAAGGCCTTCATGGCTTTGAGGGACCGCAGCGTGACTCCCCGATACCTGTGGAGGAGGACCCATTTTTGCTACAGCCTGCTGAGTATGGAGGCTAGGTGATCGACCCCGACCCACTGCAGGAGTTGCCGTCCCCTGGACGATCCGAGATTGATGGCCATGAGGAGGGCGATGCCATGGATACCGATAAGGAAGACCCAGAAGAGGACCCCGTGGAGGATTCCGAAGAGGAGCCTAAGGAGGATTAAGTCCCTGATGCTGGTCTAGTCTTTTGGGGTTGTTTGGGCGTAGGTTTGACTGTAGGTTGTGGTTTCTTTTTGGGGGTCTGTACCTAACGCTGAGGTTGACATGTATATATTGTTATTTGTGTTTATACTGTTCATTCTACCCCTCTGTTCTGTATGTATGCATTTATGGATAGGAGGCACGTTTCCGCATGTTCGAGAGTTAGACGAAGGACTCGTCGTCTGGTCGCGACGGTAGGTTCTCCTGGGCCGTCGCATGTTATAAACTTGACGAGCGAGGGTGAGAATCTTCCGCAGGAACGGGATGCCGTGTGCCCGATTAGGATTTGGGGCGTGACATCCCCGTTCGAGTGGTATCAGAGCAAGGTCAGCTCGATATGAGACCGTTCGAGGTTTTGGAGTGATAAGGATGTTGATTTTGGGGTAGTTAGATTGACCGACCCTAGGCCTAAGAATAGAAAAGGGTACAATGCATGAGTTGATTGGTGCATGTGAATGCTTAGTTCGGTTGGTTGCCTAGAGTAGACTGAGGTAGTGGCATTCTGAACTAAGTTGCAGGTGCGTCAGGACCTGAGGTAAGGTTCTAAAGCAGAGCCCCATGAGTTGGGCGCTTGGTTGCTGACTGCTGAGTGGTTAACTTGCTGGATGCTGCTTGTGTTTGTATGCCTAGTCAGCTGTCGCGCGCTGCTTGACCATCATGCATTGCATGGATTTCTGCATTTAAAGAAAAATGAGTTTGAAAAGGAAAATGGGGTTTAGAAATGAAAACGATTTGAATTTAGAATTTGGATTCGAAAGTGCATGCATCTCATGTTGTTGGATTTGGTAACCGTCAGCCTGGTATGGGACGGGATTGACGGTACATCTAAAAACTGGAATGAAGCGTGGTTTGGGACACGTGGAATGGGATTCACTCTGTCTGTGGGTAACTTGGGACAACTGTTCGCACCAAGAAACGATGAGGGCGGGGAGTGGTCGCCGGGGTAGAGACCCGATCAAGGAAGCGGCTCCTGACAGGCTTCTAGTTGAGGTGGCGAACAGAGTGGCCTAGGTTGTGCATTGACAGGGTTGAGTCTAGATGTCAATCGGGTTCAACTGTATTTAAGCTGCAGCGACTATTTACATGCATATACATGTCAGTGGACGCGACAGTAGACGAAAGCTGGGTTGCTAGATTTAGAATTCCGAATTCCTGAATGGGAATTTCGTTTGTTCTAGGTGTGAGTTTTAGCGAGGATGAGCAATAGGGGTAGAAGACCGACTGCTGGTGCATCGAGCTCGAGGGCTCCTGAGCCTGAAGGAGATCCTAGAATCGAGGAGATGATGAGAGTTCTGACTGAAGTGAGTAACTTGATGGCTAGGCAAGCCGCTGAGAGAGCTGCCACTGTTGCCCAAGCAGCTGAGGCCGCCTTGGCCGCTGCGAATGGAGCCAATGGAGGCAATGGGCATGGAAATGGAGGACGTCAGGCTCATCACATAGTGGAACAGTTTCTGAAGTTGCAGCCGTCGAGGTTTGATGGTAGTGGTGGTCCCGAGGTAGCTGCCCTGTGGATCGAACAGCTTGAGAAGGCCTTTACCGTTTTGGGTTGCGCAGATGAGGAAAAGGTTTCGTTGGCAACTTATCAGCTTCAAGGGACTGCAGATGACTGGTGGAAGGCCACCAGAGGGCGAGTCTTTCCAGATGGCATGAGGCCGAACTGGGCCGCTTTCTGTGCAGCGTTCAATGGAAAATATTTCTCTGAGGCAGCCCAAGAAAGGAAAATGGAAGAGTTTATCAGGCTCCGCTAAGGACAGATGACTGTGGACCAGTACGAAGGCGAGTTTGCCAGATTGTCCAAGTTTGCTCGAAGACTGATTGAGGATCCGTGGGACAAGGCCAGGAGGTTTAGAGAAGGCTTGAGACCAGAGTTGAAGAGTATGATAATCGCCACAGGACTGAGGGACTACAATGAGATTTATGAGCGAGCATTGGCGATAGAGCGAGACCTACAAGAGAAGGCTGCCGCATCTGGATCGCGGTTTGTGCCGAGAGGGAACTTCAGAGATTTTGGCAAGAGGCCGATGAAGGACAACCGCAGGTTCGTTCCACCTGCGAAAGGGACTCTGGGGAAACCGACACATTTTGGAAATCAGAACTGCTGTGACTGTGGCAGGAGGCATGGGAGCAGCCCTTGCCCAAGGAAGACTGGGGGCTGCTTTGGATGTAGACAGGTGGGGCATATTCTTAGGAACTGCCCGAAGAGAGGTCCGAGACCCCCGTTCTAGCCGCAGCAGCAGCCGCCGATGGCGAATGCTCCTCAAAGGAATCAGAACCGTCCACCTGTACAAGGACGAGTCTATGCAGTAGCGCGAAAGGATGCTGAGAACGCGCCAGGGGTGATCACAGGTACCGTCTCTCTCTGTGGTCATACTGCTTATGCTTTGTTTGATCCGAGAGCGTCACACTCATTCGTATCTGCACGTTTTGCGGAGTTATCTGGGATGAAAGTTAAACCGTTGGATGTGACTTTGCATGTAACCACCCCGTTAAAGGATAGAGTGATTGTTGCGTTAGGATGTAAGGGGTGCAAGTTAGTTATGGGCGATAGAGAGGAAGAGATCGATGTAGCTGTTTTGCCTATGTTTGATTTCGACGTGATTGTTGGCATGGATTGGTTGGTTAGACATAGGGCAGTAATAGACTGTGGTAGGAGTATGGTACAGCTAAACCCAGTAGGTCGCCCTGGGTATGAATTTAGAGGAAATCGAGGAGGAACATCGATACCTTGGATCTCGTCGTTGGAGGCGACCAAACTGATGGATGAGGGTTGTCTGGGATTTTTGGCATCAGTGTCAAATTTTACTGCTCAAGAAATGAAGTTGGAGGAAGTGCCTGTAGTGAGAGAGTACCCGGATGTATTTCCTTAAGAATTGCCTAGCTTGCCACCAGAGCGTGACGTAGAGTTTGTGATTGAGTTGGCACCTGGAACCGAGCCGATCTCAAAGGCACCGTATAGGATGTCGTTGTCTAAGTTGAAGGAATTGAAGGTACAGATACAAGAGCTGCTGGATAAAGGATTTTTCCGCCCCAGTGCTTTGCCATGGGGAGCTCCGGTGCTGTTTGTTAAGAAGAAGGATGGATCGCTAAGACTGTGCATCGACTACAGACAGCTGAACCAAGTGACGATCAAGAACAAGTATCCTCTGCCAAGGATTGATGACCTGTTTGATCAGCTTCAAGGAGCATGTGTGTTCTCCAAGATAGACCTAAGGACAGGCTATCACCAATTGAGGATTAAGAAGGAAGACGTGCCTAAGACTGCCTTTAGGACGAGGTATGGGCACTACGAGTTCACAGTTATGCCGTTTGGATTGACGAACGCCCCAGCAGCATTTATGGATATGATGAATCGAGTGTTCAAGGAGTTTCTGGATCAGTTCGTGATAGTCTTCATTGATGATATATTGGTGTATTCGAAGAGTTCTGAGGACCACGAGGAACACTTAAGGATTGTCCTACAGACGTTAGGAGAACACTCGCTGTATGCGAAGTTTAGCAAGTGTGAGTTCTGGCTGAGCAGAGTGGCGTTCCTTGGACACATAGTATCTGGAGAACGAATATCAGTGGATTCAGCGAAGATCGAGGCTGTAAAGAAGTGGCCAAGGCCAACAACTGTGACTGAAGTACGAAGTTTTCTTGGATTGGCTGGTTACTACAGACGCTTTGTGGAAAGGTTCTCGGTGATAGCGTCTCCTCTGACCCATTTGTTGAAGAAGGAAACGAGGTTTGAATGGACTGAGAAGTGCGAGGAAAGTTTTCAGGAGTTGAAGGACCGATTAACTTCCGCACCAGTGTTAACCATCCCGTCTGGACCTGGAGGATTCGAAATTTATAGTGACGCGTCATTAAGAGGATTGGGATGTGTCCTGATGCAGCATGGACGAGTAGTAGCTTATGCATCTCGACAGTTGAGGCCGCATGAGATGAACTACCCGACTCACGACTTAGAGCTAGCGACCATAGTGTTTGCATTGAAGATTTGGAGGCATTATCTGGTGGGAGAGAAGTTTCAGATTTTTACAGACCATCAGAGCTTGAAATATCTGTTTTCGCAGAAAGAACTGAATATGAGGCAACGTCGTTGGATAGAGTTGTTGAAAGACTACGACTGCGATATTCTATACCACCCAGGAAAGGCGAATAAGGTAGCGGATGCTCTGAGCAGGAAGTCGAGCATTGCGCATATAATGATCAAGGAGTGGACATTGCTGGAAGAAATCAGAGATTCCAAGTTTAAGGTCGAGGTAGGAAACCTCTCAAGTCTGATGGCCACCTTGCAGATCGAACCAGAGATTCAACTAAGGATCAAGGAGTTACAGCCTACGGACCCGGACATTCAGAAGATTGTGGTGATGAATGTAGATGAGAGGAAGGCTGAGTTCCAAGTGACTGCTGACGGAATATTGAAGTTTAGAGGACGTCTGTGCGTGCCTAATGACGAGGCGCTGAAGGAGAAGATTTTGTCTGAGGCGCACAGGAGTAACTACAGTATTCATCCAGGGAGTACGAAGATGTATCAGAATTTACGTCAGCACTATTGGTGGAATGGAATGAAGGTAGATGTGGCTAAGCATGTAGCTAAGTGTCTGACGTGCCAACAGGTAAAGGCACAGCATTGCAAGCCTGGAGGATTATTGCAACCATTGGAAATCCCAGAATGGAAATGGGAGCATGTCACTATGGATTTCGTGACAGGACTGCCAAGAAGTCAGAGAGGCAATGATTCGATATGGGTAATAGTGGACAGACTGACGAAATCCGCATATTTCATTGCTGTACGAAAGGACTCGACCTTGGAGAAGTTGGCTGAATTGTACATAAGGCAGATCGTGAGATTGCATGGGGTACCAGTAAGCATTGTATCGGATAGAGATCCACGTTTCACAGCGAAGTTTTGGAAGAGTTTGCAGGGTGCTTTGGGAACAGAGTTGAGATTCAGTACAGCCTACCATCCTCAGACAGACGGTCAGTCGGAAAGGACTATACAGACTTTGGAGGACATGCTGAGAGCATGTGTAATTGATTTCAAAGGAGGCTGGGAAGAGCAGTTACGCTTGGTGGAGTTTGCCTACAACAACAGTTATCAGTAGAGTATCAGAATGGCACCGTTTGAGGCATTTTATGGGAGAGCTTGCAGAACTCCGATTTGCTGGGACGAGGTTGGTGAGAAAAGTATAACAGGCCCGGAGTTAGTTCAGCAATCAATTGAGGCAGTTAAAGTGATCAGGGACAGACTGCGGACCGCCCAGAGCAGGCACAAAAGTTATGCAGACAGGAGACGTAAGCCGTTAGAGTTTCAAGTTGGAGACCATGTCTTCCTAAAGGTGTCGCTGATGCGAGGACTATCTCGGTTTGGCAAGAAAGGAAAGCTAAGTCCAAGATTTGTTGGGCCATTCGAGATTTTGGAGAAGATCGGGACACTAGCTTATCGTCTTGCACTGCCGCCGAATTTGTCGCAGATTCATAACATGTTTCATGTGTCGATGCTTCAGAAGTACGAGCCGGACCCTAGCCATATACTCGATCATGAAGTCATTGAAATGGATGACCGCGTCTCGTACGTGGAAAGGCCAGTAAGAATTGAAGATCGTAAGGAGCAGGTCTTGAGGAACAAGACGATACCGCTGGTCAAGGTTATCTAGGAGCATCATGGGACTGAAGGAGCCACCTAGGAAAGCGAGGACGAGATGAAGAAGAAGTATCCGTATTTGTTTGAGTAACTCAGTGTAATTTCCGTTTTGTTGTAAGGATTGGGGGATTGTAAATTTCGAGGACGAAATTTTTATAAGAAGGGAAGAATTGTGACAGTCTGAAAATTCGACCCGATTATCGGAAATTCTAAATGAATGGAAATACTTGGTTAATACACTATGATCGACGCTCACTCAGGATTAGCTGCCCTGAGTTGACCAACCGAAGGGGAAAGGCTATCTGGGAAGAATTTTCCAAACAGCCGCCTGTTGGTCTGAGAAAGAGACAGAGTCGTTATTTAATGAAATTAACCACAAAATGAAATCCGACTTCGGATAATCGAATTGGTAAGACGAACACAATTAAGAAATGAAGTCAGTTCCAGAAACGCTACCAAAAGGGCAGACAGCCGGTGTACGTCGTGAAGCAAGACGTGATTGGAAAATTACCGAAATGCCCCCGGTAAATGCTCAGTCCTTAGGATTAGTTGAATTAGGATTTTTGAGAGTAGATTCGATTAATCGAAATCAAATCCTGTTTGAAATTCGTTCGCGCTCGGGACCCGATCGGTGCATTTAGCACGCAAATCGAGACAAGTCAAATCAGTTGTCACATCAATCAAATGTCTTGTCAATCAATCAATCACATCATGGCACAATTTCCAAGGCAATCCATCAAGTCATTCAAGTGTCATTCAATCAAGAGTACAAGTCACATCCTAAACACTATTACCCCATTACCAACTCCCACTAACCTAATTTGAATTTGACTTAAACCTTGCTCTCTCTCTCTCTCTCTTCCCTCACTTTCTCATTTTCGGCCACCATTACTGTCACGCCCCGAGCCCCTCTCGACCCGCGACATCCCGCTCATACATTCAAATCTTTTCTCAGCGCTCGCCTAGTCTAGGATACACGACGGCCCAGGGAATTACCTTCGTCGCGACCAGACGGCGTGTCCATCAAAAACCATCATATGATCCTGTTAACCTGAACTTGAAACCTGCGGAAGCGTGCCTCCTATCCATACATGCATACATATGAAAATCGGGGTAGTACACAAAGGAGAAACACAAAGCATCCACATATACATGTTAACAAGGCGTTCGGTACAGACCCCCAAAAGAAAATTTCAACCCATGGTCTCGATACCTACGCTTACACTATCTCCCAAAAACTAGGCCAACGTCAGCAGAACTCAGTCCTCTAGCTGCTCCTCGGGATCCTCCTCCTGGTTGGTGTCCATGGCGTCGCCCTCCTTGTGGCCGTCTATCTCCGAGCGTCCTGGGGACGACAGCTCCAACATCGGGTCGGGGTCGACCACCTCACCTCCATATACAGCAGGTCGTAAAATAGTGGGGTCGTCCCCCATGGGTATCGGGGCATCTCTCAAGGGCCCCTCCATACCTAACTCGTCCTCTCTATACCAGGCCTCGAACTTATAGGGAACAAACTGGGGACCTCCCTGATCCACCCATACAGTAGTCAATCCTCTGAGCCACATTGTAGCACTTTCATCGTAATGGCGGGTAACCTCGGGCTCCATCTGCACTGGCAGGCCAAAGAACACAGGGGGTGCGGCCATCACTGACGTCTGGGGATCTGAAAATATGGCAACCACCGCCAGTGAGTCGAGGACTCAGCAAGCTCACCCCTAATCCTAGCGTAGGATAGAGTATACTAGTGGGATCGATCCTATCCATTAACTAGGGTTTCAGGTCATCTGACTCGCGTAGGGTGAGGTATGCTCACTGGATGGGTCATGTCCGGCAATTAATAAGACGAACTAGCACTCTCTACCCAAACGGTCTCAGCGGTACCACAATAAAACGTAAACGTACACAGGCCAAACCAATCAGGCAAGCATGCATTTAATAAGGCAGTCTCGCATAACGTGAATGATTATCATCTATGCCATGACCTCAGATTCATTATTCAGTTTTCAATGTTCATTTTGCACTGCCAGAGTTTCGTCTTGACCAGCATGTCACGCCTCAGGTCTCATACTCATGCATGCCATATGCCAATGCTCAAATGTTCAAATGCTCATTGCTTGTGCCTCAATGCACATCACCCATTGTCCATGCACCCGCATATACGCCTCCAGCGCGCAAAGACCCAAGTGCACAATATCCTCCCAGTGCTTCAACCCGCATAGCATCAAAACTAAGACCCGGGTAGGCACCCTTATCTCTCCAGCTACCCCGTGCCGAGCACGTTCGGGCGCACAACATCCTTATACTCCCTATTCCCCGCGTAACAACGCATCAGGGCCCATCCAACATGTCACACCTCCCGGTGACTAATGCCATACTCATGAAATATGGTGCTCAAACAATGTCGAACAGAGAATCAGTCACAGAGCATGCATTCACGAAGGTACATGAGTACAGGAGCAAAGCATTTCTAGAAATCATCTGAGCTACTCACGTTCAGTAGAACAGGCCACATGTGTACCTAGTACTCTAAAAGCGGATTCTCGCTCATTTTGGTTCAATCAGACGTCCCACATTAAGCCATTTACTTCCCCTGAACAATCCTCTCGAATGAACCTCAGCCGTGGTTAACATCGCCCTTTGGAACCCGTTTATTTCAGGACTTGGTCCTATCAGACCCAATAATCCGGCCTAAGCGTAGTCTCTATCATTAGACCTCGGCCCATCGATGGCCCGTAATTAACATCTTAAAATCCTTTTGGATTCCAATTGATCTTATTAAATTTAATTAAGCCCAATATCTAAGGCCCAGTGGCCCTTTCTTTAGCTTCAGCCCATTAAGTTGAATTAGGCACAATTGGGTCTAAGCTCACCTACTATTCAGAAGCCCATGATTTAATTATAAGTAATTAAATATTTCAAGGCCCATTATTTTTATTAACGAGTGAGGCCCAAGCCCATATTTTAAGGCAAGCTTATTAAGCCTATTTTAGCATATTTAGGCCAAATTTCAAACCCTAAGCCCACATACTCTATTGGGCCCTAAAATTTTATATTCTAGACGATAATTGAGGCCCATTTTATTCTCATTTTCGTTCATATAAGGCCCACTAGCAAGACTTAAGCCCAATGATTCTATTTTGGCCCAATTAGTCCAAATTTTAACCCCTAAGCCTAATTACATCATAAGGCCCATCACTTCTCACACTCAATCCATCAACTTGCAGCCCATATCATCTAATTTGAAGCCCAATTTATGATGTCCAAGCCCAAGATTAACCCATCTTACAAAGCAACCAAACTAACCCTAATTAGATTAGCCTAAATTACTCTCTTATCATCTAGTCCACTTGGATCACCATACAAATCAGTATCTAAATCATGCATACACCATTCCTAAGCGGGGATTAGAGGCTAGCTTACCTTAGACGGACCGAATATAGCAATGACGGACGTCGGGGCCAAGAATGGCCGAATGGGTTCACGGCCAAGGGAAGATGGTCGGCGGTTGAGGCGGCTGTTCCGGCGCCCTCTTGAGACTTTCAAGACCTAAATAGGTTAGTTTTAGACATTAGAGAGGTTGGGGGAAAGGGTGGAGCAACCTGGACAACCCGAAGGCTCTTGGTTCAACCTACGTCGACGGAAGAACAAGGATGAAGCGGGTTTGGTCGGCGGCTTTAATGGAAGAACCAAGCCATGGGAATGAAAAGAAAAGAGTTTGGAAGACTTACCAAGATGAGTAGAGAGAGAGATGGCCGACGGTGGCGGTGGCGTGCTCCCCGACGACGGACGGCGGCTTGGGAGGGCGGACGAAGAAGAAGAGGAAAAGGAAAGAAGGAGAAGATGAGAGGGAGAGGAAGATAATGGTCTTCGGCCAAATGAAGGAGGAGGGTGAAGAGAGAGATCATACTATGAAGAAAATGGAAAATAAAGGTTAAAGTGGGTTAGGTAAGTGAATAGTGACCATGATGTGTACTTTTGTACTTTGACTTGATTGATGGATTTATCTTGAAACTTGTGCCATGATTGATTGATTTGATTTGATGGATTGATTGATGGGACATTGATTGATTTGACGCTTGATTTGACTTACCTCGATTTGTGTGCCAAATGCACCGATCGGGTCCCGAGCACGAACGAACTTCGGACTGGATTTGGTTTTAATCTACCGTATTCACTCTCAAAAATTCTAATTTATCTAATTCTAAGGACTGAGCATTTACCGAGGGCATTTCGGTAATTTTCCATTCACGTCTTGCTTCGCGACGTGCACCGGCTGTCTGCCCTTCGGGCGACATTTCTGAAACTAAATCCATTTCTCCATTGTGACCATCTTAGAAACTCGATTGTCCAATACCGGAATTCATCTCGTGGCCAAATTCATTAATTTACGACTCTGTCGAAATCTCAGACCAACGGGCGGCTGTTTAGGAAAATTTCCTAGGTAACCATTCCCCTTCGGTTGGTCGTCTCGAGTTGATCAGACTCGAGTGAGGCTTAACTAGAGCGTATTAATGAAGTATATACATTCAATTTATAAATTCCGGAAATGGGTCGAAAATCCAGAATGTCACAATTCTTCCCTCCTAAAAAAAAGTTTCGTCCTCGAAACTTGCCTCTTTCTTCGTTTCCCAACATGTAACCATCTCACTTTTGTTACCTCCTTCGACTATATGGCCTAATTAATCTTCTACTGCGCACTTTTGATCCCTCGTCTTTCTTTTTCACTACATTCTGCAATCTCAACTATTCAAAAGAACTCTCATCGACCTGAATTTCTTGTAGGTCCATTTATCAACGTCAACCTATAGTTTCTTAACATTTCCTTATGGATAAGCCCAATCCATTCTCACTCTTGCTTATCCATACGGCCTACTTCAAAACCATTGAGTCCGTCTCATTTCTCTAAACAGAGCATCCCTTATATCTAGGATATGATACATCTCAGCCCCTTCTTTACGATGCTACTTCCAAATGCCACGCCTGGGACTTTGTTGGTTACGGTCTTTCAATTCAAGCGCATTTCACCCCCATCACGACACTATCGGATCACTAGCCAACTAGCTCGTGTGGGCCTCATCATGGATTGTCCTGATCGCACAATAGTGGTCCTCTCCGATTATTACGGAGGTACAAATCACAATTACTCGACTTTGACCAACACTTTCAAGGCACTTTGACGTTTCTCACTAGAGGCATCTCACTAAAACATTCTGAAATAGCATTGGGGCTTTTATCATTTCTTTGCCTTTCTCAAATGACTATTTTCGCTTCATGATACTCTCCAGGCTTATCCCTTTCTATATTACATGCGTATCGGTTCTGTCACATATACTGCTTCACCATCCGCCTATCGATCTCATGATTAAGGGTACGCAAAGCTCTCATTTAAGATCCCAAAGTTTGCACCACTTATCCATCTGACATTCTTGGCGGTTTTAAACAGCCCTTGATCTTTCTCACATCACTTGATTGCACCAACAACTGTTAGATTAACTTTGAGTCTACTATAATTCTTTTACCAATCTCATCCTAGCACAAGAGAATTCCCTTTTTCTCCCTCTACCATCCAGTGATTCCATTACTAACATCCTGGTCTTTTGCTGGCACTCACCATCATGCGTACTCTACTGAGTGAAGCCACTCTTCCTATCCTCCTTAAGGTTTATTGAGCTAGCTTTCATATATCTTCCTTTGATTCCCTCTACATCCCTTCTCATTTTCCACTGTGTTACTTTGGAGTCTTCATATCCCACAAAAGTAATCTTTAACACAGGTTATCGACAAGTTGAAGTCATGGATTCGTTTGGTTACAACTTTCGTTACACCCTCTTAACAACACCAAGGAGGCTCCTAACTCAATCTCCATGATCGTCGATCTATATGGTGTCATTCAGGCACAGAGCATCTATTTCATTTCTTAAATAATCCACCTCTTATCACCAAGGACTTACCAAGTTCATCTTGCCAACTTGTGATATCAATTTTACATGTCAAGGCTCCCAGTCTTTGGTATCACTCCTTGAATTACCTCTTGTCAAACTCATATCGCAACCTGACTGCTAGAATTAAAAACGACCTCATACATGCGCCTTTCTCTTGTCTTCGCCTCGATGCCACAGACTGTCGTAATGCATGAATATCCTCAATTTTTTTTTCCCACTTGCCTCGTATACCACTTATTTTTTAAACCCTTAGTTTCTGTCTTCACTTAAACCTCCAAACATTGTAAACGACCAATTTATATAAAACCAATCACTTGGAACCAATGTGGAGTACTCTATTTGGTCATTACTCGCATCGAGATCTCAATCATCTCGCCCGATCGAGGTCTACATTTAGAGTCAGCATCCTTATCTCCAAACTCAAGTTTAGTCCACCCTTAGCATTCTACCATCATCGTGTGCCTACTCATCAGTCACGTACTTCATGGGCCCTTGTACATCAATGTCTAAATGCCATAGGCGATGATCATCTCCAGAATCGATCATTTAAATCCCAACTAACGCAATGCTTTTCCTGTCGCCCCTCATTACGAACCAAACTCGTGCAATCCAATCGACTCATGGTCCAGGTTTACCATTTGCCTCATTGTGAATTTTATCCAATCATCTAGAACTTTTTGTAAGGATTCCATCTAAACCATCAAGGTCCAACACAATTCAAGCCTATAGTCTTCCAACATCGAGCCTTCGCAATTCCATGACTCCGATCTATTTCCCAAGGCTAACCATTAGAACTTCCAAATTCAAGCCTATCAGGATATAATCGTCACCATTTTTTCACCAGTCGCTCATTCTTATGCCATTCCAGGGCAACTCAGGTTTTTTCTCAACTCCTTCAATGATTGGTACGCCTCGTAGATCACTTACTTATATCAAATCTATACACTTTACATCCTGATCATCATATAAACTCGAAACATCCTCATAATCATCATGTTCTTGACCGGGTCATCCCTTAAGCTCTCACGATTCGGATTCAAAAGCTTATCTCCTAAGCTTACCATCACCAACTTGCTAAATCACTACAATATGTCCTCAAGTTTGGGTATCAATAGTTCTTAATCACGATCGTATACTTTGGCTAGTCCTTCCTTTATACATTACGCCATTAAACTTTAAGCATACCCTTCAATCCGACTTTGCACCTGAGCTTTTCTAATGTCCATCAATTTATCAGCGAACCCCGATTGTACCTTCACTCTGGCCACTCATGAGATTCAACAACTAAAATTATCAAGGCACTACACCTTCACATTGATAGGTGTCCCAAACAAGTATTCATCATACTCCCAAGATTCAAGCCTAAACCTTTATTTTTCAAGCTTATCCTCCAACATGTATCTGAGCTTCAATGCATATAGTCCACAAATGCCTACCATCTCATTACTATATTATTTCCACCAGGCGAGTCCATAGACAGGCACTCTTGCAATACAAACGCTAATGCAACCTACATCTAAGTTGTCCAGAGGCTGTAATTTACTAGTTAACCATTTAGTTCATGCCACTCTTTCTTGAACCGACTATGACCATTAACGAGATCGAAATACTTTATCGCAGGGATTACACCATCCTTCGACCATACCTAAATCCCAAGAACTAATTCCTGCAACTATCATCCTTGTTACTGCAATGTCTGTCTTGTTATTCACCTATACGAACAACCTTACATCTTAAAGGTCTTACTGTCCATGCTTAAGCACATTCTCGTCCCAATCCAATAAGAGTATATTTATTTTCCTTGACACACCCTCTGAATTTCCTCACATTTTGCTTTCATACTCATCCACAAATGTTTACTCTTGATGAAGCTTCAGGAAATTTTTCCATCCTTTTTTTCCTCTCGAGCGCCCTCTTCATCTTAGCACTTTAGTAGAGCAAGCGCCTTTTTCTCACTTTTCCGTCCATAGGGTAACTACTGCCATCAAGATCAGATAACTTCACCTTCAAAAATAATTCCACTTACTAATGCATTTAACGGACTCCATTTCATATTTCTGTTGATCCTATCAATCTCATTGGCCCTGTTCACGGTGGCCACTACAGCTTTTGCAGCTCGGGCAACAATAGCAGCTCTTTCTTCAATCTGCCTGCCCATCGGATTCCCTTATTTCTTTCCACATTTTCCAGACCTCATCCATCCTTGGTTCTTTGACTGCAGAAACTTACTTCTGGTCCTCCACTCCCTCAAACTCAATTAGTTGCAGCTTCAAGAATTGCTCTACCACATGATGTATCTGACGACCTCCATTTCAATTACCCTTATCCTATTCGCTCCATTCACAGCAGCCAGAGCGGCATCAACTGCTGGGGCTACAATGGCAGTTCTTCTTACCGCCTGCCTACCCATCAATTTATTGACTTCAATCAGGATCCTCATCATCTTTTCGATCCCAGGGTCTCATTCTGGTGCTAGAGCTCGCGAACTCTATGCGGCTGCGCTAGATCTTATGCCCCTATTGCTCATCCTTCCTAATCTTATCCACTCCTGGACCCGATGTAATTCTTTCAGGAATTAGTAATCTAAACTACCATACAAGCTTTCGCCTGCTATCGCGTCTACTGACATGAATATGCATGTAAAATTCGCTGCAGCTTAAATGCAATTGAACCTGGTAGACATCTAGACTCAACCCCGTCAATGCACACCCTAGGCCACTCTGTTCGCCACCTTAACTAGAAGCCTGCCGGGAGCCGCTCCTTGAACGGGTCTCTGCCCCGGTGACCACTCCCCGCCCTCATCATTTCTTGGTGCGAACAGTTGTCCTAAGTTACCCATATCCAAGGAGAATCCCGTTCCACGTGTCCCATACCACGCTTCATTATAGTTTTTAGACGTCCCGTCAGACCTGTCTCATACCAAGTTGACGGTTACCCGATCCAACAACATGAGATGCATGTGCTTTTCAAATCCAAATCTCCCTTTTTAAACAGTTTCCAATTAAAACCATTTTGTTTTCAATGCATAAATCATGCAATGCATGATGGTCAAGCAGTGTGCGACAGCCGACTAAGCGTACAACCACAAACAACAGTCAACAATCAACAACAAACAACAACAATCAGCAACCAGCAAATCAGCAGTCATCATCCCAGAACCCTACTCATGGGGATATGCTTTAGAACCTTACCTCAGGTCCTGACGCACCTGCAATTCAGTTCATAGTTGCTATTGCCTCAGTCTATTCTAGGAAACTAATTGAACTAAGCAATCACATGCGCCAATCAATTCATGCATTCTACCCTGCCTAATCCTTAGGTCTAGGGTCTGTCTATCTAACTACCCCAAAATCAACAGCCTTATCACTCCAAATCCTCGAACGGTCTCGTATTGAGCTGACCTTGCTCTGATACCACTCGAACAGGGTTGTCACGCCCCGAGCCCCTCTCGAGCCCGCGACATCCCGCTCATACATTCAAATCTCTTCTCAGCGCTCGCCTGGTCTAGGATACACGACGGCCCAGGGAATTACCTTCGTCGCGACCAGACGGCGTGTCCATCAAAAACCATCATATGATCCTGTTAACCTGAACTTGAAACCTGCGGAAGCGTGCCTCCTATCCATACATGCATACATATGAAAATCGGGGTAGTACACAAAGGAGAAACACAAAGCATCCATATATACATGTTAACAAGGCGTTCGGTACAGACCCCCAAAAGAAAATTTCAACCCATGGTCTCGATACCTACGCTTACACTATCTCCCAAAAACTAGGCCAGAGTCAGCAGAACTCAGTCCTCTAGCTGCTCCTCGGGATCCTCCTCCTGGTTGGTGTCCATGGCGTCGCCCTCCTTGTGGCCGTCTATCTCCGAGCGTCCTGGGGACGACAGCTCCAACATCGGGTCGGGGTCGACCACCTCACCTCCATATACAGCATGTCGTAAAATAGTGGGGTCGTCCCCCATGGGTATCGGGGCATCTCTCAAGGGCCCCTCCATACCTAACTCGTCCTCTCTATACCAGGCCTCGAACTTATAGGGAACAAACTGGGCACCTCCCTGAGCTACCCATACAGTAGTCAGTCCTCTGAGCCACATTGTAGCACTTTCATCGTAATGGCGGGTAACCTCGGGCTCCATCTGCACTGGCAGGCCAAAGAACACAGGGGGTGCGGCCATCACTGACATCTGGGGATCTGAAAATATGGCAACCACCGCCAGTGAGTCGAGGACTCAGCAAGCTCACCCCTAATCCTAGCGTAGGATAGAGTATACTAGTGGGATCGGTCCTATCTATTAACTAGGGTTTCAGGTCATCTGACTCGCGTAGGGTGAGGTACGCTCACTGGATGGGTCATGTCCGGCAATTAATAAGACGAACTAGCACTCTCTACCCAAACGGTCTCAGCGGTACCACAATAAAACGTAAATGTACACAGGCCAAACCAATCGGGCAAGCATGCATTTAATAAGGCAGTCTCGCATAACGTGAATGATTATCATCTATGCCATGACCTCAGATTCATTATTCAGTTTTCAATGTTCATTTTGCACTGCCAGAGTTTCGTCTTGACCAGCGTGTCACGCCTCAGGTCTCATACTCATGCATGCCATATGCTAATGCTCAAATGTTCAAATGCTCATTGCTTGTGCCTCAATGCATATCACCCATTGTCCATGCACCCGCATATACGCCTCCAGCGCGCAAAGACCCAAGTGCACAATATCCTCCCAGTGCTTCAACCCGCATAGCGTCAAAACTAAGACCCGGGTAGGCACCCTTATCTCTCCAGCTACCCCGTGCCGAGCACGTTCGGGCGCACAACATCCTTATACTCCCTATTCCCCGCGTAACAACGCATCAGGGCCCATCCAACATGTCACACCTCCCGGTGACTAATGCCATACTCATGAAATATGGTGCTCAAACAATGTCGAACAGAGAATCAGTCACAGAGCATGCATTCACGAAGGTACATGAGTACAGGAGCAAAGCATTTCTAGAAATCATCTGAGCTACTCGTGTTCAGTAGAACAGGCCACATGTGTACCTAGTACTCTAAAAGCGGATTCTCGCTCATTTAGGTTCAATCAGACGTCCCACATTAAGCCATTTACTTTCCCTGAACAATCCTCTCGAATGAACCTCAGCCGTGGTTAACATCGCCCTTTGGAACTCGTTTATTTCAGGACTTGGTCCTATCAGACCCAATAATCCGGCCTAAGCGTAGTCTCTATCATTAGACCTCGGCCCATCGATGGCCCGTAATTAACATCTTAAAATCCTTTTGGATTCCAATTGATCTTATTAAATTTAATTAAGCCCAATATCTAAGGCCTAGTGGCCCTTTCTTTAGCTTCAGCCCATTAAGTTGAATTAGGCACAATTGGGTCTAAGCTCACCTACTATTCACAAGCCCATGATTTAATTATAAGTAATTAAATATTTCAAGGCCCATTATTTTTATTAATTTCGAGTGAGGCCCAAGCCCATATTTTAAGGCAAGCTTATTAAGCCCATTTTAGCATATTTAGGCCAAATTTCAAACCCTAAGCCCACATACTCTATTGGGCCCTAAAATTTTATATTCTAGACTATAATTGAGGCCCATTTTATTCTCATTTTCGTCCATATAAGGCCCACTAGCAAGACTTAAGCCCAATGATTCTATTTTGGCCCAATTAGTCCAAATTTTAACCCCTAAGCCTAATTACATCATAAGGCCCATCACTTCTCACACTCAATCCATCAACTTGCAGCCCATATCATCTAATTTGAAGCCCAATTTATGATGTCCAAGCCCAAGATTAACCCATCTTACAAAGCAACCAAACTAACCCTAATTAGATTAGCCTAAATTACTCTCTTATCATCTAGTCCACTTGGATCACCATACAAATCAGTATCTAAATCATGCATACACCATTCCTAAGCGGGGATTAGAGGCTAGATTACCTTAGACGGACCGAATATAGCAATGACGGACGTCGGGGCCAAGAATGGCCGAATGGGTTCACGGCCAAGGGAAGATGGTCGGCGGTTGAGGCGGCTGTTCCGGCGCCCTCTTGAGACTTTCAAGACCTAAATAGGTTAGTTTTAGACATTAGAGAGGTTGGGGGAAAGGGTGGAGCAACCTGGACAACCCGAAGGCTCTTGGTTCAACCTACGTCGACGGAAGAACAAGGATGAAGCGGGTTTGGTCGGCGGCTTTAATGGAAGAACCAAGCCATGGGAATGAAAAGAAAAGAGTTTGGAAGACTTACCAAGATGAGTAGAGAGAGAGATGGCCGACGGTGGCGGTGGCGTGCTCCCCGACGACGGACGGCGGCTTGGGAGGGCGGACGAAGAAGAAGAGGAAAAGGAAAGAAGGAAAAGATGAGAGGGAGAGGAAGATGATGGTCTTCGGCCAAATGAAGGAGGAGGGTGAAGAGAGAGATCATACTATGAAGAAAATGGAAAATAAAGGTTAAAGTGGGTTAGGTAAGTGAATAGTGACCATGATGTGTACTTTTGTACTTTGACTTGATTGATGGATTTATCTTGAAACTTGTGCCATGATTGATTGATTTGATTTGATGGATTGATTGATGGGACATTGATTGATTTGACGCTTGATTTGACTTACCTCGATTTGTGTGCCAAATGCACCGATCGGGTCCCGAGCACGAACGAACTTCGGACTGGATTTGGTTTTAATCTACCGTATTCACTCTCAAAAATTCTAATTTATCTAATTCTAAGGACTGAGTATTTACCGGGGGCATTTCGGTAATTTTCCATTCACGTTTTGCTTCTCGACGTGCACCGGCTGTCTGCCCTTCGGGCGACATTTCTGAAACTGAATCCATTTCTCCATTGTGACCATCTTAGAAATGCGATTGTCCAATACCGGAATTCATCTCGTGGCCAAATTCATTAATTTACGACTCTGTCGAAATCTCAGACCAACGGGCGGCTGTTTAGGAAAATTTCCTAGGTAGCCATTCCCCTTCGGTTGGTCGTCTCGAGTTGATCAGACTCGAGTGAGGCTTAACTAGAGCGTATTAATGAAGTATATCCATTCAATTTATAAATTCCGGAAATGGGTCGAAAATCCAAAATGTCACAATCACCCCTCTCCCTCCCGAAATCTCTCTCTCCCTCACGGTTTCTCCTTCGGCCGCCGCTGTCATGCCCCGGATCCCTTACTCGGGAACGCGGCATCCCGTCCCTGCGGAAGATTCTCATCACGCTCGTCCCGTTTACGATACGCGACGGCTCAAGAAGTCTCTTCGTCGCAACCAAACGACGCGTCCTTCATTAGTCTTGCGAACCTGCGGAAGCGTGCCTCTTAACCACACATATATGCATACGATACAAAGGGGTAGTACGACAATGGAATAACAACAAACATCAATATATACATTACAAAGGTGTTCGATACAGACCCCCAAAAGGAAATACATGACACAGTCCAAAATCCTACACTCGGTCATACGCCCATAGTCTAAACTTGGTGTCTGGTAAATCACTCTTTCGGTCCTTCCTCATGTCCGTCATTCTCCCTGCGACCTAGATACGGCAGCTCCACCATCGGGTCTGGATCAACTACCTCACCTCCACAGTATAGGCAGTCCAAATAACACGGGAGGTGCGGCCATCACAGCGGTCTGGGATCTGAAAAGAAGGCAACCACCGCTAGTGAGTCGAGGACTCAGCAAGCTCACCACTAATCCTAGCGTAGGATAGGGTATACTCGTGGGGTCGGTCCTATCCGGTAACTAGGGTGTAGGGTCCAAGGTTCAGACACTCTTAAATTTCCCTCGGTACCAGACCCCCAACGTATAAGCAAATGCCCCAAAGCATAGCAATGCAGATCATATGACACAGACGGGCAATAACAGACAGTCAACCATGAATGCCACATGCAAATTGATGCAGGCCCCAACCGGCCATAACGGATCCCAGTAGATCATGCCCGCCTATTACTCCAACTCCCATCAGGGCTCATTCTCCGTGCCACACAGCAAACGCCACACTGCGTCTCAGACGCCTTACGCTGGCCTCCCTTTTCTCTCCATTTCCCATCAGGGCACATTCTCAGCCACTCGGCAAATACCACACTGCGTCTCGGACGCCTTACGTTGGCCTCCCTTTTCTCTCCATTTCCCCGCGTAACAACGCCTCTGGGGCTCCATCTCATGTCACATCTCTGGTGAATCATGCAATGCTCTCAATGTATGCAGGGCCCAAATGATTGCAAACAGCAATTCAGTCACAGAGCATGCATGCAATGGTACATAAATACAAGTACAGAGCACATCAAGAGATCATCAAAGTAATCACGTGCTCGTCATGCCAGACTATAATAGGTCTAGTGCCCCACACGCAGTTGCTCGACCAACTAGGTCCAATTAGATATCTCATACGAATTCCCATCGTACTATCGTTTACCATAGGCGATTCCCTGATTGAACCCATACAAATTAAGTTCCACCTTAGCGGACTCGGTCACTCAGTCTAAGCCCAATAACCCATGTTAGTTCCCTGAGAGTTAGTAACCCACGATCAATGAATTAGTCGTCTTGATATATATATCCTTGGGTTTTAACGAATTAGACTTAGCTTAGGTTTTGGCCTAATTAATTAGTTTGGGTTCAACTGGGCCTACGGCCCATTCTAAGGTTTAAGGCCCATGATTTATTTCTTAAATTAAAATATATGATTTATGCCCATTATTATATTAATTTCGTGCAAAGCCTAAGCCAATTCTTAAGGATTAGTCTACTAAGCCCAATTAGGACATTTTAGGCCCAATTTGATATCCTAAGCCCATGTACATTATTGGGCCTCACATTTTAATATTCAAAACACAAATTAGGCCCAATTAGATTATAATTTTCGTCCATTAGGTCCAATTAGATTTGTTTGGGCCCAATTAGTCCAAAATTAAGTCCCGAAGCCCAATAGAACCCTTCGGCCCATTAGGTCACATGCCCACTCATCTATTCCAGCCCATGATTACTATTTCAAGGCCCAATTTAAATATGAATTTTGATTTTCCGAGAAGCCCAATAAAATATGTTAGGCCCATAAGCTTGTATAAGGTTAGTTTGGTCCCATTTAAACCCCCAAGCCCATAGGTAGCCTTAGGCCCACCTTCTACACGCCTTAAACAACATTCGCAGCCCACATTTGACATTTTAAGGCCCAACTAAATCATTAAATTCGACCATTCGCAAGCCCATTAAGGTACCTTAGGCCCGTTAGCTTATTTTTGGTTGAAATTGTCCAAATTAAATCCCTTTGGCCAATTAGTCTCTCACGGCCTCTCCCTCGCGCGCCTACATTACTCATACATAGCTCAGTATCACGTTCCAAGGCCCAAATTGCAAACCTACAGCCCACACAATCGGCCCAAACGAATTTCCATCAAATTAGCTTAGTGAGCATTACACATAATTACCCATTTCACGCCTAAACCGAAATCATCAATCCTTAATACGACAAACCACATCCATATACATCTAACCTAGGCTATAATTAGTAGTAGAGCTTACCTAAGTGAGTTGGAATGGCAACGATGACGAGGAGAACACCGAGCGGCTCAAGTGAGGTTCTCGGCCTATGGAGAGAACAACATGGTCCGGCGTTCAAACGGGTTTGGATAGCCACGAAGAGGAAGACAAATAAGCTTGGGACACTTACCAAGGAGTGTGGGCGGTCGGTGATAAGGAATGGCGGCCGAACAATGGTGAGAACGACGACGACGCGGGCAGAGCTCGCGGTGGCTTGAGGAGAAACCGAGCGGGAGAGAGGGAGAGTGAGGTCGGTTAGGGCTTCAATCAAGGCCGCAAAATGAAGGAGGGGGTTTAGAGGACTTACCGGAGGAAGATGGGACGATGATGGTGGCGGTGGAGCTCGGACGGCGGCGGACAGGGGTGCTTCACGGGCAGCCGAAGAAGAAACGATGCAAAAGAAGAGGAGGAAGGTGAGGAGAGGATTCGGGAAAGGAGAGGGAGAATGGGGGGCCGAATGAAAGGGAAATGGGAGAGGAGAGAGAGTGTGAGGCTTATTATCCAAGGCTTCATCAAATTCAAAAGGTGTTAGTGGGTTAGGTGTATTAGTGTTAGGGATTGATTTTGTACTTGATATATGACATTGTACCTTGGATTTGATGGGTTGATTTTCTTGGAAATTGAATGTCATAATGGGAGTAGTTGGGTGAATAGTAGTCTTGATTTGTACTTTAACATGACATATGTACTTTGACATGTGACACTTGTACCTTGACTCGATTGCATGGGAAATTGAACCATGAATGATTCATGTGATTGACAAGACGTTTGATTGATTTGACAACTGATTTGACTTGCCTCGATTTGCGTGCCAAATGCACCGATCGGGTCCCGAGCGCGAACGAATTTCGGACTGGAATTGGTTTCAATCTATCGAGTCCACTCTCAAAAATCCTAATTTAACTAATACTAAGGACTGAGCATTTACTGGGGGCATTTCAGTAATTCTCCAATCACGTCTTGCTTCTCGACGTGCACCGGCTGTCTGCCCTTCTAGCGACATTTCTAAAACTGAATTCATTTCTTAATTGTGTTTATCTTACTAATTCGATTGTCCACTGTCGGATTTCATTTTGTGGTCACTTTCATTAAATACCGACTTTGTTTCAGCCTCAGACCAACGGGCGGCTGTTTTGGAAAATTTCCCAGGTAGCCTTTCCCTTTTCGTTAGTCGTCTCAAAGTGGCCAACCTTGAGTGAGGATCAATCAGAGCGCATTCATGAAATATTCCCATTCATTCCGAAATCTTGATCACTAGGTCGAATTTTCAGACTGTCACAGCCGCTCCTCCACCGTGAGCCACCGTCGTCCGCCACCTTCCCCGTCGCCACCACCTCACGGTAAGCCTCTCCTCTTCCTTTCCCTTGTTGTTCCGTGGCCTTAAGAGCCTCTTCAAGCCGCCCCGACCCCACCTCTCTTCTCTCTCTCTCTCGGGTTTTCTAGCTCACCCGTGCCGTCCGCCACGAACTCCGCCCGTCGCCGTCGCCTCGCACCGTCCGACCACTCCACCGGCTCCACCCTCACTTGGTAAGTTCCCTCGGCCTTTGTCTTCGTTGTTTCCATGGGCCTTGAAGCTTGCCATTTGACCGAACCAACCCCAACCTCCCTTGTAGGCCGTGAGCTTCAAACCGGCCATCCTTACTCCGTCCTTCGTCGTCGTCGTTTCCAACCATTTTAGGTAAGCTCTACCTCTAACCTTGGCTTAGGCTAGATGTATTTGAGTGTGGTTTGGTGTATGAAAGGATTAGTGAGTTCGGTTTAGGCATAAGTGTGAGATTTTGTGAAATGCATATGAAGTCAAAAACAAGGGAACTTCATTGGGAGGATCTTGGGGGCTGTTGGTATGCTAAATTGGCTTAGAAATGCTTAGTGTAGGCTGCAAGGGACGGCTTAGGCGTGTGGAGTAGTGGGCCAAATCAACTAATGGGCCTAAGGGACTTAATTTGGGCTAATTCAATCTAAAATAAGCTAACGGGCCTAATTTATGCTAATGGGCTTGTATATGCACGAATTTATAAATCAATTGGGCCTAAGTTATGTTCTAAATGTTAAAATATAAGACTTAATAATGTATATGGACTTGGGATAGCAAATTGGGCCTAAAATGGCCATATTGGGCTCAATAGGTTAACTTTTAGAAATGGGCTTGGGCCCTACACGAATTTAATAATAATAATGGGCCCAAACCATAAAATTTAAATTAAGAATTAAATAATGAACCTTAAGTCTTGAAGTGGGCCTTAGGCCCAATCGAACTTAACTTAGTTAATTAGACCCTAACTTAGGCTAAACCTTGGTTCGTATGGGTTCAATTGGGGGATCGCCTATGGTGAGCAATATTATGACAGAATCGCGAGTAAGATGTTAAGGCGAGCCTAGAGGATCGAGAATCTGGGTATATAGCCCTAGTCCTATGATCGTACGGCATGATGAACATGAGATTTATTAGACGATCAATTGATGTACTCTGTTCTTGTACTTGTGTACTTTGGCATGCATGCTCTGTGTTTGAATTACTGATGCAATCATTTGGGCCCCGCATACATTCAGAGCATTGCATGAGTCACCGATGATGTGACATGAGAATGTGCCCAAGATGGGGGAAATGGAGAGAAAAGGGAGACCAACGTAAGGCGTCAGAAACGCAGTGTGGTATTTGCCGTGAGGCACTGAGATTGAGCCCTGATGGGAATTGGAGTGACAGGCGGGCTGATCCGTGGGATCTGTGATGGCCGCTTGAGGCCTGCAGCATTGCATGCAATGATTGCTGATTGCTTGATATTGCCCGTCTGTACTGTATGACTTGTATTATTATGTGGTTCGTGTTGGTTACGATGGGTTATAGTATCTTGGGAGATCGAGAGTGGTTGGACTCTGAACCCTGAACCCTAGATACTGGTTAGGACCGACCTCACTTGTATACCCTACCCTACGCTAGGATTAGTGGTGAGCTTGCTGAGTCCTCGACTCACTGGTGGTGGTTACCTTCCTTTTTCAGATCCCGGACGCTAGTGATGGCTGCACCCCCGATGCTTTTTGGACTGCCGATTCAGATGGATACTCATATCACCCTCCATTTTGATATGCACGCTACTCTATGGCATAGGCATGTGATGACTGTGCTAGTAGATTAGGGTGGACCTTACCTTGTACCCCATAGGTTCGAGGCTTGGTTTAGAGAAGGCCTTCATGGCTTTGAGGGACCGCAGCGTGACTCCCCGATACCTGTGGAGGAGGACCCATTTTAGCTGCAGCCTGCTGAGTATGGAGGCCAGGTGATCGACCCCGACCCACTACAGGAGTTGCCGTCCCCTGGACGATCCGAGATTGATGGCCACGAGGAGGGTGATGCCATGGATACCGATGAGGAGGACCCAGAAGAGGACCCCGTGGAGGATTCCGAAGAGGAGCCTGACGAGGATTGAGTCCCTGATGCTGGTCCAGTCTGTCACGCCCCTGATCCCCACTCGGGAACGCGGCATCCCGTTCCTGCGGAAGATACACCTCGCACTCGCCTGGTTCACGATATGCGACGGCCCAGGAAATTTTTCACTTCGTCGCAACCAGACGATGCGGCCTTCAACGAACTTTCATACCTGCGGAAGCGTGCCTCCTATCCATCCACACAAGCATACAAGGCAAAGGGTAACATAGACAGAGTAAATACGAACAGCATTATATACATATCCAGCGTTAGGTACAGACCCCAAAAGAAACCACAACCAGCTGCCTGATCTACGCTCTCATTGACATCAAAATACCAAACCAGCATCGGAAACTCAGTCCTCCTCAGGCTCCTCGTCGGAATCCTCCACGGGGTCCTCTTCTGGATCCTCCTCATCCGTATTCATGGCATCGCCCTCCTCGTGACCATCAATCTCAGTTCGTCTCGGGGACGGCAACTCCTGCAGTGGGTCGAGATCGATCACCTGGCCTCCATACTCGGCAGGCTGCAGCCAGAATGGGTCCTCCTCCATGGGTATCGGGGAATCTCTCTGGGGTCCCTCAAAGCCATGAAGGCCCTCTCTAAACCAAGCCTCGAACCTATGGGGTACAAGGTAGGGTCCACCCTGATCTACTAGTACAGTCGTCACATGCCTATGCCACAGGGTAGCGTGCATATCAAAATGGAGGGTGATGTGAGTGTCCATCTGAATCGGCAGTCCAAAAAGCATCGGCAGAGCGGCCATCACTAGTGACCTGGATCTGAAAAAGGAGGCAACCAACGCCAGTGAGTCGAGGACTCAGCAAGCTCACCACTAATCCTAGCGTAGGGTAGGATATACAAGCGGGGTCGGTCCCAACCAATATCTAGGTTTCAGGGTTCAGGGTCCAACCACTCTCGATCTCCCCAGATACTATAACTCATCGTAATCAACACGAACCACATAATAATACAAGTTGTACAATACAGACGGGCAATATCAAACAATCAGCAATCATGTCATGCAATGCTGCAGGCCTCAAGCGGCCATCACGGATCCCATGGATCAGCCCGCGTATCACTCCAATTCCCATCAGGGCTCAATCTCGATGCCACACGGCAAATACCACACTGCGTTTCTGACGCCTTACGTTGGTCTCCCTTTTCTCTCCATTTCCCCATCTTGGGCACATTCTCATGTCACATCTTCGGTGACTCATGCAATGCTCTGAATGTATGCGGGGCCCAAATGATTGCATCAGTAATTCAAACACAGAGCATGCATGCCAAAGTACACAAGTACAAGAACAGAGTACATCAATCAATCGTCTAATAAAATCTCATGTTCATCGAGCCAAGCAGACATAGATCAAATGCCTCTACTCACGAAGTTTCGATCATCTAAGTTCGCCTTACATCTCATACAAGATTCTACCATACCATTACTTACCCAAGGGCAACCCATTAATCGAGCCCATATAAACCAAGGTCTAATCTAATTAAGGTTCTTTAATTAATCGAGCTAAGTTCGACTGGGCCTAAGGCCCACTTCAAGGTTGAGGCCCAATAATAAATTCTTAAATTAAATCATATGGGTTGGGCCTATTATTTTATTAATTTCGTGTGAGGCCCAAGCCCATTTTTAAGGAATTACTATTTAAGCCCATTTCCATTATTTTAGGCCCAATTTGATAACCCAAGCCCATATACACTTTTGGGTTTCATTCTTTAATGTTCATGGACATAAATTAGGCCCAATTAGTTTAGTTTTGGCCCAATTAATTGAAATAAAAGCTCCTAAGCCCAACACCTTACTTTGGCCCATTAAACCACACGCCTAAGCCCACTAAATCAGCCCACTAATCATGTTTTCGAGGCCCATTCAGATTGTTAATCATGTCCATTAGCAAGTCCATTAGGGTATCTTAGGCCCGTTAGCTTATTTTAAGCCCAACTTGCCTTATTCAATTTCCCGAGCCCACTAATACACTTCGGCCACCCCATACACGCCCAAACCGAACTCCCACAGCCTTGTATACCAAATTTCCAGCCCCTCTACAAGCCTCTAAGCTCTCGGTTTAGCCTCATACACAACCGCTTAACATAACCTTGCTTGCCTACGCTTGATTCATGCAATCTCTTCTAACAATCATCGCAAACGGCCTCTATTGGCATTCCACAAATATATACTACTAACCTAAACCAAGATTAGGGGTAGAGCTTACCTAGATCGACTCGGGATGACGACGGAGACGGCAAGGGACAACGGTGGCCGGTTTGAAACTCGCGGCCGAGGTGAGGACGGCCGTGTGGGGCGGTGAACGGCGGCGGAACAACGACTAAACGGGCGGTGCTTCGCGGCGGCGTGGCGACGTGGAGGTGGAACGGTGGCGGCTCGGTGACGGCAAGGCGGACGGCGGTGGCAACGGGCGGAGTTCACGGGCGGCCGACGAAGAAGGAAAGGAGGGGAGGGAGAGAGAGCTTTCGAGAGGGAGAGAGGGGTGAGGGATGGCCGGCCGAAAAATGAGAAAATGAGGGAGGAGAGAGAGAACAAGACTTAAGTCAAATGGGTAAGTGGGTTAGGTGAGGGAATAGTGACTTGGATGTGTACTTGACTTTGATTGAAAGATTTGCATGGGAACTTGTGCCATGATTGACCGATGGATTTGATTGACTGATTGACAAGACATCGATTGATTTGACAACTGATTTGACATATCTCGATTTGCGTGCCAAATGCACCGATCGGGTCCCGAGCGCGAACGAATTTCAGACAAGATTTGATTTCGATTAATCGAATCTACTCTCAAAAATCCTAATTCTACTAATCCTAAGGACTGAGCATTTACCAGGGGCATTTCGGTAATTTTCCAATCACGTCTTGCTTCACGACGTACACCGACTGTCTGCCCTTCTAGCGACATTTTTGAAACTGAGTTCATTTCTTAATTGTGTTTATCTTACTGATTCGATTGTCCAAGGTCGGATTTCATTTTGTGGTCAATTTCATTAAATAACGACTTTGTCTCTGTCTCAGACCAACGGGCGGCTGTTTGGAAAATTCTTCCCAGATAGCCCTTCCCCTTCGGTTAGTCATCTTAGGGTAGCTAATCCTGATTGAGCGTCGATCAGAGTGTATTAACGAAGTATTTCCATTCATTTAGAATTTCCGATAATCGGGTCGAATTTTCAGACTGTCACACAGTCTTTTGGGGTTGTTTGACTGTAGGTTGTGGTTTCTTTTTGGGGGTCTGTACCTAACGCTGAGGTTGACATGTATATATTGTTATTTGTGTTTATACTGTTCATTCTACCCCTCTGTTCTATATGCATGCATTTATGGATAGGAGGCACGTTTCTGCAGGTTCGAGAGTTAGACGAAGGACTCGTCGTCTGGTCGCGACGGTTGGTTCTCCTGGGCCGTCGCATGTTATAAACCTGACGAGCGAGGGTGAGAATCTTCCGCAGGAACGGGATGCCGTGTGCCCGATTAGGGTTCGGGGCGTGACAGAAAGGCTATCTGGGAAGAATTTTCCAAACAGCCGCCCGTTGGTCTGAGATAGAGATAGAGTCGTTATTTAATGAAATTGACCACAAAATGAAATCCGACTTTGGAGAATCGAATCAGTAAGATAAACACAATTAAGAAATGAAGTCAGTTTCAGAAATGCTGCCAGAAGGGCAGACAGCTGGTGTACGTCGTGAAGCAAGACGTGATTGGAAAATTACCGAATTGCCCCCGGTAAATGCTCAGTCCTTAGGATTAATTGAATTAGGATTTTTGAGAGTAGATTCGGTAAATCGAAATCAAAACCTGTCTGAAATTCATTCACGCTCGGGACCCGACCGGTGCATTTGGCACGCAAATCGAGGCAAGTCAAATCAGTTGTCAAATCAATCAAAGGTCTTGTCAATCACATCAATCATTCATGGCACAATTTCCAAAGTATGACAACCCATCAATCCATCCATCAACTTGTCAAGTACATGTCTTATCTATGTCACTATTCTAACACTATTACCCCAATACCTAACCCACTATCACATTTTCAAATTTTGGACTAAACCTCATTATCTCTCTATCTCCTCACTCTCCCTCTCATTCGGCCATTCACTCTCTCTCTCCTCTTCACCGAATCCTCCCATCTCCTTGCTTCTTCCGCCCGGTCGCCCCTTCGTCGCCACCATCTGCCACCGTTCCCCGTCGCCTTGCCCCGCCACGGTAAGCCTCTCTCCTCTCCCTCTTTCTTGTTTCGTGGCCTTGGAGCCCCCATCGAAGCCGCCCCGACCTCACCATGTCTCTCTCTCTCCGTCTCTTCTCTAGCCGCCGTGAAGCATCGCCCATTTAGTCGTTGTTCCGTCGCCGTTTACCGCCCCACACGGCCGTCCTCACCTCGGTAAGTCACCTCCACTCGTCATTCGATCTTCCTTTTTGACCGTGAGGCTCCCCTTGTGACCGAACTAACCCCAATCTCCCTTGTAGGCCGCGAGCTTCAAACCGGCCACCGTTGTCCCTTGCCGTCTCTGTCGTCATCCCGAGTCGATCTAGGTAAGCTCTGCTAGTAATCTTAACCTAGGTTAGTGGTATATGCATGTAGGATGATGTGTTAGAGGCTGGTTAGGATTGATGTGGGGTTAAAATGAGATTAAGGTTAAGTTTACCTTAGGCTAACATGTTGGAATCTTGATTGGGCTGAATATGGGGGCTGTTAGCTTGTGAATTAGACTTGAAAATGTAATGTATGGGCTGTAAGGGACGGCTTAGGCGTGTGGATTAGTGGGCCGAATCAACTAATGGGCCTAAGGGACTTAATTTGGACTAATTTAACCTAAAATAAGCTAACGGGCCTAATTTATGCTAATGGGCTTGTATATGCACGAATTTATAAATCAATTGGGCCTTAAAATGTGTCAATTGTGGGCTGCAAGTTTTGGTGTAGGCGTGAGTTGGTGGGCCGAATCATGAAGATGGGCTTAGGGATCCAATCTTAAGCTATTTGGGCCGAAATTCATCAAGTTGGGCCTAATTAAAGTAGTGGGCCACTAATGGACGAAAATGGTAAATTAATTGGGCCTAAATTATATTCTAAATGTTAAAATATAAGACGTAATAATGTATATGGACTTGGGATATCAAATTGAGCCTAAAATGGCCATATGGGGCTTAATAGGTCGATCCTTAGAAATGGGCTTGGACCCTACACGAATTTAATAATAATAATGGGCCCAAACCATATATTTAATTTAAGAAATAAATCATGGGCTTCAAACCTTGAAGTGGGCCTTAGGCCCAGTCGAATTTAACTTAATTAATTAGACCCTTACTTAGGTTAAACCTTGGTTCATATGGGTTCAACTGGGGGATCGCCTATGGTGAGCAATATTATGATAGGATCGCGAGTAAGATGTTAAGGCGAGCCTAGAGGATCGAGAATCTGCGTATATAGCACTAGTCCTATGATCGTATGGTATGATGAACATGAGATTTATTAGACGATCAATTGATGTACTCTGTTCTTGTACTTGTGTACTTTGGCATGCATGCTCTGTGTTTGAATTACTAATGCAATCATTTGGGCCCCGCATACATCTAGAGCATTGCATGAGTCACCGAAGATGTGACATGAGAATGTGCCCAAGAAGGGGAAATGGAGAGAAAAGGGAGACCAACGTAAGGCGTCAGAAACGCAGTGTAGTATTTTCCCGAACCCTAATCGGGCACACTGCATCCCGTTCGAGAGCATTGTAGAGTGTCACGCCCCGAACCCTAATCGGGCACACTGCATCCCGTTCCTGCGGAAGATTCTCACCCTCGCTCGTCAGGTTTATAACATGCGACGGCCCAGGAGAACCTACCGTCGCGACCAGACGACGAGTCCTTCGTCTAACTCTCGAACCTGCGGAAACGTGCCTCCTATCCATAAATGCATGCATACAGAACAGAGGGGTAGAATGAACAGTATAAACACAAATAACAATATATACATGTCAACCTCAACGTTAGGTACAGACCCCCAAAAAGAAACCACAACATACAGTCAAACCTACGCCCAAACAACCCCAAAAGACTAGACCAGCATCATGGACTCAATCCTTGTCACGCCCCGGATCCCTTCTCGGGAACGCGGCATCCCGTTCCTGCGGAAGATACACCTCGCGCTCGCCTGGTTCACGATAAGCGACGGCCCAGGGATACTTTCTCTTCGTCGCGACCAGACGACGCAACTTGCGCCAAATTCTCATACCTGCGGAAGCGTGCCTCCTATCCATACACACAAGCATACATAGCAAAGGGGTAGCATGGACAAGATAAACATAAACAACATTTCATAAATACGATTAGCGTTAGGTACAGACTACCAAAAGAAAACCACTAGCTGTAGATCATCCTACGCTCTACTAATCCTCAAAACATCGGGATTCTGCCATAACTCAGTCCTTCTCGTCGGAATCCTCCACAGGGTCCTCGTCTGGATCCTCCTCCTCGGTATCCATCTCATCGCCCTCTTCGTGGCCATCTATCTCGGAGCGCCCTGGAGACGGCAACTCCTGCTTCCGGTCGGGGTCGATCACCTGGCCTCCATATTCTGCAGGCTGGAGCCAAAACGGGTCCTCCTCCATGGGAATCGGGGAATCTCTCTGGGGTCCCTCAAAGCCATGTAGGCCCTCTCTAAACCAAGCCTCAAATCTATGGGGCACTAAGTAAGGACCTCCCTGATCTACGAGCACAGTCGTCACATGCCTATGCCACAGGATAGCGTGCATATCAAAATGGAGGGTAATCTGGGTGTCCATCTGGATCGGCAGACCAAAAAGCATCGGTGGCGCATCCATCACTAGCGACCTGGATCTGAAAAAGGTGGCAACCAACGCCAGTGAGTCGAGGACTCAGCAAGCTCACCATTAGTCCTAGCGTAGGGTAGGATATACGAGTGGGGTCGGTCCTAACTAGTAACTAGGGTTTGGTACACGGAGTCCAACGCTCTCGATCTCCCCAGTTATCATCATGCCTCATATAGCCAATACGAGTTTCGTCACAACAATTCATGCAATACAGACGGGCAATATCAACAATCAGCAATAACATTATGCAAATGCCACAGGCCTCAAACGGCCATCACAGATCCCATGGATCAGCCCGCCTATCACTCCAATTCCCATCAGGGCTCTACCAACAGTGCCACACGGCATGCCACGCTGCGTCTCGGACGCCTTATGCTGGCCTCCCTTTTCTCTCCATCTCCCATCAGGGCGCTACCAACAGTGCCACACGGCATAAATCTCGGTGCCACATAGACCCGTACCAAACTGCGTTTCTGACGCCTTACGTTGGTCTCCCTTTTCTCTCCACTTCCCCTCAGGGCACAATCTCATGTCACATCCCCAGTGACTCATGCAATGCTCTGAATGTATGCAGGGCCCAGATGATCACATCAATAATTCAACACAGAGCATGCATGCCAATGAATACAAGTGCAGGAGTAGGGCACATCATTCAATCGATCAGTGAACCTCTCGTTCATCAACCAAACAGACATGGATCGTAGGCCTCTACTTTCAAAGTCTCGATCATCTAAATTCGCCTTACATCTCATACAAGAGTCTGTCATTGTCATCACTTACTCAAGGGCAACTCGTTAATCAAACCCATATAAACCAAGGTCTAATCTAAGTAAGAACCTCTAATTAATCAAGCTAAGTTCGACTGGGCCTAAGGCCCACTTCAATAGTTGAGGTCCAATGATTAATTCTTAATTTAATTCATATGGGTTGGGCCTATTTTTATTAATTTCGCGCAAGGCCCAAGCCCATTTCTAAAGGTTTACTATTCAAGCCCATATTCATTATTTTAGGCCCAATTTGAGTACCCAAGCCCATATACATTTTTGGGTTTCATTCTTTAATGTTCATGGACTTAATTTAGGCCCAATTTAAGTGAATTTTCGTCCATTAGTGGCCCATTAATTAGATTAGGCCCATTTTGTTTAGTTTTGGCCCAATTGCTTGAAATAAAGACTCATAAGCCCAACACTTTACTTTGGCCCGTTAAACCACATACTCAAGCCCATAATTTCGGTCCACCAACCATATTTCCGAGGCCCATTCATAAGCCTAATTTCGCCCACCATCATGCCCATCAATTTCATTTAGGCCCGGTAGCTTGTTTTTGATCCGTTTAGTGCAAATTAAGTCCCCTAAGCCCACTAATACCTCACGGCCACTCCATCACACGCCTAAGCCATCACTCACAGCCCACATTCACCTCTTTCCAGCCCCATTTCGCCATGGACAGCCCCCTCCTACAGCCTAAACAACTTCCCATTGGATTAGCTTAGGGAACATCATGCTTAACCACATACATTAGCCTCTAATCATCGAAAATAACCATCTTTACACTACGCCATACGCATATACATCTAACCTAAGCCAAGGTTAGAGGTGGAGCTTACCTTAGAGGAGCCGAAATGAAGGCGAAGACGACGAAGGTTCAACCGGCCGATTGGGGGCTCACAGCTCAACGGGGAGTAGGGGCTATTCGCGGAAGGTTCGGCCACCTTCAAGAGCTCCACGGACCTAAATGTGTTAGTTCTAGACATTAGAGGAGTGGGGGAGGGCGGCGGATCAAGCTTGGCCAGCCCGAATGCTCACGGCCAAGTTGATCGTGACGGACGACGACGACGATGATGAGGGGCGGTGAGGATGAGGGGCGGCTTCAAGAGGTTCTCATGGCCACAGAACAACAAGGAAAGGAAGAGAAGAGGCTTACCTCGAGGTGGTGATGACGGAGGAAGATGGCGGCTTGAGGCGGGCGACGGTGGCCGACGGGGAGGGAGAGAACCGAGAGAGTTGAGAGGGGAGGGAGAGTTTTCGGGAGAGGGAGAGAGAGAAGAGAGTGCCGAAAATGAAAAGTGAGGGAGGAGAGAGAGAGAAGAGAGTTAAGTGGAAGGGGTAAGTGGGTTAGGTAGTGAATAGTAAGGGAATAGTGACTAGGATTTGATTTAGTACTTTGACATGTTGATTCACATTCATGGAAATTGAACCATGATTGACTTGCCTTGGAAATTGTGCCATGATGTGATTGATGGATTGACAAGATGTTTGATTGATTTGAAGACTGATTTGACTTGTCTCGATTTGCGTGCCAAATGCACCGATCGGGTCTCGAGCGTGAACGAATTTTAGACAGGATTTGATTTCGATTAGTCGAACCTACTCTCAAAAATCCTAATTCTATTAATCCTAAGGACTGAGCATTTACCGGGGGCATTTCGGTAATTTTCCATTGACGTCTTGCTTCTCGACGTACACCGGCTGTCTGCCCTTCTGGCGACATTTCTGAAACTGACTTTATTTCGTAATTGTGTTTGTCTTACTAATTCGATTGTCCGGAGTCGGATTTCATTTCGTGGTCGATTTCATTAATTTACGACTCTGTCTCTGTCTCAGACCAACGGGCGGCTGTTTGGAAAATTCTCCCCAGTTAGCCTTTCCCCTTCGGTTGGTCATCTCAGGGTAGCTAATCCTGAGTGAGCGTCGATCAGAGGGTATTAACGAAGTGTTTCCATTCCTTTAGAAATTCCGATATTTGGGTCGAATTTTCAGACTGTTACAATTCTTCCCTTCTTATAAAAATTTCGTCCTCGAAATTTACATCCACCAATCCTTACAACAAAACGGAGGTTACAACGACTTACTCAAACAAATACGGATACTTCTTCTTCATCTCATCCTCGCTTTCCCATGTGGCTCCTTCAGTTCCATGGTGCTCCTAGATAACCTTGACCAGCGGAATCGTCTTATTCCTTAAGACCTGCTCCTTACGATCTTCAATCCTTACTGGCCTTTCCACGTATGAGACGCGGTCATCCATTTCAATGACTTCATGATCGAGTATATGGCCAGGGTCCGGCTCGTACTTTCGAAGCATTGAAACATGAAACACATTATGAATCTGCGATAAGTTCGGCGGCAATGCTAGACGATAAGCCAGTGTCCCGATCTTTTCCAAGATCTCGAATGGCCCAACAAATCTTGGACTCAGCTTTCCCTTTTTGCCAAACCGAGATAGTCCTCGCATCGGCGACACCTTTAGAAACACATGATCTCCAACTTGGAATTCCAATGGCTTACGTCTTTTGTCTGCATAACTCTTCTGCCTACTCTGCGCAGTCCTCAATCTGTCTCTGATCACTCTGACTGCCTCAATTGACTGCTGCACCAACTCTGGGCCTGTTATGCTTTTCTCACCAACTTCGTCCCAACAGATTGGCGTTCTACAGGCCCTTCCATATAGTGCCTCAAACGGTGCCATTCTGATACTCTGCTGGTAACTGTTGTTGTAGGCGAATTCCACCAAATGCAACTGCTCTTCCCAACCTCCTTTGAAATCAATTACACAAGCTCTCAGCATATCTTCCAAGGTCTGTATCGTCCTTTCCGACTGACCATCTGTCTGAGGGTGGTAAGCTGTACTGAATCTTAACTCTGTTCCCAGCGCACCCTGCAGACTCTTCCAAAATGTAGCGGTGAAGCGAGGATCTCTGTCTGATACAATACTTACTGGTACCCCATGCAATCTCACGATCTGTCTCACGTACAATTCAGCCAACTTTTCCAAGGTAGAGTCCTTTCGTACTGCAATGAAATGAGCTGATTTCGTCAGTCTGTCCACTATTACCCAAATCGAGTCATTGCCTCTCTCACTTCTTGGCAATCCTGTCACAAAATCCATAGTGACATGCTCCCATTTCCACTCTGGGATTTCCAATGGTTGCAATGATCCTCCAGGCTTGCAATGCTGTGCCTTTACCTGTTGACACGTCAGACACTTAGCTACATGCTTAGCCACTTCCACCTTCATTCCATTCCACCAATAGTGCTGACGCAAATTCTGATACATCTTATGTAACAGTCTGAAAATTCGACCCAAATATCGGAATTTCTAAAGGAATGGAAACACTTCGTTAATACCCTCCGATCGACGCTCACTCAGGATTAGCTACCCTGAGATGACCAACCGAAGGGGAAAGGCTAACTGGGAAGAATTTTCCAAACAGCCGCCCGTTGGTCTGAGACAGAGACAGAGTCGTTATTTAATGAAATTGACCACAAAATGAAATCCGACTTTGGACAATCGAATCAGTAAGATAAACACAATTAAGAAATGAACTCAGTTTCAGAAATGTCGCCAGAAGGGTAGACAGCCGGTGTACGTCGAGAAGCAAGACGTGATTGGAAAATTACCGAAATGCCCCTGGTAAATGCTCAGTCCTTAGGATTAATAGAATTATGATTTTTGAGAGTTGATTCGATCAATCGAAATCAAATCTTGTCTGAAATTCGTTCGCGCTTGGGACCCGATCGGTGCATTTGGCACGCAAATCGAGGCAAGTCAAATCAGTTGTCAAATCAATCAAACGTCTTGTCAACCAATCAATCACATCATGGCACAATTTCCAAGAATGTCAACCCATCAATCCATCAAGTAAATCAAGTGTCATTCAAGCATAGTAAACATCATATCCTTGTCACTATTCAACCTAACCCCATTATCTTATTTTGAATTTCACTATAACCCACATAAACCTCTCTCTCTCTCCTCCCTCACTCTCTCATTTTCGGCAATACCCTCACCCCTCTCTCTCCCTCCCGAAATCTCTCCCCCTCACGGTTTCCTTCGACCGCCGCTCCTCCACCGTGAGCCACCGTCGTCTGCCACCTTCCCCGTCGCCACCACCTCACGGTAAGCCCCTTCTCATCCTTCCTTTGTTGTTCCGTGGCCTTGAGAGCCTCTTGAAGCCCGACCTCAACTCATCTCTTCTCTATCTCCCTCGGGTTTCAAGCCGGCCGCCCGACCATCGTCGTCGTTCGTCGTCGTTCGGCCACCGTCCCTCACCGCCGATCATCCCCACTCCTTGGTAAGCTTCTTGACTCACCTTCCTTCCATTTCCATGAACGTGAGGCACCGTTCAATAGCCAACCGAACCCGATTCTCCTTGTAGGCCGTGAGCCACACTTGGCCGTTCCTCGCTTCGTCGTCCGTCGTTGTTGATTTCGGTCCAACTAAGGTAAGCTCCACCTCTAACCTTGGCTTAGGTTAGTTGTATATGTGTGTGTGGTGTAGCGCAAAGATGGTTAGTTGTGATGATTAGAGGCTAATACAAGTGGTTAGGCATAATGTTCACTATACTAATGTGATGGAAGGTTGCTTGGGCCGTATGAGTGGGCTGTGAGTGCACAATTTGGGCGTGGAAATGGGTTGTGGGGGCTGCAAGTGGGCTGATTTGGGCGTGGGATGATGGGCCAAAGGGTGCCGATGGGCTTAGGGGCTTAATTCTAAGCTAGTTGGGCCAAAATGATGCAAATTGGGCTTAATTTGTAATGGTGGGCCTAAATGGACGAAAATTCACTTAAATTGGGCCTAATTTCTAATCTTGAATATTGAAATATGAAACCTAATGATGGATATGGGCTTGGGTATTCAAATTGGGCCTAAAATAATGAATATGGGCTTGAATAGTAAACCTTTAGAAATGGGCTTGGGGCTCACACGAATTTAATAAAATAATAGGCCCAACCCATATGAATTAATTTAAGAATTAATCATTGGACCTCAACTATTGAAGTGGGCCTTAGGCCCAGTCGAACTTAGCTTGAGTAATTAGAGGCCCTTCATTAGATTAGACCTTGGTTTATATGGGCTCGATTAGTGGATTGTCCTTGGATAATTGATAGTATAGTAGACTTTTGTTTAAGATGTAAGGCGGACTTGGATTATCGAAACTTTGTGGATAGAGATAATTGATCTACGTCTGCTTGGCTCGTTGATCATGAGATGTATCAGTTGGTCGATTGAGGTGCTCTGTCTTGCACTTATGATTATTGGCATGCATGCTCTGTGTTGAATTATTGATGTGATCATCTGGGCCCTGCATACATTCAGAGCATTGCATGAGTCACTGGGGATGTGACATGAGATCGTGCCCTGAGGGGAAATGGAGAGAAAAGGGAGACCAACGTAAGGCGTCAGAAACGCAGTGTGGTACAGGCCTATGTGGCACCGAGATTTATGCCGTGTGGCACTGTTGGTAGCGCCCTGATGGGAGATGGAGAGAAAAGGGAGGCCAGCATAAGGCGTCCGAGACGCAGCGTGGCATGCCGTGTGGCACTGTTGGTAGAGCCCTGAAGGGAATTGGAGTGATAGGCGGGCTGATCCATGGGATCTGTGATGGCCGTTTGAGGCCTGTGGCATTTGCATAATGTTATTGCTGATTGTCGATATTTCCCGTTTGTATTGCATGAATTGTTGTGACGAAACTCGTATTGGCTATATGAGGCGTGATGATAACTGGGGAGATCGAGAGCGTTGGACTCCGAGTACCAAACCCTAGTTACTAGTTAGGACCGACCCCACTCGTATATCCTACCCTACGCTAGGATTAGTGGTGAGCTTGCTGAGTCCTCGACTCACTGGCGTTGGTTGCCACCTTTTTCAGATCCAGGTCGCTAGTGATGGATGTGCCACCGATGCTTTTTGGTCTGCCGATCCAGATGGACACCCAGGTTACCCTCCATTTTGATATGCACGCTACCCTATGGCATAGGCATGTGACGACTGTGCTCGTAGATCAGGGAGGTCCTTACTTAGTGCCCCATAGATTCGAGGCTTGGTTTAGAGAGGGCCTACATGGCTTTGAGGGACCCCAGAGAGATTCCCCGATTCCCATGGAGGAGGACCCGTTTTGGCTCCAGCCTGCAGAATATGGAGGCCAGGTGATCGACCCCGACCCGAAGCAGGAGTTGCCGTCTCCAGGGCGCTCCGAGATAGATGGCCACGAGGAGGGGCGATGCGATGGATACCGAGGAGGAGGATCTAGAGGAGGACCCTGTGGAGGATTCCGACGAGGAGGACTGAGTTATGGCAGAATCCCGATGTTTTGAGGATTAGTAGAGCGTAGGATGATCTCCAACTAGTGGTTTTCTTTTGGTAGTCTGTACCTAACGCTAATCGTATTTATGAAATGTTGTTTATGTTAATCTTGTCCATGCTACCCCTTTGCTATGTATGCTTGTGTATGGATAGGAGGCACGCTTCCGCAGGTATGAGAATTTGGCGCAAGTGTCGTCTTCTGGTCGCGACGAAGAGAAAGTATCCCTGGGCCGTCGCTTATCGTGAACCAGGCGAGCGCGAGGTGTATCTTCCGCAGGAACGGGATGCCGCGTTCCCGAGAAGGGATCCGGGGCGTGACATCTTAGTACTCCCTGGATGAATACTGTAGTTACTTCTGTGTGCCTCGGACAAAATCTTTTCCTTTAGCGCCTCGTCATTAGGCACGCACAGACGTCCTCTGGTTCGATCTGCAACGTAGCCATCAGACTCGAGAGGTTTCCTACCTCGACCTTGAACTCAGAATCTCTGATTTCCTCCAGTAATGTCCACTCCTTGACCATCATATGTGCAATGCTCGACTTCCTACTCAGAGCATCTGCCACTTTATTCGCCTTTCCTGGATGGTACAAAATATCGCAGTCGTAGTCCTTCAACAACTCCCTCCAACGACGCTGCCTCATATTCAGCTCCTTCTGCGAGAACAGATACTTCAAACTCTGATGGTCCGTAAAAATCTGGAATTTCTCTCCCACCAGATAATGCCTCCAAATCTTCAATGCAAAGACAATCGTCACATGCCTATGCCATAGAGTAGCGTGCATATCAAAATGAAGGGTGATCTGAGTATCCATCTGAATCGGCAGTCCAAAAAGCATCGGGGGTGTAGCCATCACTGGGGTCCAGGATTTGAAAAAGGAAGGTAACCACCACCAATGAGTCGAGGACTCAGCAAGCTCACCACTAATCCTAGCGTAGGGTAGGATATACAAGTGAGGTCGGTCCTAACCAGTATCTAGGGTTCAGGGTTCAGAGTCCAACCACTCTCGATCTCCCAAGATACTATAACCCATCGTAACCAACACGAACCAAATAATAATACAAGTCATACAATACAGATGGGCAATATCAAGCAATCAGCAATCATGTCATGCAATGCTGCAGGCCTCAAGCGGCCATCACGGATCCCACGGATCAGCCCGCCTATCAGTCCAATTCCCATCAGGGCTCACCACTAATCTCAGTGCCTCACGGCAAATACCACACTGCGTTTCTGACGCCTTACGTTGGTGTGACAGTCTGAATGGAAATACTTCGTTAATACACTCTGATCGACGCTCACTCAGGATTAGCTACCCTGAGATGACTAACCGAAGGGGAAGGGCTATCTGGGAAGAATTTTTCAAACAGCCGCCCGTTGGTCTGAGACAGAGACAGAGTCGTTATTTAATGAAATTGACCACAAAATGAAATCCGACTTCGGACAATGGAATTAGTAAGACAAACACAATTAAGAAATGAACTCAGTTTCAGAAATGTCGCCAGAAGGGCAGACAGCCGGTGTACGTCGTGAAGCAAGACGTGATTGGAAAATTACCGAAATGCCCCCGGTAAATGCTCAGTCCTTAGGATTAGTAGAATTAGGATTTTTGAGAGTAGATTCGATCAATCGAAATCAAATCTTGTCTGAAATTCGTTCGCGCTCGGGACCCGATCGGTGCATTTGGCACGCAAATCGAGACAAGTCAAATCAGTCGTCAAATCAATCGATGTCTTGTCAATCCATCAGTCAAATCCATCGGTCACATCATGGCACAATTTCCAAGAATGTCAACCCATCAATCCATCAAGTAAATCAAGTGTCATTCAAGCATAGTAAACATCATATCCTTAACACTATTACCCCATTACCTACCCCACTAACCCATTTGAATTTGTGGAATGCCAATGGAGGCCGTTTGTGATGATTGTTAGAAGAGATTGCATGATTCGAGCATAGGCAAGCAAGGTTATGTCAAGCGGTTGTGTATGAGGCTAAACCGAGAGCTTAGAGGCTTGTAGAGGGGCTGGAAATTTGTTATACAAGGCTGTGGGAGTTCGGTTTGGGCGTGTATGGGGTGGCCGAAGTGTATTAGTGGGCTCGGAAAATTGAATAAGGCAAGTTGGGCTTAAAATAAGCTAACGGGCCTAAGATACCCTAATGGACTTGCTAATGGACATGATTAACAATCTGAATGGGCCTCGAAAACATGATTAGTGGGCTGATTTAGTGGGCTTAGGCGTGTGGTTTAATGGGCCAAAGTAAGGTGTTGGGCTTAGGAGCCTTTATTTCAATTAATTGGGCCAAAACTAAACTAATTGGGCCTAATCAAACCAATGGACCACTAATGGACGAAAATCCACTTAAATTGGGCCTAATTTATGTCCATGAACATTAAAGAATGAAACCCAAAAGTGTATATGGGCTTGGGTTATCAATTTGGGCCTAAAATAATGGAAATGGGCTTAAATAGTAATTCCTTAAAAATAGGCTTGGGCCTCACACGAAATTAATAAAATAATAGGCCCAACCCATATGATTTAATTTAAGAATTTATTATTGGGCCTCAACTTTGAAGTGGGCCTTAGGCCCAGTCGAACTTAGCTCGATTAATTAAAGAACCTTAATTAGATTAGACCTTGGTTTATATGGGCTCGATTAATGGGTTGCCCCTGGGTAAGTAATGGTATGGTAGAATCTTGTATGAGATGTAAGGCGAACTTAGATGATCGAAACTTCGTGAGTAGAGGCATTTGATCTATGTCTGCTTGGCTCGATGAACATGAGATCGATTGAATGGCTGAATGACGTACTCTGCTCTTGCACTTATGTTTCTTGGCATGCATGCTCTGTGTTGAATTGTCGATGTGATCATTTGGGCCCTGCATACGTTCAGAGCATTGCATGAGTCACCGAAGATGTGACATGAGAATGTGCCCAAGATGGGGAAATGGAGAGAAAAGGGAGACCAACGTAAGGCGTCTGAAACGCAGTGTGGTATTTGCCGTGTGGCACTGAGATTGAGCCCTGATGGGAATTGGAGTGATAGGCGGGCTGATCCATGGGATCCGTGATGGCCGCTTGAGGCCTGCAGCATTGCATGACATGATTGCTAATTGTTTGATATTGCCCGTCTGTATTGTACAACTTGTATTATTATGTGGTTCGTGTTGATTACGATGGGTTATAATATCTTAGGAGATCGAGAGTGGTTGGACCTTGAACCCTGAAACCTAGATACTGGTTAGGACCGACCCCACTTGTATATCCTACCCTACGCTAGGATTAGTGGTGAGCTTGCTGAGTCCTCGACTCACTGGTGGTGGTTACCTTCCTTTTTCAGATCCCGGACGCCAGTGATGGCTGCACCCCCTATGCTTTTTGGACTGCAGATTCAGATAGACACTCAGATCACCCTCCATTTTTATATGCACGCTACTCTATGGCATAGGCATGTGACGACTGTACTAGTAGATCAGGGTGGACCCTACCTTGTACCCCATAGGTTCGAGGCTTGGTTTAGAGAGGGCCTTCATGGCTTTGAGGGACCCCAGAGAGATTCCCCGATACCCATGGAGGAGGACCCATTCTGGCTGCAGCCTGCCGAGTATGGAGGCCAGGTGATCGATCCCGACCCACTGCAGGAGTTGCCGTCCCCGGGACGATCTGAGATTGATGGCCATGAGGAGGGCGATGCCATGGATACAGATGATGAGGATCCAGAAGAGGACCCCGTGGAGGATTCCGACGAGGAGCCTAAGGAGGACTGAGTTTCTGATGCTGGCCTGGTATTTTGATGTTAGTGAGGGCGTAGGTTAGGCAGCAGGTTGTGTTTCTTTTTGGGGTCTGTACCTATCGCTTGATATGTATATAATGCTGTTTGTATTTACTCTGTCTATGCTACCCTTTGCTTTGTATGCTTGTGTGGATGGATAGGAGGCACGCTTCCGCAGGTATGAAAGTTCGTTGAAGGCCTCGTCGCCTGGTCGCGACGAAGCGAAAATTTTCCTGGGCCGTCGTATATCGTGAACCAGGCGAGTGCGAGGTGTATCTTCCGCAGGAACGGGATGCCGTGTTCCCGAGTGGGGATCAGGGGCGTGACATCCCCGTTCGAGTGGTATCAGAGCAAGGTCAGCTCGATATGAGACCGTTCGAGGTTCTGGAGTGATAAGGATGTTGATTTTGGGGTAGTTAGATAGACAGACCCTAGACCTAGGAATAGAAAAGGATACAATGCATGAATTGATTGGCGCATGTGAATGCTTAGTTCGATTGGTTGCCTAGAGTAGACTGAGGCAGAGGTATTCTGAACTAAGTTGCAGGTGCGTCAGGACCTGAGGTAAGGTTCTAAGGCAGAGCCCCATGAGTAGGGCGCTTGATTGCTGATTGCTGAATGTTAGCCTGTGAGATATTGCTTGTGGTTGTACGCCTAGTCGGCTGTCGCGCGCTGTCTGACCATCATGCATTGCATGACTTCTGCATTAAAGGCAAAATGGTTTATAAATGAAAGTTGTTAAAAAGGGGATTTGGATTTGAAAAGTGCATGCATCTCATGTTGTTGGATTTAGTGACCGTCAGCCTGGTATGGGACAGGATTGACGGGACGTCTAAAAACTGTGATGAAGCGTGGTATGGGACACGTGGAGTGGGATTCTCTCTGTCTTTGGGTGACTTAGGACAACTGTTCGCACCAAGAAACGATGAGGGCGGGGAGTGGTCGCCGGGGCAGAGACCTGATCAAGGAAGCGGCTCCCGACAGGCTTCTAGTTGAGGTGGCGAACAGAGTGGCCTAGGTTGTGCATTTTCAGGGTGAGTCTAGATGTCGACCGGGTTCAACTGCATTTAAGCTGCAGCGACTATTTACATGCATATACATGTCAGTGGACGCGACAGTAGACGAAAGCTTGGTTGCTAGATTTAGAATTTCGAATTCCTGAATGGGAATTTCGTTGTTTTAGGTGTGAGAGCTAGCGAGGATGAGCAATAGGGGCAGAAGACCGACTGCTGGTGCATCGAGCTCAAGGGCTCCTGAGTCTGAAGGGGACCCTAGGATCGAAGAAATGATGAGAGTTATGACTGAAGTGAGTAACCTGATGGCTAGGCAAGCTGCTGAGAGAGCTGCCACTATTGCCCAAGCAGCTGAGGCCGCCTTGGCCGCTGCGAATGGAGCCAATGGAGGCTATGGGCATGGAAATGGAGGACGTCAGACTCATCATATTGTGGAGTAGTTTCTGAAGTTGCAGCTGTCGAGGTTTGGTGGTAGTGGTGGTCCAGAAGTAGCTGCCTTGTGGATCGAACAGCTTGAGAAGGCCTTTTCTGTTTTGGGTTGCACCGATGAGGAGAAGGTGTCGTTGGCAACTTATCAGCTTCAAGGGACTGCAGATGACTGGTGGAAGGCCACTAGAGGACGAGTCTTTCCTGATGGCATGAGGCCAAACTGGGGCTGCTTTCTGTGCAGCATTTAATGGAAAGTATTTCTCTGAAGCAGCACAAGAGAGGAAAATGAAAGAGTTCATGAGGCTTCGCCATGGATCTATAACCGTGGATCAGTACGAGGGTGAGTTTGCCAGATTGTCCAAGTTCGCACGAAGGCTGATTGAGGATCCGTGGGACAAAGCCAGAAGGTTCCGAGAAGGTTTGAGACCAGAGCTGAAGAGCATGATCATCGCCACTGGGCTAAGGGACTACAATGAGATTTATGAGCGAGCCCTGGTGATAGAGCGAGATCTGCAGGAGAAGGCCGCCGCATCTGGATCGCGGTTTGTGCCAAGAGGGAACTTCAGAGACTTCGGCAAGAGGCCAATGAAGGACACCCGCAGGTTCGTTCCACCTGCAGGAAGGACTCTGGGAAAACCGTCGTTCCCCGGGAATCAGAACTGCCGTGACTGTGGCAGGAGGTATGGGAACAGCCCTTGCCCAAGGAAGACTGGAGGCTGCTTTGGATGTGCCAGACAGGGCATATTCTGAGGAACTGCCTGAGAAGAGGTCTGAGACCCCCGTTCCAGCCGCATCAGCAGCCGCCGATGGTAAATGCTCCTCAGGGGAATCAGGACCGTCCACCTGCTCAAGGACGAGCTTATGCAGTGGCGCGAAAGGACGCTGAAAACGCGCCAGGGGTGATCACAGGTACCGTCTCTCTCTGTGGTCATGCTGCTTATGCTTTGTTTGATCCGGGAGCGTCGCACTCCTTCGTATCTGCACGTTTTGCTGAGTTATCTGGGATGAACGTTAAGCCGTTGAATGTGACCTTGCATGTAACCACCCCGTTAAAAGATAGTGATTGTTGCGTTAGGATGTAAGGGGTGTAAGTTAGTTCAGGGCAATAGAGAGGAAGAGATCGATTTAGCTGTTTTACCTATGTATGATTTCGACGTAATTGTTGGCATGGATTGGTTGGTTAGACATGGGGCAGTGATAGACTGTGGTAGGAGTATGGTACAGCTAAACCCAGTAGGTCACCCTGGGTATGAATTTAGGGGAAATCGAGGAGGAACGTCGATTCCTTGGATTTCGTCGTTAGAAGCGACTAAACTGTTGGACGAGGGTTGTCTGGGATTTTTAGCGTCATTGTCAGATTCGACTACTCAAGAGGTGAAGTTGGAGGAAGTGCCAGTAGTGAGAGAGTACCCAAACGTGTTTCCTCAAGAACTGCCTGGCTTGCCACCAGAGCGTGACGTAGAGTTTGTGATTGAATTGGCACCTGGAACAGAGTCGATCTCAAAAGCGCCGTACAGAATGTCGTTGTCTGAGTTAAAAGAGTTGAAGGTACAGATGCAAGAGCTTTTGGATAAAGGATTTATCCGCCCCAGTGCTTCGCCATGGGGAGCTCCAGTGCTGTTTGTTAAGAAGAAAGATGGATCGCTAAGACTGTGCATCGACTACAGACAGCTGAACCAAGTGACGATCAAGAATAAGTATCCTCTGCCAAGGATTGATGACCTGTTTGATCAGCTTCAAGGAGCATGCGTGTTCTCCAAGATAGACCTAAGGACAGGCTATCACCAATTGAGGATTAAGAAGGAGGACGTGCCTAAGACTGCCTTTAGGACGAGGTATGGGCACTACGAGTTCACAGTTATGCCGTTTGGATTGACGAACGCCCCAGCAGCATTTATGGACATGATGAATCGAGTGTTTAAGGAGTTTCTGGATCAGTTCGTGATAGTCTTCATTGATGACATATTGGTGTATTCGAAGAGTTCTGAGGACCACGAGGAACACTTGAGGATCGTCCTGCAGACATTAAGGGAACATTCGCTGTACGCGAAGTTTAGTAAGTGTGAGTTCTGGCTGAGCAGCGTGGCGTTTCTTGGTCATATAGTATCTGGAGAAGGAATATCGGTGGATCCATCTAAGATTGAAGTCGTGGAGAAGTGGCCGAGGCCAACATCTGTGACTGAAGTACGAAGTTTTCTTGGATTGGCCGGGTATTACAAACGCTTTGTGGAAAGGTTCTCGGTGTTAGCGTCTCCTCTGACCCATTTGTTGAAGAAGGAAACAAGGTTTGAATGGACCGAGAGGTGCGAGGAAAGTTTTCAGGAGTTGAAGGATCGATTAACTTCCGCACCAGTGTTGACCATCCCATCTGGACCTGGAGGGTTTGAGATATACAGCGATGTGTCATTAAGAGGACTGGGATGCGTCTTGATGCAGCATGGACGAGTAGTAGCTTATGCATATCGACAGCTGAGGCCACATGAGATGAATTACCCGACGCACGACCTGGGGTTAGCCGCCATAGTGTTCGCGTTAAAGATTTGGAGGCATTACCTGGTGGGAGAGAAATTTCAGATCTACACTGATCATCAGAGTTTGAAGTATCTGTTTTCGCAGAAAGAACTGAATATGAGGCAGCGTCGTTGGATGGAGCTGTTGAAGGACTACGACTGCGATATTTTGTACCATCCAGGAAAGGCGAATAAAGTGGCGGATGCTCTGAGTAGGAAGTCGAGCATTGCGCATATGATGGTCAAGGAATGGACATTACTGGAGGAAATCAGAGATTCTGAGTTCAAGGTCGAGGTAGGAAACCTCTCGAGTCTGATGGCTACGTTGCAGATCGAACCAGAGATTCAGCTAAGGATCAAGGAGTTACAGCCTACGGACCCAGACATTCAGAAGATTGTAGCGATGAATGCAGATGAGAGGAAGGCTGAGTTCCAAGTAACTGCTGATGGAAGATTGAAGTTTAGAGGACGTTTGTGCGTGCCAAGCGATGAAGAGCTGAAGGAAAGGATTTTGTCTGAGGCTCATAGAAGTAACTACAGTATTCATCCAGGGAGTACGAAGATGTATCAAAATTTGCGTCAGCATTATTGGTGGAATGGAATGAAGGTGGATGTGGCTAAGCATGTAGCTAAGTGTCTGACGTGCCAACAGGTAAAGGCACAGCATTGCAAGCCTGGAGGATTATTGCAACCATTGGAAATCCCAGAGTGGAAATGGGAGCATGTCACTATGGATTTTGTGACAGGATTGCTGTAACAGTCTGAAAATTCGACCCAAATACCGGAATTTCTAAAGGAATGGAAACACTTCGTTAATACACTCTGATCGACGCTCACTCAGGATTAGCTACCCTGAGTTGACCAACCGAAGGGGAAAGGCTACCTGGGGAGAATTTTCCAAACAGCCGCCCGTTGGTCCGAGACAGAGACGGAGTCGTTATTTAATGAAATTGACCACGAAATGAAATCCGACTTCGGACAATCGAATTAGTAAGACAAACACAATTAAGAAATAAAGTCAGTTTCAGAAATGTCGCCAGAAGGGCAGACAGCCGGTGTACGTCGAGAAGCAAGACGTCAATGGAAAATTACCGAAATGCCCCCGGTAAATGCTCAGTCCTTAGGATTATTAGAATTAGGATTTTTGAGAGTAGGTTCGATAAATCGAAATCAAATCCTGTCTGAAATTCGTTCGCGCTCGAGACCCGATCGGTGCATTTGGCACGCAAATCGAGGCAAGTCAAATCAGTTGTCAAATCAATCGATGTCTTGTCAATCAATCAATCAAATCCATCGGTCAATCATGGCACAATTTCCAAGGCAATCCATCAAGTCAATGTCAAGTACACATGTCTTGTAAAATTCAAATCAAGGTCACTATTCACTTACTATTCACCTCACCTAACACACTACCCCCTCTCACTTAAGTCTCTTCTCTCTCTCTCCTCCCTCATTCTCTCATTTTCGGCCACCCTCCTCTCTCCCCCTCTCCCGAAATCTCTCTCAACTCTCTCGGTTCTCTCCCTCCCCCGTCGGCCACCGTCGCCCGCCTCAAGCCGCCATCTTCCTCCGTCGTCACCACCTCAAGCCGCCACCGTCGTCGTCATCAATCACCTTCGTTCGGCCACCGCCGGCCACCACCGTCCACGAACGCACTTTGGCCGTGAACCACATTCGGCCGTTCCTCGCTCCGTCGTCCGTCGTTGTTGATTTCGGTCCAACTAAGGTAAGCTTCACTACTAACTCTAGCTTAGGTTAGTCGTATATGCATGTAAGAGGACAAATTAGGGGCTGGTTAGGCTTGATATGAGGCTAAGATGAGATTAATGTGCAACTTACCTTAGGCTATCTTGTGGGAATCTTGTTTGGGCCGTATGAGGGGGCTGGTAGTTCACGAATTGGGCTGGAAAAATGTGAATGTGGGCTGTGAGGGATGGCTTAGGCGTGTGATGGAGAGGCCGTGGGGTGTTAATGGGCTTAGAGGGCTCAAATTGCACTAATTTGATCAAAAACAAGCTATCGGGCCAAGATACAACTATTGGGCTTGCTTATGGACGAGATTAACAAACAAAAAGGGGCTTGAACACATGATTAATGTGCTGTGTTGTTGGGTTTAGGCGTGTATTTAATGGGCCAAAGGGGACTAATGGGCTTGGAAGCTTTAAAATCAAGTAATTGGGCCAGAACTAATCAACATGGGCCTAATCTAGCTAGTGGGCCACTAATGGACGAAAACCCACTTAAATTGGGCCTAAATTAAGTCCATGAAAATTAAAGAATGAAACCCAAAAATGTATATGGGCTTGGGTACTCAAATTGGGCCTAAAATAATGAATATGGGCTTGAATAGTAAACCTTTAGAAATGGGCTTGGGCCTTGCACGAAATTAATAAAATAATAGGCCCAACCCATATGAATTAATTTAAGAATTAATTATTGGACCTCAACTATTGAAGTGGGCCTTAGGCCCAGTCGAACTTAGCTTGATTAATTAGAGGTTCTTAATTAGATTAGACCTTGGTTTATATGGGTTTGATTAACGAGTTGCCCTTGAGTAAGTGATGACAATGGCAGACTCTTGTATGAGATGTAAGGCGAATTTAGATGATCGAGACTTTGAAAGTAGAGGCCTACGACCCATGTCTGTTTGGTTGATGAACGTGAGGTTCACTGATCGATTGAATGATGTGCTCTACTCCTGCACTTGTATTTATTTGCATGCATGCTCTGTGTTGAGTTATTGACGTGATCATCTAGGCCCTGCATACATTCAGAGCATTGCATGAGTTACTGGGAATGTGACATGAGATTGTGCCCTGAGGGGAAGTGGAGAGAAAAGGGAGACCAACGTAAGGCGTCAGAAACGCAGTGTGGTACGGGCCTATGTGGCACCGAGAATTATGCCGTGTGGCACTGTTGGTAGCGCCCTGATGGGAGATGGAGAGAAAAGGGAGGCCAGCATAAGGCGTCCGAGACGCAGCGTGGCATGCCGTGTGGCACCGTTGGTAGAGTCCTGATGGGAATTGGAGTGATAGGCGGGCTGATCCATGGGATCTGTGATGGCCGTTTGAGGCCTGTGGCATTTGCATAATGTTATTTCCGATTGTTGATATTGCCCGTCTGTATTGCATGAATTGTTGTGACGAAACTCGTATTGGCTATATGAGGCATGATGATAACTAGGGAGATCGAGAGCGTTGGACTCCGAGTACCAAACCCTAGTTACTAGTTAGGATCGACCCCACTCGTATATCCTACCCTACGCTAGGATTAGTGGTGAGCTTGCTGAGTCCTCGACTCACTGGCGTTGGTTGCCACCTTTTTCAGATCCAGGTCGCCAGTGATGGATGCGCCACCGATGCTTTTTGGTCTGCCGATCCAGATGGACACCCAGGTTACCCTCCATTTTGATATGCACGCTACCCTGTGGCATAGGCACGTGACGACCGTACTCGTAGATCAGGGAGGTCCGTATTTAGTGCCCCATAGATTCGAGGCTTGGTTTAGAGAGGGCCTACATGGCTTTGAGGGACCCCAGAGAGATTCCCCGATTCCCATGGAGGAGGACCCGTTTTGGCTCCAGCCTGCAGAATATGGAGGCCAGGTGATCGACCCCGACCCGAAGCAGGAGTTGCCGTCTCCAGGGCGCTCCGAGATAGATGGCCACGAGGAGGGCGATGCGATGGATACCGAGGAGGAGGATCCAGAGGAGGACCCTGTGGAGGATTCCGACGAGGAGGACTGAGTTATGGCAGAATCCCGATGTTTTGAGGATTAGTAGAGCGTAGGATGATCTACAGCTAGTGGTTTTCTTTTGGTAGTCTGTACCTAACGCTAATCGTATTTATGAAATGTTGTTTATGTTAATCTTGTCCATGCTACCCCTTTGCTATGTATGCTTGTGTGTATGGATAGGAGGCACGCTTCCGCTGGTATGAGAATTTGGCGCAAGTTGCGTCGTCTGGTCGCGACGAAGAGAAAGTATCCCTGGGCCGTCGCTTATCGTGAACCAAGCGAATGCGAGGTGTATCTTCCGCAGGAACGGGATGCCGCGATCCCGAGAAGGGATCCGGGGCGTGACATCACCGTTCGAGTGGTATCAGAGCAAGGTCAGCTCGATACGAGACCGTTCGAGGTTTGGAGTGATAAGGCTGATGATTTTGGGGTAGTTAGTTAGACAGACCCTAGACCTAAGGATTAGGAAGGGTAGAATGCATGATTTGATTGGCGCATGTGATTGCTTAGCGGAATTGATTGTCTAGAGTAACCTTGGGATAAGGTATTTCATGCTAAGCTGCAGGTGCGTCAGGACCAGAGGTAAGGTTCTATGGCAGAGCCCCATGAGTTGGGCGCTTGAATGCTGATTGCTGAATGTTAGTCAGTGAGGTATTGCATGTGATTGTATGCCTAGTCGGCTGTCGCGCGCTGCTTGACCATCATGCATTGCATGATTTCTGCACCGAAAGCAAAATGGTTTAGAAATGGAAAATCATTGTTGAAAAAGGAGATTTGGATTTTGAAAGAAATGCATGCATTCATGTTGTTGGATTTGGTGACCGTCAGCCTGGTATGGGACAGGATTGACGGGACGTCTAAAAACTGTGATGAAGCGTGGTATGGGACACGTGGAGTGGGATTCTCTTTGTCTATGAATTTCTTAGGACAACTGTTCGCACCAAGAAACGATGAGGGCGGGGAGTGGTCGCCGGGGCAAAGACCTGATCAAGGAAGCGGCTCCCGACAGGCTTCTAGTTGAGGTTGCGAACAGAGTGGCCTGGGTTATGCATTTGCAGGGTTGAGTCTAGATGTCGACCGGGTTCAATTGCATTTAAGCTGCAGCGATTATTTACATGCATATACATGTCAGTGGACGCGACAGTAGACGAAAGCTTGGTTGCTAGATTTAGAGTTCCGGATTCCTGAATGGGAATTTCGTTGTTTTAGGTGTGAGTGTTAGCAAGGATGAGCAATAGGGGCAGAAGACCGACTGCTGGTGCATCGAGCTCGAGGGCTCCTGAGTCTGAAGGGGACCCTAGGATCGAAGAGATGATGAGGGTCATGACTGAAGTGAGTAACCTGATGGCTAGGCAAGCTACTGAGAGAGCTGCCACTGTTGCCCAAGCAGCTGAGGCCGCCTTGGCCGCTGCGAATGGTGCCAATGGAGGCAATGGGCATGGAAATGGAGGACGTCAGACTCATCATATGGTGGAGCAGTTTCTGAAGTTGCAGCCGTCGAGGTTTGATGGCAGTGGTGGTCCAGAAGTAGCTGCCTTGTGGATCGAACAGCTTGAGAAGGCTTTTACTGTTCTGGGTTGCACCGACGAGGAAAAGGTTTCGCTGGCAACTTATCAGCTTCAAGGGACTGCAGATGACTGGTGGAAGGCCACCAGAGGACGAGTCTTTCCGGATGGTATGAGGCCGAGCTGGACCGCCTTCTATACAGCATTCAATAGCAAGTATTTCTCTGAGGCAGCCCAGGAAAGGAAGATGGAAGAGTTCATCAGGCTCCGTCAAGGATCACTGACTGTGGACCAGTATGAGGGTGAATTTGCCAGGCTGTCCAAGTTCGCACGAAGGCTGATTGACGACCCATGGGACAAGGCCAGGAGATTCAGGGAAGGATTGAGGCCTGAGTTGAAGAGTATGATCATCGCCACTGGGCTGAGGGACTACAATGAGATTTATGAGCGAGCACTGGCGATAGAGCGGGATCTGCAAGAAAAGACCGCCGCATCTGGGTCGCGGTTCGTGCCAAGAGGGAACTTCAGAGACTTTGGCAAGAGGCCAATGAAGGACAACCGCAGGTTCGTTCCACCTGCAAGGAGAACCCTGGGAAAACCATCGTTCTCTGGGAATCAGGTCTGCCGTGACTGTGGCAGGAGGCATGGGAACAGCCCTTGCCCAAGGAAAACTGGAGGCTGCTTTGGATGTGGCCAAACGAGGCATATTCTGAGGAACTGCCCGAGGAAGGGTCAAAGACCCCCGTTCCAGCACCAACAACAGCAACAGCCACAGATGGTGAATGCTCTGCAAGGAAACCAGAACCGTCCGCCTGCTCAGGGACGAGTATATGCAATGGCGCGCAAGGACACTGAGAATGCGCCGGGGGTGATCACAGGTACCGTTTCTCTTTGTGGTCATACCGCTTATGCCTTGTTTGATCCGGGAGCGTCGCACTCTTTCGTATCTACACGTTTTGTTGAGTTGTCTGGGATGAATGTTAAGCCGTTGGATGTGACCTTGCATGTAACCACCCCGTTGAAGGATAGAGTAGTTGTTGCGTTAGGGTGTAAGGGGTGTAAGTTAGCTCTGGGCGATAGGCAAGAAGAAATTGACTTAGCTGTTCTGTCCATGTATGATTTTGATGTGATTGTTGGCATGGATTGGCTAGTTAGGCATGGTGCAGTGGTAGACTGTAGTAGGAGTATCATACAGCTAAACCCAGTAGGCCACCCTGGGTATGAATTTAAGGGAAATCGTGGAGGAACGTCGATTCCTTGGATCTCATCTTTAGAAGCGACCAAGTTAATGGATGAAGGTTGCCTGGGATTTTTGGCATCAGTGTTGGATTCGACTGCTCAAGAAATGAAGTTAGAGGAAGTGCCTGTAGTGAGTGAGTATCCGGATGTATTTCCTCAAGAGTTGCCTGGATTGCCACCTGAGCGTGAGGTAGAATTCGTGATTGAACTGGCACCTGGAACAGAGCCGATCTCGAAAGCATCGTATAGGATGTCGTTGTCGGAGTTGAAGGAGTTGAAGGTACAGATGCAAGAGCTTTTGGATAAAGGATTTATCCGCCCCAGTGCTTCACCATGGGGAACTCCGGTGCTGTTTGTTAAGAAGAAAGATGGATCGCTAAGATTGTGCATCGACTACAGACAGCTGAACCAAGTGACGATCAAGAACAAGTATCCTCTGCCAAGGATTGATGACCTGTTTGACCAACTTCAAGGCGCATGTGTGTTCTCCAAGATAGACCTAAGGACAGGCTATCACCAATTGAGGATTAAGAAGGAGGACGTGCCCAAGACTGCCTTTCGGACGAGGTATGGGCACTACGAGTTCACAGTTATGCCGTTTGGATTGACGAACGCCCCAGCAGCATTTATGGATATGATGAATCGAGTGTTCAAGGAGTTTCTGGATCAGTTCGTGATAGTCTTCATTGATGACATTTTGGTGTATTCGAAGAGCTCTGAGGACCACGAGGAACACCTAAGAATTGTCCTGCAGACGCTAAGGGAACACTCGCTGTATGCGAAGTTTAGTAAGTGTGAGTTTTGGTTAAGCAGAGTGGCGTTTCTTGGTCATATAGTATCTGGAGAAGGAATATCAGTGGACCCATCTAAGATTGAAGCAGTGGAGAAATGGCCGAGACCTACGACCGTGACGGAAGTGCGAAGTTTCCTTGGATTGGCTGGGTATTATAGACGCTTCGTGGAAAGATTCTCTGTGATAGCGTCTCCTCTGACGCGTTTGTTGAAGAAGGAAACAAAGTTTCAATGGACTGAGAAATGCGATGAGAGTTTTCAGGAGTTGAAGGATCGATTGACGTCCGCACCAGTGTTGACCATCCCATCTGGACCAGGAGGATTTGAGATATACAGCGATGCGTCATTAAGAGGATTGGGGTGTGTCTTGATGCAGCATGGACGAGTAGTAGCTTATGCCTCTAGGCAGCTGAGGCCGCATGAGACGAATTACCCGACGCACGACTTGGAGTTAGCTGCGATTGTCTTTGCATTGAAGATTTGGAGGCATTATCTGGTGGGAGAGAAATTCCAGATTTTTACGGACCATCAGAGTTTGAAGTATCTGTTCTCGCAGAAGGAGCTGAATATGAGGCAGCGTCGTTGGATGGAGTTGTTGAAGGACTACGACTGCGATATTTTGTACCATCCAGGAAAGGCGAATAAAGTGGCAGATGCTCTGAGTAGGAAGTCGAGCATTGCGCATATGATGGTCAAGGAGTGGACATTACTGGAGGAAATCAGAGATTCTGAGTTCAAGGTCGAGGTAGGAAACCTCTCGAGTCTGATGGCTACGTTGCAGATCGAAACAGAGATTCAGCTAAGAATCAAGGAGATGCAATCTACGGACCCGGACATTCAGAAGATTGTGGCGATGAATGCAGACGAGAGGACGGCCGAGTTCCAAGTGACTGCTGACGGAATATTGAAGTTTAGAGGACGTCTGTGCGTGCCTAATGACGAGGCGCTAAAGGAAAAGATTTTGTCCGAGGCACACAGAAGTAACTACAGTATTCATCCAGGGAGTACTAAGATGTATCAGAATTTGCGTCGTCAGCACTATTGGTGGAATGGAATGAAGGTGGATGTGGCTAAGCATGTAGCTAAGTGTCTGACGTGTCAACAGGTAAAGGCACATCATTGCAAGCCTGGATGATTATTGCAACCATTGGAAATCCCAGAGTGGAAATGGGAGCATGTCACTATGGATTTTGTGACAGGATTGCCAAGAAGTCAGAGAGCCAATGATTCGATTTGGGTAATAGTGGACAGACTGACGAAATCAGCTCATTTCATTGCAGTACGAAAGGACTCTACCTTGGAAAAGTTGGCTGAATTGTACGTGAGGCAGATAGTGAGATTGCATGGGGTACCAGTAAGTATTGTATCAGACAGAGATCCTCGCTTCACCGCTACATTTTGGAAGAGTCTACAGGGTGCGCTGGGAACAGAGTTAAGATTCAGTACAGCTTACCACCCTCAGACCGATGGTCAGTCGGAAAGGACGATACAGACTTTGGAAGACATGCTGAGAGCTTGTGTGATTGATTTCAAAGGAGGCTGGGAAGAGCAGTTGCATTTGGTGGAATTCGCCTACAACAACAGTTACCAGCAGAGTATCAGGATGGCACCATTTGAGGCACTGTATGGAAGGGCCTGTAGAACGCCAATCTGTTGGGACGAAGTTGGTGAGAAAAGTATAACAGGCCCAGAATTAGTGCAGCAGTCAGTTGAGGCAGTCAGAGTGATCAGAGACAGATTGAGGACTGCGCAGAGTAGGCAGAAGAGTTATGCAGACAAGAGACGTAAGCCATTGGAATTCCAAGTTGGAGATCATGTGTTTCTGAAGGTGTCGCCGATGCGAGGACTATCTCGGTTTGGCAAGAAAGGAAAGTTGAGTCCAAGATTTGTTGGGCCATTCGAGATCCTGGAGAAGATCGGGACACTGGCTTATCGTCTAGCATTGCCGCCGAACTTATCGCAGATTCATAATGTGTTTCATGTTTCAATACTTCGAAAGTACGAGCCGGACCCTGGCCATATACTCGATCATGAAGTCATTGAAATGGATGACCGCGTCTCATACGTGGAAAGGCCAGTAAGGATTGAAGATCGTAAGGAGCAAGTCTTAAGGAATAAGACGATTCCGCTGGTCAAGGTTATCTGGGAACACCACGGGACTGAAGGAGCGACTTGGGAAAGCGAGGACGAAATGAAGAAGAAGTATCCGTACCTGTTTGAGTAAATCGATGTAATCTCCATTTTTGTTGTAAGGATTGGTGGATGTAAATTTCGAGGACGAAATTTTTATAGGGAGGGAAGAATTGTGACAGTCTGAAAATTCGACCCGATTATCGGAAATTCTAAATGAATGAAAATACTTTGTTAATACACTCTGATCGACGCTCACTCAGGATTAGCTACCCTGAGTTGACCAACCGAAGGGGAAAGGCTACCTGGGAAGAATTTTCCCAAACAGCCGCCCGTTGGTCCGAGACAGAGACAGAGTCGTTATTTAATGAAATTGACCACGAAATGAAATCCGACTTCGGACAATCGAATTAGTAAGACAAACATAATTACGAAATAAAGTCAGTTTCAGAAATGTCGCCAGAAGGGCAGACAGCCGATGTACATCGAGAAGCAAGACGTCAATGGAAAATTACCGAAATGCCCCCGGTAAATGCTCAGTCCTTAGGATTAATAGAATTAGGATTTTTGAGAGTAGGTTCGACTAATCGAAATCAAATCCTGTCTGAAATTCGTTCGCGCTCGAGACCCGATCGGTGCATTTGGCACGCAAATCGAGGCAAGTCAAATCAGTTGTCAAATCAATCGATGTCTTGTCAATAAATCAATCAAATCCATCGGTCAATCATGGCACAATTTCCAAGGCAATCCATCAAGTCAATGTCAAGTACACATGTCTTGTAAAATTCAAATCAAGGTCACTATTCACTTACTATTCACCTCACCTAACACACTACCCCCTCTCACTTAAGTCTCTTCTCTCTCTCTCCTCCCTCATTCTCTCATTTTCGGCCACCCTCCTCTCTCCCCCTCTCCCGAAATCTCTCTCAACTCTCTCGGTTCTCTCCCTCCCCCGTCGGCCACCGTCGCCCGCCTCAAGCCGCCATCTTCCTCCGTCGTCACCACCTCGAGCCGCCACCGTCGTCGTCATTAATCACCTTCATTCGACCACCGCCGGCCACCACCGTCCACGAACGCACTTTGGCCGTGAACCACATTCGGCCGTTCCTCGCTCCGTCGTCCGTCATTGTAGATTTCGGTCCAACTAAGGTAAGCTTCACTACTAACTCTAGCTTAGGTTAGTCGTATATGCATGTAAGAGGACAAATTAGGGGTTGGTTAGGCTTGATATGAGGCTAAGATGAGATTAATGTGCAACTTACCTTAGGCTATCTTGTGGGAATCTTGTTTGGGCCGTATGAGGGGGCCGGTAGTTCGCGAATTGGGCTGGAAAAATGTGAATGTGGGCTGTGAGGGATGGCTTAGGTGTGTGATGGAGAGGCCGTGGGGTGTTAATGGGCTTAGAGGGCTCAAATTGCACTAATTTGATCAAAAACAAGCTATCGGGCCAAGATACAACTATTGGGCTTGCTTATGGACGAGATTAACAATCAAAAAGGGGCTTGAACACATGATTAATGTGCTGTGTTGTTGGGTTTAGGCGTGTATTTAATGGGCCAAAGGGGACTAATGGGCTTGGAAGCTTTAAAATCAAGTAATTGGGCCAGAACTAATCAACATGGGCCTAATCTAGCTAGTGGGCCACTAATGGACGAAAACCCACTTAAATTGGGCCTAAATTAAATCCACGAACATTAAAGAATGAAACCCAAAAATGTATATGGACTTGAGTATTTGAATTGGGCCTAAAACAATGAATATGGGCTTGAATAGTAAACCCTTAGAAATGGGCTTGGGCCTCGCACGAAATTAATAAAATAATAGGCCCAACCCATATGAATTAAATTAAGAATTAATCATTGGACCTCAACTATTGAAGTGGGCCTTAGGCCCAGTCGAACTTAGCTTGATTAATTAGAGGTTCTTACTTAGATTAGACCTTGGTTTATATGGGTTTGATTAACGAGTTGCCCTTGAGTAAGTGATGACAATGACAGACTCTTGTATGAGATGTAAGGCGAATTTAGATGATCGAGACTTTGAAAGTAGAGGCCTACGATCCATGTCTGTTTGGTTGATGAACGAGAGGTTCACTGATCGATTGAATGATGTGCCCTACTCCTGCACTTGTATTCATTGGCATGCATGCTCTGTGTTGAATTATTGATGTGATCATCTGGGCCCTGCATACATTCAGAGCATTGCATGAGTCACTGGGAATGTGACGTGAGATTGTGCCCTGAGGGGAAGTGGAGAGAAAAGGGAGACCAACGTAAGGCGTCAGAAACGCAGTGTGGTACGGGCCTATGTGGCACCGAGAATTATGCCGTGTGGCACTGTTGGTAGCGCCCTGATGGGAGATAGAGAGAAAAGGGAGGCCAGCATAAGGCGTCCGAGACGCAGCGTGGCATGCCGTGTGGCACCGTTGGTAGAGCCCTGATGGGAATTGGAGTGATAGGCGGGCTGATCCATGGGATCTGTGATGGCCGTTTGAGGCCTGTGGCATTTGCATAATGTTATTTCCGATTGTTGATATTGCCCGTCTGTATTGCATGAATTGTTGTGACGAAACTCGTATTGGCTATATGAGGCATGATGATAACTGGGGAGATCGAGAGCGTTGGACTCCGAGTACCAAACCCTAGTTACTAGTTAGGACCGACCCCACTCGTATATCCTACCCTACGCTAGGATTAGTGGTGAGCTTGCTGAGTCCTCGACTCACTGGCGTTGGTTGCCACCTTTTTCAGATCCAGGTCGCCAGTGATGGATGCGCCACCGATGCTTTTTGGTCTGCCGATCCAGATGGACACCCAGGTTACCCTCCATTTTGATATGCACGCTACCCTGTGGCATAGGCACGTGACGACCGTACTCGTAGATCAGGGAGGTCCGTATTTAGTGCCCCATAGATTCGAGGCTTGGTTTAGAGAGGGCCTACATGGCTTTGAGGGACCCCAGAGAGATTCCCCGATTCCCATGGAGGAGGACCCGTTTTGGCTCCAGCCTGCAGAATATGGAGGCCAGGTGATCGACCCCGACCCGAAGCAGGAGTTGCCGTCTCCAGGGCGCTCCGAGATAGATGGCCACGAGGAGGGCGATGCGATGGATACCGAGGAGGAGGATCCAGAGGAGGACCCTGTGGAGGATTCCGACGAGGAGGACTGAGTTATGGCAGAATCCCGATGTTTTGAGGATTAGTAGAGCGTAGGATGATCTACAGCTAGTGGTTTTCTTTTGGTAGTCTGTACCTAACGCTAATCGTATTTATGAAATGTTGTTTATGTTTATCTTGTCCATGCTACCCCTTTGCTATGTATGCTTGTGTGTATGGATAGGAGGCACGCTTTCGCAGGTATGAGAATTTGGCGCAAGTTGCGTCGTCTGGTCGCGACGAAGAGAAAGTATCCCTGGGCCGTCGCTTATCGTGAACCAGGCGAGCGCGAGGTGTATCTTCCGCAGGAACGGGATGCCGCGTTCCCGAGAAGGGATCCGAGGCGTGACAAGGATTGCCAAGAAGTCAGAGAGGCAATGATTCGATGTGGGTAATAGTGGACAGACTGACGAAATCAGCTCATTTCATTGCAGTACGAAAGGACTCGACCTTAGAGAAGTTGGCTGAATTGTACGTGAGGCAAATCGTGAGGTTGCATGGGGTACCAGTAAGTATCGTATCAGACAGAGATCCTCGTTTTACAGCTATGTTTTGGAAGAGTTTGCAGGGTGCTTTGGGAACCGAGTTGAGATTCAGTACAGCCTATCATCCTCAGACAGACGGTCAGTCGGAAAGGACTATACAGACTTTGGAGGACATGTTGAGAGCTTGTGTGATTGATTTCAAAGGTGGTTGGGAAGAGCAGTTGCACTTGGTAGAATTTGCCTACAACAACAGCTATCAGCAGAGTATCAGAATGGCACCATTTGAGGCACTGTATGGAAGGGCCTGCAGAACTCCAATTTGCTGGGATGAGGTTGGTGAGAAAAGCATAACAGGCCCAGAATTAGTACAGCAGTCAGTCGAGGCAGTCAGAGTGATTAGAGACAGACTGAGGACCGCTCAGAGTAGACAGAAGAGCTATGCAGACAAGAGACGTAAGCCATTGGAATTTCAAGTTGGAGATCATGTCTTTCTGATGGTGTCGCCGATGCGAGGGCTATCTCGGTTTGGTAAGAAAGGAAAGCTTAGTCCAAGATTTGTTGGGCCATTTGAGATCCTGGAAAGGATCGGGACACTAGCTTATCGTCTAGCACTACCGCCGAACTTATCGCAGATTCACAACGTGTTTCATGTATCGATGCTTCGGAAGTACGAGCCAGACCCTGGCCATATACTCGATCATGAAGTCATTGAAATGGATGACCGCGTCTCGTATGTGGAAAGGCCAGTAAGGATTGAAGATCGTAAGGAGCAGGTCCTGAGGAATAAGACAATACCGCTGGTCAAGGTTATCTGGGAGCATCATGGGACTGAAGGAGCGACTTGGGAAAGTGAGAACGAGATGAAAAGGAAGTATCCGTATCTGTTTGATTTGCCAGTGTAATTTCTGTTGTTGTAAGGATTGGTGGATTGTAAATTTCGAGGACGAAATTTTTATAAGAAGGGAAGAATTGTGACAGTCTGAAAATTCGACCCGATTATCGGAAATTCTAAATGAATGGAAATACTTCGTTAATACACTCTGATCGACGCTCACTCAGGATTAGCTACCCTGAGATGACTAACCGAAGGGGAAGGGCTATCTGGGAAGAATTTTCCAAACAGCCGCCCGTTGGTCTGAGACAGAGACAGAGTCGTTATTTAATGAAATTGACCACAAAATGAAATCCGACCTTGGACAATCGAATCAGTAAGATAAACACAATTAAGAAATGAACTCAGTTTCAAAAATGTCGCCAGAAGGGCAGACAGCCGGTGTACGTCGTGAAGCAAGACGTGATTGGAAAATTACCGAAATGCCCCCGGTAAATGCTCAGTCCTTAGGATTAGTAGAATTAGGATTTTTGAGAGTAGATTCGATTAATCGAAATCAAATCTTGTCTGAAATTCGTTCGCGCTCGGGACCCGATCGGTGCATTTGGCACGCAAATCGAGACAAGTCAAATCAGTCGTCAAATCAATCGATGTCTTGTCAATCCATCAGTCAAATCCATCGGTCACATCATGGCACAATTTCTAAGAATGTCAACCCATCAATCCATCAAGTAAATCAAGTGTCATTCAAGCATAGTAAACATCATATCATTAACACTATTACCCCATTACCTACCCCACTAACCCATTTGAATTTGACTTAAGCCTTGCCCTCTCTCTCTCCTCCCTCACTCTCTCATTTTCGGCAACACCCTCACCTCTCTCTCCCTCCCGAAATCTCTCCCCCTCACGGTTTCTCCTTGGCCGCCGTCCGCCGCTCGGTCCCGTCGCCATCAGCCGCCTCCACCAGCCACGAACACGCCTAGGTGAGTCCCTCATGCCTTCTACTTGTTACCTTCTTGGCCTCAAGAGCCCTTAAGGTCCGACCGAACCTCATTCTCCTTCTCCTTCCTTGTGCCGTAGCCGTCCGCCGCCCATTCAGCCACCCACGTCGTCGTCATTCCTCACCGTCCGACCACTAGCCTCCGTCACCGACTCACCTCCATCTCGGTAAGCCTCCCATCTCACCCTCCTCTCATTTCAATGGCGGAATGCCACCGTTTAAGCCCCGGAACAGCCCCCTCTCCCCTTGGTTCTTCCGCCCGTTGTAAATGCCGAGGGCACACCGGCCAACCCAACTCCTCTCACCCGGTTCCATGACCATCCTAACGCTTGAAAATGTTGGTTTTAGGCCTCGAGGGTTCCGTGGGACCGCCGGTGCAGCCGCTCCCATCCACCCTTGCCGTGAGCTCCCTCGGCCACCGTGGGCCTCTTTCGTTGCCGTCGTCCGTCCCGCTCCAATAAGTAAGCTCTACCCCTAATCTTGGTTTAGGTTAGTAGTATATATTTGTGGAATGCCAATAGAGGCCGTTTTTTATGATTGTTAGAAGAGATTGCATGATTCAAGCGTAGGCAAGCAAGGTTATGTCAAGCGGTTGTGTATGAGGCTAAACCGAGAGCTTAGAGGCTTGTAGAGGGGCTGGAAATTTGTATACAAGGCTGTGGGAGTTCGGTTTGGGCGTGTATGGGGTGGCCGAAGTGTATTAGTGGGCTCGGGAAATTGAATAAGGCAAGTTGGGCTTAAAATAAGCTAACGGGCCTAAGATACCCTAATGGACTTGCTAATGGACATGATTAACAATCTGAATGGGCCTCGAAAACATGATTAGTGGGCTGATTTAGTGGGCTTAGGCGTGTGGTTTAATGGGCCAAAGTAAGGTGTTGGGCTTAGGAGCCTTTATTTTAATTAATTGGGCCAAAACTAAACTAATTGGGCCTAATCAAACCAATGGACCACTAATGGACGAAAATCCACTTAAATTGGGCCTAATTTATGTCCATGAATATTAAAGAATGAAACCCAAAAGTGTATATGGGCTTGGGTTATCAATTTGGGCCTAAAATAATGGAAATGAGCTTAAATAGTAATTCCATAAAAATGGGCTTGGGCCTCACACGAAATTAATAAAATAATAGGCCCAACCCATATGATTTAATTTAAGAATTTATTATTGGGCCTCAACTTTGAAGTGGGCCTTAGGCCCAGTCGAACTTAGCTCGATTAATTAAAGAACCTTAATTAGATTAGACCTTGGTTTATATGGGCTCGATTAATGGGTTGCCCTTGGGTAAGTAATGGTATGGTAGAATCTTGTATGAGATGTAAGGCGAACTTAGATGATCGAAACTTCGTGAGTAGAGGCATTTGATCTATGTCTGCTTGGCTCGATGAACATGAGATCGATTGAATGGCTGAATGACGTACTCTGCTCTTGCACTTATGTTTCTTGGCATGCATGCTCTGTGTTGAATTGTCGATGTGATCATTTGGGCCCCGCATACATTCAGAGTATTGCATGAGTCACCGATGATGTGACATGAGAATGTGCCCAAGATGGGGAAATGGAGAGAAAAGGGAGACCAACGTAAGGCGTCAGAAACGCCGTGTGGTATTTGCCGTGAGGCGCTGAGATTGAGCCCTGATGGGAATTGGAGTGATAGGTGGGCTGATCCGTGGTGTGACAGTCTGAAAATCCGACCCGATTATCGGCAATTCTAAATGAATGGAAATACTTCGTTAATACACTCTGATCGACGCTCACTCAGGATTAGCTACCCTGAGTTGACCAACCGAAGGGGAAAGGCTATCTGGGAAGAGTTTTCCAAACAGCCGCCCGTTGGTCTGAGACAGAGACAGAGTCGTTATTTAATGAAATTGACCACGAAATGAAATCCGACTTCGGACAATCGAATTAGTAAGACAAACACAATTAATAAATGAACTCAGTTTCAGAAATGTTGCCAAAAGGGCAGACAGTCGGTGTACGTCGTGAAGCAAGATGTGATTGGAAAATTACCGAAATGCCCCCGGTAAATGCTCAGTCCTTAGGATTAGTAGAATTAGGATTTTTGAGAGTAGATTCGATCAATCGAAATCAAATCTTGTCTGAAACTCGTTCGCGCTCGGGATCTGATCGGTGCATTTGGCACGCAAATCGAGGCAAGTCTAATCAGTTGTCAAATCAATCGACGTCTTGTCAATCAATCAGTCACATCATGGCACAATTTCCAAGACAAGTCAATCCATCAATCCATCCATCAACTTGTCAAGTACAAGTCACTTCCAAGTCACTATTCTAATACTATTTGGCCTACCTAACCCACTCACCACTTGAATTAAACTCCCTTCTCTCTCTCTCCTCTCCTTCATTTCTCCTTCTTTTTCCTCTCATTCTTCTCCTTCGTTCTCTTCTTCGGCCGCCCGTGGAGCACCGCCCGTCCGCCGCCCACGTCGCCGTCGTTTCCTCATCGTTCCGCCACCGTCCGGCCTCCACGACCATCACCCTCCACTCCCTTGCGTCGGTAAGCCTCTCTCCTCCCTTCTCCATGCTGTTTCATAGTTAGAAAACCACCTTGAGCCAGCCAAGTTCTCACCGTTGCTCTCTCTCTTTCTCGGCTAGCTCTTGCCGTCAACCTCACCGATCGCCGCTCGGCCTTGCCGCCACCACCAGCCCTTGTCCTCATTTTGGTAAGTCTCCTTAGCTCATCTCCCTTTGTGTTCCACGGCTTGAAGGCCCATGGGAAGCCCGAAACAGCCCCTCTTTCCCGTCGTTGTCTCATTTGTGTTTTGCACCAACTTGGACCCGAACCTGCCCTACCTTGTTCCCTTGCATTCCTCACGTTTTTGGCTTGATAAATGGTCGTCCTAGGACTCTTGGAGCCCCTGGAACAGCCCCCAAACAGCCGCCTCCCCTTCCCTTGCCGTGGACCACCATTCGGCCGTTCTTGCTCCGCCCTTCGTCGTCGTCGTTTCCAACCATCTCCGGTAAGCTCCACCCCTAACGTTGGCTTAGGTTAGATGTATACATGTTTGATGTAGTGCAAAGATGGTTAGTTGTGGTGACTAGACGCTAACGCATGTGATTAAGTATAATGCTCCCTAAGCTAATGTAATGGAAGGTGGTTTGGGCTGTATGAGTGGGCTGTCCATGATCGAATTAGGCTTCAAAATAGGTTGTGTGTGTCACGCCCCGAACCCCAATCGGGCACGCGGCATCCCGTTCATGCAAACGAATCTCATCACGCTTGTCCGGTTTACGATACACGACGGCCCAGGAAGTCTCTTCGTCGCAACCAGACGACACGTCCTTCATTAGTCTTGCGAACCTGCGGAAGCGTGCCTCCTAACCACATATACATGCATACGATACAAAGGGGTAGTACGACAATGGAATAACAACAACATCAATATATACCTTACAAAGGTGTTCGATACAGACCCCCAAAAGGAAATACATGACACGGTCCAAAATCCTACACTCGGTCATACGCCCATAATCTAAACTTGGCGTCTGGCAAATCACTCTTCCGGTCCTTCCTCATGTCCGTCATTCTCCCCGCGACCTAGATACGGCAGCTGCACTATCGGGTCTGGATCAACTACCTCACCTCCACAGTATAAGCAGTCTAAAATAACACGGGAGGTGCGGCCATCACAGCGGTTTGGGATCTGAAAAGAAGGCAATCACCGCCAGTGAGTCGAGGACTCAGCAAGCTCACCACTAATCCTAGCGTAGGATAGGGTATACTCGTGGGGTCGGTCCTATCCGGTAACTAGGGTGTAGGGTCCAAGGTTCAGACACTCTTAATTTTCCCTCGGTACCAGACCCCCAACGTATAAGCAAATGCCCTAAAGCATAGCAATGCATATCATATAACACAGATGGGCAATAACAGACAGTCAACCATGAATGCCACACGCAAACTGATCCAGGCCTCAACCGGCCATAACGGATCCCAGTGGATCATGCCCGCCTATCACTCCAATTCCCATCAGGGCTCATTCTCAGTGCCACACAGCAAACGCCACACTGCGTCTTAGACGCCTTACGCTGGCCTCCCTTTTCCCTCCATTTCCCATCAGGGCACATTCTCAGCCACTCGGCAAATACCATACTGCGTCTCGGATGCCTTACGTTGGCCTCCCTTTTCTCTCCATTTCCCCGCGTAACAACGCCTCTGGGGCTCCATCTCATGTCACATCTTTGGTGACTCATGCAATGCTCTCAATGTATGCAGGGCCCAAATGATTGCAAACAGCAATTCAGTCACAGAGCATGCATGCAATGGTACATAAATACAAGTACAGAGCACATCAAGAAATCATCAAAATAATCACGTGCTCGTCATGCCAGCCTATAATAGGTCTAGTGCCCCACATGTAACAGTCTGAAAATTCGGCCAAAATATCGGAATTTCTAAAGGAATGGAAACACTTCGTTAATACCCTATGATCGACGCTCACTCAGGATTAGCTACCCTGAGATGACCAACCGAAGGGGAAAGGCTAACTGGGGAGAATTTTCCAAACAGCCGCCCGTTGGTCTGAGATAGAGACAGAGTCGTAAATTAATGAAATTGACCACGAAATGAAATCCGACTTCGGAAAATCGAATTAGTAAGACAAACACAATTACGAAATAAAGTCAGTTTCAGAAATGTCGCCAGAAGGGCAGACAGCCGGTGTACGTCGAGAAGCAAGACGTCAATGGAAAATTACCGAAATGCCCCCGGTAAATGCTCAGTCCTTAGGATTAATAGAATTAGGATTTTTGAGAGTAGGTTCGACTAATCGAAATCAAATCCTGTCTGAAATTCGTTCGCGCTCGAGACCCGATCGGTGCATTTGGCACGCAAATCGAGGCAAGTCAAATCAGTTGTCAGATCAATCGATGTCTTGTCAATCAATCAATCAAATCCATCGGTCAATCATGGCACAATTTCCAAGGCAATCCATCAAGTCAATGTCAAGTACACATGTCTTGTAAAATTCAAATCAAGGTCACTATTCACTTATTATTCACCTCACCTAACACACTACCCCCTCTCACTTAAGTCTCTTCTCTCTCTCTCCTCCCTCATTCTCTCATTTTCGGCCACCCTCCTCTCTCCCCCTCTCCCGAAATCTCTCTCAACTCTCTCGATTCTCTCCCTCCCCTGTCGGCCACCGTCGCCCGCCTCAAGCCGCCATCTTCCTCCGTCGTCACCACCTCGAGGTAAGCCTCTTCTCCTCCTTACCTTGTTGTCCCATGGCCATGAGAGCCTCTTGAGACCGACCCTCAACCTCACCGTCTATCTCTCTCTCTCGGTGATCTTCGTGTAGCCGCCACCGTCGTCGTCATTAATCACCTTCGTTCGGCCACCGCCGGCCACCACCGTCCACGAACGCACTTTGGTAAGCCTTCTAACTCATCTCTCTCCCTTGTCCACCGCCCCTTAAAGCTTACCATTTGACCGAACCAACCCCAAACTTCCTTGTAGGCCGTGAACCACATTCGGCCGTTCCTCGCTCCGTCGTCCGTCGTTGTAGATTTCGGTCCAACTAAGGTAAGCTTCACTACTAACTCTAGCTTAGGTTAGTCGTATATGCATGTAAGAGGACAAATTAGGGGTTGGTTAGGCTTGATATGAGGCTAAGATGAGATTAATGTGCAACTTACCTTAGGCTATCTTGTGGGAATCTTGTTTGGGCCGTATGAGGGGGCCGGTAGTTCGCGAATTGGGCTGGAAAAATGCGAATGTGGGCTGTGAGGGATGGCTTAGGTGTGTGATGGAGAGGCCGTGGGGTGTTAATGGGCTTAGAGGGCTCAAATTGCACTAATTTGATCAAAAACAAGCTATCGGGCCAAGATACAACTATTGGGCTTGCTTATGGACGAGATTAACAATCAAAAAGGGGCTTGAACACATGATTAATGTGCTGTGTTGTTGGGTTTAGGCGTGTATTTAATGGGCCAAAGGGGACTAATGGGCTTGGAAGCTTTAAAATCAAGTAATTGGGCCAGAACTAATCAACATGGGCCTAATCTAGCTAGTGGGCCACTAATGGACGAAAACCCACTTAAATTGGGCCTAAATTAAGTCCATGAAAATTAAAGAATGAAACCCAAAAATGTATATGGACTTGAGTATTTGAATTGGGCCTAAAACAATGAATATGGGCTTGAATAGTAAACTTTTAGAAATAGGCTTGGGCCTTGCACGAAATTAATAAAATAATAGGCCCAACCCATATGAATTAATTTAATAATTAATTATTGGACCTCAATTATTGAAGTGGGCCTTAGGCCCAGTCGAACTTAGCTCGATTAATTAGAGGTTCTCAATTAGATTAGACCTTGGTTTATATGGGTTGATTAACGAGTTGCCCTTGGGTAAGTGATGGCATGGTAGATTCTTGTATGAAATGTAAGGCGAACTAGATGATCGAGACTTCGAAAGTAGAGGCCTACGATCCATGTCTGTTTGGTTGATGAACGTGAGGTTCACTGATCGATTGAATGATGTGCTCTACTCCTGCACTTGTATTTATTTGCATGCATGCTCTGTGTTGAGTTATTGATGTGATCATCTGGGCCCTGCATACATTCAGAGCATAGCATGAGTCACTGGGAATGTGACATGAGATTGTGCCCTGAGGGGAAGTGGAGAGAAAAGGGAGACCAACGTAAGGCGTCAGAAACGCAGTGTGGTACGGGCCTATGTGGCACTGAGAATTATGCCGTGTGGCACTGTTGGTAGTGCCCTGATGGGAGATAGAGAGAAAAGGGAGGCTAGCATAAGGCGTCCGAGACGCAGCGTGGCATGCCGTGTGGCATCGTTGGTAGAGCCCTGATGGGAATTGGAGTGATAGGCGGGCTGATCCATGGGATCTGTGATGGCCGTTTGAGGCCTGTGGCATTTGCATAATGTTATTTCCGATTGTTGATATGGCCCGTCTGTATTGCATGAATTGTTGTGACGAAACTCGTATTGGCTATATGAGGCATGATGATAACTGGGGAGATCGAGAGCGTTGGACTCCGAGTACCAAACCCTAGTTACTCGTTAGGACCGACCCCACTCGTATATCCTACCCTACGCTAGGATTAGTGGTGAGCTTGCTGAGTCCTCGACTCACTGGCGTTGGTTGCCACCTTTTTCAGATCCAGGTCGCTAGTGATGGATGCGCCACCGATGCTTTTTGGTCTGCCGATCCAGATGGACACCCAGGTTACCCTCCATTTTGATATGCACGCTACCCTGTGGCATAGGCACGTGACGACCGTACTCGTAGATCAGGGAGGTCCGTATTTAGTGCCCCATAGATTCGAGGCTTGGTTTAGAGAGGGCCTACATGGCTTTGAGGGACCCCAGAGAGATTCCCCGATTCCCATGGAGGAGGACCCGTTTTGGCTCCAGCCTGCAGAATATGGAGGCCAGGTGATCGACCCCGACCCGCAGCAGGAGTTGCCGTCTCCAGGGCGCTCCGAGATAGATGGCCACGAGGAGGGCGATGCAATGGATACCGAGGAGGAGGATCCAGAGGAGGACCCTGTGGAGGATTCCGACGAGGAGGATTGAGTTATGGCAGAATCCCGATGTTTTGAGGATTAGTAGAGCGTAGGATGATCTGTAGCTAGTGGTTTTCTTTTGGTAGTCTGTACCTAACGCTAATCGTATTTATGAAATGTTGTTTATGTTTATCTTGTCCATGCTACCCCTTTGCTATGTATGCTTGTGTGTATGGATAGGAGGCACGCTTCCGCAGGTATGAGAATTTGGCGCAAGTTGCGTCGTCTGGTCGCGACGAAGAGAAAGTATCCTTGGGCCGTCGTTTATCGTGAACCAGGCGAGCGCGAGGTGTATCTTCCGCAGGAACGGGATGCCGCGTTCCCGAGAAGGGATCCGGGGCGTGACATCACCGTTCGAGTGGTATCAGAGTAAGGTCAGCTCGATACGAGACCGTTCGAGGTTTGGAGTGATAAGGCTGATGATTTTGGGGTAGTTAGTTAGACAGACCCTAGACCTAAGGATTCGGAAGGGTAGAATGCATGATTTGATTGGCGCATGTGATTGCTTAGCGGAATTGATTGTCTAGAGTAACCTTGGGATAAGGTATTTCATGCTAAGCTGCACGTGCGTCAGGACCTGAGGTAAGGTTCTATGGCAGAGCCCCATGAGTTGGGCGCTTGAATGCTGATTGCTGAATGTTAGTCCGTGAGGTATTGCATGTGATTGTATGCCTAGTCGGCTGTCGCGCGCTGCTTGACCATCATGCATTGCATGATTTCTGCACCGAAAGCAAAATGGTTTAGAAATGGAAAATCATTGTTGAAAAAGGAGATTTGGATTTTGAAAGAAATGCATGCATTCATGTTGTTGGACTTGGTGACCGTCAGCCTGGTATGGGACAGGATTGACGGGACGTCTAAAAACTGTGATAAAGCGTGGCGTGGGACACGTGGAGTGGGATTCTCTTTGTCTATGAATTTCTTAGGACAACTGTTCGCACCAAGAAACGATGAGGGCGGGGAGTGGTCGCCGGGGCAAAGACCTGATCAAGGAAGCGGCTCCCGACTGGCTTCTAGTTGAGGTTGCGAACAGAGTGGCCTGGGTTATGCATTTGCAGGGTTGAGTCTAGATGTCGACCGGGTTCAACTGCATTTAAGCTGCAGCGATTATTTACATGCATATACATGTCAGTGGACGCGACAGTAGACGAAAGCTTGGTTGCTAGATTTAGAGTTCCGGATTCCTGAATGGGAATTTCGTTGTTTTAGGTGTGAGTGTTAGCAAGGATGAGCAATAGGGGCAGAAGACCGACTGCTGGTGCATCGAGCTCGAGGGCTCCTGAGTCTGAAGGGGACCCTAGGATCGAAGAGATGATGAGGGTCCCGACTGAAGTGAGTAACCTGATGGCTAGGCAAGCTGCTGAGAGAGCTGCCACTGTTGCCCAAGCAGCTGAGGCCGCCTTGGCCGCTGCAAATGGTGCCAATGGAGGCAATGGGCATGGAGATGGTGGACGTCAGACTCATCATATGGTGGGGCAATTTCTGAAATTGCAGCCGTCGAGGTTTGATGGCAGTGGTGGTCCAGAAGTAGCTGCCTTGTGGATCGAACAGCTTGAGAAGGCTTTTACTGTTCTGGGTTGCACCGATGAAGAGAAGGTGTCGTTGGCAACTTATCAGCTTCAAGGGACTGTAGATGACTGGTGGAAAGCCACCAGAGGACGAGTCTTTCCGGATGGTATGAGGCCGAGCTGGACCGCCTTCTGTACAGCATTCAATGGCAAGTATTTCTCTGAGGCAGCCCAGGAAAGGAAGATGGAAGAGTTCATCAAGCTCCGTCAAGGATCACTGACCGTGGACCAGTATGAAGGCGAATTTGCCAGGCTGTCCAAGTTCGCACGAAGACTGATTGACGACCCATGGGATAAGGCCAGGAGATTCAGGGAAGGATTGAGGCCCGAGTTGAAGAGCATGATCATCGCCACTGGGCTAAGGGACTACAATGAGATCTATGAGCGAGCCCTGGCGATAGAGCGGGATCTGCAAGAAAAGGCCGCCGCACCTGGGTCGCGGTTTGTGCCAAGAGGGAACTTTAGAGACTTTGGCAAAAGGCCAATGAAGGACAACCGCAGGTTCGTTCCACCTGCAAGGAGAACCATGGGAAAATCATCGTTCTCTGGGAATCAGGTCTACCGCGACTGTGGCAGGAGGCATGGGAACAGCCCTTGCCCGAGGAAAACTGGAGGCTGCTTTGGATGTGGCCAAACAGGGCATATTCTGAGGAACTGCCCGAGGAAAGGTCAGAGACCCCCGTTCCAGCAACAACAACAGCAACAGCCGCAGATGGTGAACGCTCCGCAAGGAAACCAGAACCGTCCGCCTACTCAGGGACGAGTATATGCAATGGCGCGCAAGGACACTGAGAATGCGCCAGGGGTGATCACAGGTACCGTTTCTCTCTGTGGTCATACCGCTTATGCCTTGTTTGATCCGGGAGCGTCGCACTCCTTCGTATCCGCACGTTTTGTTGAGTTGTCTGGGATGAATGTTAAGCCGTTGGATGTGACCTTGCATGTAACCACCCCGTTGAAGGATAGAGTAGTTGTTGCGTTAGGGTGTAAGGGGTGTAAGTTAGCTCTGGGCGATAGGCAAGAAGAAATTGACTTAGCTGTTCTGCCCATGTATGATTTTGATGTGATTGTTGGCATGGATTGGCTAGTTAGGCATGGTGCAGTGGTAGACTGTAGTAGGAGTATCATACAGCTAAACCCAGTAGGCCACCCTGGGTATGAATTTAAGGGAAATCGTGGAGGAACGTCGATTCCTTGGATCTCATCTTTAGAGGCGACCAAGTTAATGGATGAAGGTTGCCTGGGATTTTTGGCATCAGTATTAGATTCGTCTGCCCTAGAAATGAAGTTAGAAGAAGTGCCTGTAGTAAGTGAGTATCCAGATGTATTTCCTCAAGAGTTGCCTGGATTGCCACCTGAGCGTGAAGTAGAATTTATGATTGAATTGGCACCTGGAACGGAGCCGATCTCGAAAGCACCGTATAGGATGTCGTTATCGGAATTGAAGGAATTGAAGGTGCAAATGCAAGAGCTATTGGATAAAGGATTTATCCGCCCCAGTGCTTCACCATGGGGAGCTCCGGTGCTATTTGTTAAGAAAAAGGATGGATCACTAAGGCTGTGCATCGATTACAGACAGCTGAACCAAGTGACGATCAAGAATAAGTATCCTCTACCAAGGATTGATGACCTGTTCGACCAACTTCAAGGCGCTTGCGTGTTCTCCAAGATAGACCTAAGGACAGGCTATCACCAGCTAAGGATTAAGAAAGAGGATGTGCCTAAGACTGCTTTTAGGACGAGGTATGGGCACTATGAGTTCACCGTTATGCCGTTTGGATTGACAAATGCTCCAGCCGCATTTATGGATATGATGAATCGAGTGTTCAAGGAGTTTCTGGATCAGTTTGTGATAGTCTTCATTGATGACATATTAGTGTATTCGAAGAGTTCTGAGGACCACGAAGAACACTTAAGGATCGTCCTGCGAACGCTAAGGGAACACTCGCTGTACGCGAAGTTTAGTAAGTGGGAGTTCTGGCTGAGCAGAGTGGCGTTTCTTGGTCATATAGTATATGGAGAAGGGATATCAGTGGACCCATCTAAGATTGAAGCCGTAGAGAAATGGCCGAGACCTACGACCGTGACGGAAGTGCGAAGTTTCCTTGGATTGGCTGGGTATTATAGACGCTTCGTGGAAAGATTCTCTGTGATAGCGTCTCCTCTGACGCGTTTGTTGAAGAAGGAAACAAAGTTTCAATGGACTGAGAAATGCGAGGAGAGTTTTCAGGAGTTGAAGGATCGATTGACTTCCGCACCAGTCTTAACCATTCCGTCTGGACCAGGAGGATTTGAGATATACATCGATGCGTCAATAAGAGGATTGGGGTGTGTCTTGATGCAGCATGGACGAGTGGTAGCTTATACATCTCGACAGTTGAGGCCGCATGAGATGAATTACCCGACGCACGACTTGGAGTTAGCTGCGATTGTCTTTGCATTGAAGATTTGGAGGCATTATCTGGTGGGAGAGAAATTCCAGATTTTTACGGACCATCAGAGTTTGAAGTATCTGTTCTCGCAGAAGGAGCTGAATATGAGGCAGCGTCGTTGGATGGAGTTGTTGAAGGACTACGACTGCGATATTTTGTACCATCCAGGAAAGGCGAATAAGGTGGCAGATGCTCTGAGTAGGAAGTCGAGCATCGCGCATATGATGGTCAAGGAGTGGACATTACTGGAGGAAATTAGAGACTCTGAGTTTAAGATGGAGGTTGGAAGCCTCTCGAGTCTACTGGCTACCTTGCAGATCGAGCCAGAGATTCAGCTAAAGATCAAAGAGTTGCAGTCTACGGACCCCGAGATACAGAAGATTGTGTTAAGGAATGCAGAAGAGAGAAAGGCTGAGTTTCAAGTGACTGCTGACGGAACGTTGAAGTTTAGAGGACGTCTGTGCGTGCCTAATGACGGGGCGCTAAAAGAGAAGATTTTGTCTGAGGCGCACAGGAGTAACTACAGTATTCATCCAGGAAGTACAAAGATGTATCAGAATTTGCGTCAGCACTATTGGTGGAATGGTATGAAAGTGGACGTGGCTAAGCATGTAGCCAAGTGCTTGACCTGTCAGCAAGTAAAGGCACAGCATTGTAAGCCTGGAGGACTGCTACAACCTTTGGAGATTCCAGAATGGAAATGGGAGCATGTCACTATGGATTTCGTGACAGGACTGCCGAGAAGTCAGAGAGGCAATGATTCGATCTGGGTAATCGTGGACAGACTGACGAAATCAGCGCACTTCATCGCAGTGCGAAAGGACTCTACGCTGGAAAGGTTGGCTGAGTTGTATGTGAGGCAGATTGTGAGGATTCATGGAGTGCCAGTAAGTATCGTATCTGATAGAGATCCTCGTTTCACCGCTACATTTTGGAAGAGTCTGCAGGGTGCTTTGGGAACAGAGTTGAGATTTAGTACAGCTTACCACCCTCAGACAGATGGTCAGTCGGAAAGGACGATACAGACCTTGGAAGACATGCTGAGAGCTTGTGTAATTGATTTCAAAGGAGGTTGGGAAGAGCAGTTGCATTTGGTGGAATTTACCTACAACAACAGTTACCAGCAGAGTATCAGGATGGCACCATTTGAGGCACTGTATGGAAGGGCCTGTAGAACGCCAATCTGTTGGGACGAAGTTGGTGAGAAAAGCATAACAGGCCCAGAATTAGTGCAGCAGTCAGTTGAGGCAGTCAGAGTGATCAGAGACAGATTGAGGACTGCGCAGAGTAGGCAGAAGAGTTATGCAGACAAGAGACGTAAGCCATTGGAATTCCAAGTTGGAGATCATGTGTTTCTGAAGGTGTCGCCGATGCGAGGACTTTCTCGGTTTGGCAAGAAAGGAAAGTTGAATCCAAGATTTGTTGGGCCATTTGAGATCCTGGAGAAGATCGGGACATTGGCTTATCGTCTAGCATTGCCGCCGAACTTATCGCAGATTCATAATGTGTTTCATGTTTCAATGCTTCGAAAGTACGAGCCAGACCCTGGCCATATACTCGATCATGAAGTCATTGAAATGGATGACCGCGTCTCATACGTGGAAAGGCCAGTAAGGATTGAAGATCGTAAGGAACAGGTCTTAAGGAATAAGACGATTCCGCTGGTCAAGGTTATCTGGGAACACCATGGGACTGAAGGAGCGACTTGGGAAAGCGAGGACGAAATGAAGAAGAAGTACCCGTATTTGTTTGGGTAGCTCAGTGTAATTTCTGTTTTGTTGTAAGGGATCATGGATGTAAATTTCGAGGACGAAATTTTTATAAGAAGGGAAGAATTGTAACAGTCTGAAAATTCGACCCAAATATCGGAATTTCTAAAGGAATGGAAACATTTCGTTAATACCCTCTGATCGACGCTCACTCAGGATTAGCTACCCTGAGATGACCAACCGAAGGGGAAAGGCTAACTGGGGAGAATTTTCCAAACAGCCGCCCGTTGGTCTGAGATAGAGACAGAGTCGTAAATTAATGAAATTGACCACGAAATGAAATCCGACTTCGGACAATCGAATTAGTAAGACAAACACAATTACGAAAAAAAGTCAGTTTCAGAAATGTCGCCAGAAGGGCAGACAGCCGGTGTACGTCGAGAAGCAAGACGTCAATGGAAAATTACCGAAATGCCCCCGGTAAATGCTCAGTCCTTAGGATTAATAGAATTAGGATTTTTGAGAGTAGGTTCGACTAATCGAAATCAAATCCTGTCTGAAATTCGTTCGCGCTCGAGACCCGATCGGTGCATTTGGCACGCAAATCGAGGCAAGTCAAATCAGTTGTCAAATCAATCGATGTCTTGTCAATCAATCAATCAAATCCATCGGTCAATCATGGCACAATTTCCAAGGCAATCCATCAAGTCAATGTCAAGTACACATGTCTTGCAAAATTCAAATCAAGATCACTATTCACTTACTATTCACCTCACCTAACACACTACCCCCTCTCACTTAAGTCTCTTCTCTCTCTCTCCTCCCTCATTCTCTCATTTTCGGCCACCCTCCTCTCTCCCCCTCTCCCGAAATCTCTCTCAACTCTCTCGGTTCTCTCCCTCCCCCGTCGGCCACCGTCGCCCGCCTCAAGCCGCCATCTTCCTCCGTCGTCACCACCTCGAGGTAAGCCTCTTCTCCTCCTTACCTTGTTGTCCCATGGCCATGAGAGCCTCTTGAGACCGCCCCTCAACCTCACCGTCTATCTCTCTCTCTCGGTGATCTTCGTGTAGCCGCCACCGTCGTCGTCATTAATCACCTTCGTTCGGCCACCGCCGGCCACCACCGTCCACGAACGCACTTTGGTAAGCCTTCTAACTCATCTCTCTCCCTTGTCCACCGCCCCTTAAAGCTTGCCATTTGACCGAACCAACCCCAAACTTCCTTGTAGGCCGTGAACCACATTCGGCCGTTCCTCGCTCCGTCGTCCGTCGTTGTAGATTTCGGTCCAACTAATGTAAGCTTCACTACTAACTCTAGCTTAGGTTAGTCGTATATGCATGTAAGAGGACAAATTAGGGGTTGGTTAGGCTTGATATGAGGCTAAGATGAGATTAATGTGCAACTTACCTTAGGCTATCTTGTGGGAATCTTGTTTGGGCCGTATGAGGGGGCCGGTAGTTCGCGAATTGGGCTGGAAAAATGCGAATGTGGGCTGTGAGGGATGGCTTAGGTGTGTGATGGAGAGGCCGTGGGGTGTTAATGGGCTTAGAGGGCTCAAATTGCACTAATTTGATCAAAAACAAGCTATCGGGCCAAGATACAACTATTGGGCTTGCTTATGGACGAGATTAACAATCAAAAAGGGGCTTGAACAAATGATTAATGTGCTGTGTTGTTGGGTTTAGGCGTGTATTTAATGGGCCAAAGGGGACTAATGGGCTTGGAAGCTTTAAAATCAAGTAATTGGGCCAGAACTAATCAACATGGGCCTAATCTAGCTAGTGGGCCACTAATGGACGAAAACCCACTTAAATTGGGCCTAAATTAAGTCCATGAAAATTAAAGAATGAAACCCAAAAATGTATATGGGCTTGGGTACTCAAATTGGGCCTAAAATAATGAATATGGGCTTGAATAGTAAACCTTTAGAAATGGGCTTGGGCCTTGCACGAAATTAATAAAATAATAGGCCCAACCCATATAATTAATTTAAGAATTAATTATTGGACCTCAACTATTGAAGTGGGCCTTAGGCCCAGTCGAACTTAGCTTGATTAATTGGAGGTTCTTAATTAGATTAGACCTTGGTTTATATGGGTTTGATTAACGAGTTGCCCTTGAGTAAGTGATGACAATGGCAGACTCTTGTATGAGATGTAAGGCGAATTTAGATGATCGAGACTTTGAAAGTAGAGGCCTACGACCCATGTCTGTTTGGTTGATGAACGTGAGGTTCACTGATCGATTGAATGATGTGCTCTACTCCTGCACTTGTATTTATTTGCATGCATGCTCTGTGTTGAGTTATTGATGTGATCATCTGGGCCCTGCATACATTCAGAGTATTGCATGAGTCACTGGGAATGTGACATGAGATTGTGCCCTGAGGGGAAGTGGAGAGAAAAGGGAGACCAACGTAAGGCGTTAGAAACGCAGTGTGGTACGGGCCTATGTGGCACCGAGAATTATACCGTGTGGCACTGTTGGTAGCGCCCTGATGGGAGATGGAGAGAAAAGGGAGGCCAGCATAAGGCGTCCGAGACGCAGCGTGGCATGCCGTGTGGCACCGTTGGTAGAGCCCTGATGGGAATTGGAGTGATAGGCGAGCTGATCCATGGGATCTATGATGGCCGTTTGAGGCCTGTGGCATTTGCATAATGTTATTTCCGATTGTTGATATTGCCCGTCTGTATTGCATGAATTGTTGTGACGAAACTCGTATTGGCTATATGAGGCATGATGATAACTGGGGAGATCGAGAGCGTTGGACTCCGAGTACCAAACCCTAGTTACTAGTTAGGACCGACCCCACTCGTATATCCTACCCTACGCTAGGATTAGTGGTGAGCTTGCTGAGTCCTCGACTCACTGGCGTTGGTTGCCACCTTTTTCAGATCCAGGTCGCCAGTGATGGATGCGCCACCGATGCTTTTTGGTCTGCCGATCCAGATGGACACCCAGGTTACCCTCCATTTTGATATGCACGCTACCCTGTGGCATAGGCACGTGACGACCGTACTCGTAGATCAGGGAGGTCCGTATTTAGTGCCCCATAGATTCGAGGCTTGGTTTAGAGAGGGCCTACATGGCTTTGAGGGACCCCAGAGAGATTCCCCGATTCCCATGGAGGAGGACCCGTTTTGGCTCCAGCCTGCAGAATATGGAAGCCAGGTGATCGACCCCGACCCGAAGCAAGAGTTGCCGTCTCTAGGGCGCTCCGAGATAGATGGCCACGAGGAGGGCGATGCGATGGATATCGAGGAGGAGGATCCAGAGGAGGACCCTGTGGAGGATTCCGACGAGGAGGACTGAGTTATGGCAGAATCCCGATGTTTTGAGGATTAGTAGAGCGTAGGATGATCTACAGCTAGTGGTTTTCTTTTGGTAGTCTGTACCTAACGCTAATCGTATTTATGAAATGTTGTTTATGTTTATCTTGTCCATGCTACCCCTTTGCTATGTATGCTTGTGTGTATGGATAGGAGGCACGCTTCCGCAGGTATGAGAATTTGGCGCAAGTTGCGTCGTCTGGTCGCGACGAAGAGAAAGTATCCCTAGGCCGTCGCTTATCGTGAACCAGGCGAGCGCGAGGTGTATCTTCCGCAGGAACGGGATGCCGCGTTCCCGAGAAGGGATCCGGGGCGTGACACCACACGCAGTTTCTCGACCAACCAGGTCCAATTAGATATCTCATACGAATTCCCATCGTACTATCATTTACCATAGGCGATTCCCTGATTGAACCCATACAAATTAAGTTCCACCTTAGCGGACTCGGTCACTTAGTCTAAGCCCAATAACCCATGTTAGTTCCCTGGGAGTTAGTAACCCACGATCAATGAATTAGTCGTCTTGATATATATATATATCCTTGGGTTTCAACGAATTAGACTTAGCTTAGGGTTTGCGCCTAATTAATTAGTTTGGGTTCAACTGGGCCTAAGGCCCATTCCAAGGTTTAAGGCCCATGATTTATTTCTTAAATCAAAATACATGATTTAGGCCCATTATTATATTAATTTCGTGCAAAGCCTAAGCCCATTCTTAAGGATTAGTCTACTAAGCCCAATTAGGACATTTTAGGCCCAATTTGATATCCTAAGCCCATGTACATTATTGGGCCTCACATTTTTAATATTCAAAACACAAATTAGGCCCAATTAGATTATAATTTTCGTCCATTAAGGCCCACCATTGCAATTTAGGTCCAATTAGATTTGTTTGGGCCCAATTAGTCCAAAATTATGTCCCGAAGCCCAATAGAACACTTCGGCCCATTAGGTCACATGTCCACTCATCTATTCCAGCCCATGATTAATATTTCAAGGCCCAATTTAAATTTGAATTTTGATTTTCCGAGAAGCCTAATAAAATACGTTAGGCCCATAAGCTTGTATAAGGTTAGTTTGGTCCCATCTAAGCCCCCAAGCCCATAGGTAGCCTTAAGCCCACCTTCTACACGCCTTAAACAACATTGGCAGCCCACATTTGACATTTTTAAGGCCCAACTAAATCATTAAATTCGCCCATTCACAAGCCCATTGAGGTACCTTAGGCCCGTTAGCTTATTTTTGGTTGAAATTGTCCAAATTAAGTCCCTTAGGCCAATTAGTCTCTCACGGCCTCTCCCTCGCACGCCTACATTACTCATACATAGCTCATTATGACGTTCCAAGGCCCAAATTGCAAACCTACAGCCCACACAATCGGCCCAAACGAATTTCCATCACATTAGCTTAGTGAGCATTACACATAATTACCCATTTCACGCATAAACCGAAATCATCAATCCTTAATACGACAAACCACATCCATATACATCTAACCTAGGCTATAATTAGTAGTAGAGCTTACCTAAGTGAGTTGGAATGGCAACGACGACGAGGAGAACACCGGGCGGCTCAAGTGAGGTTCTCGGCCTAAGGAGAGAACAACATGGTCCGGCATTCAAACGGGTTTGGATGGCCACGAAGAGGAAGACAAATAAGCTTGGGACACTTACCAAGGAGTGTGGGCGTTCGGTGATGAGGAACGGTGGCCGAACAACGGTGAGAACGACGACGACGCGGGCGGAGCTCGCGGTGGCTTGAGGAGAAACTGAGCGAGAGAGGGAGAGTGAGGTCGGTTAGGGCTTCAATCAAGGTCGCGGAATGAAGGAGATGGGGGTTTAGAGGACTTACCGGAGGAAGATGGGACGATGATGGTGGCGGTGGAGCTCGGACGGCGGCGAATGGGGGTGCTCCACGGGCGGCCGAAGAAGAAACGAAGCAAAAGAAGAGGAGGAAGGTGAGGAGAGGATTCGGGAAAGGAGAGGGAGAATGGGGGGCCGAATGAAAGGGAAATGGGAGAGGAGAGAGGGTGTGAGGCTTATTATCCAAGGCTTCATCAAATTCAAAAGGTATTAGTGGGTTAGGTGTATTAGTGTTAGGGATTGATTTTGTACTTGATATATGACATTGTACCTTGGATTTGATGGGTTGATTTTCTTGGAAATTGAATGTCATAATGGGAGTAGTTGAGTGAATAGTAGTCTTGATTTGTTCTTTAACATGACATATGTACTTTGACATGTGACACTTGTACCTTGACTTGATTGCATGGGAAATTGAACCATGAATGATTGATGTGATTGACAAGACATTTGATTGATTTGACAACTGATTTGACTTACCTCGATTTGCGTGCCAAATGCACCGATTGGGTCCTGAGCGCGAACTAATTTCGGACAGGAATTGATTTCGATCTAACGTATCCACTCGCAAAAATCTTAATTTATCTAATTCTAAGGACTGAGCATTTACCGGGGGCATTTCGGTAATTTTCCAATCACATCTTGCTTCGCGACGTGCACCGGCTGTCTGCCCTTCTTGCGACATTACTGGGATTGAATTCATTTCTTAATTGTGTTCATCTTACTAATTCGATTGCCCACTGTCGGATTTCATTTTGTGGTCACTTTCATTAAATACCGACTCTGTCTCAGCCTCAGACCAACGGGCGGCTGTTTTGGAAAATTTCCCAGGTAGCCTTTCCCTTTTGGTTAGTCGTCTCAAAGTGGCCAACCTTGAGTGAGGATCAATCAGAGCGCATTCATGAAATACTCCCATTCATTCCAAAATCCTGATCACTGGGTTGAATTTTCAGACTGTCACAGTGTGGGCTGCAATGGACGCATTTAGGTGTGAATTAGATGGGCCATGACAAGTGAATGGGCTTGGGAACCTTTATTTCAACTAATTGGGCCAAGATATGACCAATTGGGCCTAAACTAAGTAGGGGACCATTAATGAACGCAAATTCACTTTAATTGGGCCAAATTTATGATCTTGAATATTAAAACTTGAAGCCCAAATAATGTGTATGGGCTTAGGATAACAAATTGGGCCTAAAATGACCAAATTGGACTCAATAGGTTAACTTTTAGAAATGGGCTTGGGCCTCACGCAAAATTAATAAAATAATAGGCCCAACCCATATGATTTAATTTAAGAATTTATTATTGGACCTCAACTCTTGAAGTGGGCCTTAGGCCCAGTCGAACTTAACTTAATTAATTAGACCCTTACTTAGGTTAAACCTTGGTTTATATGGGTTCAATTAGGGGATCGCCTATGGTGAGCAATAGTATGACCGGATCACGAGTAAGATGTTAATACGAGCCTAGATGATCGAGAATCTGAATGTCTAGTACTAATCTTACGATCGTATGGCATGATGAACATGAGATTTTATTAGACGATCGATGGATGGATAGGAGGCACGCTTCCGCAGGTATGAAAGTTCGTTGAAGGCCGCGTCGTCTGGTTGCGATGAAGTGAAAAATTTCCTGGGCCGTCGCATATCGTGAACCAGGCGAGTGCGAGGTGTATCTTCCGCAGGAACGGGATGCCGCGTTCCCGAGTGGGGATCAGGGGCGTGACAACTAGGGCTACGTACCCAGATTCTCGATTGTCACGCCCCGAACCCCAATCGGGCACACGGCATCCCGTTCCACGTAACAAAACTCATCTCGCTCGCCTGGTTAACAATATGCGACGGCCCAGGAGAACCTATCGTCGCGACCAGACGACGAGTCCTTCGTCTGACTTTCGAGCCTGCGGAAACGTGCCTCCTATCCATACATACATGCATACGGAACAGAGGGGTAGAACGAACAATATAAACACAAATAACAATATATACATATCAACATCAGCGTTAGGTATAGACCCCCAAAAAGAAACCACAACCTATAGCCAAACCTACGCCCAAACAACCCCAAAAGACTAGACCAGCATCAGGGACTCAATCCTCCTCAGGCTCCTCTTCGAAATCCTCCACGGGGTCCTCTTCTAGGTCCTTCTCATCGGTATCCATGGCATCGCCCTCCTCGTGGCCATCAATCTCAGATCGTCCAGGGGACGGCAACTCTTGCAGTGGGTCGGGGTCGATCACCTGGCCTCCATACTCGGCAGGTTGCAGCCAGAACGGGTCCTCTTCCATGGGTATCGGGGAGTCACGCTGCGGTCCCTCAAAGCCATGAAGGCCCTCTCTAAACCAAGCTTCGAACCTATGGGGCACTAGGTAGGGTCCACCATGATCTACGAGTACAGTCGTCACATGCCTATGCCATAGAGTAGCGTGCTTATCAAAATGGAGGGTGATCTGAGTATCCATCTGAATCGGCAGTCCAAAAGCATCGGGTAACCACCACCAGTGAGTCGAGGATTCAGCAAGCTCACCACTAATCCTAGCGTAGGGTAGGGTATACAAGTGAGGTCGGTCCTAACTAGTATCTAGGGTTCAGGGTTCAGAGTCCAACCACTCTCGATCTCCCAAGATACTATAACCCATCGTAACCAACACGAGCCACATAATAATACAAGTCATACAATATAGACGGGCAATATCAAGCAATCAGCAATCATGTCATGCAATGCTGCAGGCCTCAAGCGGCTATCACGGATCCCACGGATCAGCCCGCTTATCACTCCAATTCCCATCAGGGCTCAATCTCAGTGCCTCACGGCAAATACCACACTGCGTTTCTAACGCCTTACGTTGGTCTCCCTTTTCTCTCCATTTCCCCATCTTGGGCACATTCTCATGTCACATCATCGGTGACTCATGCAATGCTCTGAATGTATGCGGGGCCCAAATGATTGCATCAGTAATTCAACACAGAGCATGCATGCCAAAGTACACAAGTACAAGAACAGAGTACCTCAATTGATCGTCTAATAAATCTCATGTTCATCATGCCGTACGATCATAGGACTAGTGCTATGTACCCAGATTCTCGATCCTCTAGGCTCGCCTTAACATCTTACTCGCGATCCTGTCATAATATTTGTCACGCCCCTGATCCCCACTCGGGAACGCGGCATCCCGTTCCTGCGGAAGATACACCTCGCACTCGCCTGGTTCACGATATGCGACGGCCCGGGAAATTTTTCACTTCGTCGCAACCAGACGACGCGGCCTTCAACGAACTTTCATACCTGCGGAAGCGTGCCTCCTATCCATCCACACAAGCATACAAAGCAAAGGGTAGCATAGACAGAGTAAATACAAACAGCATTATATACATATCAAGCGTTAGGTACAGACCCCAAAAGAAACCACAACCTGCTGCCTAACCTACGCTCTCACTACCATCGAAACACTAAACCACTACCAGGAACTCAGTCCCCCTCAGGCTCCTCTTCGGAATCCTCCACGGGGTCCTCTTCTGGATCCTCCTCATCGGTATCCATGGCATCGCCCTCCTCGTGGCCATCAATCTCAGAACGCCCGGGGGATGGCAACTCCTGTACTGGATCGGGGTCGATCACCTGGCCTCCATACTCAGCAGGCTGCAGCCAGAATGGGTTCTCCTCCATGGGTATCGAGGAATCTCGCTAGGGTCCCTCAAAGCCATGAAGGCCCTCTCTAAACCAAGCCTCGAACCTATGGGGTACAAGGTAGGGTCCACCCTGATCTACTAGTACAGTCGTCACATGCCTATGCCACAGGGTAGCGTGCATATCAAAATGGAGGGTGATGTGAGTATCTATCTGAATCGGCAGTACAAAAAGCATCGGGGGTGCAGCCATCACTGGCGTCCGGGATCTGAAAAAGGAAGGTAACCACCACCAGTGAGTCGAGGACTCAGCAAGCTCACCACTAGTCCTAGCGTAGGGTAGGATATACAAGTGGGGTCGGACCTAACTAGTATCTAGGGTTCAGGGTTCAGAGTCCAACCACTCCCGATCTCCCAAGATACTATAACCCATCGTAACCGTCACGAACCACATAATAATACAAGTTGTACAATACAGACGGGCAATATCAAACAATCAGCAATCATGTCATGCAATGCTGCAGGCCTCAAGCGGCCATCATGGATCCCATGGATCAGCCCGCCTATCACTCCAATTCTCATCAGGGCTCAATCTCAGTGCCACACGGCAAATACCACACTGCGTTTCTGACGCCTTACGTTGGTCTCCCTTTTCTCTCCATTTCCCCATCTTGGGCACATTCTCATGTCACATCTTCGGTGACTCATGCAATGCTCTGAATGTATGCGGGGCCCAAACGATTGCATCAGTAATTCAAACACAGAGCATGAATGCCAAAGTACACAAGTACAAGAACAGAGTACATCAATCGATCGTCTAATAAAATCTCATGTTCATCATGCCATACGATCGTAAGATTAGTACTAGACATTCAGATTCTCGATCATCTAGGCTCGTATTAACATCTTACTCGCGATCCGGTCATACTATTGCTCACCATAGGCGATCCCCTAATTGAACCCATATAAACCAAGGTTTAACCTAAGTAAGGGTCTAATTAATTAAGTTAAGTTCGACTAGGCCTAAGGCCCACTTCAAGAGTTGAGGTCCAATAATAAATTCTTAAATTAAATCATATGGGTTGGGCCTATTATTTTATTAATTTTGCGTGAGGCCCAAGCCCATTTCTAAAAGTTAACATATTGAGTCCAATTTGGTCATTTTAGGCCCAATTTGTTATCCTAAGCCCATACACATTATTTGGGCTTCAAGTTTTAATATTCATGATCATAAATTTGGCCCAATTAAAGTGAATTTGCGTTCATTAATGGTCCCCTACTTAGTTTAGGCCCAATTGGTCATATCTTGGCCCAATTAGTTGAAATAAAGTTCCCAAGCCCATTCACTTGCCATGGCCCATCTAATTCACGCCTAAATGCGTCCATTGCAGCCCACACAACCTATTTTGAAGCCCAATTCGATCATGGACAGCCCACTCATACAGCCCAAACCACCTTCCATTACATTAGCTTAGGGAGCATTATACTTAATCACATGCGTTAGCCTCTAATCACCACAACTAACCATCTTTGCACTACATCAAACATGTATACATCTAACCTAAGCCAAGGTTAGGGGTGGAGCTTACCGGAGATGGTTGGAAACGACGACGACGAAGGGCGGAGCAAGAACGGTCGAATGGTGGTCCACGGCAAGGGAAGGGGAGGCGGCTATTTGGGGGCTGTTCCAGGGGCTCCAAGAGTCCTAGGACGACCAGTTATCAAGCCAAAAACGTGACGAATCCAAGGGAACAAGGTAGGGCAAGTTCGGGTCCAAGTTAGTGCAAAACACAAATGAGACAACGACGGGAAAGAGGGGCTGTTTCGGGCTTCCCATAGGCCTTCAAGCCGTGGAACACAAAGGGAGATGAGCTAAGGAGACTTACCAAAATGAGGACAAGGGCTGGTGGTGGCGGCAAGGCCGAGCGGCGGTCGGTGAGGTTGACGGCAAGAGCTAGCCGAGAAAGAGAGAGAGCAACGGTGAGAACTTGGCCGGCTCAAGGTGGTTTTCTAACTATGAAACAGCATGGAGAAGGGAGGAGAGAGGCTTACCGACGCAAGGGAGTGGAGGGTGATGGTCGTGGAGGCCGGACGGTGGCGGAACGATGAGGAAACGACGGCGACGTGGGCGGCGGACGGGCGGTGCTCCACGGGCGGCCGAAGAAGAGAACGAAGGAGAAGAATGAGAGGAAAAAGAAGGAGAAATGAAGGAGAGGAGAGAGAGAGAAGGGAGTTTAATTCAAGTGGTGAGTGGGTTAGGTAGGCCAAATAGTATTAGAATAGTGACTTGGAAGTGACTTGTACTTGACAAGTTGATGGATGGATTGATGGATTGACTTGTCTTGGAAATTGTGCCATGATGTGACTGATTGATTGACAAGACGTCGATTGATTTGACAACTGATTAGACTTGTCTCGATTTGCGTGCCAAATGCACCGATCGGGTCCCGAGCGCGAACGAGTTTCAGATAAGATTTGATTTCGATTGATCGAATCTACTCTCAAAAATCCTAATTCTACTAATCCTAAGGACTGAGCATTTACCGGGGGCATTTCGGTAATTTTCCAATCACGTCTTGCTTCACGACGTACACCGACTGTCTGCCCTTCTGGCGACATTTCTGAAACTGAGTTCATTTATTAATTGTGTTTGTCTTACTAATTCGATTGTCCGAAGTCGGATTTCATTTCGTGGTCAATTTCATTAAATAACGACTCTGTCTCTGTCTCAGACCAACGGGCGGCTGTTTGGAAAACTCTTCCCAGATAGCCTTTCCCCTTCGGTTGGTCAACTCAGGGTAGCTAATCCTGAGTGAGCGTCGATCAGAGTGTATTAACAAAGTATTTCCATTCATTTAGAATTGCCGATAATCGGGTCGGATTTTCAGACTGTCACAATATTGCTCACCATAGGCGATCCCCCAATTGAACCCATACGAACTAAGGTTTAACCTAAGTAATGGTCCAATTAATTAAGTTAAGTTCGACCGGGCCTAAGGCCCACTTTAAGGTTTGAGGCCCATGATTTATTCCTTAAATTAAATATATGGTTCGGGCCCGTTATTATTATTAAATTTGTGCAGGGCCCAAGCCCATTGTTAAAGACTATCCATTTAAGCCCATTTCAACTATTTCAGGCCCAATTTAATACCCAAGCCCATGCACATCGTTAGGCTTCATATTTTAATATTCAAGACTAGAAATTAGGCCCAATTTAAGTGAATTTTCGTCCATTGAGGCCCACCATTACAAATTAAGCCCGGTTTGCATCATTTTGGCCCAACTAGCTTAGAATTAAAGCCCCTAAGCCCATTAGCAGCCTTTGGCCCATCATCCCACGCCTAAATCAGCCAATTTGCAGCTCACACAACCCATCTCTACGCCTAAATTGTGCACTCACAGCCCACTCATACGGCCCAAGCAACCTTCCATCACATGAGTTTAGTGAACATTATGCCTAACCACTTGTATTAGCCTCTAATCATCACAACTAACCATCTTTGCGCTTCACCACACACACATACAACTAACCTAAGCCAAGGTTAGAGGTGGAGCTTACCTTAGAGGGCTGTTGGTGGTGGCCGAACGGAAGAGGAGGGGTAGACGGCCGGCGGTGCAACGGCGGCTAAGGAAACCGAGAGAGAGAGAGAGAGATGAGACCGGGGCTGGTTTGGGCTAAGGGCGACTCACCAAGGTCACGAAACAACAAGGAGGGAGAGAGGAGAAGCTTACCGTGGCGGGGCAAGACGACGACGACGACGACGTAGAACAGTGACGGAACGGGCGGCGGTCCACGGCGGCTTGCGGAGAAATCGAGAGAGAGAATGAGATGGGGTCTGGTCGGTGGCCTTGGGGGACTCCTCAAGGCACGAAAAGGGAAGGAACAAAGGTTAAGGGACTCACCGGAGGAAGATGAAGTGACGACGGTGGCCGGAAGGTGGCGGCAAGGCGACGGCAACGGCCGACACGGGCGGAGGAAGAGGAACCGAAGAAGAAGAAGATGGGGCGTGAGGGAGAGGAGATGAGGGGCAGCCGAAACTGGGAGGGAGAGTGAGGAGAGAGAGAGTGAGCAAGGTTAAATCAAATGGTGAGTGGATTAGGTGAGTGAATAGTGTAGAATAGTGACCTTGATTTGTACTTGATGTGAGCTTGAATGACACTTGATTGATGGATTGATTTGCTTTGGAAATTGTGCCATGATGTGATTGATTGATTGATAAGACATTTGATTGATTTGACCAATGATTTGACTTATCTCAATTTGCGTGCTAAATGCACCGATCGGGTCCCGAGCGCGAACGAATTTCAAACAAGATTTGATTTCGATTGATCGGATCTACTCTCAAAAATCCTAATTCAACTAATCCTAAGGACTGAACATTAACCGGGGGCATTTCGGTAATTTTCCAATCACGTCTTGCTTCTCGACGTACACCGGCTGTCTGCCCTTCTGGCGACATTTCTGAAACTGACTTCATTTCCTAATTGTGTCTATCTTACTAATTCGATTTTCCGAAGTCGGAGTTCATTTCGTGGTCAATTTCATTAAATAACGACTCTGTCCCTATCTCAGACCAACGGGCGGCTGTTTGGGGAAATTCTTCCCAGATAGCCTTTCCCATTCGGTTAGTCATCTCAGGGTAGCTAATCCTGAGTGAGCGTCGATCATAGTGTATTAACGAAGTATTTCCATTCATTTAGAAATTCCAATAATTGGGTCGAATTTTCATACTGTCACATCAATCCTCTAGGCTCGCCTTAACATCTTACTCGCGATCCTGTCATAATATTGCTCATCATAGGCGATCCCCCAATTGAACCCATACGAACCAAGGTTTAGCCTAAGTAAGGGTCTAATTAACTAAGTTAAGTTCGATTGGGCCTAAGGCCCACTTCAAGACTTAAGGTTCATTGTTTAATTCTTAATTTAAATTTTACGGTTTGGGCCCATTATTTTATTAATTTCGTGTGGGACCCAAGCCCATTTTAAAAGATCAATCGTTTAAGCCCATTTCCACTATTTTAGGCCCAATATGATAACCCGAGCCCATATATATCATTAGGCTTCATATTTTAATATTCAAAATTATAGATTAGGCCCAAATTAAGTAAATTTTCGTCCATTGAGGCCCACAATTACAAATTAAGCCCATCTTGCATCCCTTTGGTCCAATTACTTAAATTAAAGGCTCCTAAGCCCATTAGTATCCTTTGGCCCATTAAGGTTCACGCCTAAGCCCACTAAATCAGCCCACTAATCATGTTTTCGGGGCCCATTCAGATTGTTAATCTCGTCCATTAGCTAGTCCATTAAGGTATCTTAGGCCCGTTAGCGTATATTAGGTCCAATTCGTATAATTTAAGTCTTCGAGCCCACTAACACATTTCGGCCCGCCTCGTACACGCCCAAGTCACTCATTCACAGCCCAATATACATGATTTCCAGCCCTCCCCAAGTTTCTAAGCTCTTGGTTTAACCCAACACACTAATCGCCTAAACTAACATAACTTGCCTAAGCTTTAATCATGCAATCTCTTCCGAAAATCACCACAATCAGCCCTCTATTTCACATTCCACATGCATATACTACTAACCTAAACCAAGATTAGTAGTAGAGCTTACATAAATCGGCCCGGGACAACGACGAAGACGACAAGGGCAACGGACGGGCTCACGGCCGAACGGAAAGGAGGGGCTGGTCGCGGCTGGTCCGGCCACTTCCAAGAGCTCCACGGACCTAAAAGCGTTAGTTCTAGACATTAGAGAGGTTGAGGGAGAGAATGGATCAAGCTTGGGCAGCCCGAAGGCTCACGGCCAAGCCGATGGTGATGAACGACGACGGCGAAGAGGGACGGTGAGCGTCGGTCGGGCTGTAAGGGGGGTTCTCAAGGCCACGAAAATGAGAAGGAGAGGGCTTAGAAGACTTACCAAGACAAGCCAAGGGAGAGGGGTGGCCGACGGTGGCTGGACGGGGGCGGCAAGGCGACGGCAACGGCGGCTTCGAGCGGACGGCGGCCAAGGAAGGACAAGAAGAAAATGAAGAGAGAAAGAAGGAGGAGAGGCACGGCCGAATGGGAGAAATGAGCGAGGAGAGAGAGTGAGCAAGATTAAGTGAAATGGTGAGTGGATTAGGTGAGTGAATAGTGTAGAATAGTGACCTTGATTTGTACTTGATGTGAGCTTGAATGACACTTGATTGATGGATTGATTTGCTTTGGAAATTGTGTCATGATGTGATTGATTGATTGACAAGACACTTGATTGATTTGACCACTAATTTGACTTGTCTCGATTTGCGTGCTAAATGCACCGATCGGGTCCCGAGCTCGAACGAATTTCAGACAAGATTTGATTTCGATTGAGCGAATCTACTCTCAAAAATCCTAATTCAACTAATCCTAACGACTGAGCATTAACCGGGCGCATTTCGGTAATTTTCCAATCACGTCTTGCTTCTCGACGTACACCGGCTGTCTGCCCTTCTGGCGACATTTCTGAAACTGACTTCATTTCCTAATTGTGTCTATCTTACTAATTCGATTTTCCGAAGTCATATTTCATTTCGTGGTCAATTTCATTAAATAACGACTCTGTCTCTGTCTCAAACCAACGGGCGGCTGTTTGGAAAATTCTTCCCATGTAGCCTTTCCCTTTCGGTAGGTCAACTCAGGGTAGCTAATCCTGAGTGAGCGTCGACCAGAGTGTATTGACGAAGTATTTCCATTCATTTAGAATCTCCGATAATCGAGTCGAATTTTCAGACTGTCACAGGTTAGGACCGACCCCACTTTTATATCCTACCCTACGCTAGGATTAGTGGTGAGCTTGCTGGGTCCTCGACTCACTAGTGGTGGTTACCTCCCTTTTCAGATCCCGGACGCCAGTGATGGCTGCACCCCCGATGCTTTTTGGGATGCCGATTCAGATGGATACCCAGATCACCCTCCATTTTGATATGCACGCTACTCTATGGCATAGGCATGTGACGACTGTACTGGTAGATCAGGGTGGACCCTACCTAGTACCTCATAGGCTCGAGGCTTGGTTTAGAGAGGGCCTTCATTGCTTTGAGGGACCCCAGCGAGATTCCCCGGTACCTATGGAGGAGGACCCGTTCTAGCTGCAGCCTGCCGAGTATGGAGGCCAGGTGATCGACCCCGACCCATTACAGGAGTTGCCGTCCCCAGGACGATCCGAGATCGATGGTCACGAAGAGGGCGATGCCATGGACACTGAGGAGGAGGATCCAGAAGAGGACCCCGTGGAGGATTCCGAGGAGGAGCCTGAGGAGGACTGAGTTCCTGGCAGTGGTTTAGTGTTTTGATGTTAGGATGAGCGTAGGTTGGTTTGTAGTTGGCGGTTTCTTTTTTGGGTATGTACCTAACGCTAATGCTATGTTATGTATATGTATATATTGTTATTTGTGTTTATATTGTTCGTTCTACCCCTCTGTTCTGTATGCATGTATGTTTGGATAGGAGGCACGTTTCCGCAGGTGTGAGAGTTCGATGAAGGAGGCATCGTCTGGTCGCGACGATAGGTTTTCCTGGGCCGTCGCATATTGTTAACCTGACGAGCGGGGGTGAGAATCTTCCGCAGGAACAGGATGCCGTGTGAGTGGTATCAGAGCAAGGTCAGCTCGATATGAGACCGTTCGAGGTTTTGGAGTGATAAGGATGTTGATTTTGGGATAGTTAGATAGACAGGCCCTAGACCTAAGGATAGGAAAGGGTACAATGCATGAATTGATTGGCGCATGTGAATGCTTAGTTCGATTGGTGTTGACACCTGATTTTTAATCATTTTTTCCATTGCTAAAGTAATAAAAAATCCATAAAAATTCATAAAATTGAAAAATCAACTTTGGGGACCTTAGCCAAGCCTAGGGAACCAATTTTGACCAAAAAACGATTTTTCATATTTTCAGTATTTTTACGTATTTTTTATTTATTTATTTTCGAAAATTAATAGAAAATCCATAAAAATTCATAAAATTGAAAAATCAACTTTGGGAACCTTAGTCAAGCCTAGGGAACCAATTTTGAACAAAAAATAAAATTTCATATTATATATATTTTTAATTTAAAAAAAATACAAAAATACTTGAAAATTTTGGAAAAATAACATTTGAGGCCAAAAAAAATACATAAAGATAGTTAATATTTTTATTTTAAATCTATTTTCATATTGGCCATCGCAAATTCAGAAAAATCCAATTCGAGTCATGTGTTCCTTCACGAGTATAATCTTGAATCGGGCCTAAAAAAATTTAATTTGAGTTAACTTATTTTTAATTTTCACTTTTTATGAGTTGTGACATTGTCTTCTAATATTTTAAATTTTCATCTTGGCCCAACTATACCCAGAATGACTTAATTTTGCAAAAGGGCTTTAATTAAATTCTGCATTATTTTCAGCGGCAAGAAATGAGCTTAAATTTGACATGTGGTAAATTTTTGGTGTGTCAAAAATTGTGAGGAGATTTGGACTTAAAGAAATATATTTTTTCAGGGACTAAATTGTAAATACTTAAAATTCAAGGACTAGAGCGCAAATACTTAACTCTTGAAGGATTATTTTAAAAATAACAAAAAGAAGAGTTAGTAGATAAATTAGAATAGAGAAGGGAAGATGGAGAAGAGGAGATGAAGAAGAGAAGTTGGAGAAAAATTGATGGAGAAAATAAGATAAGAATAGAGAATGGAAGATGGAGATGAAGAAGAGTTAGTAGAGAAATTAGAATGGAAGATAAGAATAGAGAAGGGAAGATGGAGATGAACAAGAGTTAGTGGAGAAATTAGAATGGGAGATAAATATGGAGAAGGGAAGATGAAGATGAAGAAGAGTTAGTGGAGAGATTAGAATGTGAGATAGAGATGGAGAATGGAAGATGAAAATGAAGAAGAGTTAGTGGAGAAATTAGAATGGGAGATAGAGTTAGTGGAAAAATTAGAATGGGAGATAGATGAGTAGATTATAAAAGGAGGAAGAAGTGAGCTTGAAAAAGGAATTTTTTTGGGAGAAAAAATTTGAAGTGTTTGAGAATTTTTGGGGGAGAAAATTTGAAGTGTTTGGGAATTTTTTTGGAGAGAAAATTTGAAGTGTTTGAGAATTTTTGGGGGAGAAAATTTGAAGTGTTTGGGAATTTTTTTGGAGAGAAAATTTGAAGTGTTTGAGAATTCTTTGGGAGAGAAAATTTGTAGTGTTTGAGGGATTTTTTTTGGAGAGAAAATTTTGGACGTTTGAGAGAGTTTTGGGAGATTGAAGAAAAATTTGAGAGAAAGAAAATACCAAAAGAGAGAGAATTTTGAAGATGATGGGAGTTTAAAGCTAGGGGTTATCATCACAAATTCCTTCATCGATCAATATAAATCAAGAGTTTATCCTCGTCAACGAGCAAGCAAATTCGAGCTAAGTGTTTTTATTTATTCATTTATTTATGATTTTACTCGCAAATTAGCACAAATTGTATACACTTTCTCCATCTCTTTTTTTCCCCATATTTTATGTCAGGAGAAGGATATCTCTATGTCAACAGCAAAAATCTCGTAGAGATGCAAAAATCGGCCCAGACAAGCTCCTAAGTTGTCCACCGATTTCTCAACTGATCTGTGACTAAAAGTCCCTCTTACTTCAAAAGAAACTCTCTATATTGGGAATATAGAGAGCGAAAATCAATTATAAAAATCCCTCCCAAAAAAACGGGAGATAAATACTCTTTCCACTCTTCTGGTTTTAGGTGCAGTTTAGCACATATTTTGTATACTGACACTTCACTCTATTTTATGTCAGGAAGCCGCAGCTCTATATCAATGGTCAACCCTATGGAAGCACAAAATCGGCTTGGAGGAGTCCTCAAGCGCGCACAAATTTCAAATTGCTGAATCAATTCGTTGTATTTCATTTTAAAGAATTCATACCCCAGAATGGAGAGGACAAAGTCCATCCGCAATCTAAATACCTGCACCATAAATCCCAAAGGGAAGAGCCAAGCCAATGCTTAGCCTCCCATTGGAGGTTTTTACTTACAGTAGTTAAATACCTGCAACTTAAATACATGCACCTTAAATCCCAAAGGGAAGAGCCAAGCCAATGCTTAGCCTCCTATTGGAGGTTTTTACTTACAGTAGTTAAATACCTGCAACTTAAATACCTGTACCTGAAATCCCAAAGGGAAGAGCCAAGCCAATGCTTAGCCTCCCATTGGAGGTTTTTACTTACAGTAGTTAAATACCTGCAACTTAAATACATGCACCTTAAATCCCAAAGGGAAGAGCCAAGCCAATGCTTAGCCTCCCATTGGAGGTTTTTACTTACAGTAGTTAAATACCTGCAACTTAAATACCTGTACCTAAAATCCCAAAGGGAAGAGCCAAGACAATGCTTAGCCTCCCATTGGAGGTTTTTACTTACAGTAGTTAAATACCTGCAACTTAAATACCTGTACTTTAAATCCCAAAGGGAAGAGCCAAGCCAATGCTTAGCCTCCCATTGGAGGTTTTTACTTATAGTAATTAAATACCTGCAACTTAAATACATGTACCTTAAATTCCAAAGGGAAGAGCCAAGCCAATGCTTAGCCTCCTATTAGAGGTTTTTACTTACAGTAGTTTAAATACTTGCAACTTAAATACCTGTACCTTAAATCCCAAAGGGAAGAGCCAAGCCAATGCTAGGCCTCCCATTGGAGGTGTTTACTTCCTATAATTTAATTTTTGAATCATCAGACCCAAAAGATGAGTAGGTCGTAATACTGCACAGAAGTCGTTAACACATTCCCTCTTTCGGCTTCAGGGAATCTTTAACACTTAAAAAAATATAACAAATAAAAAATATATACCATCCATCCATCCTATTTAAAAAGTGAAAACACAAAAGAGAATACCCTACTAGAGCCTTAGGAATAAACCAAGCCTGAGTTGTCGAATTAGGATATCCATGAAATTAAGGTACCGAAAGGTCATTAGTTTTAATTAACTAGTGTAACCAAGTCCCTGAGCTCATAATCTCTGGTTCGCAGGAATAAATTAGTTCTCCCGCTAATTTATTTAGGTTTCTAATCGACCTATCAAGAACGATTAGTGGCGACTCCAAATTTCTAAATCATATAAACAAAAACCAAAGTTGCGATTCGTAGGGCTTGGGAGGGTCCGCGTTAGGTTAGTCAAATCTAATTAACCTAATAATCCGTTAACCCCTTTTAGAAATAAATTTTAATTTTTTTTAGAGGGTCGCGATAGACTGGCGACTCCACTGGGGAATAGAGATGTTTAAATTTTCGAAAAAAGATACCAATTGGAATACTTAAATTTTTTCGAAATTTTAAAAGTCTTAGTGGACTTAGGCCAATGAAAATTTCATGGATATCTCGCTTCTGGCAATCTTGCTTGGGACTCATTCTATAGGTGTTATATGTTTTTGCAGGATGGGAGTTATAAGGGGCGGAGTGTTTGGCTAACCCATTTGTTTTGCAGGCTCGGTGTTGGGATTATGTTTAATTTCACACATTTTTAGAAGCGCTGTTTTGATATCAATTGTTGTGCATGTCTTGCATATTCTGAGGATCACAACACCTGCACACACAAGCGTCTAAACCCAAGTCGCGAAATTTTTCCTAGGCAACCATAGATAGGGATCGAATATGCAAAGCTCTTGCGTCGATTGCGCTTGGGTTGACCATATTTTATCCCGCTCATTATCTGAATTGACAATTCTTCCCATTGTGATTTGATTGCGCGGAGGGTAAGGTTGTCAATTCAGATAGTGGGGGCCTTTTAGGTCCATACCCTGTCTCTCCTTCTTTTATTTTCTAGAGTCCACTCCTCACTTGAGTCATGCGCATGACTATGTGATTTGCATTTCTCCAAGGTAAAAGTAAGTTCTCTAATTTTATCTTGTATTTATTTTTGATCGGTCCATGCTAGGTGTTAGTCAGTTTTTGAGCTTGATATTACGACCATTCTTTTAAAAGAAAATAAAAATTAAATTTTTCCCTCATTTCTTTTTAATTTTTTTTTTTGAAAAAATGATGTGAAAAAATCCCTTCATGAGAATTTTATTAACCAATAAGGGATTTTTGTCATGTTTTTATTGCTTCAATAAAAATGAAATTTTCCTGAAAAAATTTTCCTCTGAAAATTTATTTCAATAAAAAGAAAAATTCCTTCAAAAAAAAACTCTAGTAGACATCAAGTGATTTTATCACATTTTTCAAATTATAAAAACTTGCAAGAAAATTCTTCTCGAGAAATTCGCTCATGTTTTTCTAAGAAAATTTTCTCTAAATAAAATTAGACTAGTGTCTCGGGGGAATTGTATTGACCAATAAGAGATTTTTGTCATGTTTTTCTTGCTTCAATAAAAATGAAATTTTCCTGACAAATTTTCCTTTGAAAATTTATTTCGATAAAAAGAAAAATTCCTTCAAAAAAAACTTTGGTAAACATCAAGTGATTTTATCACATTCTTTCAAATTATAAAAACTTGCAACAAAAATTCTTTTCGAGAAATTCGCTCATGTTTTTCTAAGAAAATTTTCTCTAAATAAAATTAGACTAATGTCTCGGGGGAATTTTGTTAACCAATAAAGGATTTCTGTTATGTCTTTCCTGCTTCAATAAAAATAAAATTTTCCTGATAAATTTACCTCTGAAAATTTATTTTGATAAAAAGGAAATTCCTTCAAAAATTTTAGTAAACATCAAGAGATTTTGTCACATTCCTTTAAAAAAATAATAAAAAAAAGAGTAATAAATCTGCAAAAAAAATTCTGTATCAGAAATTAACTCATTTCTTCCTAAGGAAATTTTTTTTTTCTGATTTCTCTATAAAATAGAAAAAATAAGATTGGACTAATATAGGAGTCATTGACTGACATTCCTTGTGTCGCATACTAATTATATCCTTTTCTTTTGCAGGGAGATCCTTGATACCCCAAACGGGTGTAAAAATTAAGTTCAATAATATATCAAGAATCATCTTCAGAAATATCAAAAGACGAAAAACACCAAGGTTTTAACCGTTAATTCAGGGGGGCAAACGAACACTGTCCATCTTTGACAGACAGAGTTGTGTCAATCCGTAAACTTGTATGGGCAGTGTATTCTGATATGACGGTGGACTTATACTGATTAAACACGGGGGCATATTTAATGTATTGCAGAGGATCCCACGTCTTTTGAAAGACAATATGGATTATATAATCAGAAACCATGAAATAAGTACCTTAACCTGATTAAATCAACCAGAGACCGGTCTTAAAATTTTCTCGGATCCGAAACACGCGGAGGGTTTTAGAGGACCGAGGTTCTATTAATGAATGTGACCCACAAGTATTTCTCCTAATGCTACAGGCACCCGACAAGAGCAAGTGGGCACCGAAAGAAACAAAACACGGTTGAAGTGGGGCACGCAACAAATGGCCGAATTTATTGGCACACTAATTAAGTGGTGGTAGCTTTATTAATTTACATGATTGAACGCGGGTCTCTAGGCGGCTGGTGGAAAGCCACACTGAATGCCTCTCTAATGTTCTTGATATCATCGTCTACCGCAACCCGCGAGATCATCATGAAGAAGATTAAACCTAGACGAATACGTCTACTTAGTTTCATCGCATGTTCTCGCCTTTTGTCGATGTCCAAAATTAATGCACAAGCTAGAAGTAATCATTTCCCTTTCCCCCCTATTAAATGCTCGGAGTCGTTAACCGCACCAAACTCGAAAAAATTGATATCGAGACGAAATCTGCGTAAATTTGAAGGGTAAATTCGTATCGTTCCAATTTACCCTTAAATTGCTCCGATTTTAAATTTGATCCCTTCTATTTTCAGGAATTTGCAAAAGCGACTCGAGAATACAGTTGTATCCAAAAACCAAATTTCCTGGTCGGGCTAAATTGGGGGCAAATCAACTCATGGACATTACCACGGGATGGACAGCTTCGGTTAAAGAAAAATACAAGCGAAAGATCCGAACAATCTCAAACATGGGTAATTCTGTATCGTTCTAATTTGCACATAATCATCTCGAGTCCTGAATTTTTTTATTCCATTCTTAACAGGGATTGCAAATTACCTCGAGAAATATCGTAACAAGGCCCAAGGTGATACAACAGGGCCGCGTTATCCCCAAGGATTAACCTTTGAAAAGAAAATCCCATGGACACCTATGGTCCAATGGACCGATGGAATACTCGACGAGTAATACCGAAGTCAATATTTTGCCACATTCTCGGCTTAATGGTGAAGCATCCAACAAAATTGGTAAAAGACTTGTCCAAGGCATTCAAGATGAAGGGTAAATCAGTATCGTTTCCAATTTATCACTTTTAATACTGGTTGACATGTCTCCTTTTCTTGTTACAGGAAATATTTATACTAACATGTAACATGTTGGAGGAGACAAATCCAAAAGAAAATGATGATCATCTGACAAGATCTATTCTGGTGAAAAATGGGGGGCATTTAACCGCTAAACCATGACGGTCGCTGTCACTAAACAAACTAAAATGCTCCCTCACCCATATGCCTCATCATGCAGGGGCAAAACTTGAGATAAACCGCTCCTCGACATAAGGAGTGGGCTTCCCAATTTGTTCAATCCACCCACATACCAAGGGCAATTCAAATCCGCCCATGTTTGCACATTATATAAACACACATGATGCTAAAAATTGTCACATCGGCATTGTGTTTACACATTTCACGAATTATGTATGACTATTCCACATGTTTAATTTACCAACTCCAACTTAGAGCATAAACTGCATAGGAGACATCAAATGTGCAAAATGGGGCATAACAGGATGAGAAAAGTTAAACCATTTCTACACAGGTCTAACATTTTAATCTACAGATAAATAACCTTTCTCTAGAGTGAGAGAAAGCCCCTTCGGACTAAAGTCCCCCATTCAGATTACATTCGAGGCGTTCATATTATGAGAACCTCCTTAAATAGAATTGGTAATGCAAACTTGACAGAATAGTTTTACATGATTCACATTTTGATTGATTGCATCATGAGTTATCACACAGACTACTTCTAATCATTGCCAACTTAGCTGAACAATTTTGTATGAACCAATGAACGCATTGATGAAAATGCTTGCACATGTTAGCTCTGACATTGCCTGACAGGCAACACATTCCCGGTGTTTGAGTTACCTTCCAAAGTCTTGAAATTCATTCGGTGATTATTGAATGAACAAGTCTGGTTGTCGAGAAGCCACCAAGCATTTCTTCCAAATTCTCAGGTAAGTATATCTTCAACCTGAACCTTTCAAGAGAATGAATTCTGACGGTTGTTGGGGTACTCGAATCCATTGCGGTATATATAGGTATCCACCTTCTTCAATAAAGCATGATTTGTCTCAAGGACAGAAATGTTCGAGACCTTTTGATCTCTGCCTCTTTGGTTTATTCCTAAAGCGACAGGAGAATATAATTTGGGTTTGAGCTTCCGTAGGATTCCTGGTCTCCCCAGATTTCAGAATGGCACCCTTTGAGGTACACCAAGCCCTTCTTACAATCAAACTAAGTCCTTCTTACAGGCAAACCAAGTCCTTCTTACAGGCATAAAGTCCTTCTTACAGGAAAACCAAGTCCTTCTTACAGGCAAACCAAGTCCTTCTTACAGGCAAACCAAGTCCTTCTTACAGGCATAAAGTCCTTCTTACAGGCAAATCAAGTCCTTCTTACAGGCAAACAAAGTCCTTCTTACAGGCAAAACAAGTCCTTCTTACAGGCAAATCAAGTCCTTCTTACAGGTACAAAGTCCTTCTTACAGGCACAAAGTCCTTCTTACAGGCAAATCAAGTCCTTCTTACAGGCAAACTAAGTCTTTCTTACAGGCAAACCAAGTCCTTCTTACAGGCACAAAGTCCTTCTTACAGGCAAACCAAGTCCTTCTTACAGGCAAACCAAGTCCTTCTTACAGGCAAACCAAGTCCTTCTTACAGGCATAAAGTCCTTCTTACAGGCAAATCAAGTCCTTCTTACAGCCAAACAAAGTCCTTCTTACATGCAAAACAAGTCCTTCTTACAGGTACAAAGTCCTTCTTACAGGCACAAAGTCCTTCTTACAGGCAAATCCAGTCCTTCTTACAGGCATAAATTCCTTCTTACAGGTAAATCAAGTCCTTCTTATAGGCAAACTAAGTCCTTCTTACAGGCAAACCAAGTCCTTCTTACAGGCACAAAGTCCTTCTTACAGGCATAAAGTCCTTCTTACAGGCAAATCAAGTCCTTCTTATAGGCAAACTAAGTCCTTCTTACAGGCAAACCAAGTCCTTCTTACAGGCACCAAGTCCTTCTTACAGGCAAATCAAGTCCTTCTTACAGGCACAAAGTCCTTCTTACAGGCATAAAGTCCTTCTTACAGGCAAATCAAGTCCTTCTTACAGGCAAATCAAGTCCTTCTTACAGGCATAAAGTCCTTCTTACAGGCAAACAAAGTCCTTCTTACAGGCAACGCAAGTCCTTCTTACAGGCACAAAGTCCTTCTTACAGGCAAATCAAGTCCTTCTTACAAGCACAAGTCCTTTTTATAGACACCAAGTCCTTTCTACAGGCACCAAGTCCTTCTTACAGGTATCTCCATGGGGTGACCTACCATACGGGTCAAATCTCAATCAAAATTTAATCAGTAGAATCCTTTTATTAGGAATCTACCATGGTACGACCCACCATACGGGTCAAATGGTATGACCCACCATACGGGTCAAATTTTAATTCAATTTTTAATCAGTAGAATCCTTTTATTAGGAATCTACCATGGGTTGATCCACCATACGGGTTCAAGTTCAACCACCCTAAAGTTTTTTTATATAACGAATCCTTAGGTTCTCATTTCATTTTCAATGGAACATTCATGTCACGACTCTTTTTATTTCCTTGTATTGAGTCGATTAGAATTCAGGTGTCATCTCGCCTTTGAAATGAACCTCTACCGACCTTCCTTTCAAAGAGGGGCAGTTGTTGACACCTGATTTTTAATCATTTTTTCTATTGCTAAAGTAATAAAAAATCCATAAAAATTCATAAAATTGAAAAATCAACTTTGGGGACCTTAGCCAAGCAAGCCTAGGGAACCAATTTTTACCAAAAAATGATTTTTCATATTTTCAGTATTTTTACGTATTTTTTATTTATTTATTTTCCAAAATTAATAGAAAATCCATAAAAATTCATAAAATTGAAAAATCAACTTTGGGAACCTTAGCCAAGCCTAGGGAACCAATTTTGAACAAAAAATAAAATTTCATATTATATATATTTTTAATTTAAAAAAAATACAAAAATACTTGAAAATTTTGGAAAAATAACATTTGAGGCCAAAAAAAATACATAAAGATAGTTAATATTTTTATTTTAAATCTATTTTCATATTGGCCATCGCAAATTCAGAAAAATCCAATTCGAGTCATGTGTTCCTTCACGAGTATAATCTTGAATCGGGCCTAAAAAAATTTAATTTGAGTCAACTTATTTTTAATTTTCACTTTTTATGAGTTGTGACATTGTCTTCTAATATTTTAAATTTTCATCTTGGCCCAATTATACCCAGAATGACTTAATTTTGCAAAAGGGCTTTAATTAAATTCTGCATTATTTTCAGCGGCAAGAAATGAGCTTAAATTTGACATGTGGTAAATTTTGGTGTGTCAAAAATTGTGAGGAGATTTGGACTTAAAGAAATATATTTTTTCAGGGACTAAATTGTAAATACTTAAAATTCAAGGACTAGAGCGCAAATACTTAACTCTTGAAGGATTATTTTAAAAATAACAAAAAGAAGAGTTAGTGGATAAATTAGAATAGAGAAGGGAAGATGGAGAAGAGGAGATGAAGAAGAGAAGTTGGAGAAAAATGGATGGAGAAAATAAGATAAGAATAGAGAATGGAAGATGGAGATGAAGAAGAGTTAGTAGAGAAATTAGAATGGAAGATAAGAATAGAGAAGGGAAGATGGACAAGAAGAAGAGTTAGTGGAGAAATTAGAATGGGAGATAAATATGGAAAAGGGAAGATGAAGATGAAGAAGAGTTAGTGGAGAGATTAGAATGTGAGATAGAGATGGAGAATGGAAGATGAAGATGAAGAAGAGTTAGTGGAGAAATTAGAATGGGAGATAGAGTTAGTGGAAAAATTAGAATGGGAGATAGATGAGTAGATTATAAAAGGAGGAAGAAGTGAGCTTGAAGGGGGAATTTTTTTGGAGAGAAAATTTGAAGTGTTTGAGAATTTTTGGGGGAGAAAATTTGAAGTGTTTGGGAATTTTTTTGGAGAGAAAATTTGAAGTGTTTGAGAATTTTTGGGGGAGAAAATTTGAAGTGTTTGGGAATTTTTTTGGAGAGAAAATTTGAAGTGTTTGAGAATTCTTTGGGAGAGAAAATTTGTAGTGTTTGAGGGATTTTTTTTGGAGAGAAAATTTTGGATGTTTGAGAGAGCTTTGGGAGATTGAAGAAAAATTTGAGAGAAAGAAAATACCAAAAGAGAGAGAATTTTGAAGATGATGGGAGTTTAAAGCTAGGGGTTATCATCACAAATTCTTTCATCGATCAATATAAATCAAGAGTTCATCCTCGTCAACGAGTAAGCAAATTCGAGCTAAGCATTTTTATTTATTCATTTATTTATGATTTTACTCGCAAATTAGCATAAATTGTATACACTTTCTCCATCTCTTTTTTCCCCCATATTTTATGTCAGGAGAAGGATATCTCTATGTCAACAGCAAAAATCTCGTAGAGATGCAAAAATCGGCCCAGACAAGCTCCTAAGTTGTCCACCGATTTCTCAACTGATTTGTGACTAAAAGTCCCTCTTACTTCAAAAGAAACTCTCTATATTGGGAATATAGAGAGGGAAAATCAATTATAAAAATCCCTCCCAAAAAAACGGGAGATAAGTACTCTTTCCACTCTTCTGGTTTTAGGTGCAGTTTAGCACATATTTTGTATACTGACACTTCACTCTATTTTATGTCAGGAAGCCGCAGCTCTATATCAATGGTCAACCCTATGGAAGCACAAAATCGGCTTGGAGGAGTCCTCAAGCGCGCACAAATTTCAAATTGTTGAATCAATTCGTTGTATTTCATTTTAAAGAATTCATACCCCAGAATGGAGAGGACAAAGTCCATCCGCAATCTAAATACCTGCACCATAAATCCCAAAGGGAATAGGCAAGCCAATGCTTAGCCTCCCATTGGAGGTTTTTACTTACAGTAGTTAAATACATGCAACTTAAATACACGCACCATAAATCCCAAAGGGAAGAGCCAAGCCAATGCTTAGCCTCCCATTGGAGGTTTTTACTTACAGTAGTTAAATACCTGCAACTTAAATACCTGTACCTGAAATCCCAAAGGGAAGAGCCAAGCCAATGCTTAGCCTCCCATTGAAGGTTTTTACTTACAGTAGTTAAATACCTGCAACTTAAATACCTGCACCTTAAATCCCAAAGGGAAGAGCCAAGCCAATGCTTAGCCTCCCATTGGAGGTTTTTACTTACAGTAGTTAAATACCTGCAACTTAAATACATGCACCTTAAATCCCAAAGGGAAGAGCCAAGCCAATGCTTAGCCTCCCATTGGAGGTTTTTACTTACAGTAGTTAAATACCTGCAACTTAAATACCTATACCTTAAATCCCAAAGGGAAGAGCCAAGCCAATGCTTAGCCTCCCATTGGAGGTTTTTACTTACAGTAGTTAAATACCTGCAACTTAAATACCTGTACCTTAAATCCCAAAGGGAAGAGCTAAGCCAATGCTTAGCCTCCTATTGGAGGTTTTTACTTACAGTAATTAAATACCTGCAACTTAAATACCTGTACCTTAAATCCCAAAGGGAAAAGCCAAGCCAATGCTTAGCCTCCTATTGGAGGTTTTTACTTACAGTAATTAAATACCTGCAACTTAAATACCTGTACCTTAAATCCCAAAGGGAAGAGCCAAGCCAATGCTGGGCCTTCCATTGGAGGTGTTTATTCACTGCCACGTACTGCCTATAATTTAATTTTTGAATCATCAGACCCAAAAGATGAATAGGTCGTAATACTGCACAGAAGTCGTTAACACACTCCCTCTTTCGGCTTCAGGGAATCTTTAACACTTAAAAAAATATATAACAAATAACAATATATACCATCCATGCATCCTATTTAAAAAGTGAAAACACAAAAGAGAATACCCTACTAGAGCCTTAGGAATAAACCAAACTTGAGTTGCCGAATTAGGATATCCATGAAATTGAGGTACCGAAAGGGCATTAGTTTTAATTAGCTAGTGTAACCAAGTCCCCGAGCTCATAATCTCTGGTTCGCAGGAATAAATTAGTTCTCCCGCTAATTTATTTAGGTTTCTAATCGACCTATCAAGAACGATTAGTGGCGACTCCAAATTTCTAAATCATATAAACAAAAACCAAAGTTGCAATTCGGTAGGGCTTGGGAGGGTTCGCGTTAGGTTAGTCAAATCTAATTAACCTAATAATCCGTTAACCCCTTTTAGAAATAAATTTAAATTTTTTTTAGAGGGTCACGACAATTGGTTGCCTAGAATAGACTGAGGCAGAGGCATTCTGAACTATGTTGCAGGTGCGTCAGGACCTGAGGTAAGGTTCTAAGGCATAGCCCCGTGAGTAGGGCGCTTGGTTGCTGATTGCTGAGTAGTTAACTTGTTAGGTGTTGCTTGTGTTTGTATGCCTAGTCAGCTGTCACGCGCTGCTTGACCATAATGCATTGCATGGATTTCTGCATTCAAAGAAAATGAGTTTGGAAAGGAAAAAGGGTTTAGAAATGAAAACGATTTAAATTTGGAATTTGAATTTGAAAAGTGCATGCACCTCATGTTGTTGGATTTGGTAACCGTCAGCCTGGTATGGGACGGGATTGACGGGACGTCTAAAAACTGTAATGAAGCGTGGTATGGGACACGTGGAATGGGATTCACTCTGTCTGTGGGTGACTTGGGACAACTGCTCGCACCAAGAAACGATGAGGGCGGGAGTGGTCGCTGGGGTGGAGACCTGATCAAGGAAGCGGCTCCCGACAAGCTTCTAGTTGAGGTGGCGGACAGAGTGGCCTAGGATGTGCACTGACAGGGTTGAGTCTAAATGTCGACCGGGTTCAACTACATTTAAGCTGCAGCGTCTATTTACATGCACGTACATGTCAGTGGACGCGACAGTAGACGAAAGCTTGGTTGCTAGATTTAGAATTCCGAATTCCTGAATGGGAATTTCGTTTGTTTTAGGTGTGAGTGATTAGCAAGGATGAGCAATAGGGGCAGAAGACCGACTGCTGGTGCATCGAGCTCAAGGGCTCCTGAGCCTGAAGGAGATCTTAGGATCGAAGAGATGATGAGAGTTCTGACTGAAGTAAGTAACTTGATGGCTAGGCAAGCTGCTGAGAGAGCTGCCACTGTAGCCCAAGCAGTTGAGGCCGCCTTGGCCGCTGCGAATGGAGCCAATGGAGGCAATGGGCATGGTAATGGAGGACGTCAGACTCAACACATAGTGGAATAGTTTCTGAAGTTGCAGCCGTCGAAGTTTGATGGCAGTGGTGGTCCCGAAGTAGCTGCCTTGTGGATCGAATAGCTTGAGAAGGCCTTTACCGTTTTGGGTGGCGCGGATGAGGAAAAGGTTTCATTGGCAACTTATTAGCTCCAAGGTACTGCAGATGATTGGTGGAAGGCCACCAAAAGACGAGTCTTTCCTGATGGCATGAGGCCAAACTGGGCTGCTTTCTGTGCAGCATTTAATGGAAAGTATTTCTCTGAGGCAGCCCAAGAAAAGAAAATGGAAGAGTTCATAAGGCTTCGCCAAGGATCTATGACGGTGGATCAGTATGAGGGTGAATTTGCCAGATTGTCCAAGTTTGCTCGAAGACTGATTGAGGATCCGTGGGACAAAGCCAGAAGATTCAGAGACGGTTTGAGACCTAAACTAAAGAGTATGATAATCGCCACAGGACTGAGAGACTATAATGAGATTTATGAACGAGCACTGGCGATAGAGCGAGACCTACAAGAGAAGGCTGCCGCATCTAGATCGCGGTTTGTGCCAAGAGGGAACTTCAGAGACTTTGGCAAGAGGCCGATGAAGGACAACCGTAGGTTCGTTCCACCTGCGAAAAGGACTCTGGGAAAACCGTCACATTTTGGGAATCAGAACTGCCATGACTGTGGCAGCAGGCATGGGAACAGCCCTTACCCAAGGAAGACTGGAGGCTGCTTTGGATGTGGGCAGATGGGGCATATTCTGAGGAACTGCCCGAAAAGAGGTCCGAGACCCCCGTTCCAGCAGCAGCAGCAGCCGCCGATAGCGAATACTCCCCAGGGGAATCAGAACCGTCCACCTGCTCAAGGACGAGTCTACGCAGTAGCGCGAAAGGACGCTGAGAATGCGCCAGGGGTGATCACAGGTACCGTCTCTCTCTGTGGTCATACCGCTTATGCTTTGTTTGATCCGGGAGCGTCGCACTCCTTCGTATCTGCTCGTTTTGCTGAGTTATCTGGGATGAATGTAAAGCCGTTGGATGTGACTTTGCATGTAACCACCCCGTTAAAGGATAGAGTGATTGTTGCGTTAGGACGTAAGGGGTGTAGGTTAGTTCTGGGCGATAGAGAGGAAGAGATCGATTTAGCTGTTTTGCCTATGTTTGATTTTGACGTTATTGTTGGCATGGATTGGCTGGTTAGACATGGGGCAGTAATAGACTATGGTAGAAGTATGGTGCAGCTAAACCCAGTAGGCCACCCTGGGTATGAATTTAGGGGAAATCAAGGAGGGACGTCGATTCCTTGGATCTCGTCGTTAGAAGCGACCAAACTGATGGACGAGGGTTGCTTGGGACTTTTAGCGTTAGTATCAGATTCGTCTGCTCAAGAAGTGAAGTTGGAAGAAGTGCCTGTAGTGAGAGAGTACCCGGATGTATTTCCTCACGAGTTGCCTGGCCTGCCACCAGAGCGTGACGTAGAGTTTGTGATTGAGCTAGCACCTGGAACCGAGCCAATCTCAAAAGCACCGTACAGGATGTCGTTGTCTGAGTTGAAGGAGTTGAAGGTACAGATGCAAGAGCTATTGAATAAAGGATTTATCCGCCCTAGTGCTTCGCCATGGGGAGCTCCGGTGCTGTTTGTTAAGAAGAAGGACGGATTGCTAAGACTGTGTATCGACTACAGGCAGCTGAACCAAGTGACGATCAAGAACAAGTATCCTCTGCCAAGGATTGATGACCTGTTTGATCAGCTTCAAGGCGCATGTGTGTTCTCCAAGATGGACCTAAGGACAGGCTATCACCAGCTGAGGATTAAGAAGGAGGACGTGCCTAAAACTGCCTTTAGGACGAGGTATGGGCACTACGAATTCACAATTATGCCATTTGGATTGACGAACGCCCTAGCAGCATTTATGGATATGATGAATCGAGTGTTCAAGGAGTTTCTGGATCAGTTCGTGATAGTCTTCATTGATGATATATTGGTGTATTCGAAGAGTTCTGAGGACCAAGAGGAACATTTCAAGATTGTCCTGCAGACGTTAAGGGAACACTCGCTGTATGCGAAGTTTAGCAAGTGTGAGTTCTAGTTAAGCAGAGTGGCGTTCCTTGGACACATAGTACCTAGAGAAGGAATATCAGTGGACCCAGGAAAGATCGAGGCTGTAGAGAAGTGGCCGAGGCCAACAACGGTGACTGAAGTGAGAAGTTTTCTTGGATTGGCTGGTTATTACCGACGCTTTGTGGAAAGGTTCTCGGTGATAGCGTCTCCTTTGACCCATTTGTTGAAGAAGGAAACGAGGTTTGAATGGACCGAGAAGTGCGAGGAGAGTTTTCAGGAGTTGAAGGATCGATTAACCTCCGCACCAGTGTTAACCATCCCGTCTGGACCTAGTGGATTCGAGATATACAGTGATGCATCATTAAAGGGACTAGGGTGTGTCTTGATGCAGCATGGACGAGTAGTGGCTTATACATCTCGACAGTTAAGGCCGCATGAGATGAACTACCCGACGCACGACTTGGAGTTAACCGCCATAGTGTTCGCACTGAAGATTTGGAGGCATTATTTGGTGGGAGAGAAATTTCAGATCTATACTGACCATCAGAGTTTGAAGTATTTGTTTTCGCAGAAAGAGTTGAACATGAGGCAGCGTCGTTGGATGGAGCTGTTGAAGGACTACGACTGCGATATTTTGTATCATCCAGAAAGGGCGAATAAAGTGGCGGATGCTCTGAGTAGGAAGTCGAGCATTGCGCATATGATGGTTAGGGAATGGACGCTACTAGAAGAGATCCGAGACTCTGAGTTTAAGGTTGAATTAGGAACCCTCTCCAGTTTGATGGCTACGTTGCAGATCGAACCGGATATTTAGCTGAGGATCAAGGAGTTGCAGTCTACAGACCCAGATATCCAAAAGATTGTGATGATGAATGCAGATGAGAGGAAGGCTGAGTTCCAAGTAACTGCCTGTCACGCCCCCAACCCCCATTCGAGATCGCGGCATCCCGTTCCTGCGGAAGATACACCTCGCACTCGCCTGGTTTTACGGTATGCGACGGCCCAGGAAATTTTTCACTTCGTCGCAACCAGACGACGCGGCCTTCAACGAACTTTCATACCTGCGGAAGCGTGCCTCCTATCCATTCACACAAGCATACAAGCAAAAGGGTAGCATAGACAGAGTAAATACAAACAGCATTATATACATATCAAGCGTTAGGTACAGACCCCAAAAAGAAGCCACAACCTACAGACGAACCTACGCTCATGCAAAATCCAAAACACTAAACCACTGCCAGGGACTCAGTCCTCCTCCGGCTCCTCATCGGAATCCTCCACTGGGTCTTCTTCTGGATCCTCCTCATCGGTATCCATGGCATCGCCCTCCTCGTGGCCGTCAATCTCAGATCGTCCCGGGGACGGCAACTCCTGCAGTGGGTCGGGATCGATCACCTGGCCTCCATATTCAGCAGGCTACAGCCAGAATGGGTCCTCCTCCATGGGTAACGGGGAATCTCTCTGGGGTCCCTCAAAGCCATGAAGGCCCTCTCTAAACCAAGCCTCGAACCTATGGGGTACAAGGTAGGGTCCACCCTGATCTACTAGTACAGTCGTCACATGCCTATGCCATAGGGTAGCGTGCATATCAAAATGAAGGGTGATGTGAGTGTCCATTTGAATCGGCAGTCCAAAAAGCATCGGCGGAGCGGCCATCACTGGTGACCTGGATCTGAAAAAGGTGGCAACCAACGCCAGTGAGTCGAGGACTCAGCAAGCTCACCACTAATCCTAGCGTAGGGTAGGGTATACAAGTGGGGCCGGTCCTAACCAGTATCTAGGTTTCAGGGTTCAGGGTCCAACCACCCTCGATCTCCCAAGATACTATAACTCGTCGTAGTCATCACGAACCACATAGTAATACAAGTTGTACAATACAGACGGGCAATATCAAACGATCAGCAATCATGTCATGCAATGCTGCAGGCCTCAAGCGGCCATCACGGATCCCATGGATCAGCCCGCCTATCACTCCAATTCCCATCAGGGCTCAATCTCAGTGCCACACGGCAAATACCACACTGCGTTTCTGACGCCTTACGTTGGTCTCCCTTTTCTCTCCATTTCCCCATCTTGGGCACAATCTCACGTCACATCTCCAGCGACTCATGCAATGCTCTGAATGTATGCAGGGCCCAAGTGATCACATCGACAATTCAACACAGAGCATGCATGCCAAGAAACATAAGTGCAAGAGCAGAGTACGTTATTCAACCATTCAATCGATCCCATATACATCGAGCCAAACGGACATAGATCAAATGCCTCTACTCACGAAGTTCCGATCATCTAAGTTCGCCTTACATCTCATACGAAGTTCTACCATACCGTTACTTTCCCAAGAGCAACCCATTAATCGAGCCCATATAAGCCAAGGTCTAAACTAATTAAGGGTCTTTAATTAATCAAGCTAAGTTCGACTGGGCCTAAGGCCCACTTCAAAAGTTGAGGTCCAATAATAAATTCTTAAATTAAATCATATGGGTTGGGCCTATTATTTTGTTAATTTCGCGTAAGGCCCAAGCCCATTTCCAAGGATTTATTATTTAAGCCCATTTCCATTATTTTAGGCCCAAATTGATAACCCAAGCCCATATACACTTTTGGGTTTCATTCTTTAATGTTCATGGACTTAATTTAGGCCCAAATTAAGTAAATTTTCGTCCATTGAGGCCCATCATTCTAATTTAAGCCCGGTTTGCATCATTTCGGCCCATCTAGCTTAGCGTTTAGCCCCCAAGCCCATTGGCACCCTTTGGCCCATCAATTCACGCCTAAACCCGCCCATTGCAGCCCACACATCCTATTTTGAAGCCCAATTCAGTCATGGACAGCCCACTCATGCAACCCAAACCACCTTCCATTACACTAGCTTAGGGAACATTATACTTAATCACCTGTATGAGCCTCTAATCACCACAACTAACCATCTTTGCACCACATCAAACATATATACATCTAACCTAAGCCAAGGTTAGGGGTGGAGCTTACCGAAAATGGCTGGGACGAACGGTGGAGGAAGCTTGGTCACCGAACGGTCAAATGGGGTTCTCGGCCGACGGAAGAAGGGAGCGGCGGCGGGGTTGGTCTCGGCTGTTCCACGACCTTCAAGGGGCCTAGAATGGTAGCTTAGAACATTAAAGAGAGTGAGGGACCAAAGGGATCAAGCCGTGGTGGCCGGAGCACCTACGGCTCTAACGGCGGACGGTAGAACGGAGGGGAGAGGGGGCTGCTCCGGGGCTCAAACGGCGACATTCCACCGTGGAGACGAGAGAAGAGTGAGATGGGAGGCTTACCTAGACGTGGAGGTGGCTGGTGGTGGCAGCCCGCGGCGGTGAGGAACGACGGACGGCGTTGGAGGGACGGCCGGACGAGCTAGGGCCGAGAGAGATTGAGAGATAGAGAGCACGAGAGTGTGAGGGAGGTGAGGAAGAGTGGCCGGCCGAAAAATGAGGTGAGGAGAGAGAGAGACTATGATATAGCTTTGGTGAAAATTCAAAATCAAGAGGTAATGGGGTTAGGTAATGGGGTAATAGTGTTAGGGACAAGATGTTTGTACTTTGACATGCCCCTTGATTTGATTGAGAGATTGCCTTGGAAGTTGAACCATGAATGACCGATGGATGTGATTGATGGATTGACAAGACATCGATTGATTTGACAACTGATTTGACTTGCCTCGATTTGCGTGCCAAATGCATCAATCGGGTCTCGAGCGCGAACGAATTTTAGACAGGATTTGATTTCGATTGACCGAATCTACTCTCAAAAATCCTAATTCCATTAATCCTAAGGACTGAGCATTTACCGGGGGCATTTCGGTAATTTTCCAATCACGTCTTGCTTCGTGACGTACACCGGGTGTCTGCCCTTCTGGCGACATTTCTAAAATTGACTTCAGTTCTTAATTGTGTTTGTCTTACTAATTCGATTGTCCGAAGTCGGATTTCATTTCGTGGTCAATTTCATTAAATAACGACTCTGTCTCTGTCTCAGACCAACGGGCGGCTGTTTGGAAAATTCTTCCCAGATAGCCCTTCCCCTTCGGTTAGTCATCTCAGGGTAGCTAATCCTGAGTGAGCGTCGATCAGAGTGTATTAACGAAGTATTTCCATTCATTTAGAATTTCCGATAATCGGGTCGAATTTTCAGACTGTCACACTGCCGGTGGAATATTGAAGTTTAGAGGACGTTTGTGCGTGCCAAGCGATGAAGAGCTGAAGGAAAGGATTTTTTCTGAGGCGCACAGAAGCAACTACAGTATTCATCCAGGGAGTACGAAGATGTATCAGAATTTGCGTCAGCACTATTGGTGGAATGGAATGAAAGTGGATGTGGCTAAACATGTAGCTAAGTGTCTGACGTGCTGTCGCGACCTAAAATTCATTTTTAGGTTAATGGATTACCAGATTAATTAATTAAATTAACTAACCTAGTTCGAGCTCTCCCAAGCTCTACCAAATCGCAACTTTGATTTTTTTTCACATGATTTTAGAATTTGGAGTCGCCACTAATCATTTTTGGTAGGTTGATTAGAAACCTAAGTAACCTAGCGGGAGAACTAAATTACTCCTGCAAACCAGAGATTATGAGTTCGGGGACTTGGTCACACTAGTTAATTAAAACTAATGCCCTTTCGGTACCTTAATTCCATGGATATCCTATTTTGGCAATTCTCACTTGATTTATTCCTAAGACCCTGGTAAGGTGTTCTTTTTATGTTTTCACTTTAAAATGAAATGCATAAAGGGTATGAACGCAAACGTTGACATACAAATACGACACACAAATACGGACATACGTACGTGGACATGCGAATGATATGCGTACGTGACATGCGTATGAATACAACATGCATGCGGGGATAGACGAATACGAATACGTATGTGACATGCGTATGAAGACACACGAATACGATATGTAACATGCATACATACACCATACAAATACGTGACATATATATGTGACATGCATAGTGATATGTGTATGTAAATACGTACATTTCGATTTTGCCCATAAAGGGCAAAGTCGTCATTTTGAAAAGATGGGATAAAACCCTCATTTTTGAAAAAGAGGGGATAAAACCCTCATTTTGAAATTTTTGATTTTTCTGAATGAATATGCATGGGTTAATAACATATCATAACAGACAAATGTGGATTTGCAAACGTCGCGTACGTGACGTGCATACGAGAACAAACAAATACGATATGTCTATACGAACATACGGATAACATAACAAACATACATGAGACATACTACATGAGATGCACATGAATGGCATTTTTTGTATTTTCAGATTTTCCATTTTTTTTTTGGTTTTTTTGGATTTTCTACATTTTTTTTGTATTTTGGATGTATTATAAAAGAATGCAAAATCACCCAAAGTAAATGAAGATGTGAAGAGAGAGCAGGTAAAGTAAAACTACCCTAAGGACAGTGAAAATAAAACCCGCAACTCGTCGGGTGAATAATTACAGACCAATTAAATAAAACCCGAGACATGATCGGGAATACAACAAAAATGGACTGGAATGGACATCGGTCAAACACCCGTCGCCAAGCCTCGTGGGTCGAGAGTACAACAAAACGGACCGGAATGGACATCGGTCATCCTCCAGTCTTCAAAGCATCGGGCCGAAAGCCAAATGAAAATAATGAACTTATCCAATCGGACATGCATAATCACCAATGAGTTAAGACAATTCAAAAACTCAAAGAGAGTTTAACACGTGCTGATTAAACTTCTTTGAGACCATTTTTTACATTTTCCAATGCATTAACACAAAAAATACGAATTAAATCATACTGTCCATGAACATTCTTAGGGAGAAAGTAGTAACCATAAAATACAAAAGAAATAATGAAATGTATGTAAAAATTTTGAGATTTTTTATGTGGATGGGAAAATGTGTCTTTGACAACTTTCATGTTTTACATTCTTATTGAAGAGACACTCATTTTCGTGTAGAAAATGGTCTTTCATGAGAGCTCAGCAGCAAGCAAACAAATTTCACAGAACAGACATATTTCAGGATTAAGCTTAAATGGACACTCAAATCTCAAAATTAATGCACCAAACTTTCCAGTCTACTAAACAAGACCCCAATGAACAACTTTCATTTTTTGTGAAGTTTCAAAAGAAGACTCTAAACATGAGATAACTACAAATCAATATGACCACGCACAGAAAAACACTCAGACTCAAGGACGCCAACAGAATTGCATGATTTCATTAAATGCATTAAAAATACGAAACGTACATGAATATTTTTGTATTTTTTATATGTTATGCATTAAGATCTTATGAACAAATGTCATGAAGAGGTCTTTATGAAACAAAGTCTAGAATAACCCATGGAAAATCATTTAGCGTGAAAGGTCAGATCAGAAAAATTCCATCTCCGATTCTGATCACCATATTTCCAGATTTCTGCTTTCAATTTCGGGACCCTTTTGACATAGCAAACGACGTACATTTTCGCTCCATAATATATCAAATCGAAGATCTCGAAGTCATCTACGAATGTTCAGTATATTTATTTTCGAGATTTCGTCATCTAAACACGAAAAATTGAGTTACCAGATAATTGCACATGCTGATGCGCCTAGAGCTCGTTGGAGATGAATCCGTCGTGTCGCCAAGGCTTGTTCCACGGCGGTGAATTTTTCTCTCTCAAAATTTTTTTCTCTTGAAATCTCTCCAAAATTTTTTTTTCTCTCCAGTTTTTCTTCAATCTCCCAAAACTCTCTCAAACATCCAAAATTTTCTCTCCAAAAAAAATTCCCCTCTCAAGCTCACTTCTTCCTCCTTTTATAAACCACTCATCTATTTCCCATTCTAATTTTTCCATTAACTCTATCTCCCAGTCTAATTTCTCCACTAACTCTTCTTCATTTTCATCTTCCCTTCTCCATCTCTATCTCACATTCTAATTTCTCCACTAACTCTTCTTCATATTCATCTTCCCTTCTCCATATCTATCTCCCATTCTACTAACTCTTCTTCATCTGCATCTTCCCTTCTCTATTCTCATCTTATTTTCTTTATCTTCTCTTCTCCATCTTCCCTTCTCTATTCTAATTTCTCCACTAACTCTTCTTTTTGTTATTTACAAAATAATCCCTCAAGTATTAGGTATTTGCACTCTAATCCATGAGATTTTAAGTATTTGTAATTCAGTCCCTGGAGCAATATTTCTTTAAGTCCAAATCTCCTCACAATTTTCGACACACCTATCGCATGTTGAATTTAAGCGCATTTCTTGCTATTGAAAATAATGCAAAATTTAATTAAAGCCCTATTTGTAAAATTGAGTCATTCTGGGTATAATTGGGCCAAGATGAAAATTTGGAATATTAAAGAACAATGTCACAACTCCTAAAAGTGAAAAATGAAAATAAATTGACTCAAATTGAATTTTTTTAGGTCCGATTCGAGATTATGCTCGTTAAGGAATACACGACCTCGAATTGGATTTTTTAAATTTGCGATGGCCAACATGAAAAGGGATTTAAAGGAAAAATATTGACTATTTTTATGTATTTTTGTGGCCTCAAATGCTATTATTTATTAAATATTTTCCTAATTTCTAAAAGTTATATTTAAAAAAATACAAAAAATATGAAAAATTATTTTTTTACTCGAAAATGGTTGCCTAAGCTTGGCCAAGGCTTCCAAAGTTGATTTTGCAATTTTCTCATTTTTATAGATTTTCTATCAATTTTAGAAAATAAAAATACCGAAAAATACTGAAAATATGAAAAATCATTTTTTGGTCAAAATTGGTTCCCTAGGCTTGGCAAAGGTCTCCAAAGTTAATTTTTTCAAATTTATGAATTTTTATGGATTTTCTATTAATTTTTAAAAAAGAAGAAAAGAAAAGGTGATTGAAAATCAGGTGTCAACAGCTGCCCCTCTTTGAAAAGAAGCTCGGTAGAGGTTCATTTCAAAAACGAGACGACACCTGAATCCTAATCGACTCAACACAATGAAATAAAAAGAGTCATGACATTCGATCTCCAATACCCCTTTTAGCAAATTTCGATCCAAATCCGGTTTGAGGAGGCTTTCATGTGATGAGGGAGAGACAAAGATGAGAATTTACCTGGCACTTACCTGCTCGTTGTATGGCGGTTGCCTGACATGAGTGCTCTGCTGAAAATGGGATGAGAACATAAGGATTCGTTATAAGAAAACCTTAGGGTGGTGGAACTTGGACCCGTATGGTAGGTCACCCCATAGTAGATTCCTAATAAAAGGATTCTACTGATTAAAATCAGATTGAATTTTGACCCGTATGGTGGGTCACCCCATGGTAGATTCCTAGTGAAAGGATTCTACTAATTAAATTAAGATTTGACCTGTATGGTAGGTCACCCCATGGAAATGCCTGTAAGAAGGACTTTGGTGCCTGTAAGAAGGACTTTGGTGCCTGTAGAAAGGACTTTGTTTTGCCTGTAAAAAGGACTTTGGTGTGCCTGTAGAAAGGACTTTTGGTTGCCTATAGAAAGGACTTGGTGCCTGTAAGAAGGACTTTTGTGTGCCTGTAGAAAGGACTTGGTGCCTGTAAAAAGGACTTGATGCTTGTAAGAAGGACTTGTGCCTGTAGAAAGGACTTTGATGCCTGTAAAAAGGACTTGGTATGCCCGTAAAAAGGACTTGATTTGCATGTAAGAAGGACTTGGTTTCCTGTAGAAAGGACTTGGTCGCCTGTAGAAAGGACTTTGGTTGCCTGTAAAAAGGACTTTTGAGTGCCTGTAGAAAGGACTTGGTCGCCTGTAGAAAGGACTTTGGTCGCCTGTAAAAAGGACTTTGGGAATGGACCGTTCCGTATTGGGGTTTCCAATGGAAGGGCTCCGAAGATAATATACCCTAGATGTCACCTTTTTTTTGGGTAGACTGAAGAGGTATTGATTGAGAAAATGATTTTTGGGTATATCTGGGATCTAGGGAGATCAAGAATCCTGCAGACGCTCTAACCCAATTTAACTTACCATGAAGGGTGCCATTCTAGGATCTGGGGAAACCAGGAATCTTGCAGACGCTCAAACCCGATTTAACTTACCTTGAAGGGTGTCATTCTGGGATCTAGGGAGACCAGGAATCCTCAAAATCCGACTTAAATTACCTTGAAGGGTGCCATTCTGGGATTTGGGGAAACCAGGAATTCTGCAGACGCTCAAATCTAATTTGACTTATCATGAAGGGTGCCATTCTGGGATCTGGGGAAACCAAAAATCCTACAGAAGCTCAAACCTAATTTTTGTTGTCCCATCACTTTAGGAATAAACCGATGAGGCAAAGATCAAGAACACGAGAGTTGGTCAATCATGATTTGGTAAAGCTTGAGAACACGAGATTGTATCAATTGTGAGCTGATGAAGACTTCATGAGAGTATGTTGATCATGAGTTGCAAGGGTTCAGAAGACTTACCTGGATCTTCTGAGTTAATGATTGAGGCATAGACAGACCGATTGTATCGTGTCTGCTTGCTCACTGAATGACCTTATGTGCTGCAATGGATTTGAGCACCCAGACAATCATCAGAATTGAAAGGTTCAGGTTGAAGATATACTCACCTGAAAATGCTTGGCGAGTATTAGCCAACAGGGCTTGTTTGTTTAATAGCCTCTAGATGAATTTCGAGACCTCGGAGAGTAACTCGACTATTAGGAATGCACTACTTGTCAGACAGTGTCAGAGGTAACATGTGCAAGCATTTTTATCAATGAGTTCATCGGTTCATGCAAAACCATTCAGTTGAGTTTGCAATGATTAAAACCATATGTGTATGCTCATAATATGGATCATGCATGACTATTCTGTCGAGTTTGCATTTCCAATTCTGTCCAGGGAGGTTATCATGTCATGAATACATCGAATTGAACCTGAATGGGGACTTCAGTCCGAAAGGGCTTTCTCTCACTCTCGAGAAACGCTGTTTATCCGGATTGCAGGATTTGAAAAGAAAGCACTCAACCTTACCATCATCGCATTCAGCGAGGGTCTGAGTAATCTCGCAATTGATACGATCAAGCCGATCTAGAGGTCTTGATTAGGACCGTAATGTGGGCTGTGTCAAAGGCTTATCAAAGGAGACTCATTTCGAGTCAGGGCCATTGACAAAAAAAGGTCTTCATCATCTGCTCCGGGTTTACAAGTCAAGAACCCAGCAAAATGAGAGAGAAATAATCTTGCTCGAACTTTTTCGAGCGATTCTTCAAGTCATTCAACTCTTACATTAATTCAAGTGCTCTAATCAGAAAAGACTTTCAAGGGTCGTAACGTAGGTCGGGATTTGGGTCTGAGAAACGAAGGGCTCGTTTTGGCTCAGAAAAATATATGAGAAGGGCTTGGTGTTGGTGATCATTGCAGTCTTGTCACCGATCTTTGACCTTCCTGAATTAGTCTTCAATGAATACCACCATTGGCTGAGGGGTGGTAGTTCTTTTACACTTTGCAAACTGACTTCTTTGGGGATCCTTTTTCGGGAATTCTCAAAATGTATGTTCGAAGTCAGAAGTTCATTACAGATATATGGGCACTGGCCTTGCTTTTGATAGGCACTTTGCTCTTTCTGCCCGAGATTCTTTAGAGTAGCCTTTGCTTTTCTTACTCCCGACTCCCTTTTGTTTGAAAGCAGGCCCATTTTCTTTAGGCTACACTTGTTTTTCTTTTTCTTTTGTTTAACAATCTTGTGATTGTGAATTTTAGCAACAAGATGATTTTCAACAAATGATACTAGACATTACATGAAAGTCTAGCATATGAAATGGGCTAATTCAAGAATTCTCTATTGGCCCAATTTCTTTAATTCTGCTCCTTGGGGGAAGGTGTCGTCGTTACCTTGAATGAGCAAGGATCACCAACATGGGCTTGAGAAATGAATTTGCAGGCTCAATTGGGTTATGCAAAGGATGAGTGTGTAGGATATAAAAAATAAATGCTCTTTGTCATCCTAAAGCACTTGAATTAAAACTCGAGTATCATGCAAAGAAACACTCGAAGATTGATGTTAGTCCAAGTAAGAGAATTTCTAACCATTTATCTCCTGATATTGTTGGAATTACCTCTGTTTTGCCCTAGTGTGGGGTGGTTCTTGACAGGGCTATGAAATGAAATCACCGTTCAAATGGGTTGTCAATGGTTGCCTGAAGTGTTTGGAATGGAGAATGAATGCCTCCTTCACTTCGACTATCGTACCTTTTGCGAGAAAACCCATTGCCTCGGAGAATGCGGAATTTGTCTACCGCTCAACTAACTGTGGATTGAATACAGGACGTATGTGGAAATGGCTTGCCTTTCATCGTCCTGTCATGCCCCATTCTATACATTCGATGCATCGTGTACAGTTTATACCCCCAGTCAAAATTGATAAATTGAACATGCAGAACACTCATGCATAAATCATGAAATGTGCAAACATCATGCAAATATGGCAAGACAATGTACAAGTATGGAAATTGCCCCAGGCTGTGTTGGTGGATCAAACACGTTGGGGGCCTATTCCCCGAGTCGAGGAGTAGCTTGTTTCTGATTTTGCCTCTTTTCGATCCAGGGTTCGTCATTGATTTCCCCTATTTCATCAGACAGATCGCATCAGGCGATCATAACTTGGCCCCTTGGGGCTGTTTTCTTTGACGTATTAGATGTTAGTTTAACATTTCCTGTAAAAAGGAAGGAGACATGTTAGCCAGTATCAGAAATGATGAACTGGACACGATACTGAGTTACCCTTGAGTGCTTCGCGCAACTCCTTTACCAGTTTTACCACTCGGGATTTTCTCCGTGGGTATGTCAAGTTAGACATTTCCTGTCAAACAATAGAGGAGAAGACGTATTAGTCAGTATTAGAAATGATGTATTGGATACGATACTGCTTTACCCTTCATTTTGAATGCCTCGCACGATCCCCTTATCAGGTTCGCTGGGTTGAGCTTCCTTCAACTTTCGTGGGCCACTTCACCATTAGGGCTAAGTTCGTGACAAAATACTGACCTTGGTATTGCTCGTCGAGTATTCCTGTTTCTTTCTGCAAAAAGAAATGTGAGAAAAAGTTATTTTATTTATTTACAATACTTACAATATTTCCATCCTCGAGGATCAAACTCGGGACGTCTCGGACCACTGTCATTCCCCATGCCATCTGGTCCACAAGACCGCAAGCGCTCATGGAGGTTCCTTTTAAGAGTCAATCCTTGGGATGACACGGTGTTGTTGTATTGTACTAGGTAATTCCAGGTCACTGTATTTTTCGGGGCGGTTTACAAACCCCTTCTTTGAGATTGTTTGGGTCTTTCGTTCACATATTCCTCATTTGAAGCCGTCTATTCTGTGGCGATGTCCACGAATCTATTTGCCCAAAGTTTTGATTAATCGGGGAATTTCGTTTTTGGGTCAATTTGCAAATTCCTGTAAACAGAAGGGATCTAATTTAGAATCGGGACAATTTGAGGGTAAATTGAAACGATACTGCTTTACCCTTCTAGTTCGCGCGACTTTTTACTCGCAATAAATTCACTACGAGTTTGGTGTGGTAGCAGACTCGAGCATTTAATAGGAGAACAGGAAATTGCTGCTTCTTGCTTTTGCGTTCATTCTGAACATCAATAAAAGTAGAAAACATTCCATGCAAGGAAATGAAGCGTCTGCATTCGTTCAAGATCGATTTTGCTCCCTCAGCAGGCTCTCCCATGATCAGCTGGCTTCATTCTGGACCAGATATGCATCGACTATGTTGAAGGATCCGTGATCTCAGCTTCGAAATACAGACTCCCTGTGCATATTACAGTCCCCGTGCTTCATTAACATTAAACTGGTTGATCATGGCGGTGAGTTCATCGTCAATGCCGCTTGCCTGGTGGTGATACATCTCCCCTTCCCCGGGAGGTATTGATGCTGATCCAGTAGCATTAGTCTTTTTGTACCCTGCTCCGACAGAACTCGATTCTGTTATAAACTGGTCTAACTCGCTTCTCAAACACGCATTTTCAATCCTCAGATCATGCATTTCATCGAAGGCGAGGAGGAGGCTGTTGCAGTTAGGGCAGGTGGCGGAGTCAAAAGCCTCTTTATACATCTTGTTTTCCGCTCGGAGGTTTTCATTTTCAACTCTTAGAAACTCGGCTTCGTTGTGCTCATGACGAGTCTTCATTCAGGTTCGCCTATTTTGAAACCAGAACTTGATTTGTGAAGGTTCAAGTCCTAGCTCTTGACTTAGTTCCATTTTCTGTTTGCCGTCTGGCATAGGACATGTTCTGAAGAAATCCTCAAGCCTTTGTACTTGCTCCTTAGTATGGCGACGGTAATGCTTCTTTTGACCCTTACCGTTGTTGTCCTTATCTTTACTGAGATCTTGGACGTCGTCGACGGAAGGGCCAGGCTCCATAGGCTCGATCCCAAACATGGTTTCGAACTCTTCCTCTCCCATATTCAGTAGGCAATGATAGCTTTCGGAAGTATTGGGTTGAGACATCTTCGATTTGGTCGATGATTTCTCAAGGTTTACTATATCTTTCTGTATTTTCACTCTCTCTGAACCGTGTATGCTTTAAAACTCTCTTCAATGTATGAATAAAGATTATCAGGAGGATGTCTCTTTTAAAATTTGGCGTCGGCTTAGCATATGTATCGCTTCTCCCGAGATTTGTCTTTCTCAACCTTTCCTGCGTGTTTCTTGCTTGGCTCGTCTTTTCTCATCTCTTCATAGTGCTAGGGTCCCTATCAACGTCTCTACCGTCGATTTGCTGGCGTGTTCTCCTATAAAAACGAATCCCATTTTCCTTGTCTCCCACCCAAGTCACCTTTCTTTCTTCTTTTTCAAAGTTGTGTCATCCCGTCAAACTTTTAGCAGAGATGTCGGATTTGCTTGGCTCGAGATTGGAGACGAGTAGCGGAGGTGATACCGATAGGGAATGGTAGACAGGAAAATCTGGCCAGTAGAGACTTTCACTGCAAAAATGAAAGGGAATGCGGCAGTATATGTTCTTCATATTCTAGAAAAATTGGAATGATACTGTTTTACCCTTGTATGTACTTCCATTGAATTTGAATTGAGGAAGTGCCTTCATTTGGATTGGATTGGATTATATGTCCCGAGTTGCCCTTCACTTTGAGCTTGCCACATAAGTGCTTTGCTTAGTTGGGCCTTGTTTTCTTTCGGGTTGCTTTGGACCATCATCATTTTTTATGCCATCGGGTCCGTGGATCGGAGGGCTCCTTTAATTTAAAGATTACCTTTAAGGCAAATGAGTCATATCGCATTCCATTGGGTCATTTCATTTTACGACACTCTTGAGGCAATTTGCAATCCCCTGGGTGAGAATGGAACAAATCCAATTTAGCATTTTGCGACGATTGAGGGTAAATTGGAACGACACACAGTTACCCGTCTTCGAGCTCGCCTGGGCTTTTCACTTGAAATTTCCCTACGTAAGGCCATTCAACATTTCTCATTATGGCAGTCAGCGACTTTGCCACAAATTGATCCGCCCTGAGTCTAGCATAAAAAGGGATTCACGCATTCGACGGGATAAAAAACAAATTACCCCATGCCCCTGAATTAAATCTAGACACCTAGAAAGCTGGAAATATCACACGCAGGGGAATTAAGCATGAAGTGAAAGGTGCACTTGTTCAAGGTCAGTTCTGCCTCTCCTGCGGCTCTTCGATAATCAGCTAGTCTCGTGCTGGTTCAGGCATGGATGACCGATGTTTGAGAGTCCCTAATCACTGGCTTTCGATCATGGCTTCAGATGTCTGTCAACCTTAAACTGGTTGACCAGGGCAGTAAGCTCATCATCTGGGTAATCTCTTGAACCTTCCAGCAACTGATACTCAAATTGGGCATTATTGTTGGCAAATGCTGGCGGTAGATTTCTCATTTTGTCCTCGCCATGAGCAATTTAACTTCTCGAGCTGAAGTCTTCATCATTACTCCAGAAAGTGTGGTGATCACCAACTGTCCTGCTGCCAAGAACTCCTTCCATTCGAGGATTAGAGAAGTGGAAGTGCTCAGGATAATTTCTTGTCTGATTCTCTGGCTGCGCAGGCGCGCCGATCATGGGATGAATTCTAGCCACGGGTTGGTGCTCAAACCAAGGAGTCTGAATACACTGCCCCTGCGGTCTATACTCTTGAAGAGCATTAGGGTGATTCTGGGGGATACTTTGATTAACGCTTGGGGGATTGATGGCACGGCTACTGGCTTGGTTGATGATGGGAAGTGGCTCGCCCCATGCTAACCTGTGGAACTTATGGTGGCGAGGAGACTCGACGTTCAGGCTTGGATCAGTCCCGCCTTGGTTTTCTTGATTCTGAGCTGCATTGTGTTCTCTCACCCTTTTTCTGTACTTCTGAAGATGACTCGAAACATTTGCTTTAGTGAGTCCCTCTACCTTCATAATTTCCAGTATATGTTGCGGCCGTGCCGAATCGATTCCTAGCTGCTGAACTGCATTAACAAACATACGATGCAGTTCGGAAGACCAACTCATCTTCTTTCTCCAATTGCTTGGAATAAAATTGAAGGCTTGATGCTTGTTCTCATGGTCGTGCAATTGCTTCCTTACCACGTGCTGCCATATGTTTTGAAGCATCTGAACTCTAACTGGTTTCCTTACGACGTCTTGGGCCCCGTTTAAGACAGCCTTCATCATGGCTTGCTGATCATCGCTTGCCGATATTACGAGGACTGGCATGTTTAATTTAGAATTGATGACTTCCAAGAGAGTGAAAACATCCATGTCAATCCCTACCATGGCGGTGAGGATGATATCAAACTGGTCACTACTCCTCCTTAATATCTCTAAGGCCTCTGTCGCCTTTGCTTGAGCTACAACCTTATACCGGCATTTTCTTAATACGGTAACAAAGATTGACAGAGAGACTGGATTACCGTCAATGGCCATGACCAGTAGACCCTCAGGGTAAGGAACTTCATCAGCTTCGACCAGGGTTGAACATGCGTCCATTTCCCTAATGCTCGACATATTTCTAGATCTAGGACTGCCGATTCGAGACCGCCTCAGGATGTCCTCTCGGACTTGAGGGATCACGGGATCGTTGATGGCTTCTCGTAATAGGCTTTGAAAGCCAATGCTTTGATGGTGAAGGTTTTGAATTCCTCTCCCACGAGAACTCCTTCCTCTCTATCTTTCTCCTGCGAGTTCGTGCGGATGAACCCTCACTATCAAATGAGGATAAATTCTCTCTCTAGCAATAGCAACGACTTCCCCCTTCACGGGCAGTGCTATTAGATTTACCGAGGGGAAAATCTGACATTCAGCTTTTGATTAAAGGGGAAATCCTCGTTTATTGCTCAGTTTGTCTTCTTCTTTCTTTTCGCGGTAGAGGGCCCCTGTCAAGATTTCCACCGTCGATTTATTGGCGGGTCCTCCAATGAAGACGAGTAATATCTATCTTTCTGCCGAAAATTTCTTTGTCCCCCACTCAGCTCGTCTTTTCGTTCTTTCTTTTTTCAAAGCGGTGGAGTCCCGTCCATCTTTTCCACAAAGACGTCAGGTTTATTCGGCTCGAGGTTGCCACTTGACTGGAATTTGAGCCACCGGGGGTGTTGCCGACAGAGAATGGTAGATAGGAAAACCTATAAGGACTGCCCCTGTGAAATCAGTATTTAAATTGAAGCAGATTACCATCTTCGCATTCCGCTCATCTGCCTCACCTCTCTCCCCCTTTCTTTCGTATTCTGCTTTAAAAAATGGCCAATTCTCTTAACCACACCTTATCCGCCGAAGTCCTGGCTAGGTGGGAGAGACTCTACAATTTTCTTGGTAGAGGTTACGCTCATATAGCCAAAAACTCTACCGTTGAGGCTGAAATCCTTGGTTTATTCAGGACTGTGGACGCTGCTTCTGTTGAGGGTACCCAACTGGGGAAGGAGTATCGGAACTTCTCGACTGTCTTCATCAATTTTCTGGCTGCCTATAACCGCGCTTATGAGACGGTCCTTGTGACCGCCGTCGTGAAAGCTCGTTACCGAGACCGGCACGAGCGTTTGGCAACAGTTACATTTGCGGCTGATAATCACAAAAAGGCCCTCAAGTTTGCCAACGATCAGCTTTCGTGGCTGGTTCGTGAGAGGGGAAAGCTGGTGGACCGTCTGGCCTTGGTTCGAACTTACGCCGAACAGGAGCCAGACAATATTGTGATGAGGTGCAAATGCGGTTGGCTGCAGGAGAGGCTTGATGACATTACGGCAGACATTGCTTTCGAGAGGGCGGCGATTCCGGACCTGGAGTTTGCCATTGAGCATTACGAGGCCACTATGGCCCAGGTTAAAGAGAAGTGCGATCGCCTCTTCGTTAGGCTCGCGGAGCTTGATCCCGAGAACGCCCGGTGCACCCAGAGCATCAACTTCATGGAGAGCCAGCTGAGCTCCTTTGTGACGCTTATTAGGGCTAAATTTTATTTCACTTTTCCTCCCCAGTGAGTTGTTGTAAGGTTTGTTGGTGAATGGAATGAAGAGAAAGTTTCACGTGTTTGTGCTTTTCATTTTCCTGCCATTTCTTCGCCCATATAGCATGATAGGACGATTCACGGTACTGAAAACGTTGAGGCTTAACACTCTTCTTGGTGTTCTTGTTATCTGCTGCCGGCGATGATATCAAGGACGTTGACGAAGGGTTCGGTGGCGGCCCCCACCGGTCACAGCGCCGTGAGTTAGTCGTGTGAATTATTGCAAATCGACCACTCGATTAGCACTCCAATAAACAAACCAGGCTGCCCGTTGCGTGCCCCACTTTACTCTTGCCTATCTCTTTCGGCGTCCACTTGAATGTGTCGGTCGCCTGTAGCGTTGGGAGAAATGATTGCGGGCCATGCTCGGTAATAAAATACTGGTCCTCCAAAATCTTCCATGTGTTTTGAATCCGAGGAAGGTAAAAAGGCAAGCCTTTGTTCAATTTAATCAGAAAGGCGTCGCAAGGTCGGGTTCATAATCTTGCCCCATGGGTTCTGATTACACAGTCTCGGCTTTCTCAACAAAAATACATGAACCCTTCTAATACATTAAAAATGTCCACAGGCCCGATCTGGATAAATTTACAGCCCCATCAAAATACAAAGCTTGTACATGTTGACTGATTGACACGTTTCTGACTTCGGAAGGATTGATTCCTTCGCTTGCCCCCAGGATTATCAGTTGAGGCATCGGTAATTATCTGTCCTATTGTATACCTCGAGGTTATTCCCGGTATAATGCTGAACTCGATTTTACTTCCGCCTCGGGTACCTGTAGTTTCCTGCAAAAGTAAAGAAAATAATCAGTATGTGATCCAATAGGGGTCGGCCCATGATTCCTACATTAGTCCAATTTTATTTTTCCATTTTAGAGAAAATTTTCTTAGAAAAACATGGGTGAATTTCTCAGAAAGAAGTTTCTTGCAAATTTTTACAACTTGAAAAATGTGATAAAACCTCTTAAAATTTAGCAAATTTCCCGAAGAGATTTTCCTTTTATCAGAATGAATTTTTAGGGATAAATTTGTCAAGAAAATCACATTTCTATTGAAGTAGAAAAATGTAACAAAATCTTTTACTGGTCGACAAAATTTTCCTAAGGGATTTTTCATACTTATTATTATTTTTTAAAAAAATGGGATACTAATTTGATTTTTATTTTCTTTTGAAAAATGACCTTGATGTTAAATTCAAAATTTGACCGACACCTAACATGGACCGACCAAAAATAAATACAAGATGAAGTTAGAAAACTTACTTTCACCGTCAAAAATACCATGTAAGTCGCATAGACATGCACATGATCAAGATTAGCCGTGACCCCTACGACGTAATCAGGATTAGCCGGGTCTCCCAACTTCGGCTCCTCGAGTCAAAAATTAAAACCACTGCTTTGGTAATCTTACCAAGCCTGAGGCCTAACTTTTAAAATTCATTTTTGAAAAGAGGTTCGGGATTGAATCTGGACTAACTTTCGACGTGATCTCACGCCGAACGCTAGAACCAAATCACAATACCATCCTAAAACTAGTGACCCAGGTCCGGTCACGGGACGTGTGTGATGTAGTGCTAAAACAAATAATCATGCACAGCAGTTAAATTCAAACACCGCTTCAAAATGTGCAAAAATTAAATTCCAATTCCCATACACCAAACCTGCAAAATAAAGGGTTAGCCAAACACTCCACCCCTTATAACTCCCATCTGCAAGACCATTTAACACCTAAAGATTAGAATTCAACCAATTGCCAAACCAAGTGAATATTCATGAAATTTTACTGGCCTAAGTCCTCTAAGTTCTTAAATTTTTCAAAAATTAAGAACAAGTCCCCAGTGGAGTCGCCAATCTATCGCGACCTAAAATTCATTTTTAGGTTAATGGATTACCAGATTAATTAATTAAATTAACTAACCTAGTTCGAGCTCTCCCAAGCTCTACCAAATCGCAACTTTGATTTTTTTCACATGATTTTAGAATTTGGAGTCGCCACTAATCATTTTTGGTAGGTTGATTAGAAACCTAAGTAACCTAACGGGAGAACTAAATTACTCCTGCAAACCAGAGATTATGAGTTCGGGGACTTGGTCACACTAGTTAATTAAAACTAATGCCCTTTCGGTACCTTAATTCCATGGATATCCTATTTTGGCAACTCTCACTTGATTTATTCCTAAGACCCTGGTAAGGTGTTCTTTTTATGTTTTCACTGTAAAATGAAATGCATAAAGGGTATGAACGCAAACGTTGACATACAAATACGACACACAAATACGGACATACGAATATGATATACGAATACGTAGATATGCGAATACGAATACGTGCGTGACGTGCGAATGACATACGTACATGACATGCGAACGACATACGTACGTGACATGTGTATGAATACAATTTGCATACGGGATAGACGAATACATATACGTGCGTTACATGCGAAGGACATACGTACGTGGACATGCGAATGATATGCGTACGTGACATGCGTATGAATACAACATGCATGCGGGGATAGACGAATACGAATACATATGTGACATGCGTATGAAGACACACGAATACGATATGTAACATGCATACATACACCATACAAATACGTGACATATATATGTGACATGCATAGTGATATGTGTATGTAAATACGTACATTTCGATTTTGCCCATAAAGGGCAAAGTCGTCATTTTGAAAAGATGGGATAAAACCCTCATTTTTGAAAAAGAGGGGATAAAACCCTCATTTTGAAATTTTTGATTTTTCTGAATGAATATGCATGGGTTAATAACATATCATAACAGACAAATGTGGATTTGTAAACGTCGCGTACGTGACGTGCATACGAGAACAAACAAATACGATATGTCTATACGAACATACGGATAACATAACAAACATACATGAGACATACTACATGAGATGCACATGAATGGCATTTTTTGTATTTTCAGATTTTCCATTTTTTTTTTGGTTTTTTGGATTTTCTACATTTTTTTTGTATTTTGGATGTATTATAAAAGAATGCAAAATCACCAAAAGCAAACGAAGATGTGAAGAGAGAGCAGGTAAAGTAAAACTACCCTAAGGACAGTGAAAATAAAACCCGCAACTCGTCGGGTGAATAATTACAGACCAATTAAATAAAACCCGAGACATGATCGGGAATACAACAAAAATGGATCGGAATGGACATCGGTCAAACACCCGTCGCCAAGCCTCGTGGGTCGGGAGTACAACAAAACGGACCGGAATGGACATCGGTCATCCTCCAGTTTTCAAAGCATCGGGCTGAAAGCCAAATGAAAATAATGAACTTATCCAATCGGACATGCACAATCACCAATGAGTTAAGACAATTCAAAAACTCAAAGAGAGTTTAACACGTGCTGATTAAACTTCATTGAGACCATTTTTTACATTTTCCAATGCATTAACACAAAAAAATACGAATTAAATCATACTGTCCATGAACATTCTTAGGGAGAAAGCAGTTACCATAAAATACAAAAGAAATAATGAAATGTATGTAAAAATTTTGAGATTTTTTATGTGGATGGGAAAATTTGTCTTTGACAACTTTCATGTTTTACATTCTTATTGAAGAGAGACTCATTTTCGTGTAGAAAATGGTCTTTCATGAGAGCTCAGCAGCAAACAAACAAATTTCACATAACAGACATATTTCAGGATTAAGCTTAAATGGACACTCAAATCTCAAAATTAATGCACCAAACTTTCCAGCCTACTAAACAAGACCCCAATGAACAACTTTAATTTTTTGTGAAGTTTCAAAAGAAGACTCTAAACATGAGATAACTACAAATTAATATGACCACGCACAGAAAAACACTCAGACTCAAGGACGCCAATAGAATTGCATGATTTCATTAAATGCATTAAAAATACGAAACGTGCATGAATATTTTTGTATTTTTTATATGTTATGCATTAAGATCTTATGAACAAATGTCATAAAGAGGTCTTTATGAAACAAAGTCTAGAATAACCCATGGAAAATCATTTAGCGTGAAAGGTCAGATCAAAAAAATTCCATCTCAGGTTCTGATCACCATATTTCCAGATTTCTGCTTTCAATTTCGGGACCCTTTTGACATAGCAAACGACGTACATTTTCGCTCCATAATATATCAAATCGAAGATCTCGAAATCATCTACGAATGTTCAGTATATTTATTTTCGAGATTTCGTCATCTAAACACGAAAAATTGAGTTACCAGATAATTGCACATGCTGATGCGCCTAGAGCTCGTTGGAGATGAATCCGTCGTGTCGCCAAGGCTTGTTCCACGGCGGCGAATTTTTCTCTCTCAAAATTTTTTTCTCTTGAAATCTCTCCAAAAATTTTTTTTCTCTCCAGTTTTTCTTCAATCTCCCAAAACTCTCTCAAACATCCAAAATTTTCTCTCCAAAAAAATTCCCCTCTCAAGCTCACTTCTTCCTCCTTTTATAACCCACTCATCTATTTCCCATTCTAATTTTTTCACTAAGTCTATCTCCCATTCTAATTTCTCCACTAACTCTTCTTCATTTTCATCTTCCCTTCTCCATCTCTATCTCACATTCTAATTTCTCCACTAACTCTTCTTCATATTCATCTTCCCTTCTCCATATCTATCTCCCATTCTACTAACTCTTCTTCATCTCCATCTTCCCTTCTCTATTCTCATCTTATTTTCTTTATCTTCTCTTCTCCATCTCCTCTTCTCCATCTTCTCTTCTCCATCTTCCCTTCTCTATTCTAATTTCTCCACTAACTCTTCTTTTTGTTATTTACAAAATAATCCCTCAAGTATTAGGTATTTGCACTCTAGTCCATGAGATTTTAAGTATTTGTAATTCAGTCCCTGGAGAAATATTTCTTTAAGTCCAAATCTCCTCACAATTTTCGACACACCTATCGCATGTTGAATTTAAGCTCATTTCTTGCTATTGAAAATAATGCAAAATTTAATTAAAGCCCTGTTTGTAAAATTGAGTCATTCTGGGTATAATTGGGCCAAGATGAAAATTTGGAATATTAAAGAACAATGTCACAACTCCTAAAAGTGAAAAATGAAAATAAATTGACTCAAATTGAATTTTTTTAGGCCCGATTCGAGATTATGCTCGTTAAGGAATACACGACCTCGAATTGGATTTTTTAAATTTGCGATGGCCAACATGAAAAGGGATTTAAAGGAAAAATATTGACTATTTTTATGTATTTTTGTGGCCTCAAATGCTATTATTTATTAAATATTTTCCTAATTTCTAAAAGTTATATTTAAAAAAATACAAAAAATATGAAAAATTATTTTTTTACTCAAAAATGGTTGCCTAAGCTTGGCCAAGGCTTGCAAAGTTGATTTTGCAATTTTCTCATTTTTATAGATTTTCTATCAATTTTAGAAAATAAAAATACCGAAAAATACTGAAAATATGAAAAATCATTTTTTGGTCAAAATTGGTTCCCTAGGCTTGGCAAAGGTCTCCAAAGTTAATTTTTTTTCAAATTTATGAATTTTTATGGATTTTCTATTAATTTTTAAAAAAGAAGAAAAGAAAAGGTGATTGAAAATCAGGTGTCAACACGTGCCAACAGGTAAAGGTACAGCATTGCAAGCCTAGAGGATTATTGCAACCATTGGAAATCCCAAAATGGAAATGGGAGCATGTCACTATGGATTTCGTGACAGGACTGCCAAGAAGTCAGAGAGGCAATGATTCGATATGGGTTGTAGTGGACAGACTAACGAAATCAGCTCATTTCATTGCCGTACGAAAGGACTCGAACTTGGAGAAGTTGGCTGAATTGTACGTAAGGCAGATCATGAGGTTGCATGGGGTACCAGTAAGTATTGTATCAGACAGAGATCCTCGTTTCATAGCTACGTTTTGGAAGAGTTTGCAGGGTGCCTTGGGAATCGAGTTGAGATTCAATACAGCTTACCATCCTCAGACGGATGGTCAGTCGAAAAGGACTATACAGACTCTGGAGGACATGCTGAGAGCATGTGTAATTGATTTCAAGGGAGGCTGGGAAGAACAGTTACACTTGGTGGAATTTGCCTACAACAACAGCTATCAGCAGAGTATCAGAATGGCACCGTTTGAAGCATTGTATGGAAGGGCTTGCAGAACTCCGATTTATTGGGACGAGGTTGGTGAGAAAAGTATAACAGGCCCGGAGCTAGTTCAGCAGTTACTTGAGGCAATCAAGGTGATTAGAGACAGACTGAGAACAGCTCAGAGCAGGCAGAAAAGTTATGCAGATAGGAGACGTAAACCGTTGGAGTTTCAAGTTGGAGATCATGTATTCATAAAGGTGTCGCCGATGCGAGGACTATCTCGGTTTGGCAAGAAAGGAAAGCTGAGTCCAAGATTTGTTGGGCCATTCGAGATTTTGGAAAAGATCGAGACACTGGCTTATCGTCTAGCACTGCCGCCGAATTTGTCGCAGATTCACAACGTGTTCCATGTATCGATGCTTCGGAAGTACGAGTCGGACCCTAGCCATATACTCAATCATGAAGTCATTGAAATGGATGACCGCGTCTCGTACGTGGAAAGGCCAGTAAGGATTGAAGACCGTAAGGAGCAAGTCTTGAGGAACAAGACGATACCGCTGGTCAAGGTTATCTGGGAGCATCATGGGACTGAAAGAGCGACTTGGGAAAGTGAGAGCGAGATGAAGAAGAAGTATCCGTATTTGTTTGAGTAGCCTGTGTAATTTCTGTTTTGTTGTAAGGTTTGGTGGATTGTAAATTTCGAGGACGAAAGTTTTATAAGAATGGAAGAATTGTGACAGTCTGAAAATTCGACCCGATTATCGGAAATTCTAAGTGAATGGAAATACTTCGTTAATACACTCTGATCGACGCTCACTCAGGATTAGCTACCCTGAAATGACTAACCGAAGGGGAAAGGCTATCTGGGAAGAATTTTCCAAACAGCCGCCCGTTGGTCTGAGACAGAGACAGAGTCGTTATTTAATGAAATTGACCACAAAATGAAATCCGACTTTGGATAATCGAATTAGTAAGATAAAAACAATTAAGAAATGAAGTCAGTTTCAGAAACGCTGCCAAAAGGGCAGACAGCCGGCGTACGTCGTGAAGCAAGACGTGATTGGAAAATTACCAAATTGCCCCCGGTAAATGCTCAGTCCTTAGGATTAGTTGAATTAGGATTTTTGAGAGTAGATTCGGTAAATCGAAATCAAAACCTGTCTGAAATTCGTTCGCACTCGGAACCCGACCGGTGCATTTGGCACGCAAATCGAGGCAAGTCAAATCAGTTGTCAAATCAATCAAAGGTCTTGTCAATCACATCAATCATTCATGGCACAATTTCCAAAGTATGACAACCCATCAATCCATCCATCAACTTGTTAAGTACATGTCTTATCTATGTCACTATTCTAACACTATTACCCCAATACCTAACCCACTATCACATTTTCAAATTTTGGACTAAACCTCATTATCTCTCTCTCTCCTCACTCTCCCTCTCATTCGGCCATTCACACTCTCTCTCCTCTTCACCGAATCCTCCCATCTTCTTCTTCTTCTCCTTGCTTCTTCCGCCCGGCCGCCCCTTCGTCGCCACCATCTGCCACCGTTCCCCGTCGCCGTCGCCTTGCCCCGCCACGGTAAGCCTCTCTCCTCTCCCTCTTTGTTGTTTCGTGGCCTTGGAGCCCCCATCGAAGCCGCCCCGACCTCACCATGTCTCTCTCTCTCCGTCCCTTCTCTAGTTGCCGCGAAGCACCGCCCGTTTAGTTGTTGTTCCGCCGCCGTTCACCGCCCCACACGGTCGTCCTCACCTCGGTAAGTCACCTCCACTCGTTATTCCATCTTCCTTTTTGACCGTGAGGCTCCCCTTGTGACCGAACCAACCCCAATCTCCCTTGTAGGCCGCGAGCTTCAAACCGGCCACCGTTGTCCCTTGCCGTCTCCGTCGTCATCCCGAGTCGATCTAGGTAAGCTCTACTACTAATCTTAACCTAGGTTAGTGGTATATGCATGTAGGATGATGTGTTAGAGGCTGGTTAGGCTTGATGTGGGGTTAAAATGAGATTAAGGTTAAGTTTACCTTATGCTAACATGTTGGAATCTTGATTGGGCTAAATATGGGGGCTGTTAGCTTGTGAATTAGACTTGAAAATGTAACGTATGGGCTGTAAGGGACGGCTTAGGCATGTGGATTAGTGGGCCGAATCAACTAATGGGCCTAAGGGACTTAATTTAGACTAATTTAACCTAAAATAAGCTAACGGGCCTAATTTATGCTAATGGGCTTGTATATGCACGAATTTATAAATCAATTGGGCCTTAAAATGTGTCAATTGTGGGCTGCAAGTTTTGGTGTAGGCGTGAGTTGGTGGGCCGAATCATGAAGATGGGCTTAGGGATCCAATCTTAAGCTATTTGGGCCGAAATTCATCAAGTTGGGCCTAATTAAAGTAGTGGGCCACTAATGGACGAAAATGGTAAATTAATTGGGCCTAAGTTATATTCTAAATGTTAAAATATAAGACGTAATAATGTATATGGACTTGGGATATCAAATTGGGCCTAAAATGGCCATATGGGGCTTAATAGGTCGATCCTTAGAAATGGGCTTGGACCCTACACGAATTTAATAATAATAATGGGCTCAAACCATATATTTAATTTAAGAAATAAATCATGGGCCTCAAACCTTGAAGTGGGCCTTAGGCCCAGTCGAACTTAACTTAATTAATTAGACCCTTACTTAGGTTAAACCTTGGTTCATATGGGTTCAACTGGGGGATCGCCTATGGTGAGCAATATTATGATAGGATCGCGAGTAAGATGTTAAGGCGAGCCTAGAGGATCGAGAATCTGAGTATATAGCACTAGTCATATGATCGTATGGGATGATGAACATGAGATTTATTAGACGATCAATTGATGTACTCTGTTCTTGTACTTGTGTACTTTGGTATGCATGCTGTGTTTGAATTACTGATGCAATCATTTGGGCCCCGCATACATTCAGAGCATTGCATGAGTCACCGAAGATGTGACATGAGGATGTGCCCAAGATGGGGAAATGGAGAGGAAAGGGAGACCAACGTAAGGCGTCAGAAACGCAGTGTGGTATTTGCCGTGTGGCACTGAGATTTAGCCCTAATGGGAATTGGAGTGATAGGCGGGCTGGATCCATGGGATCCGTGATGGCCGCTTGAGGCCTGCAGCATTGCAAGACATGATTGCTGATTGTTTGATATTGCCCGTCTGTATTGTATATCTTGTATTATTATGTGGTTCGTGTTGGTTACGATGGGTCATAGTATCTTGGGAGATCGAGAGTGGTTGGACTCTGAACCCCGAATCCTAGATACTGGTTAGGACCGACCCTACTTGTATATCCTACCCTACGCTAGGATTAGTGGTGAGCTTGCTGAGTCCTCGACTCACTAGTGGTGGTTACTTCCCTTTTCAGATCCCGGACGCCAGTGATGGCTGCACCCCCGATGCTTTTTGGGCTGCCGATTCAGATGGATACCCAGATCACCCTCCATTTTGATATGCACGCTACTCTATGGCATAGGCATGTGACGACTGTACTGGTAGATCAGGGTGGACCCTACCTAGTACCTCATAGGTTCGAGGCTTGGTTTAGAGAGGGCCTTCAGGGCTTTGAAGGATCCCAGCGAGATTCCCCGGTACCTATGGAGGAGGACCCGTTCTGGCTGCAGCCTGCCGAGTATGGAGGCCAGGTGATCGACCCCGACCCATTACAGGAGTTGCCGTCCCCAGGACGATCCGAGATCGATGGTCACGAAGAGGGCGATGCCATGGACACTGAGGAGGAGGATCCGGAAGAGGACCCCGTGGAGGATTCCGAGGAGGAGCCTGAGGAGGACTGAGTTCCTGGCAGTGGTTTAGTGTTTTGATGTTAGGATGAGCATAGGTTGGTTTGTAATTGGTGGTTTCTTTTTGGGGTCTGTACCTAACGCTAATGCTATGTTATGTATATGTATATATTGTTATTTGTGTTTATATTGTTCGTTCTACCCTTCTGTTCTGTATGCATGTATGTTTGGATGGGAGGCACGTTTCCGTAGGTGTGAGAGTTCGATGAAGGACGCATCGTCTGGTCGCGACGATAGGTTTTCCTGGGCCGTCGCATATTGTTAACCTGACGAGCGGGGGTGAGAATCTTTTGCAGGAACGGGATGCCGTGTGCCCGATTAGGGTTCGGGGCGTGACAATGAGCCCTGATGGGAATTGGAGTGATAGGCGGGCATGATCCACTAGGATCCGTTATGGCCGGTTGAGGCCTGTATCAGTTTGCATGTGGCATTCATGGTTGACTGTCTGTTATTGCCCGTCTATGTTATATGATCTGCATTGCTATACTTTAGGCGTTTGCTTATACGTTGGGGGTCTGGTACCTAGGGAAAATTGAGAGTGGCTGAACCTTGGACCCTACACCCTAGTTACCGGATAGGACCGACCCCACGAGTATACCCTATCTTACGCTAGGATTAGTGGTGAGCTTGCTGAGTCCTCGACTCACTAGCAGTGGTTGCCTTCTTTTCAGATCCCAGACCGCTGTGATGGCCGTACCTCTCGTGTTATTTTGGACTGCCTATATTGTGGAGGTGAGGTAGTTGATCCAAACCCGATGGTGGAGCTGCCGTATCTAGGTCGCAGGGAGAATGACGGACATGAGGAAGGACCGGAAGAGTGATTTGCCAGACGCCAAGTTTAGATTATGGGGGTATGACCAAGTGAAGGATTTTGGACCGTGTCATGTATTTCCTTTTGGGGGTCTGTATCGAACACCTTTGTAATGTACATATTGATGTTTGTTGTTATTCCATTGTCGTACTACCCCTTTGTATCATATGCATGTATGTGTGGTTAGGAGGCACGCTTCCACAGGTTCGCAAGACTAATGAAGGACGCGTCGTCTAGTTGCGACGAAGAGACTTCTTGGGCCGTCGCGTATCGTAAACCGGACGAGCGTGATGAGATTTGTCGATATGAGCGGGATGCCGCGTGCCCGTTTGGGGTTCGGGGCGTGACACTATGTAATCTCATGATCTGCCTCACGTACAATTCAGCCAACTTCTCCAAGGTCGAGTCCTTTCGTACTGCAATGAAATGAGCTAATTTCGTCAGTCTGTCCACTATCACCCATATCGAATCATTCCCCCTTTGACTCCTAGGCAATCCTGTCACAAAGTCCATAGTGACATGCTCCTATTTCCACTCTGGGATTTCCAGGGGTTGCAGTAGTCCACCAGGTTTGCAGTGCTGCGTCTTTACTTGCTGACACGTCAGACACTTGGCTACATGCTTAGCCACATCCACCTTCATTCCATTCCACCAATAGTGCTGACGCAAATTCTGATACATCTACGTACTCCCTGGATGAATACTGTAGTTACTTCTGTGCACCTCAGACAAAATCCTTTCCTTCAGCTCTTCATCATTTGGCACGCACAGACGTTCTCTAAACTTCAATATTCCATCTGCGGTTACATGAAATTCAGTCTTCCTCTCATCTGCATTCATCATCACAATCTTTTGGGTATCTAGATCCGTAGACTGCAACTCCTTGATCCTTAGCTGAATCTCTGGCTCAATCTGCAAGGTAGCCATCAAACTGGAGAGGGTTCTTACCTCAACTTTAAACTCAGAATCTCTGATTTCTTCCAGCAATGTCCATTCCTTGACCATCATATGCGCAATGCTCGACTTCCTGCTCAGAGCATCCGCTACCTTATTCGCCTTTCCTGGATGGTATAGAATATCGCAGTCGTAGTCCTTCAATAGCTCCATCCAACGACGTTGCCTCATGTTCAGTTCTTTCTGCGAAAACAAATACTTCAAACTCTGATGATCTGTGTAAATCTGGAACTTCTCTCCCACCAAATAATGCCTCCAAATCTTCAGTGCGAACACTATGGCGGCTAACTCCAAGTCGTGCGTCGGGTAGTTCACTTCGTGTGGCCTCAGCTGTCTAGATGCATAAGCTACTACTCGTCCATGCTGCATCAAGACACATCCCAATCCTCTTAATGATGCATCGCTGTATGTCTCAAATCCTCCAGGTCTAGATGGGATGGTCAACATTAGTGCGGAAGTTAATCGATCCTTCAACTCCTGAAAACTTTCCTCGCATTTCTCAGTCCATTCAAACCTCGTTTCCTTCTTCAACAAATGGGTAAGAAGAGACGCTATCACCGAGAACCTTTCCACAAAGCGTCTGTAGTAGCCAGCCAATCCAAGAAAACTTCATACTTCAGTCACAGTTGTGGGCCTCGGCCACTTCTCTACAGCCTCGATCTTCGCTGGATCCACTGATATTCCTTCTCCAGATACTATGTGTCCAAGGAATGCCACTCTGCTTAACCAGAACTCACACTTGCTAAACTTCGCATACAGCGAGTGTTCCCTTAACGTCTGCAGGACAATCCTTAAGTGTTCCTCGTGGTCCTCAGAACTCTTCGAATATACCAATATGTAATCAATGAAGACTATCACGAACTGATCCAGAAACTCCTTGAGCACTCGATTCATCATATCCATAAATGCTGTTGGGGCGTTCGTCAATCCAAATGGCATAACTGTGAACTCATAGTGCCCATACCTCGTCCTAAAGGCAGTCTTAGGTACGTCCTCTTTCTTAATCCGCAGTTGGTGATAGTCTGTCCTTAGGTCTATCTTGGAGAACACACATGCGCCTTGAAGCTGGTCAAACAGGTCATCAATCCTTGGCAGAGGATACTTGTTCTTGATCGTCACTTGGTTCAGCTGCCTCTAGTCAATACACAATCTTAGCAATCCGTCCTTCTTTTTAACAAACAGCACCGGAGCTCCCCATGGCGAAGCACTGGGACGGATAAATCCTTTATCCAATAGCTCTTGCATCTGTACTTTCAACTCCTTCAGCTTAGACAATGACATCCTATATGGTGCTTTCGAGATCGGCTCTGTTCTAGGTGCCAACTCAATCACAAACTCTACATCACGCTCTGGTAGCAAGCGAGGCAATTCTTGAGGAAATACATCCGGGTACTCTCTCACTACAGGCACTTCCTCCAACTTCACTTCTTGAGTAGTCGAATCTGACACTGATGCCAAAAATCCCAGACAACCCTCGTCCATCAGTTTGGTCGCCTCCAATGATAAAATCCGAGGGATCGACGTTCCTCCTTGATTTCCTCCAAATTCATACCCAGGGTGACCTACTGGGTTTAGTTGTACCATACTTCTACCACAGTCTATCACTGCCCCATGTCTAACCAACCAATCCATGCCAACTATTACGTCAAAATCATACATGGGTAGAACAGCTAAATCGATCTCTTCCTCTCTATCGCCCAGAACTAACTTACACCCTTTACATCCTAACGTAACAATCACTCTATCCTTTAACGGGGTGGTTACATGCAAAGTCACATCCAACGGCTTAACATTCATCCCAGATAACTCAGCAAAACGTGCAGATACGAAGGAGTGCGACGCTCCCGGATCAAACAAAGCATAAGCAGTATGACCACAGAGAGAAACGGTACTTGTGATCACTCCTGCGGCGTTCTCAGCGTCCTTGCGCGCCACTGCGTATGTCACGCCTCGAACCCCAATTGGCACGCGGCATCCCGTTCCTGCAGAAGATTCTTACCCTCGCTCTGGTGGGTTTATAATGTCACGCCCCGAGCCCCTCTCGAGCCCGCGACATCCCGCTTGTACATTCAAATCTCTTCTCAGCGCTCGCCTGGTCCAGGATACACGACGGCCCAGGGAATTACCTTTGTCGCGACCAGACGACGCGTCCATCAAAAACCATCATATGATCCTGTCAACCTGAACTTGAAACCTGCGGAAGCGTGCCTCCTATCCATACATGCATACATATGATAATCGGGGTAGTACACAAAGGAGAAACACAAAGCATCCATATATACATGTTAACAAGGCGTTCGGTACAGACCCCCAAAAGAAAATTTCAACCCATGGTCTCGATACCTACGCTTACACTATCTCCCAAAAACTAGGCCAGCGTCAGCAGAACTCAGTCCTCTAGCTGCTCCTCGGGGTCGTCCTCCTGGTTGGTGTCCATGGCGTCACCCTCCTTGTGGCCGTCTATCTCCGAGCGTCCTGGGGACGACAGCTCCAACATTGGGTCGGGGTCGACCACCTCACCTCCATATACAGCAGGTCATAAAATAGTGGGGTCGTCCCCCATGGGTATCGGGGCATCTCTCAAGGGTCCCTCCATACCTAACTCGTCCTCTCTATACCAGGCCTCCAACCTATAGGGAACAAACTGAGGACCTCCCTGATCCACCCATACAGTAGTCAGTCGTTTGAGCCACATTGTAGCACTCTCATCGTAATGGCGGGTAACCTCGGGCTCCATCTGCACTGGCAGGCCAAAGAACATAGGGAGTGCGGCCATCACTGGTGTCTGGGATCTGAAAATATGGCAACCATCTCCAGTGAGTCGAGGACTCAGCAAGCTCACCCCTAATCCTAGTGTAGGATAGAGTATACTAGTGGGATCGGTCCTATCCATTAACTAGGGTTTCAGGTCATCTGACTCGCGTAGGGTGAGGTACGCTCACTGGATGGGTCATGTCCGACAATTAATAAGGCGAACTAGCACTCTCTACCCAAACGGTCTCAGCGGTACCACAATAAAACGTAAACGTACACAGGCCAAACCAATCAGGCAAGCATGCATTTAATAAGGCAGTCTCGCATAACATGAATGATTATCATCTATACCACGACCTCAGATTCATTATTCAGTTTTCAATGTTCATTTTGTACTGCCAGAGTTTCGTCTTGACCAGCGTGTCACGCCTCAGGTCTCATACTCATGCATGCCATATGCCAATGCTCAAATGTTCAAATGCTCATTGCTTGTGCCTCAACGCACATCACCCATTGTCCATGCACCCGCATATACGCCTCCAGCGCGCAAAGACCCAGGTGCACAATATCCTCCCAGTGCTTCAACCCGCATAGCGTCAAAGCTAAGACCCGGGTAGGCACCCTTATCTCTCCAGCTACCCCGTGCCGAGCACGTCCAGGCGCACAACATCCTTATACTCCCTATTCCCCGCGTAACAACGCATCAGGGCCCATCCAACATGTCACACCTCCCGGTGACTAATGCCATACTCATGAAATATGGTGCTCAAACAATGTCAAACAGAGAATCAGTCACAGAGCATGCATTCACGAAGGTACATGAGTACAGGAGCAAAGCATTTCTAGAAATCATCTGAGCTACTCGCGTTCAGTAGAACAGGCCACATGTGTACCTAGTACTCTAAAAGCGGATTCTCGCTCATTTAGGTTCAATCAGACGTCCCACATTAAGCCATTTACTTCCCCTGAACAATCCTCTCGAATGAACCTCAGTTGTGGTTAACATCGCCCTTTGGAACCCGTTTATTTCAAGACTTGGTCCTATCAGACCCAATAATCCGGCCTAAGCGTAGTCTCTATCATTAGACCTCGGGTAATCGATGGCCCGTAATTAACATCTTAAAATCCTTTTGGATTCCAATTGATCTTATTAAATTTAATTAAGCCCAATATCTAAGGCCCAGTGGCTCTTTCTTTAGCTTCAGCCCATTAAGTTGAATTAGGCCCAATTGGGTCTAAGGCTCACCTATTATTCACAAGCCCATGATTTAATTATAAATAATTAAATATTTCAAGGCCCATTATTTTTATTAATTTCGAGTGAGGCCCAAACCCATATTTTAAGGCAAGCTTATTAAGCTTATTTTTATTAAGCCCATTTTAGCATATTAAGGCAAGCTTATTAAGCCCATCTATTGGGCCCTAAAATTTTATATTCTAGGCTATAATTGAGGCCCATTTCATTCTCATTTTCGTCCATATAAGGCCCACTAGCAAGACTTAAGCCCAATGATTCTATTTTGGCTCAATTAGTCCAAATTTTAACCTCTAAGCCTAATTACATCATAAGGCCCATCACCTCTCACACTCAATCCATCAACTTGCAGCCCATATCATCTAATTTGAAGCCCAATTTATGATGTCCAAGCCCAAGATTAACCCATCTTACAAAACAACCAACTAACCCTAATTAGATTAGCCTAAATTACTCGCTTATCATCTAATCCACTTGGATCACCATACAAATTAGTATATAAATCATGCATACACCATTCCTAAGTGGGGATTAGAGGCTAGCTTACCTTAGATGGACCGAAAATAGCAATGACGGACGTCGGGGCCAAGAACGGCCGAATGGGTTCACGGCCAAGGGAAGATGGTCGGCGGTTGAGGCGGCTGTTCCGGCGCCCTCTTGAGACTTTCAAGACCTAAATAGGTTAGTTTTAGACATTAGAGAGGTTGGGGGAAAGGGTGGAGCAACCTGGACAACCCGAAGGCTCTTGGTTCAACCTACGTCGACGGAAGAACAAGGATGAAGCAGGTTTTGTCGGCGGCTTTAATGGAAGAACCAAGCCATGGGAATGAAAAGAAAAGAGTTTGGAAGACTTACCAAGATGAGTAGAGAGAGAGAGAGATGGCCGACGGTGGCGGTGGTGTGCTCCACGACGGCGGACGGCGGCTTGGGAGGGCGGACAAAGAAGAAGAGGAAAAGGAAAGAAGGAGAAGATGAGAGGGAGAGGAAGATGATGGTCTTCGGCCAAATGACGGAGGAGGGTGAAGAGAGAGATCATACTATGAAGAAAATGGAAAATAAAGGTTAAAGTGGGTTAGGTAAGTGAATAGTGACCATGATGTGTACTTTTGTACTTTGACTTGATTGATGGATTTATCTTGAAACTTGTGCCATGATTGATTGATTTGATTTGATGGATTGATTGATGGGACATTGATTGATTTGACGCTTCATTTGACTTACCTCGATTTGTGTGCCAAATGCACCGATCGGGTCCCGAGCGCGAACGAACTTCGGACTGGATTTGGTTTTAATCTACCGTATTCACTCTCAAAAATCCTAATTTATCTAATTCTAAGGATTGAGCATTTACCGAGGGCATTTCGGTAATTTTCCATTCACGTCTTGCTTCGCGACGTGCACCGGCTGTCTGCCCTTCGGGCGACATTTCTGAAACTGAATCTATTTCTCCATTGTGACCATCTTAGAAACTCGATTGTCCAATACCGGAATTCATCTCGTGGCCAAATTCATTAATTTACGACTCTGTCGAAATCTCAGACCAACGGGCGGCTGTTTAGGAAAATTTCCTTGGTAACCATTCCATTTCGGTTGGTCGTCTCGAGTTGATCAGACTCGAGTGAGGCTTAACTAGAGCGTATTAATGAAGTATATCCATTCAATTTATAAATTCCGGAAATGGGTTGAAAATCCAGAATGTCAAATATAATACGCGAATGCCCAGGAGAACCTATCGTCCCGACCAGACGACGAGTCCTTCGTCTAACTCTCGAACTTGCGGAAACGTGCCTCCTATCCATACATACATGCATACAGAATAGAGGGGTAGAACGAACAATATAAACACAATTAACAATATATATAAATAACAACATCAGCGTTAGGCACAGACCCCCAAAAAGAAACCACAACCTACAGCCAAAACCTACGTTCAAACAACCCCAAAAGACTAGACCAGCATCAGGGACTCAGTCCTCCTCAGGCTTCTCCTCGGAATCCTCCACGGGGTCCTCTTCTGGATCCTCCTCATCGGTATCCATGGCATCGCCCTCCTCGTGGCCATCAATCTCAGATCGTCCAGGGGACGGCAACTCCTGCAGTGGGTCGGGGTCAATCACCTGGCCTCCATACTTGGCAGGCTGCAGCCAGAATGGATCCTCCTCCATGGGTATCGGAGAGTCTCGCTGGGGTCCCTCGAAACCATGAAGGCCTTCTCTAAACCAAGCCTCGAACCTATGGGGCACTAGGTAGGGTCCACCCTGATCCACTAATACAGTCGTCACATGCCTATGCCACAGCGTAGCATGCATATCAAAATGGAGGGTGATCTGAGTATCCATCTGAATCGGCAATCCAAAAAGCATCGGGGGTGCAGCCATCACTGGCGTCCAGGATCTGAAAAGGAAGGTAACCACCACCAGTGAGTCGAGAACTCAGCAAGCTCACCACTAGTCCTAGGTAACCACCACCAGTGGGGTTGGTCCTATCCGGTAGACTAGGGTTTACGGTCCAAGGTTCAGACACTCTCGATCTCCCTAGTCACTAAATCCCAACGTACAACATATCATATAGCGCATAGCAATGCAGTTCGTACAAACAGACGGGCAATACAAACAATCAACCAAAATGCCATATATAATGATGCAGGCCTCAAACGGCCATATCAGATCCCACGGATCATGCTCGGGCCTCAATCGGCCATAATGGATCGAACCCGCCTATCACTCCAAATCCCATCAGGGCTCATTCTCAGTGCCACACGGCAAATACCACACTGCGTTTCTGACGCCTTACGTTGGTCTCCCTTTTCTCCCCATTTCCCATCCGGGCACATTCTCGTGTCACAACTCTGGTGACTCATGCAATACTCTGAAGGTATGCGGAGCCCAAATGATTGCATCAGTAGTTCAAACACAGAGCATGCATGCCAAAGTATACAAGTACAAGAACAGAGTACATCAATTGATCGTCTAATAAATCTCATGTTCATCATGCCATACGATCATAGGACTAGTGCTATACACTCAGATTCTCGATCATCTAGGCCCGCCTTAACATCTTACTCGCGGTCCTGTCATACTGTTGCTCACCATAGGCGATCCCCTAATTGAACCCATACGAACCAAGGTTTAACCTAAGTAATGGTCCAATTAATTAAGTTGAGTTCAACCGGGCCTAAGGCCCACTTCAAGGTTTGAGGCCCATGATTTATTTCTTAAATTAAATATATGGTTTGGGCTCATTATTATTATTAAATTCGTGTATGGCCCAAACCCATTTTTAAAAGTTAACCTATTGAGCCCAATATGGCCCTTTTAGGCCCAATTTGCTATCCCAAGTCCATATACATTATTAAGTCTTATATTTTAACATTTAGAATATAACTTAGGCCCAATTAATTTACCATTTTCGTCCATTAGTGGCCCACTACTTTAATTAGGCCCAACTTGATGCATTTCGGCCCAAATAGCCTAAGATTGGATCCCTAAGCCCATCTTCATGATTCGGCCCATCAACTCATGCCTACACCGAAATTTGCAGCCCACATTTGACACATTTTAAGGCCCAATTAATTTATAAATTCGTGCATATACAAGTCCATTAGCCTAAATTAGGCCCGTTAGCTTATTTTTGGTCAAAATGGTCCAAATTAAACCCCGAGGCCCAATTATTTCGCACGGCCCGCATTTCATACGCCCACATCACTCACTTGCAGCCCAACATGCATGATTTTCAGCCCCCTTGAAGTCGCTAAGCCTATGGTTTAGCCCAACAAACTAATCACTCAAACTAACACAACTAGCTTAAGCCTTAATCATGCAATTTCCTCTATAAATCATCATGGACAGCCCTCTATATCACATCCCACGTACATATACAACTAACCTAAACCGAGATTAGTAGTAGAGCTTACCTAGATGAGTTGAGGACAACGACGGGGACGGCAACGGGCGGGCTTCACGGCGGCATGGTGAGAAACCGAGAGAGAAAAAGAGAGGTGAGGTCGAGTTAGGTCTCACGGTGGTCCTCAAGGCCAAGAAGAGAAAGAGCAAGGGTTAGAGGACTTACCAAAGTGAGGACAAAGGCCGGTGGTGGCGGCAAGGACGAGCGGCGGTCGGTGAGGTCGGCGGGCAAGAGCTAGCCGAGAAAGAGAGAGAGAGTTAGGGTCAGGTCGTGGCCTCCAAGGACCACACGGTCACGGGAATGAAGAGGCTAAGGTCAAGGGAACAAAAAGTCTGCACCACTTATTATCTAGCTTTTTTGACGACCTTGGACAGTTCTTACTTCTTTCTCAATTTACTTGATTGTGCCAGTCAGCCACCAGATACACTCTGGTCCCGCTATACTTCTCTCGTTAACCTCATCCTTCGTCGGCATCCACTACAGCGAACACTATCTTAAGTGAATCCACCCTTTTTATCCTTTATCGCTTCCCACAAAATTGCTTTGGCGTTCACTCCTCAAGAATTTTCACATCTCTCTATCATCATTCTCGACACAGGTTATTGCCAAGTTAATGCTCGTGAATTCATCTAATCACTCCTTAATTTCACCTCCTTTCAACTATGCCAAAGATACTTTAGACTCAACCTCCCTTACCATTAACCCGCATGGCGCCACCTAAGAGTATCATCTTCATTTCAGTTTTTCTTAGACAGGTCGTTTCTCATTGTCAGGAATTTCTCCACTTGGATCACACGCCACTTATTCTCTAAAACCTTTAGCTCGTGTCCTTTGATCGTTACTCACACCAAGATCACAATCTTTATTCCCAGTTGGGCCTTCATCCCATGTCAATGCCTTAATCGCCAATCTCAAATTCCTTTCGCCTTCAATATCCCATAGTTATCGTCTGCCCACTCCTAAATTATATACTTCACGGGCCCTCAAAATGTCAGCATCCAATTTCCATTGGTGACCAACGTTTCTAAGGTTGAATACTTAAACTTTCAAGTGAGTGTAATTGTGACAGTCTGAAAACTCAACCCGATTATCGGAAATTCTAAATGAATGGAAATACTTCGTTAATACACTCTGATCGACGCTCACTCAGGATTAGCTACCCTGAGTTGACCAACCGAAGGGGGAAGGCTATCTGGGAAGAATTTCCCAAACAGCCGCCCGTTGGTCTGAGACAGAGACAGAGTCGTTATTTAATGAAATTGACTACAAAATGAACTCCGACTTCGGACAATCGAATTAGTAAGATAAACACAATTAAGAAATGAAGTCAGTTTCAGAAACGCTGCTAAAAGGGCAGACCACTGGTGTACGTCGTGAAGCAAGACGTGATTGGAAAATTACTGAAATGCTCCCAGTAAATGCTCAGTCCTTAGGATTAGTTGAATTAGGATTTTTGAGAGTAGATTCGAATAATCGAAATCAAATCCTGTCTGAGGTTCGTTCACGCTCGGGACCCGATCGGTGCATTTGGCACGCAAATCGAGACAAGTCAAATCAGTTGTCAAATCAATCAAATGTCTTGTCAATCAATCAATCACATCATGGCACAATTTCCAAGAATGTCAACCCATCAATCCATCAAGTCAATGTCAAGTACACATGTCACATTAAGGTACAAATCCAAGTCACTATTCTACACTATTCACTCACCTAATCCACTCCCCATTTGACTTAAACCTTGCTCTCTCTCTCTCTTCCCTCATTTCTTTCATTCGGCCACCTCCCCTCCTCTCTTCACCGAAATCTTCTTCTCCTTCTTCTTGCTTCCCTTCGTCCGTCGGCCGCCACCAACATCGCCCGTTGCCGCCGCTCCGTCGTTGCCGCCGATCACTCCACGCCCATCCCTCCTCTTGTTCGCCGTGCCGCCCGTGAGCTCCGTCCGTCGTCTTCACCGTCGTCCGGCCACCACTAGCCTTCACCGACCACCTTCACTCTTTGGCCGAGAGCCCTCTTTGAGCGCTGGTGTCCTTTGCCGCCCCCAACGTCGTCCCTAGCCCTCCAAGGTAAGCTCTACCACTAACCTTGGCTTAGGCTAGATGTATTTGAGTATGGTATGGTGTATGGAAGGGTTAGTGATTTCGGTTAGGCATAAATTGAACGATCTTGCGTAATGCACATTAAGTCAACTCAAGGGAACTTCGTTTGGGCGAAACTTGGGGACTGTTGGCATGCGAATTTGGCTTAGAAATGTTAAGAAAGGGCTGAAATGTATGGGATAGGCGTGCTAGAGGCGGGCCGGGTATGATTGGTGGGCTCAATGGCTTAAAACTATGTGAACTTGACCATGAATAAGTTATCGGGCCTAGGTACTCTAATGGGCTGGTTAATGGACGAATTTATTAGAAACATTGGGCCTTGAAAACATGATTGGTGGGCTGCAATAGTGACTTAGGCATGTAGCATAACGGGCCAGAGTAATGTAGATGGGCTTGGGGGCCCAATTCTAGATTAATTGGGCTTAACTAGTTTTAATTGGACCTAAATCTTGCTATTGGGCCCTAATGCACGAAATTCTAAATTAGTTGGGCCTAAGATATGTTCAAGATGCTAAAATATGAAGTCCAATAATGTACATGGACTTAGGATAGCGAAATGGGCCTAAAATAGTCAAAATGGGCTGAATGGGTTAATCTCTAAAAATGGCTTGGGCCTCCCGCGAAATTAATATAACAATGGGCCCAAACCGTATATTTAATTTAAGAATTCAATCATGGGCCTCAACTCTTGAAGTGGGCCTTAGGCCCAATCGAACTTAACTTAATTAATTGGACCATTACTTAGGTTAAACCTTGGTTCGTATGGGTTCAATTAGGGGATCGCCTATGGTAAGCAATAGTATGATAGGATCGCGAGTAAGATGCTAATGCGAGACTAGATGATCGAGAATCTGAATGTTTAGCACTAGTCTTATGATCGTATGGCATGATGAACATGTGATTTATTAGACGATTAGTTGATGGGCTTCGATATTGTACTTGTGTACTTTAGCATGCATGCTCTGTGTTGAATTATTGATGCAATCACTTGGGCCCCGCATACATTCAGAGCACCGCATAAGTCACCGGAGTTGTGACATGAGATGGTGCCCAGAGGGGAAGTGGAGAGAAAAGGGAGACCAGCATAAGGCGTCTGAGACGCAGCGTGGCGTTGCCGTGTGGCACTGAGATTGAGCCCTGATGGGAATTGGAGTGATAGGCGGGCTGATCCGTGATGGCCGTTTGAGACCTGCAGCATTGCATGACATGATTGCTGATTATTTGATATTGCCCGTCTGTATTGTATAACTTGTATTATTATGTGGTTCGTGTTGGTTACGATGGGTTATAGTATCTTGGGAGATAGAGAGTGGTTGGACTCTAAACCCTGAACCCTAGATACTGGTTAGGACCGACCTCACTTGTATACCCTACCCTACGCTAGGATTAGTGGTGAGCTTGCTGAGTCCTCGACTCACTGGTGGTGGTTACCTTCCTTTTTCAGATCCCGGACGCCAGTGATGGCTGCACCCCCGATGCTTTTTGGACTGCCGATTCAGATGGATACTCAGATCACCCTCCATTTTGATATGCACGCTACTCTATGGCATAGGCATGTAACGACTGTATTAGTATATCATGGTGGACCCTACCTAGTACCCCATAGGTTCGAGGCGTGGTTTAGAGAGGGCCTTCATGGCTTTGAGGGACCCCAGCGAGATTCCCCGATACCCATGGAGGAGGACCCATTTTGGCTGCAGCCTGCTGAGTATGGAGGCCAGGTGATCGACCCCGATCTAGTGCAGGAGTTGCCGTCTCCTGGACGATCCGAGATCGATGGACACGAAGAGGGCGATGCCATGGACACTGAAGAGGAGGATCTAGAAGAGGACCCCGTGGAGGATTCCGAGGAGGAGCCTGAGGAGGATTGAGTTCCTAGCAGTAGTTTAGTGTTTTGATGTTAGGATGAGCGTAGGTAGGTTTGTAGTTGGTGGTTTCTTTTTGGGGTCTGTACCTAACGCTAATGCTATGTTATGTATATATTGTTATTTGTGTTTATACTGTTCGTTCTACCCCTCTGTTCTGTATGTATGTATGTGTGGATAGGAGGCACGTTTCCGCAGGTACGAGAGTTCGTTGAGGGACGCATCGTCTGGTCGCGACAATAGTTTCCCTTGGGCCGTCGCGTATCGTAAACCTGATGAGCGAGGGTGAGAATCTTCTGCAGGAACGGGATGACAGTAATACCTTTCTTGTCACCACTCATGACAAGTTAAAGTCATGACATCCCTCTGGCCCATTATTCAATGTTGCTACTTGCCACATTTGAATCTCACCTTCAATCTAAACCATCGAGGTCTGACACAGTTCTGGCATATAGTCCTTGGATACCGAATCCTTGTACTCTCGTATCTACAATCCATTTCTCAAGGTCAACTATCAGAATTTCCAGTTCAGGCCTATCGGTATGCCTCGCCACCACTGTTTACACACCTTCTGCTTTCGCGCCCATCCTTATATCTCCAGTTTGCCAATCATACTAAGGACCATCACGACTTAAGGCCACTTGACAATACTCGGACGATGCACTTACTCCTGGCCCTTATTTAAATCTGAAATGCCCTCAAGGCATCCAATTGGTTTTTGTCCCAACATCCCTTTCTTCACTCTCCCAAGGAACTTCCTCACCTCAATTAGAACCATTATTGGGATTCATAACCTAAACCATTAAGTGCCACCCTAATCCAGACTTGGGGTTCGCAATCATCGGGTGCCTTAATCCCATATCCTCAAGTGTCTCGAACGGCTATCCATCAAGTTTTCTCTTGATCCAAGTCTGAGCCTTCATCATTCAAGCTTATCGGCCAACCTATCTCTCAATTGCTAGGTTTACCTCCAAGTTTGGGGCATTGCCATTCCAAGATTATCGATGTACCATTTTGCTAGTCCTTTTTCAATATTCGTACTCATAAGCCTCGGGCATACTTGTCCATCTGAATCCACGTCCATGGTTTCTTGGCTCTCGCTACTTCCTCACGAACTTCAGTCGTATGATTACTCTAGGCCATCGACAAAGATTGGGAAACTAAGACCATCAAACTCACTTTTGATTTCCACCCTATACAATCCACAATGGTTCGTCTTCTCATCAACATACTGTCTTCGCTAAACGAGTCTGTCGGCAGATTCTCCTTGCGCCACAAGTCCCGTCAATGTAACCCAAATCAATGTCGTCCAGAGGCTGTGACCCGCCAGCCAAGCATTCAGCAGACGACTCTCTGTTTTTCGACTTTTTATGACCATCAAGGGGATCGAAATGTATTATCCCAAAACTACGCTATCCTTCAACCACATATAGATCTCAGGAACTAACTCCCACGATCGTCCTTCTTGCTACGACGGTATCCGTCCTTTTATCCATCTAGGGCTCCATTGTCAAAGCTCCTGTTGTCCCTTTTTATGTAACCACAACATAGATACGGTAGCCCCTTTTTAGCCAGGCTCTATTGAACTGCCTAAGTTCCTTTCATATATCGGGTTCTGATCCTCTGACCCTCAGGTTATCAACTAATACTCGAGTTCCAGCTTCAATTCCTTTCGGCGCCCCTTTTACTTTGTTATAGGGGTTCTCTGTATTCCTTAATCCAACTTTAGCAACCTAGGGAACTTGCCTTCGCACTTATTCACAGGCCTTTAGTCTTGACAAAGCCTTGGGATTTCCTCCATCTTTTTCCTTCGGGCATGTTTCTTCTCTAAGCATTCCAGCTCGGCAAACGTCCTATCTAGCTTTCCTGTTTAGCGAGGGAGTACTTTGGGTCCTCCATTTCTATTTCTACCAACTTCACAATTCTCATTGGACCCATTCACGGCGGCCACTGTAGTTTCAGCAACTTGGGCGACAACGGCAGCTCTCTTTTCTTGAGCCTACCTACCCACCAGGTTTCTAACCTCTTTCAATATCCTCAAGACCCCATTCATTCTCGGGCCTTCAACTACACATATTCACAAGCTAAATGCTTCACTGGTCCTTCTGCCCCGATTGCTCGTGCTCCCAGATTCTATTCACTCAATATGCTTCAGTCCCATCAATTTATTGACTTCAGTCGGGACCCTCATCGTCTCTTCAATTCTTGGGTCTCCTTTAGGGGGCAGGAGCCCTTGAGCTTGTCATACCCGCACTCGGTTTTCTGCCCCTATTGCTCATCCTCCTAATTCTTTCTCACACCTATATCCAATAAAATTCCTTCCAGGAATTTGGAACCCTAAAGCTAACAATCAAGCTTTCGCCTACTGTCGCGTCCACTGACATGAATATGCATGTAAATATTCGCTGCAGCTTAAATGCAGTTGAACCCGGTTGACATCTATACTCAACCCTGACAATGCACAACCTAGGCCACTCTATTCGCCACCTCAACTAGAAGCCTGTCGGGAGCCGCTTCCTTGATCAGGTCTCTGCCTCGGCGACCACTCCCCGCCCTCCTCATTTCTTGGTGCGAACAGTTGTCCTAGGTCACCCATAGCCAGAGAGAATCCCGTTCCACGTGTCCCATACCACGCTTCATCACAGTTTTTAGACGTCCCGTCAATCCTGTCCCATACCAGGCTGACGGTTACCAAGTCCAACAACATGAGATGCATGTATTTTCCAAATCCAGATTCCCTTTCCAAACAGTTTTCATTTCTAAATCATTTTGCTTTCAATGCGAAAATCATGCAATGCATGATGGTCAAGCAGCGCGCGACAGCCGACTAAGCATACAAACACAAGCAGCATCTAGCAAGTTAACCATTCAGCAATCAGCAACCAACAGTCAAACGCCCTACTCATAGGGCTCTGCCTTAGAACCTTACCTCAGGTCCTGACGCATCTGCAGCTTAGTTTAAAACACCTTAACCAAAGGCCACTCTAGACAATTGATTGTGCTAAGCAATCACATGCGCCAATCAATTCAAGCATTCTACCCCTTTCCTATCCTTAGGTCTAGGGTCAGTCTATCTAAATACCCCAAAATCATCAGCCTTATCACTCCAAAACCTCGAACGGTCTCTTATCGAGCTGACCTTGCTCTGATACCACTCGAACGGGGATGTCACGCCCCGAACCCCAAACGGGCACGCGGCATCCCGCTCATACCGACAAATCTCATCACGCTCGTCCGGTTTACGATACGCGACGGCGCAAGAAGTCTCTTCGTTGCAACCAGACGACGCGTCCTTCATTAGTCTTGCGAACCTGTGGAAGCGTGCCTCCTAACCACACATACATGCATATGATACAAAGGGGTAGTACGACAATGGAATAACAACAAACATCAATATGTACATTACAAAGGTGTTCGATACAGACCCCCAAAAGGAAATACATGACACGGTCCAAAATCCTTCACTTGGTCATACCCTCATAATCTAAACTTGGCGTCTGGCAAATCACTCTTTCGGTCCTTCCTCATGTCCGTCATTCTCCCTGTGACCTAGATACGGCAACTCCACCATCGGGTTTGGATTAACTACCTCACCTCCACAGTATAGGCAGTCCAAAATAACACGAGAGGTACGGCCATCACAGCGGTCTGGGATCTGAAAAGAAGGCAACCACCGCCAGTGAGTCGAAAATTCAGCAAGCTCACCACTAATCCTAGCGTAGGATAGGGTATACTCGTGGGGTCGGTCCTATCCAGTAACTAGGGTGTAGGGTCCAAGGTTCAGCCACTCTCAATTTTCCCTAGGTACCAGACCCCCAACATATAAGCAAACGCCTAAAGCATAGCAATGCAGATCATATAACACAGACGGGCAATAACAGACAGTCAACCATGAATGCCACATGCAAACTGATGCAGGCCTCAACCGGCCATAACGGATCCCAATGGATCATGCCCGCCTATCACTCCAATTCCCATCAGGGCTCATTCTCAGTGCCATATGGCAAACGCCACACTACGTCTCGGACGCCTTACGCTGGCCTCCCTTTTCTCTCCATTTCCCATCAGGGCACATTCTCAGCCACTCGGCAAATACCACACTGTGTCTCGGACGCCTTACGTTGGCCTCCCTTTTCTCTCTATTTCCCATCAGGGCACATTCTCATGTCACAACTCTGGTGACTCATGACATGCTCTGAATGTATGCGGGGCCCAAATGATTGCAAACAACAGTTCAGTCACAGAGCATGCATGCAGTGATGCATAAGTACAAGTACGGAGCACATTAAGAAATCATCAAAATAATTATATGCTCGTTATGCCAATCTATAATAGATCTAGTGCTCCACACATAGTTTCTCGACCAGCCGGGCTCAATTAAATATTTCACACGAATTCCCATTGTACTATCGCTCGCCATAGGCGATACCCTGACTGAACCCATATAAATTAAAATTCCATTTTCACGAACCCGGTAGCTTGGCCTAAGTCCAATAACCCATGTTAGTTCCCAGGGGATTAGTAATCCACAGGTAGATGGTTAATATCATATTATACTCTTGGGTTCTATTCAATTCGGCTTGGCTTAGGTCATGGCCCATTAAATTGGTTTAGGTTTAATTGGGTCTTAAGTTTATTTCATGGCCCAAGGCCCATAATTTATTTCTTAGATTAAGGTATATAAATTAGGCCCATTAATTTATTAAATTCGTGCAGGGCTCAAGCCCATTTTCAAAGACTAGCCTTTTAAGCCCAATTAGGTAATTTTAGGCCCAATTTGTCATCCTAAGCCCATGTATATTATTGGGTCTCACATTTGAATGTTCAAAACACAAATTAGGCCCAATTAGATTATAATTTTTGTCCATTAAGGCCCACTAGTTTGTTCCAAGCCCAATTAGTTGCATTAGGGCCCAATTAGCTTAAAATAAAACTCCCAAGCCCAAATATACTCTTCGGCCCATTATTTAACTCGCCCAACTCAATCATTTCAGCCCATAAACTACATTTCCAAGCCCGATTATACGCTGGATTTTCGTTCATCATGAAGTCTAATAAGTTAGATTAGGCCCATAAGCTTAGATTAGGTTAGTTTAGCCTAAATTAAGCCTCGAGGCCCACTAGTTTCACACGGCCCACTTATTTCACGCCCACATCACTTATTTGCAGCCCATAATTACAAATTACAGCCCACTCCAAGTTGTCGAGCTCATGGTTTAACCCAACAAGCTAATCACCTAACCGATCTAATTAGCCTAAACCTTAATCACGCATTTCTCTTCATAACTCACCATGACCAGCCCTTAATATTACATCCCACATGCATATACCACTATCCTAAACCAAGATTAGTAGTGGAGCTTACCTAAGTGAGTTGGAATGGTAACGACGATGAGGAGAACACCGGGCGGCTCAAGTGTAGCTCACGGCGAGGGAGGAAAGGGGTGGCTGTTCCGGGTTATTCGAGGGGCTCTAAGGACCCTAATACAACCATTTCCCAAGCCAAGAAAGGTGAGGAATTGAAGGGAGCAAGGTGAGCAAGTTCGGTTTCAAGTTGGAGCGAATTGACGAATGAAACGACGAAGGAAAATGGGACCGTTTCATGCCTTTCATGGGTGTCGCGACCCGAAAATAATATTTAATTTTTTTTGGATGAACGGATTATCAGGTTAATTGACTAACCTGATTCGGACCCTCTCAAGTCCTACCGAATCGCAACTTTGGTTTTTGTTTAAATGATTTATAACTTTGGAGTCGCCACTAATCGTTCTTGGCAGGTCGATTAGAAACCTAAGTAATCTAGCGGGAGAACTAAATTACTTCTGCGAACCAGAGATTATGAGTTCGGGGACTTGGTTACACTAGTTGATTAAAACTAATGCCCTTTCGGTACCTTAATTCCATGAATATCCTATTTTTGGCAACCCAAACTTGGTTTATTCCTAAGGCGCTAATGAGGGGCTCATTTTTTATGTTTTCACTTTTTAAATGGAATGCAAGGACATGCAAATATGACATGCAAATATGGCATACAAACACGGATATACGAATACATCACATGAATACGTAGATATGCGAATACAAATACGTACGAGACGTGCGAATGACATACTTACGTGGACATGCGTATGAATACGTTGTGGTATGAATGCATACGGGGATACGAATACAAATACGTACGTGACATACGAATGACATACATACGGGATATGCGTATGATAGTACATACGTGACATGCGTATGACATACATATATGACTTGCGTATATGAGCATACGAATACGATATGCATACATACATATATGAGTACGACATACGTATGTGGACATGTGTATGCGAATACGTACATGACATGCGACAAGATGTGTGTATGCGGAAACTCATACGTAGGTATAGGAACACGGGCATACGAAGACGAACATACAGATACGACATATATATATGACATGCGTACATGAATAGGCATACGCAACATGCGTATATGAATATGTATATGCTTCGATTTTGCCTATGAAGGGCAAAATCGTCATTTTTGAAAATATCAGGATTGACCAGTCAAAATGGCCCGTCTCCTGATTTTTGGGATTTTTTTTTGAAGATGATTCGTCTATGAGGGGATAAAACCCTCATTTTCCAAAAGAGGGGATAAAACCCTCATTTTTTTTTGAAATTTTTGATTTTTCTAAATGATTATGCATGGATCAACGATAAAACGAATACGTATGTGAAATAACAAAATATGCACGATCTACACTATGTGCAATGCACATGAATGATATATTTTTTTGGTATTTTCGAAGATTTTGGATGTATTATAAAAGAATGCAAAATCACCCAAAGCAAACAAAGATGTGAAGAGAGAGAGAGCAGATAAAGTAAAACTACCCTAAGGACAGTGAAAATAAAACCCGCAACTCGTTGGGTGAATAATTACAGACCAATTAAATAAAACCCGAGACATGATCGGGAATACAACAAAAACGGACCGGAATGGACATCGGTCATCCTCCAGTCTTTAAAGCATCGGGCCGAGAGCCAAATGAAAATAATGAACTATCCAATCGAACATACACAATCACCAATGAGTTAAGACAATTCAACCGCTCAAAGAAAGTTTAACACGTGCTAATTAAACTTTATTGAGAACATTTTATTTTACATTTTCCAATGCATTAACACAAAAAATACGAATTAAACCATACTATCCATGAACATGCTAAGGGAGAAAGCAGTAACCATAAAATACAAAAGAAATAATGAAATACATGCAAAATTCTTGAGATTTTTTATGTGGATGGGAAAATGTGTCATTGACAACTTTCATGTTTTACATTCTTATTGAAGAGACACTCATTTTCGTGTAGAAAATAGTCTTTCATGAGAGCTCAGCAGCAAAGAAACAAATTTCACAGAATAGACATACTTCAGGATTAAGCTCAAATGGACACCCAAATCTCAAAATTAATGCACCAAACTTTCCAGCCTACTAAACAAGACCCCAATGAACAACTTTCATTTTTTGTGGAGTTTCGAAAAAGGAATCTAAACATGAGATAACTACGACTTAAAATGACAACACTTAGAACAATATCCAAATGCAAAGTCCTCCACAGATTTACATGATTTCATTAAATGCGTTGAAAATATGAAACGTGCATGAATGTTTTTGTATTTTTTATATGTTATGTATTAAGATCTTATGAACAAATGTCATGAAGAAGTCTTTATGAAACGAAGTCTAGAATAACCTATGGAAAATCACTAAGCATCGAAGGTCAGATCAGAAAACTCCATCTCAGATTTTAAATCAGCATATTCACAGATTCTAGTCCTGAATCACGGGCCCCTTTTGACATGGTAAACGATGTCCATTTTCGTGCTATAATATATCAAATCGAAGATCTCGAAGTCGTCTTCGAAAGTCCAGAACACTTATTTTCGAGATCTCGCCATCTAAACATGAAAAATTGAGTTACCAGATAATTGCACATGCTGATGCGCCTAAAGCTCGTTGGAGATGAATCCGTCGCGTCGCCAAGACTTGTTCCACGGCAGCGAATTTGAGCACCGATTCGAGCGCAGATGATAATCCTCCCCCGACTGAGAGGGATTGCCCCATTCTTTGACTCTCCTTTGTTCTCATCTTCTTTTTTTTCTTTTTCGTCTCAGTCCTCCCTCCCTTCCAAAAGCCTTGGACTCTCGGAAGTTCATAGCGAGATCCTCCTCCGTCCCTTTCTTTTTTTTCTCCTTTTGTAAAATGAGGTGCTGCCGGCCTTCACTTTCGGTCCCCCTTATTAGTAGAAGGCGATCAACCATAGAAAAGTCAAGCAAACGTCCTCCTTCTGGATCCCTTTTTCTCCCCTCTATTCTTTTTAATCATTATGTTTCCCTTTTCTTTTCATGATGGTGTTTGTTTTCAACTTTTGCTTTTCTCTACCATTTTCTTTTGTCTCCCACGAGCTTCATCATAATGGCCATCCTTTTCTTTTAGCATCATCACCAAAAATTATCTGACTTTTGCGTGAGTGGAATCCTTCTTTCGTGCGAGTGGACTGGTTGAGGAGTGGTTGCTCTTTTCTCGTGCTACTAGCCTTTGTTGGAGAGCTCTATTTGAGTGGAGAGACCTAACCAATGTAACCAAATTCACGAGCTAATTCTACTCAAGACTTACTAGTTGTTTCTAGCCTGCTTAAAGTCTTTGCACTGTCAGAATCTAGAGAAGCAGGTGAGACCCAAAAGCACCCAGTGCATCAAGGAAGAATCTTTTGTTGGGGACGATGCCAGCTCTGTCCATATACATCAGCAACTTGTCTACAAGCTCCTTCTTCCGAGACTTAGTATATGCCTTGTATAGAAGTTTATATGTTGATGAATCAGGACTGACCCCAACGCTTCTTGCTCTCTTAACAAGAATGTCTGCCTCGATGTGTGGACCATTCATGTAGTAAAACGTCAAGCTTAGCATTTAAGGTTGATATTTCATGTCCTCCCCCGATTCAATCAATTCATCCAATATATCCCGAGCAGTCGCAGAACCCATACATCATTATTAAACTCTCATAGGTGATGTAGTTCGGCGTATACTTCATAGCACCCATCCTTTTAAACACATGTTCTGCTTTGTCCTTGAGTCTTGCCTTCCCGTAGTTTATGATCATTGAGTTAAACGTAGGCAATGTTGGCTTCTCCTTGGGACGCCACGATAGCCAAGCGGTTTCGATCTCTGATGGTCCTCAGGGATATTGAGGAGGTCGCAGCCATTTTTTGGTGGTTGTGGTGGACGCATTGGTCATGAATCAAAGGTTTTGATCCCAGATCAGCCATTCAGCCCTCCGATTATCTCTTCACCTCAACTGTCTTCCTCTATCGTTCTCAAGTGAAGCTTTAGCTCGACCACCATATATTTTTTTTTTTGCGAATTCTCGGTCCACCAGCCACAAATAGCAACTCCTGAGTTTGTGAAATTCTGGCCCCTCGTGTCGCTAGGCCCTCTTCTCCATCTTAACCGAGAATATTTTGTAAAGAACTTCTGGAGTTGGTTGGGAGTCCCTCCTTTGTCAAGTCCACTAGGCTCTTTCCCTTTCGGCGTTCGTCATGGAGCCCTCCTTTCACCATGCTTCTCCACGATTTTCCAAAAGCAGCAATGGGATTCCTTTCTTTTGAATGACCGTAAATTATGCTGTTGGAGGCCACTGCATTTTGGACGCCCTTTTTCATCAACTGTCCGATAATTTTTTTAGCTTTTGCCGTTTGCCCATAATTGCAATGATATTGAATCGTCAGGAGCCTCAAGTCCCATCTCCAAAGTATTCCACGGCCTCAATATGGCTCCCTTCTGAATTATTTTTGCAGAAGTTCTCTATTAGGGCGCCATAATGTCCTGCTTTTGTTGGAACGCTCGACCTTACCGTGGCCTTTAGCACGTTGACAACTGCATCCAAGTCATTCTCCATTCTTCCCTAGTGGCTTCTCGAGAGTCCTCCACTCACCATTTTCCTTCTTTTTTTTCTTTATATCTCCATACCATCTTTCTTTTGTCTCGATGAGTTCGAAAGAGAGATCAAAAGTCCTTCCACCATCCCTTCTTTTCTGTAGTCAAAGATGAGATGATGATGGCGATGAACGTGGCCCTCTCCTTTGTTCCATTCTAATAGACAGTGCCTTGGTCTTTTCTTTTGCAGTGATTATTTTGCCTCATGGCCTTGTCCCCCATCTGTTCTCCACTTTTGACCGAGGAAAAGGAGTTCTCTTCTTTCGGTAAAATGATGCAACACTAGCATCCGACTGTGTAAGATCGGCCAGAAGCATAACCAGTAACAAACCTACGGCTGTTTTGACCACCCAGTGACCATTGGATGCCGTGTTAGAATTGTGCGAAAGGTTTACCATGCAACCTCATTCTCACTTCCATAATATCGGAGCTGAAGTAAGTCAGTGAGACCGCACTATTTACAGAACTCCTAAATTACGCAAGTCTTCAATGGTTTATGGTGATTCTGCAAAGCTTATGTATGATGTGCCCAGCTCAATTAACGACTCCAACGCGCCAATTGAGTTGGGAATCCCTCTCAATGAGCCACATTCCTTCAATGATAAGCACTGCAGTTTCTGAAGGCAACCCATAGAGTCTGGCACTAAGAGTCTTCAACTTCTTCATTGAACTTCTATTGGTAGCTCCTTGAGTCTGAAACAGTCTCTTGCATCAAGGGAAATTAGGGCTTTGACGTTTCTGATAGAAGGGTGCATTTTTGTTAGATATTCACACTTTTTTTTTTGAAATCCCTAGATTTTGCAAAGCTGTGAGATCAAGAGACATCTTCAAGACTTGGCAATCAGTCGTGTTGAGAACTTTCAGATTGCTTGCCACATTGATTTTGATTCCATCCTTCAGAATGCTTTGTGACCTTGCTCCTTGACCAGTCATGTCACGCCCCGGATCCCTTCTCGGGAACGCGGCATCCCGTTCCTGCAGAAGATACACCTCGCGCTCGCCTGGTTCACGATAAGCGACGGCCCAGGGATACTTTCTCTTCGTCGCGACCAGACGACGCAACTTGCGCCAAATTCTCATACCTGCGGAAGCGTGCCTCCTATCCATACACACAAGCATACATAGCAAAGGGGTAGCATGGACAAGATAAACATAAACAACATTTCATAAATACGATTAGCGTTAGGTACAGACTACCAAAAGAAAACCACTAGCTGTAGATCATCCTACGCTCTACTAATCCTCAAAACATCGGGATTCTGCCATAACTCAGTCCTCCTCGTCGGAATCCTCCACAGGGTCCTCCTCTGGATCCTCCTCCTCGGTATCCATCGCATCGCCCTCCTCGTGGCCATCTATCTCGGAGCGCCCTGGAGACGGCAACTCCTGCTTCGGGTCGGGGTCGATCACCTGGCCTCCATATTCTGCAGGCTGGAGCCAAAACGGGTCCTCCTCCATGGGAATCGGGGAATCTCTCTAGGGTCCCTCAAAGCCATGTAGGCCCTCTCTAAACCAAGCCTCGAATCTATGGGGCACTAAATACGGACCTCCCTGATCTACGAGTACGGTCGTCACGTGCCTATGCCACAGGGTAGCGTGCATATCAAAATGGAGGGTAACCTGGGTGTCCATCTGGATCGGTAGACTAAAAAGCATCGGTGGTGCATCCATCACTGGCGACTTGGATCTGAAAAAGGTGGCAACCAACGCCAGTGAGTCGAGGACTCAGCAAGCTCACCACTAATCCTAGCGTAGGGTAGGATATACGAGTGTGGTCGATCCTAACTAGTAACTAGGGTTTGGTACTCGGAGTCCAACGCTCTCGATCTCCCCAGTTATCATCATGCCTCATATAGCCAATACGAGTTTCGTCACAACAATTCATGCAATACAGACGGGCAATATCAACAATCGGAAATAACATTATGCAAATGCCACAGGCCTCAAACGGCCATCACAGATCCCATGGATCAGCCCGCCTATCACTCCAATTCCCATCAGGGCTCTACCAACGGTGCCACACGGCATGCCACGCTGCGTCTTGGACGCCTTATGCTGGCCTCCCTTTTCTCTCCATCTCCCATCAGGGCGCTACCAACAGTGCCACACGGCATAATTCTCGGTGCCACATAGGCCCGTACCACACTGTGTTTCTGACGCCTTACGTTGGTCTCCCTTTTCTCTCTACTTCCCCTCAGGGCACAATCTCATGTCACATTCCCAGTGACTCATGCAATGCTCTGAATGTATGCAGGGCCCAGATGATCACATCAATAACTCAACACAGAGCATGCATGCAAATAAATACAAGTGCAGGAGTAGAGCACATCATTCAATCGATCAGTGAACCTCACGTTCATCAACCAAACAGACATGGGTCGTAGGCCTCTACTTTCAAAGTCTCGATCATCTAAATTCGCCTTACATCTCATACAAGAGTCTGCCATTGTCATCACTTACTCAAGGGCAACTCGTTAATCAAACCCATATAAACCAAGGTCTAATCTAATTAAGAACCTCTAATTAATCAAGCTAAGTTCGACTGGGCCTAAGGCCCACTTCAATAGTTGAGGTCCAATAATTAATTCTTAAATTAATTCATATGGGTTGGGCCTATTATTTTATTAATTTCGTGCAAGGCCCAAGCCCATTTCTAAAGGTTTACTATTCAAGCCCATATTCATTATTTTAGGCCCAATTTGAGTACCCAAGCCCATATACATTTTTGGGTTTCATTCTTTAATTTTCATGGACTTAATTTAGGCCCAATTTAAGTGGGTTTTCGTCCATTAGTGGCCCACTAGCTAGATTAGGCCCATGTTGATTAGTTCTGGCCCAATTACTTGATTTTAAAGCTTCCAAGCCCATTAGCCCCCTTTGGCCCATTAAATACACGCCTAAACCCAACAACACAGCACATTAATCATGTGTTCAAGCCCCTTTTTGATTGTTAATCTCGTCCATAAGCAAGCCCAATAGTTGTATCTTGGCCCGATAGCTTGTTTTTGATCAAATTAGTGCAATTTGAGCCCTCTAAGCCCATTAACACCCCACAGCCTCTCCATCACACACCTAAGCCATCCCTCACAGCCCACATTCACATTTTTCCAGCCCAATTCGCAAACTACCGGCCCCCTCATACGGCCCAAACAAGATTCCCACAAGATAGCCTAAGGTAAGTTGCACATTAATCTCATCTTAGCCTCATATCAAGCCTAACCAACCCCTAATTTGTCCTCTTACATGCATATACGACTAACCTAAGCTAGAGTTAGTAGTGAAGCTTACCTTAGATGGACCGAAATCTACAACGACGGACGACGGAGCGAGGAACGGCCGAATGTGGTTCACGGCCAAAGTGCGTTCGTGGACGGTGGTGGCCGGCGGTGGCTGAACGAAGGTGATTGATGACGACGACGGTGGTGGCTACACGAAGATCACCGAGAGAGAGAGATAGACGGTGAGGTTGAGGGGCGGTCTCAAGAGGCTCTCATGGCCATGGGACAACAAGGTAAGGAGGAGAAGAGGCTTACCTCGAAGTGGTGACGACGGAGGAAGATGGCGGCTTGAGGCGGGCGACGGTGGCCGACGGGGGAGGGAGAGAACCGAGAGAGTTGAGAGAGATTTCGGGAGAGGGGGAGAGAGGAGGGTGGCCGAAAATGAGAGAATGAGGGAGGAGAGAGAGAGAAGAGACTTAAGTGAGACGGGGTAGTGTGTTAGGTGAGGTGAATAGTAAGTGAATAGTGACCTTGATTTGAATTTTACAAGACATGTGTACTTGACATTGACTTGATAAATTGCCTTGGAAATTGTGCCATGATTGACCGATGGATTTGATTGATTGATTGACAAGACATCGATTGATTTGACAACTGATTTGACTTGCCTCGATTTGCGTGCCAAATGCACCGATCGGGTCTCGAGCGCGAACGAATTTCAGACAGGATTTGATTTCGATTAGTCGAACCTACTCTCAAAAATCCTAATTCTATTAATCCTAAGGACTGAGCATTTACCGGGGGCATTTCGGTAATTTTCCATTGACGTCTTGCTTCTCGACGTACACCGGCTGTCTGCCCTTCTGGCGACATTTCTGAAACTGACTTTATTTCGTAATTGTGTTTGTCTTACTAATTCGATTGTCCGAAGTCGGATTTCATTTCGTGGTCAATTTCATTAAATAACGACTCCGTCTCTGTCTCGGACCAACGGGCGGCTGTTTGGAAAATTCTCCCCAGGTAGCCTTTCCCCTTCGGTTGGTCAACTCAGGGTAGCTAATCCTGAGTGAGCGTCGATCAGAGTGTATTAACGAAGTATTTCCATTCATTTAGAATTTCCGATAATCGGGTCGAATTTTCAGACTGTCACAATTCTTCCCTCCTTATAAAAATTTCGTCCTCGAAATTTACATCCACCAATCCTTACAACAAAAATGGAGATTACATCGATTTACTCAAACAGGTACGGATACTTCTTCTTCATTTCATCCTCGCTTTCCCAAGTCGCTCCTTCAGTCCCATGGTGTTCCCAGATAACCTTGACCAGCGGAATCGTCTTATTCCTTAAGACTTGCTCCTTACGATCTTCAATCCTTACTGGCCTTTCCACGTATGAGACGCGGTCATCCATTTCAATGACTTCATGATCGAGTATATGGCCAGGGTCCGGCTCGTACTTTCGAAGCATCGAAACATGAAACACATTATGAATCTGCGATAAGTTCGGCGGCAATGCTAGACGATAAGCCAGTGTCCCGATCTTCTCCAGGATCTCGAATGGCCCAACAAATCTTGGACTCAACTTTCCTTTCTTGCCAAACCGAGATAGTCCTCGCATCGGCGACACCTTCAGAAACACATGATCTGCAACTTGGAATTCCAATGGCTTACGTCTCTTGTCTGCATAACTCTTCTGCCTACTCTGCGCAGTCCTCAATCTGTCTCTGATCACTCTGACTGCCTCAACTGACTGCTGCACTAATTCTGGGCCGGTTATGCTTTTCTCACCAACTTCGTCCCAACAGATTGGCGTTCTACAGGCCCTTCCATACAGTGCCTCAAATGGTGCCATTTTGATGCTCTGCTGGTAGCTGTTGTTGTAGGCAAATTCCACCCAATGCAACTGCTCTTCCCAACCTCCTTTGAAATCAATTACACAAGCTCTCAGCATGTCTTCCAAGGTCTGTATCGACCTTTCCGACTGACCATCTGTCTGAGGGTGGTAAGCTGTACTAAATCTCAACTCTGTTCCCAAAGCACCCTGCAGACTCTTCCAAAATGTAGCGGTGAAACGAGGATCTCTATCAGATACGATACTTACTGGCACTCCATGAATCCTCACAATCTGCCTCACATACAACTCAACCAACCTTTCCAGCGTAGAGTCCTTTCGCACTGCGATGAAGTGCGCTGATTTCGTCAGTCTGTCCACGATTACCCAAATTGAATCATTGCCTCTCTGACTTCTCGGCAGTCCTGTCACGAAATCCATAGTGACATGCTCCCATTTCCATTCTGGAATCTCCAATGGTTGTAGTAGTCCTCCAGGCTTACAATGCTGTGCCTTTACTTGCTGACAGGTCAAGCACTTGGCTACATGCTTAGCCACGTCCACTTTCATACCATTCCACCAATAGTGCTGACGCAAATTCTGATACATCTTTGTACTTCCTGGATGAATACTGTAGTTACTCCTGTGCGCCTCAGACAGAATCTTCTCCTTTAGCGCCTCGTCATTAGGCACGCACAGACGTCCTCTAAACTTCAATATTCCGTCAGCAGTCACTTGGAACTCGGCCTTCCTCTCGTCTGCATTCATTAACACAATCTTCTGTATCTCGGGGTCCGTAGACTGCAACTCTTTGATCCTTAGCTGAATCTCTGGTTCGATCTGTAACGTAGCCATCAGACTCGAGAGGCTTCCAACCTCCATCTTAAACTCAGAGTCTCTAATTTCCTCCAGTAACGTCCACTCTTTGACCATCATATGCGCAACGCTCGACTTCCTACTCAGAGCATCTGCCACTTTATTCGCCTTTCCTGGGTGGTACAAAATATCACAGTCGTAGTCCTTCAACAACTCCATCCAACGACGCTGCCTCATATTCAGCTCCTTCTGCGAGAACAGATACTTCAAACTCTGATGGTCCGTAAAAATCTGGAATTTCTCTCCCACCAGATAATGCCTCCAAATCTAATCCGAGCGGCATCGTAGCTGAAAACTCTCCTCGCATTTCTCAGTCCATTGAAACTTTGTTTCCTTCTTCAACAAACGCGTCAGAGGAGACGCTATCACAGAGAATCTTTCCACGAAGCGTCTATAATACCCAGCCAATCCAAGGAAACTTCGCACTTCCATCACGGTCGTAGGTCTCGGCCATTTCTCCACTGCTTCAATCTTAGATGGGTCCACTAATATTCCTTCTCCAGATACTATATGACCAAGAAACGCCACTCTGCTTAATCAGAACTCACACTTACTAAACTTCGCATACAGCGAGTGTTCCCTTAGCGTCTGCAGGACAATTCTTAGGTGTTCCTCGTGGTTCTCAGGGCTCTTCGAATACACCAAAATGTCATCAATGAAGACTATCACGAACTGATCCAGAAACTCCTTGAATACTCGATTCATCATGTCCATAAATGCTGCTGGGGCGTTCGTCAATCCAAATGGCATAACTGTGAACTCGTAGTGCCCATACCTCGTCCGAAAGGCAGTCTTGGGCACGTCCTCCTTCTTAATCCTCAATTGGTGATAGCCTGTCCTTAGGTCTATCTTGGAGAACACACATGCGCCTTGAAGTTGGTCAAACAGGTCATCAATCCTTGGCAGAGGATACTTGTTCTTGATCGTCACTTGGTTCAGTTGTCTGTAGTCGATGCACAGTCTTAGCGATCCATCTTTCTTCTTAACAAACAGCACCGGAGCTCCCCATGGCGAAGCACTGGGGCGGATAAATCCTATATCCAAAAGCTCTTGCATCTGTACCTTCAACTCCTTCAACTCCGACAACGACATCCTATACGGTGCTTTCGAGATCGGCTCTGTTCCAGGTGCCAGTTCAATCACGAATTCTACCTCACGTTCAGGTGGCAATCCAGGCAACTCTTGAGGAAATACATCCGGATACTCACTCACTACAGGCACTTCCTCTAACTTCATTTCTTGAGCAATCGAATCCAACACTGATGCCAAAAATCCCAGGCAACCTTCATCTATTAACTTGGTCGCTTCTAAAGATGAGATCCAAGGAATCGACGTTCCTCCACGATTTCCCTTAAATTCATACCCAGGGTGGCCTACTGGGTTTAGCTGTATGATACTCCTACTACAGTCTACCACTGCACCATGCCTAACTAGCCAATCCATGCCAACAATCACGTCGAAATCATACATGGGCAGAACAGCTAAGTCAATTTCTTCTTGCCTATCGCCCAGAGCTAACTTACACCCCTTACATCCTATCGCAATAATTACTCTATCCTTCAACGGGGTGGTTACATGCAAGGTCACATCTAATGGCTTAACATTCATCCCAGACAACTCAACAAAACGTGCAGATACGAAAGAGTGCGACGCTCCCGGATCAAACAAGGCATAAGCGGTATGACCACAGAGAGAAACGATACCTGTGATCACCCCTGGCGCATTCTCAGTGTCCTTGCGCGCCATTGCATATACTCGTCCCTGAGCAGGCGGACGGTTCTGGTTTCCTTGCGGAGCGTTCACCATCTGCGGCTGTTGCTGTTGTTGGTGCTGGAACGGGGGTCTTTAACCCTTCCTCGGGCAGTTCCTCAGAATATGCCCCGTTTGGCCACATCCAAAGCAGCCTCCAGTTTTCCTTGGGCAAGGGCTGTTCCTATGCCTCCTGCCACAGTCACGGCAGACTTGATTCCCAGGGAACGATGGTTTTCCCAGGGTTCTCCTTGCAGGTGGAACGAACCTGCGGTTGTCCTTCATTGGCCTCTTGCCAAAGTCTCTAAAGTTCCCTCTTGGCACAAACCGCGACCCAGGTGCGGCGGCCTTTTCTTGCAGATCCCGCTCTATCGCCAAGGCTCGCTCATAAATCTCATTGTAGTCCCTTAGCCCAGTGGCGATGATCATACTCTTCAACTCAGGCCTCAATCCTTCCCTGAATCTCCTGGCCTTATCCCATGGGTCGTCAATCAGCCTTCGTGCGAACTTGGACAGCCTGGCAAATTCACCTTCATACTGGTCCACAGTCAGTGATCCTTGACGGAGCCTGATGAACTCTTCCATCTTCCTTTCCTGGGCTGCCTCAGAGAAATACTTGCCATTGAATGCTGTACAGAAGGCGGTCCAGTTCGGCCTCATACCATCCGGAAAGACTCGTCCTCTGGTGGCCTTCCACCAGTCATCCGCAGTCCCTTGAAGCTGATAAGTTGCCAATGAAACCTTCTCCTCATCGGCGCAACCCAGAACAGTAAAAGCCTTCTCAAGCTGTTCGATCCACAAGGCAGCTACTTCTGGACCACCACTGCCATCAAACCTCGACGGCTGCAACTTCAGAAACTGCTCCACCATATGATGAGTCTGACGTCCACCATTTCCATGCCCATTGCCTCCATTGGCACCATTCGCAGCGGCCAAGGCGGCCTCAGCTGCTTGGGCAACAGTGGCAGCTCTCTCAGCAGCTTGCCTAGCCATCAGGTTACTCACTTCAGTCAGGACCCTCATCATCTCTTCGATCCTAGGGTCCCCTTCAGACTCAGGAGCCCTCGAGCTCGATGCACCAGCAGTCGGTCTTCTGCCCCTATTGCTCATCCTTGCTAACACTCACACCTAAAACAACGAAATTCCCATTCAGGAATCCGGAACTCTAAATCTAGCAACCAAGCTTTCGTCTACTGTCGCGTCCACTGACATGTATATGCATGTAAATAATCGCTGCAGCTTAAATGCAGTTGAACCCGGTCGACATCTAGACTCAACCCTGCAAATGCATAACCCAGGCCACTCTGTTCGCAACCTCAACTAGAAGCCTGTCGGGAGCCGCTTCCTTGATCAGGTCTTTGCCCCGGCGACCACTCCCCGCCCTCATCGTTTCTTGGTGCGAACAGTTGTCCTAAGAAATTCATAGACAAAGAGAATCCCACTCCACGTGTCCCATACCACGCTTCATCACAGTTTTTAGACGTCCCGGCAATCCTGTCCCATACCAGGCTGACGGTCACCAAATCCAACAACATGAATGCATGCATTTCTTTCAAAATCCAAATCTCCTTTTTCAACAATGATTTTCCATTTCTAAACCATTTTGCTTTCGGTGCAGAAATCATGCAATGCATGATGGTCAAGCAGCGCGCGACAGCCGACTAGGCATACAATCACATGCAATACCTCACGGACTAACATTCAGCAATCAGCATTCAAGCGCCCAACTCATGGGGCTCTGCCATAGAACCTTACCTCAGGTCCTGACGCACCTGCAGCTTAGCATGAAATACCTTATCCCAAGGTTACTCTAGACAATCAATTCCGCTAAGCAATCACATGCGCCAATCAAATCATGCATTCTACCCTTCCTAATCCTTAGGTCTAGGGTCTGTCTAACTAACTACCCCAAAATCATCAGCCTTATCACTCCAAACCTCGAACGGTCTCGTATCGAGCTGACCTTGCTCTGATACCACTCGAACGGTGATGTCACGCCCCGGATCCCTTCTCGGGAACGCGGCAACCCGTTCCTGCGGAAGATACACCTCGCGCTCGCCTGGTTCACGATAAGCGACGGCCCAGGGATACTTTCTCTTCGTCGCGACCAGACGACGCAACTTGCGCCAAATTCTCATACCTGCGGAAGCGTGACTCCTATTCATACACACAAGCATACATAGCAAAGGGGTAGCATGGACAAGATAAACATAAACAACATTTCATAAATACGATCAGTGTAATTTCTGTGGTTGTAAGGACTGGTGGATTGTAAATTTCGAGGACGAAATTTTTATAAGAAGGGAAGAATTGTGACAGTCTAAAAATTCGACCCGATTATCGGAAATTCTAAATAAATGGAAATACTTCGTTAATACACTCTGATCGACGCTCACTCAGGATTAGCTACCCTGAGTTGACCAATTGAAGGGGAAAGGCTATCTGGGAAGAATTTTCCAAACAGCCGCCCGTTGGTCTAAGACAGAGACAGAGTCGTTATTTAATGAAATTGACCACGAAATGAAATCCGACTTCGGACAATCGAATTAGTAAGACAAACACAATTAAGAGATGAAGTCAGTTTCAGAAATGTCGCCTGAAGGGCAGACAGCCGGTGAACGTCGAGAAGAAAGACGCGATTGGAAAATTACTGAAATGCCCCCGGTAAATGCTCAGTCCTTAGGATTAGTAGAATTAGGATTTTTGAGAGTAGATTCGACCAATCGAAATCAAATCTTGTCTGAAATTAGTTCGCGCTCGGGACCCAATCGGTGCATTTGGCACGCAAATCGAGACAAGTCAAATCAGTTGTCAAATCAATCAAATGTCTTGTCAATCAATCAATCACATCAATCATTCATGGCACAATTTCCAAGACAATCCATCAAGTCATTCAAGTGTCATTCAATCAAGTACAAGTCAATCCAAACCACTATTCTACCTACTCCACTAACTTAGTTTATTTGAATTTTTGAATAATAATTTGCATTCTCTCTCTCCCTCCCCTATACATGTTTCGGCCGGCCCCTTCTCTCTCTCTCCTCTCCTTCATTTCTCCTTCTTTTTTCCTCTCATTCTTCTCCTTCGTTCTCTTCTTCGGCCGCCCGTGGAGCACCGCCCGTCCGCCGCCCACGTCGCCGTCGTTTCCTCATCGTTCCGCCACCGTCCGGCCTCCACAACCATCACCCTCCACTCCCTTGCGTCGTTAAGCCTCTCTCCTCCCTTCTCCATGCAGTTTCATAGTTAGAAAACCACCTTGAGCCGGCCAAGTTCTCACCGTTGCTCTCTCTCTTTCTCAGCTAGCTCTTGCCGTCAACCTCACCGACCGCCGCTCGGCCTTGCCGCCACCACCACCAGCCCTTGTCCTCATTTTGGTAAGTCTCCTTAGCTTATCTCCCTTTGTGTTCCACGGCTTGAAGGCCCATGGGAAGCCCGAAACAGCCCCTCTTTCCCGTCGTTGTCTCATTTGTGTTTTGCACCAACTTGGACCCGAACCTGCCCTACCTTGTTCCCTTGCATTCCTCACGTTTTTGGCTTGATAAATGGTTGTCCTAGGACTCTTGGAGCCCCTGGAATAGCCCCCAAACAGCCGCCTCCCCTTCCCTTGCCGTGGACCACCATTCGGCCGTTCTTGCTCCGCCCTTCGTCGTCGTCGTTTCCAACCATCTCCGGTAAGCTCCACCCCTAACCTTGGCTTAGGTTAGATGTATACATGTTTGATGTAGTGCAAAGATGGTTAGTTGTGGTGATTAGAGGCTAACGCATGTGATTAAGTATAATGCTCCCTAAGCTAATGTAATGGAAAGTGGTTTGGGCTGTATTTGTGGGGTGTCCATGATCGAATTGGGCTTCAAAATAGGTTATGTGGGCTGCAATGGACGCATTTAGGCGTGAATTAGATGGGCCATGGCAAGTGAATGGGCTTGGGAACCTTTATTTCAACTAATTGGGCCAAGATATGACCAATTGGGCCTAAACTAAGTAGGGGACCATTAATAAACGCAAATTCACTTTAATTGGGCCAAATTTATGATCTTGAATATTAAAACTTGAAGCCCAAATAATGTGTATGGGCTTAGGATAACAAATTGGGCCTAAAATGACCAAATTGGACTCAATAGATTAACTTTTAGAAATGGGCTTGGGCCCTACACGAATTTAATAATAATAATGGGCCCCAAATCATATATTTAATTTAGGAGATAAATCATGGGCCTCAAGACCTGAAGTGGGCCTTAGGCCCAGTCGAACTTAACTTAATTAATTAGACTCTTACTTAGGTAAACCTTGGTTTATATGGGTTCAATTAGGGGATCGCCTATGGTGAGCAATAGTATGACCGGATCGCGAGTAAGATGTTAATACGAGCCTAGATGATCGAGAATCTGAATGTCTAGTACTAATCTTACGATCGTATGGCATGATGAACATGAGATTTTATTAGACGATCGATTGATGTACTCTGTTCTTGTACTTGTGTACTTTGGCATGCATGCTCTGTGTTTGAATTACTGATGCAATCGTTTGGACCCCGCACACATTCAGAGCATTGCATGAGTCACCGAAGGTGTGACATGAGAATGTGCCCAAGATGGGGAAATGGAGAGAAAAGGGAGACCAACGTAAGGCGTCAGAAACGCAGTGTGGTATTTGCCGTGTGGCACTGAGATTGAGCCCTGATGGGAATTGGAGTGATAGGCGGGCTGATCCATGGGATCCATGATGGCCGCTTGAGGCCTGCAGCATTGCATGACATGATTGCTGATTGTTTGATATTGCCCGTCTGTATTGTACAACTTGTATTATTATGTGATTCGTGCTGATTACGATGGGTTATAGTATCTTGGGAGATCGGGAGTGGTTGGACTCTGAACCCTGAACCCTAGATACTGGTTAGGTCCGACCCCACTTGTATATCCTACCCTACGCTAGGATTAGTGGTGAGCTTGCTGAGTCCTCGACTCACTGGTGGTGGTTACCTTCCTTTTTCAGATCCCAGACGCCAGTGATGGCTGCACCCCCGATGCTTTTTGGACTGCCGATTCAGATGGACACTCAGATCACCCTCCATTTTGATATGCACGCTACTCTATGGCATAGGCATGTGACGACTGTACTAGTAGATCAGGGTGGACCCTACCTTGTACCCCATAGGTTCGAGGCTTGGTTTAGAGAGGGCCTTCATGGCTTTGAGGGACCCTAGAGAGATTCCCCGATACCCATGGAGGAGGACCCATTCTGGCTGCAGCCTGCCGAGTATGGAGGCCAGGTGATCGATCCCGACCCACTGCAGGAGTTGCCGTCCCCGGGACGATCTGAGATTGATGGCCACGAGGAGGGCGATGCCATGGATACAGATGAGGAGGATCCAGAAGAGGACCCCGTGGAGGATTCCGACGAGGAGCCTGAGGAGGACTGAGTTTCTGATGCTGGTCTAGTATTTTGATGTTAGTAAGGGCGTAGGTTAGGCAGCAAGTGTGGTTTCTTTTTGGGGTCTGTACCTAACGCTTGATATGTATATAATGCTGTTTGCTTTTACCTTGTCTATGCTATCCTTTGCTATGCATGCTTGTGTATTCTGGATAGGAGGCACGCTTCCGCAGGTTTGTAAATTTACTGAGGACGCGTCGTCTGGTCGCGACGATAGGTTCTCCTGGGCCGTCGCATATTGTTAACCTGACGAGCGAGGGTGAGAAACTTCCGCAGGAACAGGATGCTGCGTTCCCAAATGGGGATCCGGGGCGTGACATCCCCGTTCGAGTGGTATCAGAGCAAGGTCAGCTTGATATGAGACCGTTCGAGGTTCTGGAGCGATAAGGATGTTGATTTAGGGGTAGTTAGATAGACAGACCCTAGACCTAAGAATAGAAAAGGGTACAATGCATGAATTGATTGGCGCATGTGAATGCGTAGTTCAAAAAGCCTCGAACCTATGGGGTACAAGGTAGGGTCCACCCTGATCTACTAGTACAGTCGTCACATGCCTATGCCATAGAGTAGCGTGCATATCAAAATGGAGGGTGATCTGAGTGTCCATCTGAATCGGCAGTCCAAAAAGCATCGGGGGTGCAGCCATCACTGGCGTCTGGGATCTGAAAAAGTAAGGTAACCACCACCAGTGAGTCGAGGACTCAGCAAGCTCACCACTAATCCTAGCGTAGGGTAGGATATACAAGTGGGGTCGGTCCTAACCAATATCTAGGTTTCAGGGTTCAGGGTCCAACCACTCTCGATCTCCCCAGATACTATAACCCATCGTAATCAACACGAACCTCATAATAATACCAGTTATACAATGCGGACGGGCAATATCAAGCAATCAGCAATCATGTCATGCAATGCTGCAGGCCTCAAGCGGCCATCACGGATCCCATGGATCAGCCCGCCTATCACTCCAATTCCCATCAGGGCTCAATCTCAGTGCCACACGGCAAATACCCCACTGCGTTTCTGACGCCTTACGTTGGTCTCCCTTTTCTCTCCATTTCCCCATCTTGGGCACATTCTCATGTCACACCTTCGGTGACTCATGCAATGCTCTGAATGTATGCGGGGTCCAAACGATTGCATCAGTAATTCAAACACAGAGCATGCATGCCAAAGTACACAGGTACAAGAACAGAGTACATCAATCGATCGTCTAATGAATCTCATGTTCATCATGACATACGATCATAAGATTAGTACTAAACATTCAGATTCTCGATCATCTAGGCTCGTATTAACATCTTATTCGCGATCCGGTCATACTATTGCTCACCATAGGCGATCCCCTAATTGAACCCATATAAGCCAAGGTTTAACCTAAGTTAGGGTCTAATTAATTAAATTAAGTTCGACTGGGCCTAAGGCCCACTTCAAGGTTTGAGGTCCAATAATAAATTCTTAAATTAAATCATATGGGTTGGGCCTATTATTTTATTAATTTCGTGTGAGGCCCAAGCCCATTTCTAAAAGTTAACCTATTGAGTCCAATTTGGTCATTTTAGGCCCAATTTGTTATCCTAAGCCCATACACATTATTGGGTTTCAAGTTTTAATATTCAAGATCATAAATCAGGCCCAATTAAAGTGAATTTTCGTTCATTAATGTCCCCTACTTAGTCTAGGCCCAATTGGTCATATCTTGGCCCAATTAGTTGTCCCAAGCCCATTCACTTGCCATGGCCCATCTAATTCGCGCCCAAGTCTATACATTCAGCCCTTAAACAAGTATTTCTAGGCCCCACTAAAATAGATTTTCGTCCACGTGAAGGCCCATTAAGTTTTCTTGAGCCCGTTAGTCCATTTTTGATTGTTTTAGCTCAATTTGAGCCCCCAAGCCCATTAGTACCCTTTGGCCCGTCAATTCACGCCTAAATGCGCCCATTGCAGCCCACACAACCTATTTTGAAGCCCAATTCGATCATGGACAGCCCACTCATACAGCCCAAACCACCTTCCATTACATTAGCTTAGGGAACATTATACTTAATCACATGTATTAGCCTCTAATCACCACAACTAACCATCTTTGCACTACATCAAACATATATACATCTAACCTAAGCCAAGGTTAGGGGTGGAGCTTACCGGAAATGGTTGGAAACGACGACGACGAAGGGCGGAGCAAGAACGGCCGAATGGTGATCCACGGCAAGGGAAGGGGAGGCGGCTGTTTGGGGGCTGTTCCAGGGGCTCCAAGAGTCCTAGGATAACCATTTATCAAGCCAAAAACGTAAGGAATGCAAGGGAACAAGGTGGGGCAAGTTCGGGTCCAAGTTGGTGCAAAACACAAATGAGACAATGACGGGAAGAGGGGTTGTTTCGGGTAGCAATTGGGGGAGTCAAGCCATGAAATTTGATGGAGAGGTAGCTGAGACACTCACCAAGAGATGGGGACAGACGGCGGCGGCGGACTTGGTCGGACGGCGGAGGAACGACGGGCGGCGTTGGGCAGCTTCACGGAAGGACCGAGAGAGAGAGAGAAAGAGAGACGGTGAGGGTTGTCCGGGTTTAAGGCGGCTTCCAAGCCATTAAACAGCAAGGAGATGGGCGTGAGGGGCTTACCTAGGCGTGAAGAAGGTTGGGCGATGGCGGCTTGGCACGACGACGGGACGGCAACGGGCGGTGCCGGGCGGAGATGGTCGGCCGAATAAGAAAGAGAAGGAGAAGGAGAATGGAGAAGGACGAGTCGGGTGGAGAGGAGGAGAGGGGGAGTGTGAGGCCGAATGAGAGGGAGAGTGAGGAGAGAGAGAGGTCTAGCCAAGGTTTAATCCAATTCAAATGTGTTAGTGGGTTAGGTGTAATAGTAGTTTAGGTGTAGTCTTGTACTTTGAGATGACAAGAGTACTTGACTTTGATTGAAAGATTTGCATGGGAACTTGCGCCATGATTTGGTTGACAGATTGACAAGACATTGATTGATTTGAGAACTGATTTGACATGTCTCGATTTGCATGCCGAATGCACCAATCGGGTCCCGAGCGCGAACGAATAACAGACAGGATTTGATTTCGATTGATCGAATCTACTCTCAAAAATCCTAATTCTACTAATCCTAAGGACTGAGCATTTACCGGGGGCATTTCGGTAATTTTCCAATCACGTCTTGCTTCTCGACGTTCACCGGCTGTCTGCCCTTCTGGCGACATTTCTGAAACTGAGTTCATTTCTTAGTTGTGTTTATCCTACTAATTCGATTGTCCAAAGTCGGATTTCATTTCGTGGTCAATTTCATTAAATAACGACTCTGTCTCTGTCTCAGACCAACGGGCGGCTGTTTGGAAAATTCTTCCCAGATAGCCTTTCCCCTTCGGTTGGTCAACTCAGGGTAGCTAATCCTGAGTGAGCGTCGATCAGAGTGTATTAACGAAGTATTTCCATTCATTTAGAATTTCCGATAATCGGGTCGAATTTTCAGACTGTCACAATTCTTCCCTTCTTATAAAAATTTCGTCCTCGAAATTTACAATCTAGCAATCCTTACAACAACAGAATTTACACTGAGCTACCCAAACAAATACGGATACTTCTTCTTCATTCCGTCCTCGCTTTCCCAAGTCGCTCCTTCAGTCCCATGATGCTCCCAGATAACCTTGACCAGCGGTATTGTCTTGTTCCTCAAGACCTGCTCCTTACGATCTTCAATCCTTACTGGTCTTTCCACGTACGAGACGCGGTTATCCATTTCAATGACTTCATGATCGAGTATATGGCCAGGGTCCGGCTCGTACTTCCGAAGCATCGATACATGAAACACATTATGAATCTGTGATAAGTTTGGCGGTAGTACTAGACGATAAGCCAGTGTCCCGATCTTTTCCAAAATCTCGAATGGCCCAACAAATCTTGGACTCAGCTTTCCTTTCTTGCCAAACCGAGATAGTCCTCGCATCGGCGACACCTTTAGAAAGACATGATCTCCAACTTGAAATTCCAATGGCTTACGTCTCTTGTCTGCATAGCTCTTCTGCCTACTCTGAGCGGTCCTCAGTCTGTCTCTAATCACCCTGACTGCCTCGACTGACTGCTGTACTAATTCTGGGCCTGTTATACTTTTCTCACCAACCTCGTCCCAGCAAATCGGAGTTCTGCAAGCTCTCCCATACAATGCCTCAAACGGTGCCATTCTGATACTCTGCTGATAACTGTTGTTGTAGGCAAACTCCACTAAGTGTAACTGCTCTTCCCAGCCTCCTTTGAAGTCAATTACACACGCTCTCAACATGTCCTCCAAAGTCTGTATAGTCCTTTCCGACTGACCGTCTGTCTGAGGATGATAGGCTGTACTGAATCTCAACTTGGTTCCCAAAGCACCCTGCAAACTCTTCCAAAACGTAGCTGTGAAACGAGGATCTCTGTCCGATACAATGCTTACTGGTACCCCATGCAATCTCACTATCTGCCTCATGTACAATTCAGCCAACTTTTCCAAGGTAGAGTCCTTTCGTACTGCAATGAAATGAGCTGATTTCGTCAGTCTGTCCACTATTACCCATATCGAATCATTGCCTCTCTGACTTCTTGGCAATCCTGTCACAAAATCCATAGTGACATGCTCCCATTTCCACTCTGGGATTTCCAATGGTTGCAATAATCCTCCAGGCCTGCAATGCTGTGCCTTTACCTGTTGGCACGTCAGACACTTAGCTACATGCTTAGCCACATCCACCTTCATTCCATTCCACCAATAATGCTGACGCAAATTCTGATACATCTTCGTACTCCCTGGATGAATACTGTAGTTACTTCTGTGTGCCTCAGCCAAAATCCTTTCTTTCAGCTCTTCATCATTTGGCACGCACAGACGTCCTTTAAACTTCAATATTCCATCAGCCGTTACTTGGAACTCAGCCTTCCTCTCGTCTGCATTCATCGCCACAATCTTCTGAATGTCTGGGTCCGTAGGCTGTAACTCCTTAATCCTTAGCTGAATCTCTGGTTCAATCTGCAAGGTAGCCATCAAACTGGAGAGGGTTCCTACCTCAACCTTAAACTCAGAATCTCTGATCTCCTCCAGCAATGTCCACTCCTTGACCACCATACGCGCAATGCTTGACTTCCTACTCAGAGCATCCGCTACCTTATTCGCCTTTCCTGGATGATACAGAATATCGCAGTCGTAGTCCTTCAACAGCTCCATCCAACGACGCTGTCTCATATTCAGCTCTTTCTGTGAAAACAGATACTTCAAACTCTGATGATCGGTGTAGATCTGAAATTTCTCTCCCACTAAATAATGTCTCCAAATCTTCAGTGCGAACACTATGGCAGCTAACTCCAAGTCGTGCGTCGGGTAGTTCATTTCGTGTGGCCTTAGCTGTCGAGATGCATAAGCTACTACTCGTCCATGCTGCATCAAGACACATCCCAATCCTCTTAATGACGCATCGCTGTATATCTCAAACCCTCTAGGTCCAGATGGGATGGTCAACACTGGTGTGGAAGTTAATCGATCCTTCAACTCCTGAAAACTTTCCTCGCACCTCTCGGTCCATTCAAACCTTGTTTCCTTCTTCAACAAATGGGTCAGAGGAGACGCTAACACCGAGAACCTTTCCACAAAGCGTCTCTAATACCCAGCCAATCCAAGAAAACTTCGTACTTCAGTCACAGTTGTTGGCCTCGGCCACTTCTCTACAGCCTCGATCTTTGCTGGGTCCACTGATATTCCTTCTCCGGATACTATGTGTCCAAGGAACGCCACTCTGCTTAACCAAAACTCACACTTACTAAACTTCGCATACAGCGAATGTTCCCTTAACGTCTGCAGGACAATCCTCAAGTGTTCCTCGTGGTCCTCAGAACTCTTCGAATACACCAATATGTCATCAATGAAGACTATCACGAACTGATCCAGAAACTCCTTGAACACTCGATTCATCATATCCATAAATGCTGCTGGGGCGTTCGTCAATCCAAACGGCATAACTGTGAACTCGTAGTGCCCATACCTCGTCCTAAAGGCAGTCTTAGGCACGTCCTCCTTCTTAATCCTCAATTGGTGATAGCCTGTCCTTAGGTCTATCTTGGAGAACACACATGCGCCTTGAAGCTGATCAAACAGGTCATCAATCCTTGGTAGAGGATACTTGTTCTTGATCGTCACTTGGTTCAGCTGTCTGTAGTCGATGCACAGTCTTAGCAATCCGTCCTTCTTTTTAACAAACAGTACCGGAGCTCCCCATGGCGAAGCACTAGGGCGGATAAATCCTTTATCCAATAGCTCTTGCATCTGTACCTTCAATTCCTTCAACTCGGACAACGACATCCTATACGGTGCTTTCGAGATCGGCTCTGTTCCAGGTGCCAACTCAATCACAAACTCTACGTCACGCTCTGGTGGCAAGCTAGGCAATTCTTGAGGAAACACGTCCAGGTACTCTCTCACTAGAGGCACTTCCTCCAACTTCACCTCTTGAGCAGTCGAATCTGACACTGATGCTAAAAATCTCAGGCAACCCTCATTCATCAACTTGGTCGCCTCTAAAGATGAGATCCAAGGAATCGACGTTCCTCCACGATTTCCTTTAAATTCATACTTAGGATGGCCTACTGTGTTTAACTGTATCATACTCCTACCACAGTCTATCACTGCCCCATGTCTAACCAACCAATCCATGCCAACAATCACGTCGAAATCATACATAGGTAAAACAGCTAAATCGATCTCTTCCTCTCTATCGCCCAGAACTAACTTACACCCCTTACATCCTAACGCAACAATCACTCTATCTTTTAACGGGGTGGTTACATGCAAGGTCACATTCAACGGCTTAACGTTCATCCCAGATAGCTCAGCAAAACGTGCAGATACGAAAGAGTGCGACGCTCCTGGATCAAACAAAGCATAAGCGGTATGACCACAGAGAGAAACGGTACCTGTGATCACCCCTGGCGCGTTCTCAGCGTCCTTGCGCGCCACTGCATAGACTCGTCCCTGAACAGGTGGACGGTTCTGGTTCCCTTGCTAAGCATTCATCATCTGCGGCTGCTGCTGCGGCTGGAACGGGGGTCTCGGACCTCTTCTCGGGCAGTTCCTCAGAATATGCCCTGTCTGGCCACATCCAAAGCAGCCTCCAGTCTTCCTTGGGCAAGGGCTGTTCCCATGCCTCCTGCCACAGTCACGGCAGTTCTGATTCCCGGGGAATGACGGTTTTCCCAGAGTCCTTCTTGCAGGTGGAACGAACCTGCGAGCATCCCTCATCGGCCTTTTGCCAAAGTCTCCGAAGTTCCCTCTTGGCACAAACCGCGATCCAGATGCGGCGGCCTTCTCCTGCAGATCTCGCTTTATCGCTAGGGCTCGCTCATAAATCTCGTTGTAGTCCCTTAGCCCAGTGGCGATGATCATGCTCTTCAGCTCTGGTCTCAAACCTTCTCGGAACCTTCTGGCTTTGTCCCACGGATCCTCAATCAGCCTTCGTGTGAACTTGGATAATCTGGTAAACTCACCCTCGTACTGATCCACGGTTATCTGTCCTTGCCTGAGCCTTATAAACTCTTTTATTTTCCTTTCTTGTGCTGCTTCAGAGAAATACTTTCCATTAAATGCTGCACAGAAAGCAGCCCAATTTGGCCTCATGCCATTAGGAAAGACTCGTCCTCTAGTGGCCTTCCACCAGTCATCTGCAGTCCCTTGAAGCTGATAAGTTGCCAACGACACCTTCTCCTCATCCGTGCAACCCAACACAGTGAAAGCCTTCTCAAGCTGCTCGATCCACAAGGCAGCTACTTCGGGACCACTACTACCATCAAACCTCGAAGGCTGCAACTTCAGAAACTGCTCCACAATATGATGAGTCTGACGTCCTCCGTTTCCATGCCCATTGCCTCCATTGGCTCCGTTCGCAGCGGCCAAGGCGGCCTCAGCTGCTTGGGCAACAGTGGCAGCTCTCTCAGCAGCTTGCCTAGCCATCAGGTTACTCACTTCAGTCAGAACTCTCATCATCTCTTCGATCCTAGGGTCCCCTTCAGACTCAGGAGCCCTCGAGCTCGATGCACCAGTAGTCGGTCTTCTGCCCCTATTGCTCATCCTTGCTAAAACTCACACCTAAAACAACGAAATTCCCATTCAGGAATTCGGAATTCTAAATCTAACAACCAAGCTTTCGTCTACTGTCGCGTCCACTGACATGTATATGCATGTAAATATTCGCTGCAGCTTAAATGCAGTTGGACCTAGTTGACATCTAAACTCAACCTGGAAATGCACAACCTAGGTCACTGTGTTCGCCACCTCAACTAGAAGCCTGTCGGGAGCCGCTTCCTTGATCAGGTCTCTGCCCCGGCGACCACTCCCCGCCCTCATCGTTTCTTGGTGCGAACAGTTGTCCCAAGTTACCCACAGACAGAGTGAATCCCATTCCACGTGTCCCATACCACGCTTCATTACAGTTTTTAGACGTCCCGTCAATCCTGTCCCATACCAGGCTGACGGTCACCAAATCCAACAACATGAGATGCATGCACTTTTCAAATCCAAATCCCCTTTTTAACAACTTTCATTTATAAACCATTTCGCCTTTAATGCAGAAGTCATGCAATGCATGATGGTCAGACAGCGCGCAACAGCCGACTAGGCGTACAACCACAAGCAATATCTCACAGGCTAACATTCAGCAATCAGCAATCAAGCGCCCTACTCATGGGGCTCTGCCTTAGAACCTTACCTCAGGTCCTGACGCACCTGCAACTTAGTTCAGAATACCTCTGCCTCAGTCTACTCTAGGCAACCAATCGAACTAAGCATTCACATGCGCCAATTAATTCATGCATTGTACCCTTACCTCAGGTCCTGACGTACCTGCAACTTAGGTCTAGGGTCTGTCTATCTAATTACCCCAAAATCATCGGCCTTATCACTCCAAAACCTCGAACGGTCTCGTATCGAGCTGACCTTGCTCTGATACCACTCGAACGGGGATGTCACGCCCCTGATCCCCACTCGGGAACGCGGCATCCCGTTCCTGGGGAAGATACACCTCGCACTCGCCTGGTTCACGATATGCGACGGCCCAGGAAATTTTTCACTTCGTCGCAACCAGACGACGCGGCCTTCAACGAACTTTCATACCTGCGGAAGCGTGCCTCCTATCCATACATACATGCATACAGAACAGAGGGGTAGAACGAACAATATAAACACAAATGACACTATATACATAACATAGCATTAGCGTTAGGTATAGACCCCAAAAAGAAACCACCAACTACAAACCTACCTACGCTCAACCTAACATCAAAACACTAAACCACTGCCAGGAACTCAGTCCTCTTCAGGCTCCTCTTCGGAATCCTCCACGGGGTCCTCTTCTGGATCCTCCTCATCGGTATCCATGGCATCGCCCTCCTCGTGGCCATCAATCTCGGAACGCCCGGGGGACGGCAACTCCTGCACTGGATCGGGATCGATCACCTGGCCTCCATACTCGGCAAGCTGCAGCCAGAATGGGTCCTCCTCCATGGGTATCGGGGAATCTCGCTGGGGTCCCTCAAAGCCATGAAGGCCCTCTCTAAACCAAGCCTCGAACCTATGGGGTACAAGGTAGGGTCCACCCTGATCTACTAGTACAGTCGTCACATGCCTATGCCATAGAGTAGCGTGCATATCAAAATGGAGGGTGATCTGAGTGTCCATCTGAATCGGCAGTCCAAAAAGCATCGGGGGTGCAGCCATCACTAGCGTCTGGGATCTGAAAAAGGAAGGTAACCACCACCAGTGAGTCGAGGACTCAGCAAGCTCACCACTAATCCTAGCGTAGGGTAGGATATACAAGTGGGGTCGGTCCTAACCAATATCTAGGTTTCAGGGTTCAGGGTCCAACCACTCTCGATCTCCCCAGATACTATAACCCATCGTAATCAACACGAACCTCATAATAATACTAGTTATACAATGCGGACGGGCAATATCAAGCAGTCAGCAATCATGTCATGCAATGCTGCAGGCCTCAAGCGGCCATCACGGATCCCATGGATCAGCCCGCCTATCACTCCAATTCCCATCAAGGCTCAATCTCAGTGCCACACGGTAAATACACCACTGCGTTTCTGACGCCTTACGTTGGTCTCCCTTTTCTCTCCATTTCCCCATCTTGGGCACATTCTCATGTCACACCTTCGGTGACTCATGCAATGCTCTGAATGTATGCGGGGTCCAAACGATTGCATCAGTAATTCAAACACAGAGCATGCATGCCAAAGTACACAGGTACAAGAACAGAGTACATCAATCGATCGTCTAATGAATCTCATGTTCATCATGACATACGATCATAAGATTAGTACTAAACATTCAGATTCTCGATCATCTAGGCTCGTATTAACATCTTATTCGCGATCCGGTCATACTATTGCTCACCATAGGCGATCCCCTAATTGAACCCATATAAGCCAAGGTTTAACCTAAGTTAGGGTCTAATTAATTAAATTAAGTTCGACTGGGCCTAAGGCCCACTTCAAGGTTTGAGGTCCAATAATAAATTCTTAAATTAAATCATATGGGTTGGGCCTATTATTTTATTAATTTCGTGTGAGGCACAAGCCCATTTCTAAAAGTTAACCTATTGAGTCCAATTTGGTCGTTTTAGGCCCAATTTGTTATCCTAAGCCCATACACATTATTGGGTTTCAAGTTTTAATATTCAAGATCATAAATCAGGCCCAATTAAAGTGAATTTTCGTTCATTAATGGTCCCCTACTTAGTCTAGGCCCAATTGGTCATATCTTGGCCCAATTAGTTGAAATAAAGGTTCCCAGGCCCATTCACTTGCCATGGCCCATCTAATTCGTGCCCAAGTCTATACATTCAACCCTTAAACAAGCATTTCTAGGCCCCACTAAAATAGATTTTCGTCCACGTGAAGGCCCATTAAGTTTTCCTGAGCCCATTAGTTCATTTTTTGATTGTTTTAGCTCAATTTGAGCCCCCAAGCCCATTAGCACCCTTTGGCCCATCAATTCACGCCTAAATGCACCCATTGCAGCCCACACAACCTATTTTGAAGCCCAATTCGATCATGGACAGCCCACTCATACTGTGACAGTCTGAAAATTCGACCCAATTATCGGAATTTCTGAATGAATGGAAATACTTCATTAATACACTCTGATCGACGCTCACTCAGGATTAGCTACCCTGAGTTGACCAACCGCAGGGGAAAGGCTACCTGGGAAGAATTTTCCAAACAGCCGCCCGTTGGTCTGAGACAGAGACAGAGTCGTTATTTAATGAAATTGACCACAAAATGAAATCCGACTTTGGACAATCGAATCAGTAAGATAAACACAATTAAGAAATGAACTCAGTTTCAGAAATGTCGCCAGAAGGGCAGACAGCCGGTGTACGTCGAGAAGCAAGACGTGATTGGAAAATTACCGAAATGCCCCCGGTAAATGCTCAGTCCTTAGGATTAATAGAATTATGATTTTTGAGAGTAGATTCGATCAATCGAAATCAAATCCTGTCTAGAATTCGTTCGCGCTCGAGACCCGATCGGTACATTTGGCACGCAAATCGAGGCAAGTCAAATCAGTTGTCAAATCAATCAAAAGTCTTGTCAATCAATCAATCACATCATGGCACAATTTCCAATGCAATCCATCAAGTCAATCAAGTGTCATTCAAGCTTACATCAAAGTACACCTAAACAACTATTACCCCATTACCTAACCCACTATCAAATTTTTGAATTTTATCAAACTTGGTTAAACCCTCATCCTCTCTCTCTCTCCCTTCATTCGGTTACTCTCTCCCCCTCTCCTCCTCTCCACCTGAAACCATCTTCTTCTTCTTCTTCCTCTTGCTTTCCTTCGTCCGTCGGCCACCACCTCGCATCACCGCCGCCGTCCGAGCTCCCTCGCCAACGCCACCATTCCATCTTCGTTTGGTAAGGCTCTCAACCTCCCCTCTTCCCATTTTCGTGGCCATTTGGCCTTGGGTAAAGCCGGATCAACCTCACCATCTCTCTCTCTCTCGTTCGCTCTAGTCCGCCCGTGCCGCCCGTGAGCTTCGTCCGTCATCCTCACCGTCGTCCGGCCACCTCCGACCTTCACCGACCACCCTCGATCTTTGGTAAGCTTCCTAGTTTCCCTTCCCTTCACTTCCGAGGCATTCGAAGCCCTCTTGGACCCCGACCAACCCAATTTCCCCATGCAGGCCGAGAGCCTCCCTTGGCCGCCAGTGTCCCTTGCCGCCCCCGACGTCGTCCTCAACCCATTTTGGTAAGCTCCACCTCTAACCTTGGCTTAGGTTAGTTGTATATGTGTGTGTGGTGTAGCGCAAAGATGGTTAGTTGTGATGATTAGAGGCTAATACAAGTGGTTAGGCATAATGTTCACTATACTAATGTGATGGAAGGTTGCTTGGGCCGTATGAGTGGGCTGTGAGTGCACAATTTGGGCGTGGAAATGGGTTGTGGGGGCTGCAAGTGGGCTGATTTGGGCGTGGGATGATGGGCCAAAGGGTGCCGATGGGCTTAGGGGCTTAATTCTAAGCTAGTTGGGCCAAAATGATGCAAATTGGGCTTAATTTGTAATGGTGGGCCTAAATGGACGAAAATTCACTTAAATTGGGCCTAATTTCTAATCTTGAATATTAAAATATGAAACCTAATGATGGGTATGGACTTGAGTTATCAAATTGGGCCTAAATGGGCCTAAATGGGCTTCCTAAGCCTACTTTAAATATTGGGCTTGGGCCTTGCACGAATTTAATAATAATAATGGGCCCAAACCATATATTTAATTTAAGAAATAAATTATGGGCCTCAAACCTTGAAGTGGGCCTTAGGCCCAGTCGAACTTAACTTAATTAATTAGACCCTTACTTAGGTTAAACCTTGGTTTATATGGGTTTGATTAACGAGTTGCCCTTGGGTAAGTGATGGCATGGTAGACTCTTGTATGAGATGTAAGGCGAACTTAGATGATCGAGACTTCGAGAGTAGAGGCATACGATCTACGACTGTTTGGTTTGATGACATGAGGTTTACTGGTTGATTGAATGACGTGCTCTGCTCTTGCGCTTATAATCATTTGCATGCATGCTCTGTGTTGAGTTATTGATGTGATCATCTAGGCCCTGCATACATTCAGAGCATTGCATGAGTCACTGGAGATGTGACGTGAGATTGTGCCCTGAGGGGAAGTGGAGAGAAAAGGGAGACCAACGTAAGGCGTCAGAAACGCAGTGTGGTACGGGCCTATGTGGCACCGAGATTTATGCCGTGTGGCACTGTTGGTAGCGCCCTGATGGGAGATGGAGAGAAAAGGGAGGCCAGCATAAGGCGTCCGAGACGCAGCGTGGCATGCCGTGTGGCACTGTTGGTAGAGCCCTGATGGGAATTGGAGTGATAGGCGGGCTGATCCATGGGATCTGTGATGGCCGTTTGAAGCCTGTGGCATTTGCATAATGTTATTGTTGATTGTTGATATTGCCGTCTGCATTGCATGAATTGTTGTGACGAAACTCGTATTGGCTACATGAGGGGTGATAATAACTGGGGAGATCGAGAGCGTTGGACTCCGAGTACCAAACCCTAGTTACTCGTTAGGACCGACCCCACTCGTATATCCTACCCTACGCTAGGATTAGTGGTGAGCTTGCTGAGTCCTCGACTCACTGGCGTTGGTTGCCACCTTTTTCAGATCCAGGTCGCTAGTGATGGATGTGCCACCGATACTTTTTGGTCTGCCGATCCAGATGGACACCCAGGTTACCCTCCATTTTGATATGCACGCTACCCTGTGGCATAGGCATGTGACGACTGTGCTCGTAGATCAGGGAGGTCCTTACTTAGTGCCCCATAGATTCGAGGCTTGGTTTAGAGAGGGCCTACATGGCTTTGAGGGACCCCAGAGAGATTCCCCGATTCCCATGGAAGAGGACCCGTTTTGGCTCCAGCCTGCAGAATATGGAGGCCAGGTGATCGACCCCGACCCGAAGCAGGAGTTGCCGTCTCCAGGGCGCTCCGAGATAGATGGCCACGAGGAGGGCGATGCGATGGATACCGAGGAGGAGGATCCAGAGGAGGACCCTGTGGAGGATTCCGACGAGGAGGACTGAGTTATGGCAGAATCCCGATGTTTTGAGGATTAGTAGAGCGTAGGATGATCTACAGCTAGTGGTTTTCTTTTGGTAGTCTGTACCTAACGCTAATCGTATTTATGAAATGTTGTTTATGTTTATCTTGTCCATGCTACCCCTTTGCTATGTATGCTTGTGTGTATGGATAGGAGGCACGCTTCCGCAGGTATGAGAATTTGGCGCAAGTTGCGTCGTCTGGTCGCGACGAAGAGAAAGTATCCCTGGGCCGTAACTTATCGTGAACCAGGCGAGCGCGAGGTGTATCTTCCGCAGGAACGGGATGCCGCGTTCCCGAGAAGGGATCCGGGGCGTGACACATACAGCCCAAACCACCTTCCATTACATTAGCTTAGGGAACATTATACTTAATCACATGTATTAGCCTCTAATCACCACAACTAACCATCTTTGCACTACATCAAACATATATACATCTAACCTAAGCCAAGGTTAGGGGTGGAGCTTACCGGAAATGGTTGGAAACGACGACGACGAAGGGCGGAGCAAGAACGGCCGAATGGTGATCCACGGCAAGGGAAGGGGAGGCGGCTGTTTGGGGGCTGTTCCAGGGGCTCCAAGAGTCCTAGGACAACCATTTATCAAGCCAAAAACGTGAGGAATGCAAGGGAACAAGGTGGGGCAAGTTCGGGTCCAAGTTGGTGCAAAACACAAATGAGACAACGACGGGAAGAGGGGCTGTTTCGGGTAGCAATTGGGGGAGTCAAGCCATGAAATTTGATGGAGAGGTAGCTGAGACACTCACCAAGAGATGGGGACGGGCGGCGGCGGCTGACTTGGCCGGACGGCGGAGGAACGACGGGCGGCGTCGGGCAGCTTCACGGAGGGACCGAGAGAGAGAGGAAGAGAGACGGTGAGGGTTGGTCCGGGTTTAAGGCGGCTTCCAAGCCATTAAACAGCAAGGAGATGGGCGTGAGGGGCTTACCTAGGCGTGAAGAAGGTTGGGCGGTGGCGGCTTGGCACGACGACGGGACGGCAACGGGCGGTGCCGGGCGGAGATGGTCGGCCGAATGAGAAAAAGAAGGAGAAGGAGAATGGAGAAGGAGGAGTCGGGTGGAGAGGAGGAGAGGGGGAGTGTGAGGCCGAATGAGAGGGAGAGTGAGGAGAGAGAGAGGTCTAGCCAAGGTTTAATCCAATTCAAATGTGTTAGTGGGTTAGGTGGAATAGTAGTTTAGGTGTAGTCTTGTACTTTGAGATGACAAGAGTACTTGACTTTGATTGAAAGATTTGCATGGGAACTTGCGCCATGATTTGGTTGACAGATTGACAAGACATTGATTGATCTGACAACTGATTTGACTTGCCTCGATTTGCGTGCCGAATGCACCGATCGGGTCCCGAGCGCGAACGAATAACAGACAGGATTTGATTTCGATTGATTGAATCTACTCTCAAAAATCCTAATTCTACTAATCCTAAGGACTGAGCATTTACCGGGGGCATTTCGGTAATTTTTCAATCACGTCTTGCTTCTCGACGTTCACCGGCTGTCTGCCCTTTTGGCGACATTTCTGAAACTGAGTTCATTTCTTAGTTGTGTTTATCCTACTAATTCGATTGTCCAAAGTCGAATTTCATTTCGTGGTCAATTTCATTAAATAACGACTCTCTCTCTGTCTCAGACCAACGGGCGGCTGTTTGGAAAATTCTTCCCAGATAGCCTTTCCCCTTTGGTTGGTCAACTCAAGGTAGCTAATCCTGAGTGAGCGTCGATCAGAGTGTATTAACGAAGTATTTCCATTCATTTAGAATTTCCGATAATTTGGTCGAATTTTCAGACTGTCACAGGTTGCCTAGAATGGACTGAGGCAGAGGTATGCTGAACTAAGTTGCAGGTGCGTCAGGACCTGAGGTAAGGTTCTATGGCAGAGCCCCATGAGTAGGGCGCTTGATTGCTGGTTGTTGAATGTTAGCCTGTGAGATATTGCTTGTGCTTGTACGCCTAGTCGGCTGTCGCGCGCTGTCTGACATCATGCATTGCATGACTTCTGCATTAAAGGCAAAATGGTTTATAAATGAAAGTTGTTAAAAGGGGATTTGGATTTGAAAAATGCATGCATCTCATGTTGTTGGATTTGGTGACCGTCAGCCTGGTATGGGACAGGATTGACGGGACGTCTAAAAACTGTGATGAAGCGTGGTATGGGACACGTGGAGTGGGATTCTCTCTGTCTTTGGGTGACTTAGGACAACTGTTCGCACCAAGAAACGATGAGGGCGGGGAGTGGTCGCTGGGGCAGAGACCTGATCAAGGAAGCGGCTCCCGACAGGCTTCTAGTTGAGGTGGCGAACAGAGTGGCCTAGGTTGTGCATTTTCAGGTTGAGTCTAGATGTCAACTGGGTCCAACTGCATTTAAGCTGCAGCGAATATTTACATGCATATACATGTCAGTCGACACGACAGTAGACGAAAGCTTGGTTGCTAGATTTAGAGTTCCGAATTCCTGAATGGGAATTTCATTGTTTTAGGTGTGAGTTTTAGCGAGGATGAGCAATAGGGGCAGAAGACCGACTGCTGGTGCATCGAGCTCGAGGGCTCCTGAGTCTGAAGGAGATCCTAGAATCGAGGAGATGATGAGAGTTCTAACCGAAGTGAGTAACTTGATGGCTAGGCAAGCTGCTGAGAGAGCTGCCACTGTAGCCCAAGCAGCTGAGGCCGCCTTGGCCGCTACGAATGGAGCCAATGGAGGCAATGGGCATGGAAATGGAGGACGTGAGACTTATCATATTGTGGAACAGTTTCTGAAGTTGCAGCCGTCGAGGTTTGATGGTAGTGGTGGTCCCGAAGTAGCTGCCTTGTGGATCGAACAGCTTGAGAAGGCTTTTACTGTTCTGGGTTGCACCGATGAGGAGAAGGTGTCGTTGGCAACTTATCAGCTCCAGGGTACTGCAGATGATTGGTGGAAGGCCACTAGAGGGCGAGTCTTTCCTGATGGCATGAGGCCAAACTGGGCTGCTTTCTGTGCAGCGTTTAACGGCAAGTATTTCTCTGAGGCAGCCCAAGAGAGGAAAATGGAAGAGTTTATCAGGCTTCGCCAAGGATCTATGACCGTGGATCAGTACGAGGGTGAGTTTGCCAGATTGTCCAAGTTCGCTCGAAGGTTGATTGAGGATCCGTGGGACAAGGCCAGGAGGTTCAGGGAAGGCTTGAGGCCTGAACTGAAGAGTATGATCATCGCCACTGGACTAAGGGACTACAACGAGATTTATGAGCGAGCTCTGGCGATAGAGCGAGACCTGCAAGAGAAGGCTGCCGCATCTGGATCGCGGTTTGTGCCAAGAGGGAACTTCAGGGACTTTGGCAAGAGGCCGATGAAGGATACCCGCAGGTTCGTTCCACCTGCGAGAAGGACTCTGGGAAAACCGTCATTCCCCGGGAATCAGAACTGCCGTGACTGTGGCAGGAGGCATGGGAACAGCCCTTGCCCAAGGAAGACTGGAGGCTGCTTTGGATGTGGCCAGACAGGGCATATTCTGAGGAACTGCCCGAGAAAAGGTCCGAGACCCCCATTCCAGCCGCAGCAGCAGCCGCCGATGGTGAATGCTCCTCAGGGAAATCAGAACCGTCCACCTGTTCAGGGACGAGTCTATGCAGTGGCGCGAAAGGACGCTGAGAACGCGCCAGGGGTGATCACAGGTACCGTTTCTCTCTGTGGTCATACTGCTTATGCTTTGTTTGATCCGGGAGCATCGCACTCTTTCGTATCTGCACGTTTTGCTGAGCTATCTGGGATGAACGTTAAGCCGTTGAATGTGACCTTGCATGTAACCACCCCGTTAAAGGATGGAGTGATTGTTGCGCTAGGATGTAAGGGGTGTAAGTTAGTTCTGGGCGATAGAGAGGAAGAAATCGACTTAGCTGCTCTGCCCATGTTTGATTTTGACGTGATTGTTGGTATGGATTGGTTGGTTAGACATGGGGCAATAATAGATTGTGGTAGGAGTATGATACAGCTGAACCCAGTGGGCCACCCTGGGTATGAATTTAGAGGAAATCGTGGAGGAACGTCGATTCCTTGGATCTCGTCGTTGGAAGCGACCAAACTAATGGACGAGGGTTGTTTAGGATTTTTAGCATTAGTGTCAGATTCGACTACTCAAGAGGTGAAGTTGGAGGAAGTGCCTGTAGTAAGAGAGTACCCGGACGTGTCTCCTCAAGAATTGCCTGGCTTGCCACCAGAGCGTGACGTAGAGTTTGTGATTGAGTTGGCACTTGGAACAAAGCCGATCTCGAAAGCACCGTATAGAATGTCGTTGTCTGAGTTAAAAGAGTTGAAGGTACAGATGCAAGAGCTTTTGGATAAAGGATTTATACGCCCCAGTACTTCGCCATGGGGAGCTCCGGTGCTGTTTGTTAAGAAGAAGGATGGATCGCTAAGACTGTGCATCGACTACAGACAGCTGAACCAAGTGACGATCAAGAACAAGTATCCTCTGCCAAGGATTAATGACCTGTTCGATCAGCTTCAAGGCGCATGTGTGTTCTCCAAGATAGACCTAAGGACAGGCTATCACCAATTGAGGATTAAGAAGGGGGATGTGCCTAAGACTGCCTTTAGGACGAGGTATGGGCACTACGAGTTCACAGTTATGCCGTTTGGATTAACGAACGCCCCAGCACCATTTATGGATATGATGAATCGAGTGTTCAAGGAGTTTCTGGATCAGTTCGTGATAGTCTTCATTGATGACATATTGGTGTATTCGAAGAGTTCTAAGGACCACGAGGGACACTTAAGGATTGTCCTGCAGACGTTAAGGGAACACTAACTGTATGCGAAGTTTAGCAAGTGTGAGTTCTGGTTAAGCAGAGTGGCGTTTCTTGGACATATAGTATCTGGAGAAGGAATATCAGTGGATCTAGCAAAGATATAGGCTGTGGAGAAGTGGCCGAGGCCAACAACGGTAACTGAAGTGAGAAGTTTTCTTGGATTGGCTGGCTACTATAGACGCTTTGTGGAAAGGTTCTCGGTGATAGCGTCTCCTCTGACCCATTTGCTGAAGAAGGAATCGAGGTTTGAATGGACCGAGAAGTGCGAGGAAAGTTTTCAGGAGTTAAAGGATCGATTGACGTCCGCAGCAGTGCTAACTATTCCGTCTGGACCTGGATGGTTTGAAATATACAGCGATGCATCATTAAGAGGATTGGGATGTGTCTTGATGCAGCATGGACGAGTGGTAGCTTATGCATATCGACAGCTGAGGCCACATGAGATGAATTACCCGACGCATGACTTGCAGTTAGCTGCCATAGTGTTCGCCCTGAAGATTTGGAGCCATTACCTGGTGGGAGAGAAATTTCAGATCTACACGGATCATCAGAGTTTGAAGTATTTGTTTTCGCAGAAAGAACTGAATATGAGGCAACGCCGCTGGGTGGAGCTGTTGAAGGACTACGACTGCGATATTCTATACCATCCAGGAAAAGCGAATAAGGTAGCAGATGCTCTGAGTAGGAAGTCGAGCATTGCGCATATGATGATCAAGGAGTGGACATTACTGGAGGAGATCAGAGATTCTGAGTTTAAGGTTGAGGTAGGAACCCTCTCCAGTTTGATGGCTACCTTGCAGATTGAACCAGAGATTCAGCTAAGGATCAAGGAGTTGCAGTCTACGGACCCAGATATCCAGAAGATTGTGATGATGAATACAGACGAGAGGAAGGCCGAGTTCCAAGTGACTGCTGACGGAATATTGAAGTTTAGAGGACGTCTGTGCGTGCCTAATGACGAGGCGCTAAAGGAGAAGATTTTGTCTGAGGCACACAGAAGTAACTACAGTATTCATCCAGGGAGTACTAAGATGTATCAGAATTTGCGTCAGCACTATTGGTGGAATGGAATGAAGGTGGATGTGGCTAAGCATGTAGCTAAGTGTCTGACGTGTCAACAGGTAAAGGCACAGCATTGCAAGCCTGGAGGATTATTGCAACCATTGGAAATCCCAGAGTGGAAATGGGAGCATGTCACTATGGATTTTGTGACAGGATTGCCAAGAAGTCAGAGAGGCAATGATTCGATATGGGTAATAGTGGACAGACTGACAAAATCAGCTCATTTCATTGCAGTACGAAAGGACTCGACCTTGGAGAAGCTGGCTGAATTGTACGTGAGGCAGGTCGTGAGGTTGCATGGGGTACCAGTAAGTATCGTATCAGACAGAGATCCTCGTTTTACAGCTACGTTTTGGAAGAGTTTGCAGGGTGCTTTGGGAACCGAGTTGAGATTCAGTACAGCCTATCATCCTCAGACAGACGGTCAGTCGGAAAGGACTATACAGACTTTGGAGGACATGTTGAGAGCGTGTGTAATTGACTTCAAAGGAGGCTGGGAAGAGCAGTTACACTTAGTGGAGTTTGCCTACAACAACAGCTATCAGCAGAGTATCAGAATGGCACCATTTGAGGCATTGTATGGGAGAGCCTGCAGAACTCCCATCTGCTGGGACGAGGTTGGTGAGAAAAGCATAACAGGCCCAGAATTAGTACAGCAGTGAGTCGAGGCAGTCAGGGTGATTAGAGATAGACTGAGGACCGCTCAGAGTATGCAGAAAAGTTATGCAGACAGGAGACGTAAACCGTTGGAGTTTCAAGTTGGAGACCATGTCTTCCTAAAGGTGTCGCCGATGCGAGGACTATCTCGGTTTGGCAAGAAAGGAAAGCTGAGTCCAAGATTTGTTGGGCCATTCGAGATTTTGGAAAAGATCGGGACACTGGCTTATCGTCTAGCGCTGCCACCGAATTTGTCGTAGATTCACAACGTGTTTCATGTATCGATGCTTCGGAAGTACGAGCCGGACCCTGGCCATATACTCGATCATGAAGTCATTGAAATGGATGACCGCGTCTCGTACGTCGAAAGGCCAGTAAGGATTGAAGATCGTAAGGAGCAGGTCCTGAGGAATAAGACGATACCGCTGGTCAAAGTTATCTGGGAACACCATGGGACTGAAGGAGCAACTTGGGAAAGCGAGGACGAGATGAAGAAGAAGTACCCGTATCTGTTTGAGTAGATCAGTGTAATTTCTGTGGCTGTAAGGACTGGTGGATTGTAAATTTCGAGGACGAAATTTTTATAAGAAGGGAAGAATTGTGACAGTCTGAAAATTCGACCCGATTATCGGAAATTCTAAATAAATGGAAATACTTCGTTAATACACTCTGATCGATGCTCACTCAGAATTAGCTACCCTGAGTTGACCAACTGAAGGGGAAAAGCTATCTGGGAAGAATTTTCCAAACAGCCGCCCGTTGGTCTGAGACAGAGACAGAGTCGTTATTTAATGAAATTGATCACGAAATGAAATCCGACTTCGGACAATCGAATTAGTAAGACAAACACAATTAAGAGATGAAGTCAGTTTCAGAAATGTCGCCTGAAGGGCAGACAGCCGGTGAACGTCGAGAAGAAAGACGCGATTGGAAAATTACCGAAATGCCCCCGATAAATGCTCAGTCCTTAGGATTAGTAGAATTAGGATTTTTGAGAGTAGATTCGACCAATCGAAATCAAATCTTGTCTGAAATTAGTTCGCACTCGGGACCCAATCGGTGCATTTGGCACGCAAATCGAGACAAGTCAAATCAATTGTCAAATCAATCAAATGTCTTGTCAATCAATCAATCACATCAACCATTCATGGCACAATTTCCAAGACAATCCATCAAGTCATTCAAGTGTCATTCAATCAAGTAAAAGTCAATCCAAACCACTATTCTACCTACTCCACTAACTTAGTTTATTTGAATTTTTGAATAATAACTTGCATTCTCTCTCTCCCTCCCCTATACATGTTTCGGCCGGCCCCTTCTCTCTCTCTCCTCTCCTTCATTTCTCCTTCTTTTTTCCTCTCATTCTTCTCCTTCGTTTTCTTCTTCGGCCGCCCGTGGAGCATAGCCCGTCCGCCGCCCACGTCGCCGTCCTTTCCTCATCGTTCCGCCACCGTCCGGCCACCACGACCATCACCCTCCACTCCCTTGCGTCGGTAAGCCTCTCTCCTCCCGTCTCCATGCTATTTCATAGTTAGAAAACCACCTTGAGCCGGCCAAGTTCTTACCGTTGCTCTCTCTCTTTCTCGGCTAGCTCTTGCCATCAACCTCACCGACCGCCGCTCAGCCTTGCCGCCACCACCAGCCCTTGTCCTCATTTTGGTAAGTCTCCTTAGCTCATCTCCCTTTGTGTTCCACGGCTTGAAGGCCCATGGGAAGCCCGAAACAGCCCCTCTTTCCCGTCGTTGTCTCATTTGTGTTTTGCACCAACTTGGACCCGAATTTGCCCTACCTTGTTCCCTTGCATTCCTCACGTTTTTGGCTTGATAAATGGTTGTCCTAGGACTCTCGGAGCCCCTGGAACAGCCCCCAAATAGCCGCCTCCCCTTCCCTTGCCGTGGACCACCATTCGGCCGTTCTTGCTCCGCCCTTCGTCGTCGTCGTTTCCAACCATCTCCGGTAAGCTCCACCCCTAACCTTGGCTTAGGTTAGATGTATACATGTTTGATGTAGTGCAAAGATGGTTAGTTGTGGTGATTAGAGGCTAACGCATGTGATTAAGTATAATGCTCCCTAAGCTAATGTAATGGAAGGTGGTTTGGGCTGTATGAGTGGGCTGTCCATGATCGAATTGGGCTTCAAAATAGGTTGTGTGGGCTGCAATGGACGCATTTAGGCGTGAATTAGATGGGCCATGGCAAGTGAATGGGCTTGGGAACCTTTATTTCAACTAATTGGGCCAAGATATGACCAATTGGGCCTAAACTAAGTAGGGGACCATTAATGAACGCAAATTCACTTTAATTGGGCCAAATTTATGATCTTGAATATTAAAACTTGAAGCCCAAATAATGTGTATGGGCTTAGGATAACAAATTGGGCCTAAAATGACCAAATTGGACTCAATAGATTAACTTTTAGAAATGGGCTTGGGCCCTACACGAATTTAATAATAATAATGGGCCCCAAATCATATATTTAATTTAGGAGATAAATCATGGGCCTCAAGACCTGAAGTGGGCCTTAGGCCCAGTCGAACTTAACTTAATTAATTAGACTCTTACTTAGGTAAACCTTGGTTTATATGGGTTCAATTAGGGGATCGCCTATGGTGAGCAATAGTATGACCGGATCGCGAGTAAGATGTTAATACGAGCCTAGATGATCGAGAATCTGAATGTCTAGTACTAATCTTACGATCGTATGGCATGATGAACATGAGATTTTATTAGACGATCGATTGATGTACTCTGTTCTTGTACTTGTGTACTTTGGCATGCATGCTCTGTGTTTGAATTACTGATGCAATCGTTTGGGCCCCGCATACATTCAGAGCATTGCATGAGTCACCGAAGATGTGACATGAGAATGTGCCCAAGATGGGGAAATGGAGAGAAAAGGGAGACCAACGTAAGGCGTCAGAAACGCAGTGTGGTATTTGCCGTGTGGCACTGAGATTGAGCCCTGATGGGAATTGGAGTGATAGGCGGGCTGATCCATGGGATCCATGATGGCCGCTTGAGGCCTGCAGCATTGCATGACATGATTGCTGATTGTTTGATATTGCCCGTCCGCATTGTATAACTGGTATTATTATGAGGTTCGTGTTGATTACGATGGGTTATAGTATCTGGGGAGATCGAGAGTGGTTGGACCCTGAACCCTGAAACCTAGATATTGGTTAGGACCGACCCCACTTGTATATCCTACCCTACGCTAGGATTAGTGGTGAGCTTGCTGAGTCCTCGACTCACTGGTGGTGGTTACCTTACTTTTTCAGATCCCAGACGCCAGTGATGGCTGCACCCCCGATGCTTTTTGGACTGCCGATTCAGATGGACACTCAGATCACCCTCCATTTTGATATGTGTTGACACCTAATTTTTAATCATCTTTTCTCTTTTGAAATTAACAAAAAATCCATAAAATTTTATAAAATTAAAAAATTCAAGTTTGGAGACCTTGGTCAAGCCTAGGGAACCAATTTTGACCAAAAATTGATTTTTCATATTTTCAGTATTTTTCGGTATTTTTATTTTCGAAAATTAATAAAAAAATCCATAAAAATTCATAAAATTGAAAAATCAACTTTGGAGACCTTGGCCAAGCCTAGAGAACCATTTTTGAACAAAAAATAATTTTTCATAATTTTTTTGTATTTTTATATATTTTTTAGAAATTAGGAAAATATTTAATAAATAATAACATATGAGGCCACAAAAATACATAAAAATATTCAATATTTTTCTTTTCATGTTGGCCATCGCAAATTAAAAAAAAATCCAATTCGGGGTCGTGTATTTCTTCACGAGCATGGTCTCGAATCAGGCCAAAAAAAAATCAATTTGAGTCAATTTATTTTTATTTTTCACTTTTAGGAGTTGTGACATTATCCTCTAATATTTTAAATTTTCTTCTTGGCCCAATTATACCCAGAATGACTCAATTTTTTCAAAGGGCTTTAATTAAATTTTGCATTATCTTCAGCGGCAGAAAATAAGCTTAAATTTGACATGAGGTGAATTTCGACTAAGCATAGAAGAGGTGTGTCGAAAATTGTGAGGAGATTTGGACTTAAAAAAATATTTCTCCAGGGACTGAATTGAAAATACTTAAAATCTCAGGGACTAGAGTGCAAATACCTAACACTTGAGTGATTATTTTGCAAATAACAAAAAGAAGAGTTAGTGGAGAAATTAGAATAGAGAAGGGAAGATGGAGAAGAGGAGATAGAGAAGGGAAGATGGAGAAAATAAGATGAGAATGGAGAAGGGAAGATGGAGATGAAGAAGAGTTAGTGGAGAAATTAGAATGGGAGATATATATGGAGAAGGGAAGATGGAGATGGAGAAGAATAGGTGGAGAAATTAGAATGTGAGATAGAGATGGAGAATGGAAGATGAAGTTGAAGAAGAGTTAGTGGAAAAATTAGAATGGGAGATGGAGTTAGTGGAGAAATTAGAATGGGAGGTAGATGAGTTGATTATAAAAGGAGGAAGAAGTGAACTTGGGAGGGAGGATTATTTTTGGAGAGAAAATTTTGGATGTTTGAGAGAGTTTTGGAAGGTTGAAGAAAAATTTGAGAGAAAGAAAATACCAAAAAGAGAGAGAGAATTTTGAGGATAATGGGAGTTTAAACCTAGGAGTTATCATCACCAATTCCTTCATCGATCAACATAAATCAAGAGTTCATCCTCGTCAACGAGCAAGCAAATCCGAGCTAAGTGTTTGTATTTATTCATTTATTTGTGGTTTTAGTCGCAAATTAGCACAAAATTGTATACACTTTCTCCATTTCTCATTTCTCCATATTTTTATGTCAGGCAAAGGACAACTCCAAGTCAACGGTAAATCTTATGGAGGTGTAAACATAAAAAGAGAGCACTCCACTAGAGCCTGAGGAATAAACCAAGCCTGAATTGCCAAATCAGGATATCCATGAAATTAAGGTACCGAAAGGGCATTAGTTTTAATTAACTAGTGTAACCAAGTCCCCGAACTCATAATCTCTGGTTCGTAGAAGTAATTTAGTCCTCCCGCTAATTTACTTAGGTTTCTAATCAACCTACCAAAAATGATTAGTGGCGACTCTAAATTCTAAAATCATGTGAAAAAAATCAAAGTTGCGATTTGGTAGAGCTTGGGAGAGCTCGAACTAGGTTAGTTAATTTAATTAATTAATCTGGTAATCCATTAATTTAAAAATGAATTTTAGGTCGCGACAGCTTGGCGACTCCGCTGGGGACTTGTTCTTAATTTTTGAAAAAATTTAAGAACCTAGTGGACTTAGGCCAGAAAAATTTCATGAAAATTCATTTGGTTTGACTTGGTTGGATTCTAATCTTTAGGTGTTAAATAGTTTTGCAGGATGGGAGTTATAAGGGGTAGAGTGTTTGGCTAACCCTTTGTTTTGCAGGTCTGGTGTGTGGGAATTCAATTTAAATTATGCACATTATTGAAGCGGTGTTTGCATTTAAATATTATGCATGTGTTTACAGTTTTAGCACTACATCACACACGTCCCGTGGCCGGACCTGGGCTATTAGTTTTAGGATGGTATTGTGATTTGGTTTTAGCGTTCGGCGTGAGATCACGTCGAAAGTTAGCCCAGATTCAATCCCGAACCTCTTTTCAAAAATGAGTTTAAAAGTTAGGCCTCAGGCTTGGTAAGATTACCAAAGCAGTGGTTTTAATTTTTAGCTCGAGCAGCCGAAGTGGGAAGGCTCGGCTAATCCTGGTTACGTCGTCGGATCACGGCTAATCTTGATTATGTGCGCGAGATTGTCACCTTGCCGTAAGTCTTTCGCTTCAATTTGTCAGCCTTTAGAGTAGATAGGCTAAGATTTAAACTCACGATTCATGTGCATGTGACCTACATGGTATTTTTCACGGTGAAAGTAAGTTTTCTAACTTCGTCTTGTATTTATTTTTGGTCGGTCCATGATAAGTGTCAGTTAAATTTTGGACTTAACCACGTGGTCATTTTTTCAAAGAAAATGAAAAATCGAAATCAAATTGGTGTCCCATTTCTGAAAAGATGAATGCAGAAAAATCCCTTTGGGAAATTTTGTGGGCCAATAAAAAGATTTTGTCACATTTCTCCTTACTGCTTCAATGGATACAAGATTTTCTTGACAAATTTACCCTTGAAAATTTATTGTGATAAAAGAAGGTAATTTCTTCGGGAAATTTGTTAAATGTTAAAGGATTTTACCACAGTCTTCTGAGTTATAAAATCTGCAAGAAAACTCTTTCTGGGAAATTTGTCCATGTCTTCCTAAGAAAATTTCATCTGATTTCTTCATAAAATGGAAAACTAAAATTGGGCCAATCTAGGAGTCATGGACCGACCTCTCTTGGATCACATACTGATTATTTTCTTTACTTTTGCAGGGAATTATAGGTACCCTGGGGTGGAGAAAAATCGGGCTCGTTGGTGATAACAATCAGGGGGCAAGCGAAGAAATCGTTAACCCTAGGGGCATATGAAGAGGCCAATTCTTCCGGAGACAGAATCGTGTCAATAAGTCAGCACGTATGGGCCATGTATTTTGATGAGGGGTAGTGAATGCATCCAGATCGGGCCTGGGGACATTTTTAATGTATTAGAAGGGTTCATGTATTTTTGTTGAGAAAGTCGAGACTGTGTAATCAAAACCCATGTGGCAAGATTATGAACCCGACCTTGCGACGCCTTTCTGATTAAATTGAACAAAGGCTTGCCTTTTTACCTTCCTCGGATTCAAAACACATGGAAGATTTTGGAGGACTAGTATTTTATTACCGAGCATGGTCCGCAATCATTTCTCCCAACGCTATAGGCGACCGACACATTTAAGTGGACGCCGAAAGAGATAGGCAGGAGTAAAGTGGGGCACGCAACGGGCAGCCCAGTTTGTTTATTGGAGCACTAATCGAGTGGTCGATTTGCAATAATTCACACGACTGACTCACGGCGCTGTGACCGGTGGGGGCCGCCACCGAACCCTTCGCCAATGTCCTTGATATCATCGCCGGCAGCAGATAACAAGAACACCGAGAAGAGTGTTAAGCCTCAACGTCTTCAGTACCGTAAATTGTCCTATCATGCTATATGGGCGAAGAAATGGGAGGAAAATGAAAAGCACAAACACGTGAAACTTTCTCTTCATTCCATTCACCAACAAACCTTACAGCAACTCACTGGGGAGGAAAAGTGAAATCAAATTGAGCCCTAATAAGCGTCACAAAGGAGCTCAGCTGGCTCTCCATGAAGTTGATGCTCTAGGTGCATCGGGCGTTCTCGGGATCAAGCTCCGCGAGCCTAAAGAAGAGGCGATTGCACTTCTCTTTAACCTGGGCCATAGTGGCCTCGTAATGCTCAACGGCAAACTCCAGGTCCGGAATCGCCGCCCTCTCGAAAGCATTGTCTGCCGTAATGTCATCAAGCCTCTCCTGCAGCCAACCGCATTTGCACCTCATCACAATATTGCCTGGCTCCTGTTCGGCGTAAGTTCGGACCAAGGCCAGACGGTCCACCAGCTTTCCCCTCTCACGAACCAGCCACGAAAGCTGATCATTGGCAAACTTGAGGGCCTTTTTGTGATTATCAGCCACAAATGTAACTGTTGCCAGACGCTCGTGCCGGTCTCGGTAACGAGCTTTCACGACGGCGGTCACAAGGACCGTCTCATAAGCGCGGTTATAGGCAGCCAGAAAATTGATGAAGACGGTCGAGAAGTTCCGATACTCTTTCCCCAGTTGGGTACCCTTAACAGAAGCAGCGTCCACAGTCCTGAATAAACCAAGGATTTTAGCCTCAACAGTAGAGTTTTTGGCTATATGAGCGTAACCTCTACCAAGAAGATTGTAGAGTCTCTCCCACCCAGCCAGGACTTCGGCGGATAAGGTGTGGTTAGGAGAATTGGCCATTTTTGAAAGAGAGAGGTGAGGCAGATGAGCGGAATGCGAAGATGGTAATCTGCTTCAATTTAAATACTGATTTCGCAGGGGCAGTCCTTATAGGTTTTCCTATCTACCATTCTCTGTCGGCAACACACCCGGTGGCTCAAATTCCAGTCAAGTGGCAACCTCGAGCCGAACAAACCTGACGTCTCTGTGGAAAAGCTGGACGGGACTCCACCGCTTTGAAAAAAGAAAGAACGAAAAGACGAGCTGAGTGGGGGACAAAGAAATTTTCGGCAGAAAGAGAGATATTACTCGTCTTCATTGGAGGACTCGCCAGTAAATCGACGGTGGAAATCTTGACAGGGGCCCTCTACCGCGAAAAGAAAGAAGAAGACAAACTGAGCGATAAACGAGGATTTCCTCTTTAATCAAAAGCTGAATGTCAGATTTTCCCATCGGTAAATCTAATAGCACTGCCCGTGAAGGGGGAAGTCGTTGCTATTGCCAGAGAGAGAATTTATCCTCATTTGATAGTGAGGGTTCATCTGCACGAACTCGCAGGAGAAAGATAGAGAGGAAGGAGTTCTCGTGGGAGAGGAATTCAAAACCTTCACCATCAAAGCATTGGCTTTCAAAGCCTGTTACGAGAAGCCATCAACGATCCCGTGATCCCTCAAGTCCGAGAAGACATCCCGAGGCGGTCTCGAATCGGCAGTCCTAGATCCAGAAATATGTCGAGCATTAGGGAAATGGGCGCATGTTCAACCCTGGTCGAAGCTGATGAAGTTCCTTACCCCGAGGGTCTACTGGTCATGGCCATTGACGGTAATCCAGTCTCTCTGTCAATCCTTGTTACCATATTAAGAAAATGCCGGTATAAGGTTGTAGCTCAAGCAAAGGCGACAGAGGCCTTAGAGATATTAAGGAGGAGTAGTGACCAGTTTGATATCGTCCTCACCGCCATGGTAGGGATTGACATGGATGTTTTCACTCTCTTGGAAGTCATCAATTCTAAATTAAACATGCCAGTCCTCGTAATATCGGCAAGCGATGATCAGCAAGCCATGATGAAGGCTGTCTTAAACGGGGCCCAAGACGTCGTAACGAAACCAGTTAGGGTTCAGATGCTTCAAAACATATGGCAGCACGTGGTAAGGAAGCAATTGCACGACCATGAGAACAAGCATCAAGCCTTCAATTTTATTCCAAGCAACTGGAGAAAGAAGATGAGTTGGTCTCCCGAGCTGCATCGTATGTTTGTTAATGCAGTTCAGCAGCTAGGAATCGATTCGGCACGGCCGCAACATATACTGGAAATTATGAAGGTAGAGGGACTCACTAAAGCAAATGTTTCGAGTCATCTTCAGAAGTACAGAAAAAGGGTGAGAGAACACAATACAGCTCAGAATCAAGAAAACCAAGGCGGGACTGATCCAAGCTTGAACGTCGAGTCTCCTCGCCACCATAAGTTCCACAGGTTAGCATGGGGCGAGCCACTTCCCATCATCAACCAAACCAGTAGCCGTGCCATCAATCCCCCAGGCGTTAATCAAAGTATCCCCCAGAATCACCCTAATGCTCTTCAAGAGTATAGACCGCAGGGGCAGTGTATTCAGACTCCTTGGTTTAAGCACCAACCCGTGGCTAGAATTCATCCCATGATCAGCGCGCTTGCGCAGCCAGAGAATTAGACAAGAAATTATCCTGAGCACTTCCACTTCTCTAATCCTCGAATGGAAGGAGTTCTTGGCAGCAGGACAATTGGTGATCCCCACACTTTCTGGACTAATGATGAAGATTTCAACTCGAGAAGTCAAATTGCTCATGGCAAGGACAGAATGAGAAATCTACCGCCAGCATTTGCCAACAATAATGCCCAATTCGAGCATCAGTTGCTGGAAGGTTCAAGAGATTACCCAGATGATGAGCTTACTGCCCTGGTCAACTAGTTTAAGGTTGACAGACATCCGAAGCCATAATCGGAAGCCAGTGATTAAGGACTCTCAAACATCGGTCATCCATGCCTGAACCAGCATGAGACTAGCTGATTATCGAAGAGCCGCAAGAGAGGCAGAACTGACCTTGAACAAGTGCACCTTTCATTTCATGCTTAATTTCCCTGCGTGTGATATTTCCAGCCTTCTAGGTGTCTAGATTTAATTCAGGGGCATGGGGTAATTTGTTTTTTATCCCGTCGAATGCGTGAATCCCTTTTTATGCTAGACTCAGGGCGGATCAATTTGTGGCAACGTCGCTGACTGCGATAATGAGAAATGTTGAATGGCCTCACGTAGGGAAATTTCAAGTGAAAAGCCCAGGCGAGCTCGAAGACGGGTAACTGTGTGTCATTCCAATTTACCCTCAATCGTCGCAAAATGCTAAATTGGATTTGTTCCATTCTCACCCAGGGGATTGCAAATTGCCTCAAGAGTGTCGCAAAATGAAATGACCCAATGGAATGCGATAGGACTCATTTGCCTTAAAAGTAACCTTTAAATTAAAGGAGCCCTCCGATCCACGGACCCGATGGCATAAAAAATGATGATGGTCCAAAGCAACCCGAAAGAAAACAAGGCCCAACTAAGCAAAGCACTTATGTGGCAAGCTCAAAGTGAAGGGCAACTCGGGACATACAATCCAATCCAATCCAAATGAAGGAACTTCCTCAATTCAAACTCAATGGAAGTACATACAAGGGTAAAACAGTATCGTTCCAATTTTTCTAGAATATGAAGAACATATACTACCGCATTCCCTTTCATTTTTGCAGTGAAAGTCTCTACTGGCCAGATTTTCCTGTCTACCATTCCCTATCAGCATCACCTCCGCTACTCGTCTCCAATCTCGAGCCAAGCAAATCCGACATCTCTGCCAAAAGTTTGACGGGATGACACAACTTTGAAAAAGGAGAAAGAAAGGTGACTTGGGTGGGAGACAAGGAAAATGGGATTCGTTTTTATAGGAGAACACGCCAGCAAATCGACGGTAGAGACGTTGATAGGGACCCTACTACTATGAAGAGATGAGAAAAAACGAGCCAAGCAAGAAACTCGCAGGAAAGGTTGAGAAAGACAGAAATCTCGGGAGAAGCGATACATATGCTAAGCCGACGCCAAATTTTAAAAGAGACATCCTCCTGATAATCTTTATTCATACATTGAAGAGAGTTTTAAAGCATACACGGTTCAGAGAGAGTGAAAATACAGAAAGATATAGTAAACCTTGAGAAATCATCGACCAAATCGAAGATGTCTCAACCCAATACTTCCGAAAGCTATCATTGCTTGCTGAATATGGGAGAGAAAGAGTTCGAAACCATGTTTGGGATCGAGCCTATGGAACCTGGCCCTTCCACCGACGACGTCCAAGATCTCAGTAAAGATAAGGACAACAACGGTAAGGGTTAAAAGAAGCGTTACCATCGCCATACTAAGGAGCAAGTACAAAGGCTTGAGGATTTCTTCAGAACATGTCCTATGCTAGACGGCAAACAGAAAATGGAACTAAGTCAAGAGCTAGGACTTGAACCTTCACAAATCAAGTTCTGGTTTCAAAATAGGCGAACCCGAATGAAGACTCGTCATGAGCACAACGAAGCCGAGTTTCTAAGAGTTGAAAATGAAAACCTCCGAGCGGAAAACAAGATGTATAAAGAGGCTTTTAACTCCGCCACCTACCCTAACTGCAACAGCCTCCTCCTCGCCTTCGATGAAATGCATGATCTGAGGATTAAAAATGCGTGTTTGAGAAGCGAGTTAGACCAGTTTATAACAGAATCGAGTTCTGTTGGAGCAGGGTACAAAAAGACTAATGCTACTGGATCAGCATCAATACCTCCCGGGGAAGGGGAGATGTATCACCACCAGGCAAGCGGCATTGACGATGAACTCACTGCCATGATCAACCAGTTTAATGTTAATGAAGCACGGGGACTGTAATATGCACAGGGAGTCTGTATTTCGAAGCTGAGATCACGGGTCCTTCAACATAGCCGATGCATACCTGGTCCAGAATGAAGCCAGCTGATCATGGGAGAGCCTGCTGAGGGAGTAAAATCGATCTTGAACGAATGCAGACGCTTCATTTCCTTGCATGGGATGTTTTCTACTTTTATTGATGTCCAGAATGAACGCAAAAGCAAGAAGCAGCAATTTCCTGTTCTCCTATTAAATGCTCGAGTCTGCTACCACACCAAACTCGTAGTGAATTTATTGCGAGTAAAAAGTCGCGCGAACTAGAAGGATAAAGCAGTATCGTTTCAATTTACCCTCAAATTGTCCCGATTCTAAATTAGATCCCTTCTGTTTACAGGAATTTGCAAATTGACCCAAAAACAAATTTCCCCATTAATCAAAACTTTGGGCAAATAGATTCGTGGACATCGCCACAGTATGGACGGCTTCAAATGAGGAATATGTGAACGAAAGACCCAAACAATCTCAAAGAAGGGTAATTCTGTATCGTTCTAATTTGCTCATACTCGTCTCGTGTTCTGAATTATTTTATTCCATTCTTAACAGGGTTTGTAAACCGCCCCGAAAAATACAGTGACCTGGAATTACCTAGTACAATACAACAACACCGTGTCATCTCAAGGATTGACTCTTAAAAGGAACCTCCATGAGCGCCTGCGGTCTTGTGGACCAGATGGCATGGGGAATGACAGTGGTCCGAGACGTCCCGAGTTCGATCCTCGAGGATGGAAATGTTGTAAGTATTGTAAATAAATAAAACAACTTTTTCTCGCATTTCTTTTTGCAGAAAGAAACAGGAATACTCGACGAGCAATACCAAGGTCAGTATTTTGTTACGATCTTAGCTTAACATTGAAGTGTCCAGCGAAAGCCAAGGGAAACTCAATCCAGTGAACTTGATAAAGGCGTCACGCAAAACATTCAAGATGAAGGGTAAACCAGTATCGTATCCAATACATCATTTCTAATACTGACTAATACGTCTTCTTCTCCATTGTTTGACAGGAAATGTCTAACTTGACATACCCACGGAGAAAATCCCGAGTGGTAAAACTGGTAAAGGAGTTGCGCGAAGCACTCAAGGGTAACTCAGTATCGTGTCCAGTTCATCATTTCTGATACTGGCTAACAGGTCTCCTTCCTTTTTACAGGAAAAGTTAAACTAACACCTGATACTTCAAAGAAAACAGCCCAAAGGGGCCAAGTTATGATCGCCTGATGCGATCCGTCTGATGAAATAAGGGAAATCAATGGCGAACCCTAGATCGAAAAGAGGCAAAACCAGAAACAAGCTACTTCTCGACTCGGGGAATAGGCCCCCAACGTGTCTGATCCGCCCACACAGCCAGGGGCAATTTCCATACTTGTACTTGCATTGCCATATTTGCATGATGTTTACACATTCAATGATTTATGCATGACTGTTCTGCATGTTCAATTTGTCAATTTTGACTGGGGGTATAAACTGTACACGATGCATCGAATGTACGAATGGGGTATGACAGGACGATGAAAGGCAAGCCATTTCCACATACATCCTAATCCACAGTGAGTTGAGCGGTAGACAGATTCCGCATTCTCCAAGGCAATGGGTTTTCTCGCAAAAAATACGATAGTCGAAGTGAAGGAGGCATTCATTCTCCATTCCAAACACTTCAGGCAACCATTGACAACCCATTTAAACGGTGATTTCATTTCATGACCCTGTCAAGAACCACCCCGCACTGGGGCAAAACAGAGGTAATTCCAACAATATCAGGAGATAAATGGTTAGAAATTCTCTTGCTTAGACTAACATCAATCTTCGAGTGTTTCTTTGCATGATACTCGAATTTTAATTCAAGTGCTTTAGGATGACGAAGAACATTTATTTTCTCTATCTTACACACTCATCCTTTGCATAACCCAATTGAGCCTGCAAATTCATTTCTCAAGCCCATGTTGGTGATCCTTGCTCATTTCAAGGTAACGACGACACCTTCCCCCAAAAGAGCAGAATTGAAGAAATTGGGCCAATAGAGAATTCTCGAATCAGCCCATTTCATATGCTAGACTTTCATGTAATGTCTAGTATCATTTGTTGAAAATCATCTTGTTGCTAAAATTCAAAATCACAAGATTATTAAACAAAAAAAAAGGAGAGAGACAAGTGTAGCCTAAAGAAAATGGGCCTGCTTCCAAACAAAAGGGAGTCGGGAGTAAGAAAAGCAAAGGCTACTCCAAAGAATCTCGGGCAGAAAGAGCAAAGTGCTTATCAAAAGCAAGGCCAATGCCCATATATCTGTAATGAACTTCTGACTTCGAACATACATTTTGAGAATTCCCGAAAAAGGATCCCCAAAGAAGTCACTTTGCAAAGTGTAAAAGAACTACCACCCCTCAGCCAATGATGGTATTCATTGAAGACAAATTCAGGAAGGTCAAAGATCGATGACAAGACTGCAATGATCACCAACACCAAGCCCTTCTCATATATTTTGCTGAGCCAAAACGAGCCCTTCGTTTCTCAGACCCAAATCCCGACCTACGTTACGACCCTTGAAAGTCTCTTCTGATTAGGGCACTTGAATTAATGTAAGAGTTGAATGACTTTAAGAATCGCTCGAAGAAGTTCGAGCAAGATTATTTCTCTCCCATTTTGCAGGGTTCTTGACTTGTAAACCCGGAGCAGATGATGAAGACCTTTTTTTGTCAATGGCCCTGACTCGAAATGAGTCTCCTTTGATAAGCCTTTGACCCAGCCCACATTACGGTCCTAATCAAGACCTCTAGATCGGCTTGATCGTATCAATTGCGAGATTACTCAGACCCTCGCTGAATGCGATGATGGTAAGGTTGAGTGCTTTCTTTTCAAATCCTGCAATCCGGATAAACAGCGTTTCTCGAGAGTGAGAGAAAGCCCTTTCGGACTGAAGTCCCCATTCAGGTTCAATTCGAGGTATTCATGACATGATAACCTCCCTGGACAGAATTGGAAATGCAAACTCGACAGAATAGTCATGCATGATCCATATTATGAGCATACACATATGGTTTTAATCATTGCAAACTCAACTGAATGGTTTTGCATGAACCGATGAACTCATTGATAAAAATGCTTGCACATGTTACCTCTGACACTGTCTGACAAGTAGTGCATTCCTAATAGTCGAGTTACTCTCCGAGGTCTCGAAATTCATCCAGAGGCTATTAAACAAACAAGCCCTGTTGGCTAATGCTCGCCAAGCATTTTCAGGTGAGTATATCTTCAACCTGAACCTTTCAATTCTGATGATTGTCTGGGTGCTCAAATCCATTGCAGCACATAAGGTCATTCAGTGAGCAAGCAGACACGATACAATCGGTCTGTCTATGCCTCGATCATTAACTCAGAAGATCCAGGTAAGTCTTCTGAACCCTTGCAACTCATGATCAACATACTCTCATGAAGTCTTCATCAGCTCACGATTGATACAATCTCATGTTCTCAAGCTTTATCAAATCATGATTGACCAACTCTCGTGTTCTTGATCTTTGCCTCATCGGTTTATTCCTAAAGTGATGGGACAACAAAAATTAGGTTTGAGCTTCTGCAGGATTTTTGGTTTCCCCAGATCCCAGAATGGCACCCTTCATGATAAGTCAAATTGGATTTGAGCGTCTGCAGGATTCCTGGTTTCCCCAAATCCCAGAATGGCACCCTTCACGGTAAGTTAAGTCGGATTTTGAGGATTCCTAGTCTCCCTAGATCCCAGAATGACACCCTTCAAGGTAAGTTAAATCGGGTTTGAGCGTCTGCAAGATTCCTGGTTTCCCCAGATCCCAGAATGGCACCCTTCATGGTAAGTTAAATTGGGTTAAAGCGTCTGCAGGATTCTTGATCTCCCTAGATCCCAGATATACCCAAAAATCATTTTCTCAATCAATACCTCTTCAGTCTACCCAAAAAAGGTGACATCTAGGGTATATTATCTCTGGAGCCCTTCCATTGGAAACCCCAATACGGAACGGTCCATTCCCAAAGTCCTTTTTACAGGCGACCAAAGTCCTTTCTACAGGCGACCAAGTCCTTTCTACAGGCAATCAAAAGTCCTTTTTACAGGCAACCAAAGTCCTTTCTACAGGCGACCAAGTCCTTTCTACAGGAAACCAAGTCCTTCTTACAGGCAAATCAAGTCCTTTTTACAGGCATACCAAGTCCTTTTTACAGGCATCAAAGTCCTTTCTACAGGCACAAGTCCTTCTTACAGGCATCAAGTCCTTTTTACAGGCACCAAGTCCTTTCTACAGGCACACAAAAGTCCTTCTTACAGGCACCAAGTCCTTTCTATAGGCAACCAAAAGTCCTTTCTACAGGCAAACCAAAGTCCTTTCTATAGGCACCCAAAGTCCTTTCTATAGGCACCCAAAGTCCTTTCTATAGGCACCCAAAGTCCTTTCTATAGGCACCCCAAAGTCCTTTTTACAGGCAAACCAAAGTCCTTCTTACAGGCACCAAAGTCCTTCTTACAGGCAACCAAAGTCCTTCTTAAGGCACCCAAGTCCTTCTTACAGGCAACTAAAAGTCCTTCTTACAGGCTCACAAAAGTCCTTCTTACAGGCACACAAAAGCCCTTCTTACAGGCACCAAAGTCCTTCTTACAGGCAACCCAAAGTCCTTTTTACAGGTACCCAAAGTCCTTCTTACAGGCACCAAAGTCCTTCTTACAGGCACCAAAGTCCTTCTTACAAGCAACCAAAAGTCCTTCTTACAGGCACCAAAGTCCTTCTTACAGGCACAAAGTCCTTATTACAGACATTTTCTTTGGTTTACCTGAAATCAGGTTAACCGCTCAGTAGAATCCTTTCATCAGGATTCTATCATGGTACGACCCACCATACGGGTCAAAGCTTAACCTTCTCGGAGTATCCTCAGAATGAATCTTCGGGCACTTGTTCAAAGAACATTCATGTCAGGCAACAGCTATACGACGGGCAGGTAAGCGCCAGGTAAACTCTCCTCTTTACCTCTCCCTCACTGCATGAAAGCCTCCTCAACCGGGTTTGGCCTAGAACTTACACAGAAAGGTATTAGGGATCAAATGTCACGATACTTTTTATTTTCTTGTGTACTAAGTCGATTAGGATTCTGGTGTCATCTCGTCTTTGAAATGAACCTCTGCCGAGCTTCCTTTCAAAGAGGGGCAGCTGTTGACACCTAATTTTTAATCATCTTTTCTCTTTTGAAATTAACAAAAAATCCATAAAAATTTATAAAATTAAAAAATTCAAGTTTGGAGACCTTGGTGAAGCCTAGGGAACCAATTTTGACCAAAAATTGATTTTTCATATTTTCAGTATTTTTCGGTATTTTTATTTTCGAAAATTAATAAAAAATCCATAAAAATTCATAAAATTGAAAAATCAACTTTGGAGACCTTGGCCAAGCCTAGAGAACCATTTTTGAACAAAAAATAATTTTTCATAATTTTTTTGTATTTTTATATATTTTTTAGAAATTAGGAAAATATTTAATAAATAATAACATATGAGGCCACAAAAATACATAAAAATATTCAATATTTTTCTTTTCATGTTGGCCATCGCAAAGTAAAAAAAAAATCCAATTCGGGGTCGTGTATTTCTTCACGAGCATGGTCTCGAATCAGGCCAAAAAAAAATCAATTTGAGTCAATTTATTTTTATTTTTCACTTTTAGGAGTTGTGACATTATCCTCTAATATTTTAAATTTTCTTCTTGGCCCAATTATACCCAGAATGACTCAATTTTTTCAAAGGGCTTTAATTAAATTTTGCATTATCTTCAGCGGCAGAAAATAAGCTTAAATTTGACATGAGGTGAATTTCGACTAAGCATAGAAGAGGTGTGTCGAAAATTGTGAGGAGATTTGGACTTAAAAAAATATTTCTCCAGGGACTGAATTGCAAATACTTAAAATCTCAGGGACTAGAGTGCAAATACCTAACACTTGAGTGATTATTTTGCAAATAACAAAAAGAAGAGTTAGTGGAGAAATTAGATTAGAGAAGGGAAGATGGAGAAGAGGAGATAGAGAAGGGAAGATGGAGAAAATGAGATGGAGAGGAGAAGATGGAGAAAATAAGATGAGAATGGAGAAGGGAAGATGGAGATGAAGAAGAGTTAGTGGAGAAATTAGAATGGGAGATATATATGGAGAAGGGAAGATGGAGATGGAGAAGAATAGGTGGAGAAATTAGAATGTGAGATAGAGATGGAGAATGGAAGATGAAGTTGAAGAAGAGTTAGTGGAAAAATTAGAATGGGAGATGGAGTTAGTGGAGAAATTAGAATGGGAGGTAGATGAGTTGATTATAAAAGGAGGAAGAAGTGAACTTGGGAGGGAGGATTATTTTTGGAGAGAAAATTTTGGATGTTTAAGAGAGTTTTGGAAGGTTGAAGAAAAATTTGAGAGAAAGAAAATACCAAAAAGAGAGAGAGAATTTTGAGGATGATGGAAGTTTAAACCTAGGAGTTATCATCACCAATTCCTTCATCGATCAACATAAATCAAGAGTTCATCCTCGTCAACGAGCAAGCAAATCCGAGCTAAGTGTTTGTATTTATTCATTTATTTGTGGTTTTAGTCGCAAATTAGCACAAAATTGTATACACTTTCTCCATTTCTCATTTCTCCATATTTTTATGTCAGGCAAAGGACAACTCCAAGTCAACGGTAAATCTTATGGAGGTGTAAACACAAAAAGAGAGCACTCCACTAGAGCCTGAGGAATAAACCAAGCCTGAATTGCCAAATCAGGATATCCATGAAATTAAGGTACCGAAAGGGCATTAGTTTTAATTAAATAGTGTAACCAAGTCTCCGAACTCATAATCTCTGGTTCGTAGAAGTAATTTAGTCCTCCCGCTAATTTACTTAGGTTTCTAATCAACCTACCAAAAATGATTAGTGGCGACTCTAAATTCTAAAATCATGTGAAAAAAATCAAAGTTGCGATTTGGTAGAGCTTGGGAGAGCTCGAACTAGGTTAGTTAATTTAATTAATTAATCTGGTAATCCATTAATTTAAAAATGAATTTTAGGTCGCGACAATATGCACGCTACTCTATGGCATAGGCATGTGACGACTGTACTAGTAGATCAGGGTGGACCCTACCTAGTACCCCATAGGTTCGAGGCGTGGTTTAGAGAGGGCCTTCATGGCTTTGAGGGACCCCAGCGAGATTCCCCGATACCCATGGAGGAGGACCCATTTTGGCTGCAGCCTGCCGAGTATGGAGGCCAGGTGATCGACCCCGACCCACTGCAGGAGTTGCCGTCCCCTGGACGATCTGAGATTGATGGCCACGAGGAGGGCGATGCCATGGATACCGATGAGGAGGATCCAGAAGAGGACCCCGTGGAGGATTCCGACGAGGAGCCTGAGGAGGACTGAGTTCCTGATGCTGGTCTAGTATTTTGATGTTAGCTTGAGCGTAGGATTGACTGTAGGTGGTGGTTTCTTTTTGGGGGTCTGTACCTAACGCTGATGTTATGATATGAATATATTGTTATTCGTGGTTATATTGTTCGTTCTACCCCTCTGTTCTGTATGCATGTATGTATGGTAGGAGGCACGTTTCCGCGGGTTCGCAATCTCAACGAAGGACATGTCGTCTGGTCGCGACGAAGAGATTTCCTGGGACGTCGTGCTTTGTATACCAGGCGAGTGCGTCGAGTTTCGTCAGCAGGAACGGGATGCCGCGTGTCCGATTGGGGTTCGGGGCGTGACATTGTCTATGCTACCCTTTGCTATGCATGCTTGTGTGTGCTGGATAGGAGGCACGCTTCCGCAGGTTTGTAAATTTACTGAGGACGCGTCGTCTGGTCGCGACGATAGGTTCTCCTGGGCCGTTGCATATTGTTAACCTGACGAGCGAGGGTGAGAAACTTCCGCAGGAATGGGATGCTGCGTTCTCGAATGGGGATCCGGGGCGTGACACGGATCCTGCGTGTTCGATTGGCGAGTTATATGAACGCGACAATGTAGCATAGAGAGACGCTACAAATGATAAATCGAATTCGAAAATCTGAACGCAACAACGGAGAGTGCAGCATTAGGCTTTTAAAAATGTTGAACTATTAGAGGACAATGTCACGACTCTAGAAATGCGACAATCGAAAATTTCAAAGCTAAAATGAATTTTCTAGAAATTTTCCAAATGGCCTAAAAATGAAATTAACAAAAACAAACTCTCAATTTCTCAGATTGAATTTCTCAAAATTTATTTGACCAATATGAAGAGAAAATTAAACAAAAAATACTGACTCTTTTTTCCTATTTTTGTGGCCTCAAACGCTAATTTTTATTAAATATTTTCCTAATTTCTGAAAAATAAAAAATATATATATGAAAGATTATTTTATTGTTCAAAAATGGTTGCCTAGGCTTGGCCAAGGTTTCCAAAGTTGATTTTTCAATTTTATGAATTTTTGTAGATTTTATATTAATTTTAAAATAAAAAAGATGATTAAAAATTAGGTGTCAACAGCTGCCCCTCTTTGAAAGGAAGCTCAGTAGAGGTTCATGTCAAAGACGAGATGACACTTGAATCCTAATCGACTTAACACAATAAAAAGAGTCGTGACATTCGATCTCCAATACTCCCGGTGTAAGCTCTGATCCTGACCCAGTTTGAGGAGGCTTTCATGCAGTAAGGGAGAGACAAATATGAGAGTTTACTTGGCACTTACCTGCCCGTTATGTGGCGATTGCCTAACATGAATGCTCTACCGCCAGTGGAATGAGAACCTAAGGATTCGTTATGAGAAAACCTTAGGTTGGTTGAAGTTGGACCCGTATGGTAGGTCATCCCATGGTAGATTCCTAATGAAAGGATTCTACTGATTAAATTTTGACTGAAATTTGACATGTATGGTAGGCCACCCCATGGTAGATTCCTAATGAAAGGATTCTACTTTAATTGAAATTTGACCCGTATGGTAGGTCACCCCATGGTAGATTCCTAGTGAAAGGATTCTACTGATTGAAATAAGATTTAACCTGTATGGTAGGTCATCCCATGGAAATGCCTGTAAGAAGGACTTTTGGTGTGCCTATAAGAAGGACTTTTGGTGCCTGTAAGAAGGACTTGTTGCCTGTAAGAAGGACTTTGGGTGCCTGTAAGAAGGACTTGGTGCTTGTAAGAAGGACTTTGGGTGCCTGTAGGAAGGACTTTTGAAAATGGACCATTTCATATTAGGGTTTCCAATGGAAGGGCTCCAGAGATAACATACCCTACAAAAAGGGCTCGTTCATGTGGTGCCTGTAACTCAGGACTTTTGAAAATGGACCGTTCCGTATTGGGGTTTCCAATGGAAGGGCTCCAGAGATGGCATTTCGCCTGATTGGTGCCTGCTTTTCAGGACTTGAAAATGGACCATTCCGTATCGGGGTTTCCGATGGAAGGGTTCTAGAGATGGCATTTCGCCTGATTGGTGCCTGCTTTTCAGGACTTGAAAATGGACCATTCCGTATCGGGGTTTCTGATGGAAGGTTCCAGAGATGGCATTTCGCCTGATTGGTGCCTGCTTTTCAGGACTTGAAAATGGACCATTCCGTATCGGGGTTTTCGATGGAAGGTTCCAGAGATGGCATTTCGCCAGATGAGGTCTTTGAGAAATGAAGCTGTACCGCCTTCTGGTGCAGGTAAAATCCTCGAAGATAGGAGGCCGTGCTGCATTTTTGGTGCAAGCGAGGCATGTTGAGATCAAGATCACGAGAGTTGGTCAATCATGATTTGATAAAGCTTGAGAACACGAGATTATATCAATCGTGAGCTGATGAAGACTTCATGAGCGCATGTTGATCATGAGTCGCAAGGGTTCAGAAAACTTACCTGGATCTTCTGACTTAATGATCGAGGCATAGGCAGACTGATTGTATCATGTCTGCTTGCTCACTGAATGATCTTATGTGCTGCAATGGATTTGAGCACCCAGACAATCATCAGAATTGAAAGGTTCAGGCTGAATATATACTTACCTGAAAATGCTTGGCGAGCATTAGCCAACAGGGTTTGTTTGTTCAATAGCCCTTGGATGAATTTCGAGACCTCGGAGGGTAACTCGAATATCAGGAATGCACTACCTGTCAGACAGTGTCAGAGGTAACATGTGCAAGCATTTTTATCAATGAGTTCATCGGTTCATACAAAACCATTCAGTTGAGTTTGCAATGATTAAAACCGCATGTGTATGCTCATAATGTGGATCATGTATGACTATTCTGTCGAGTTTGCATTTCCAATTCTGTCCAGGGAGGTTATCACGTCATGAATACCTCGAATGTAACCTGAATGGGGACTTCAGTCCGAAAGGGCTTTCTCTCATTCTCGAGAAAGGCTGTTTATCCTGATTGCAGGATTTGAAAAGAAATCACTCAACCTTATCATCATCGTATTCAGCGAGGGTCTGAGTAATCTCGCAATTGATACGATCAAGCCGATCTGGAGGTCTTGATTAGGACCGTAATGTGGGCTGGGTCAAAGGCTTATCAAAGGGGACCCATTTGAGTCAAGGCCACTAACAAAAATGTCTTCATTATCTGCTCTGGGTTTACAAGTCAAGAACCCTGTAAAAATGAGAGAGAAATAATCTTGCTCGAACTTCTTCGAGCGATGCTTAAAGTCATTCAATTCTTACATTAATTCAAGTGCTCTAATCAGAAGAGACTTTCAAGGGTAGTAACGTAGGTCGATTTGGGTCTGAGAAACGAAGGGCTCGTTTTGGCTCAGAAAAATATATGAGAAGGGCTTGGTGTTGGTGATCATTGCAATCTTGTCACCGATCTTTGACCTTTATGAATTTGTCTTCAACAATACCACCATTGGTGTTGGTGATCATTGCAAACTGACTTCTTTGGGGATCCTTTTTCGGGAATTCAAAATGTATGTTCGAAGTCAGAAGTTCATTACAGATATATGGGCATTGGCCTTGCTTTTGATAGGCACTTTGCTCTTTCTGCCCGAGATTCTTTGGAGTAGCCTTTGCTTTTCTTACTCCCGACTCCCTTTTGTTTGGAAGTAGGCCTATTTTCTTTAGGCTACACTTGTTTTTCTTTTTCTTTTGTTAATCAATCTTGTGATTTTGAATTTTAGCAACAAGATGATTTTCAACAAATGATACTAGACATTACATGAAAGTCTAGCATATGAAATGGGTTGATTCGAGAATTCTCTATTGGCTCAATTTCTTCAATTCTGTTCTTTTGGGGGAAGGTGTCGTCGTTACCTTGAAATGAGCAAGGATCACCAACATGGGCTTGAGAAATGAATTTGCAGGCTCAATTGGGTTATGCAAAGGATGAGTGTGTAGGATAGAGAAAATAAATGCTCTTCGTCATCCTAAAGCACTTGAATTAAAATTCAAGTATCATGCAAAGAAACACTCGAAGATTGATGTTAGTCCAAGCAAGAGAATTTCTAACCATTTATCTCTTGATATTGTTGGAATTACCTCTGTTTTGCCCTAGTGTGGGGTGGTTCTTGACAGGGTCATGAAATGAAATCACCGTTTAAATGGGTTGTCAATGGTTGCCTGAAGTGTTTGGAATGGAGAATGAATGCCTCATTCACTTCGATTATCGTATCTTTTGCGAGAAAACCCACTGCCTTGGAGAATGCGGAATCTGTCTACCGCTCAACTCACTGTGGATTAAATATAGGACGTATGTGGAAATGGCTTGCCTTTCATCGTCCTGTCATGCCCCATTCTGTACATTCGATGCATCGTGTACAGTTTATACCCCTAGTCAAAATTGACAAATTGAACATGCAGAACAGTCATGCATAAATCATGGAATGTGTAAACATCATGCAAATTTGGCAATACAAGTACAAGTATGGAAATTGGCCCTGGCTGTGTGGGCGGATCAAACACGTTGGGGGCCTATTCCCCGAGTCGAGGAGTAGCTTGTTTCTGGTTTTGCCTCTTTTCGATCTAGGGTTCGCCATTGATTTCCCTTATTTCATCAGACGGATCGCATCAGGCGATCATAACTTGGCCCCCCTTGGGACTGTTTTCTTTGACGTATCAGATGTTAGTTTAACATTTCCTGTGACAGTCTGAAAATTCGACCCGATTATCGGCAATTCTAAATGAATGGAAATACTTCGTTAATACACTCTGATCGACGCTCACTCAGGATTAGCTACCCTGAGTTGAGCAACCGAAGGGGAAAGGCTATCTGGGAAGAATTTTCCAAACAGCCGCCCGTTGGTCTGAGACAGAGACAGAGTCGTTATTTAATGAAATTGACCACAAAATGAAATCCGACTTCGGACAATCGAATTGGTAAGACAAACACAATTAAGAAATGAAGTCAGTTTCAGAAATGTCGCTAGAAGGGCAGACCGCTAGTGTACGTCGTGAAGCAATACATGATTGGAAAATTATCGAAATGCCCCCGGTAAATGCTCAGTCCTTAGAATTAGTTGAATTAGGATTTTTGGGAGTAGATTCGGTAAATCGAAACCAAATCTTGTCTGAAATTCGTTCGCGCTCGGGACCCGATCGGTGCTTTTGGCACGCAAATCGAGGCAAGTCAAATCAGTTGTCAAATCAATCGATGTCTTGTCAATCAATCAATCACATCTTGGTACAATTTCCAAGGCATGACAACCCATCAAATCCATCTATCAACTTGTCAAGTACATGTCTCATCTATGTCACTATTCTAACACTATTACACCAATACCTAACCCACTATCTCATTTTCAAATTTGGATTAAACCCTCATACACTCTCTCTCTCCTCCCTCATTCCCCATTTTCGGCCGAAATCTCTCTCTCCCTCTCCTTCATTTCTTCTTCGTTTTCTTCTTCTCCGCCGGTGCTCCCCCGTCGTCCGCCCGTCCGCCGCCCAAACTCCTTCCGTCGTCGCCGCCGTTTGGCTTCCGCCGGCACCACCAACCCTCCCCTCATCGTGGTAAGTCTTCCAAGCATCTTCTTCCCCGTTTTTGTGGCATGTGGATGTCCCAAGGAACCCCGATCAGCCCCCTACTTCTTCATGCCCTTCCGTCGTCGTCGTTTGCCCCGTGAGAGCAAGAGCTACACAAGCTTGTTCCACGCCCTCCTTCAGCCATTTTAACATCCTTAGGCTTGCCTTTAGGACCATTGAAGGCCGTGGAACCCCGGGACCAGCCGTGAGCCGCCGTTTCCTTCCCGTCGGCCGTGAGCTTCGTTTGGCCGTCCGTTGCCCTTGCCGTCGTCGTCGTCGTCCCGAGCCGAAATAGGTAAGTTCTACTACTAATTCTAGCCTAGGTTAGTAGTATATGCATGTAGGATGATGTGTGAGAGGTTGGTCAGGCTTGATGTGGGTTTGAAATGAGATTAAGGTTAAGTTTACCTTAGGCTAACATGTTGAAATCTTGATTGGGCTGAATGTGGGGGCTGTTAGCTTGTGAAATAGGCTTGAAAATGTAACGTATGGGCTACAAGGGACAGCTTAGGCGTGTGGATTAGTGGGCCGAATCAACTAATGGGCCTAAGGGACTTAATTTGGACTAATTGAACCTAAGATAAGCTAACTGTGACAGTCTGAAAATTCGACCCGATTGTCGGAAATTCTAAATGAATGGAAATACTTCGTTAATACACTCTGATCGACGCTCACTCAGGATTAGCTACCCTGAGTTGACCAACCGAAGGGGAAAGGCTATCTGGGAAGAATTTTCCAAACAGCCGCCCGTTGGTCTGAGACAGAGACAGAGTCGTTATTTAATGAAATTGACCACCAAATGAAATCCGACTTCGGACAATCGAATTGGTAAGACAAACACAATTAATAATGAGATCAGTTTCAGAAATGTCGCCAGAAGGGCAGACCGCCGGTGCACGTCGAGAAGCAAGACGTGAATTGGAAAATTACCGAAATGCCCCCGATAAATGCTTAGTCCTTAGGATTAGTAGAATTAGGATTTTTGGGAGTAGATTCGGTAAATCGAAATCAAATCCTGTCCAAATTTCGTTCGCGCTCGGGACCCGATCGGTGCATTTGGCACGCAAATCGAGACAAGTCAAATCAGTTGTCAAATCAATCAATGTCTTGTCAATCCATCAATCAAATCGTGGCACAAGTTCCCATGCAAATCTATCAAGTCTAATCCAAGTACAAGTCAAGAGTACAAGTCTCATCCAATACACTATTCCACCTAATCCCACCTACCATTTATTTGAATTTTGGATAATCCTTTGTCTCTCCTCCCCTCTCTTAAACTTTCGGCCACCCCATCTCTCTCTCCCCTCTCCTTCATTTCTCCTTCTTTTTCCTCTCATTCTCCCTCCATTCGGCCGCCCGTGGAGCACCGCCGTCCGCCACCCGTTCCACCGCCTCCGTCGTTGCCATTCATCACCGTCGGCTCTCTCTCTCCCTTGGCTCGTCTTGGTAAGTCTTCTAAGCCCTCTCCCTCTCATTTTCGTGGCCTAGAGACCCCAAAACCAACCCGGACCAGCCCCTTCCTCCTTTGACGTTTTGCTCGGCATTTTGTGTTCATTGGAGCCTCGGCCTTAGGCGCTTGTTCCGCTGGTTCCCTCAACTCCCCTAACACCTAAAACCATTCTAATAGGACCCTTGGAGCCCCTCGAACAGCCCGGATCAGCCGCCGAGTCGCCGTTCCTTTCCGTCGGCCGTGAGCTCCGTTCGGCCGTCCGTTGCCATTGCCCTCTTCGTCGCCGTCCCGAGCCGAAATAGGTAAGCTCTACTACTAATCTTGGTTTAGGTTAGTAGTATATGTAGGTGGAGTGTGAAATAGAGGACTGAATGTGGTGATTTTCGGAGAAGATTGCATGGTTAAAGGTTAGGCAAGTTATGTTAGTTAAGGTGATTAGTATGTTAGGTTAAACTAAGAGCTTAGAGACTTGGAGAGGGCTGGAAATCATGTACATTGGGCTGCGAATGAGTGACTTGGGCGTGTATGAGGTGGACCGAAATGTGTTAGTGGGCTTGGGACTTAAATTACGCAAGTTAGACCTAAAATAAGCTAACGGGCCTAAGATACCCTAATGGACTTGCTAATGGACGAGATTAACAATCTGAATGGGCCCCGAAAACATGATTAGTGGGCTGATTTAGTGGGCTTAGGCGTGGGGTTTAATGGGCCAAAGTAAGGTGCTGGGCTTAGGAGCCTTTATTTCAGGTAATTGGGCCAAAACTAAACTAATCGGGCCTAATCAAACCAATGGACCACTAATGAACGAAAATCCACTTAAATTGGGCCTAATTTATGTCCATGAACATTAAAGAATGAAACCCAAAAGTGTCTATGGGCTTGGGTCATCAAATTGGGCCTAAAATAATGGAAATGGACTTAAATAGAAAATCCTTAAAAATGAGCTTGGGCCTCACGCGAAATTAATAAAATAATAGGCCCAACCCATATGATTTAATTTAAGAATTTATTATTGGACCTCAACTCTTGAAGTGGGTCTTAGGCCCAGTCGAACTTAACTTAATTAATTAGACCCTTACTTAGGTTAAACCTTGGTTTATATAGGTTCAATTAGGGGATCGCCTATGGTGAGCAATAGTATGACCGGATCGCGAGTAAGATGTTAATACGAGCCTAGATGATCGAGAATCTGAATGTCTAGTACTAATCTTACGATCGTATGGCATGATGAACATGAGATTTATTAGACGATCGATTAATGTACTCTGTTCTTGTACTTGTGTACTTTGGCATGCATGCTCTGTGTTTGAATTACTGATGCAATCGTTTGGGCCCCGCATACATTCAGAGCATTGCATGAGTCACCGAAGATGTGACATGAGAATGTGCCCAAGATGGGGAAATGGAGAGAAAAGGGAGACCAACGTAAGGCGTCAGAAACGCAGTGTGGTACTTGCCGTGTGGCACTGAGATTGAGCCCTGATGGGAATTGGAGTGATAGGCGGGCTGATCCATGGGATCCGTGATGGCCGCTTGAGGCCTGCAGCATTGCATGACATGATTGCTGATTGTTTGATATTGCCCGTCTGTATTGTACAACTTGTATTATTATGTGGTTCGTGTTGATTACGATGGGTTATAGTATCTTGGGAGATCGAGAGTGGTTGGACCCTGAACCCTGAAACCTAGATACTGGTTAGGACCGACCCCACTTGTATATCCTACCCTACGCTAGGATTAGTGGTGAGCTTGCTGAGTCCTCGACTCACTGGTGGTGGTTACCTTCCTTTTTCAGATCCCAGACGCCAGTGATGGCTGCACCCCCGATGCTTTTTGGACTGCCGATTCAGATGGACACTCAGATCACCCTCCATTTTGATATGCACGCTACTCTATGGCATAGGCATGTGACGACTGTACTCGTAGATCAGGGAGGTCCTTACTTAGTGCCCCATAGGTTCGAGGCTTGGTTTAGAGAGGGCCTTCATGGCTCTGAGGGACCCCAGAGAGATTCCCCGATGCCCATGGAGGAGGACCCATTCTGGCTGCAGCCTGCCGAGTATGGAGGCCAGGTGATCGATCCCGACCCACTGCAGGAGTTGCCGTCCCCGGGACGATCTGAGATTGATGGCCACGAGGAGGGCGATGCCATGGATACAGATGAGGAGGATCTAGAAGAGGACCCCGTGGAGGATTCCGACGAGGAGCCTGAGGAGGACTGAGTTTCTGATGCTGGTCTGGTATTTTGATGTTAGTGAGGGCGTAGGTTAGGCAGCAGGTTGTGGTTTCTTTTTGGGGTCTGTACCTAACGCTTGATATGTATATAATGCTGTTTGTATTTACTCTGTCTATTCTACCCTTTGCTTTGTATGCTGGTGTGGATGGATAGGAGGCACGCTTCCGCAGGTATGAAAGTTCGTTGAAGGCCGCGTCGTCTGGTTGCGACGAAGTGAAAAATTTGCTGGGCCGTCGCATATCATGAACCAGGCGAGTGCGAGGTGTATCTTCCGCAGGAACGGGATGCCGCGTTCCCGAGTGGGGATCAGGGGCGTGACACTAACGGGCCTATTTTATGCTAATGGGCTTGTATATGCACGAATTTTTAAATTAATTGGGCCTTAAAATGTGCCAAATGTGTGGGCTGCAAATTTCGGTGTAGGCGCGAGTTGTTGGACCGAATCATGAAGATGAGCTTAGGGGTCCAATCTTAAGCTATTTGGGCCATAATGCATCAAATTGGGCCTAATTGAAGTAGTGGGCCACTAATGGACGAAAATGGTGAATTAATTGGACTTAACTTATGTTCTAAATGTTAAAATATAAGACTTAATAATGTATATGGACTTGGAATATCAAATTGGGCCTAAAATGACCATATTGGGCTTAATAGGTTAATATTCAGAAATGGGCTTGAGCCCTACATGAATTTAATAATAATAATGGGCCCAAATCATATATTTAATTTAAGAAATAAATCATGGGCCTCAAGACTTGAAGTGGGCCTTAGGCCCAGTTGAACTTAACTTAATTATTTAGACCCTTACTTAGGTAAAACCTTGGTTTATATGGGTTCAATCAGGGGATCGCCTATGGTAAGCAATAGTATGGCAGCATCGCGAGTAAGACGTTAAGGCGAGCCTAGATGATCGAGAATCTGAGTGTATAGTACTAGTCCTATGATCGTATGGTATGATTAACATGAGATTTATTAGGCAATCAATTGATGTGCTCTGTGCTAGTACTCGTATACGTTGGCATGCATGCTCTGTGTTTGAACTACTGATTCAATCATTTGGGCCCTGCATACATTCAGAGCATTGCATGAGTCACCGAATATGTGACATGAGAATGTGCCCAAGATGGGGAAATGGAGAGAAAAGGGAGACCAACGTAAGGCGTCAGAAACGCAGTGTGGTATTTGCCGTGTGGCACCGAGATTGAGCCCTGATGGGAATTGGAGTGATAAGCGGGCTGATCCGTGGGATCCGTGATGGCCGCTTGAGGCCTACAGCATTGCATGACATGATTGCTGATTGTTTGATATTGCCCGTCTGTATTGTATAACTTGTATTATTATATGGTTCATGTTGTTTACGATGGGTCATAGTATCTTGGGAGATCGAGAGTGATTGGACTCTGAACCTTGAACCCTAGATACTGGTTAGGACCGACCCCTCTTGTATACCCTACCCTACGCTAGGATTAGTGGTGAGCTTGCTGAGTCCTCGACTCACTGGTGGTGGATACTTTCCTTTTTCAGATCCCGGACGCTAGTGATGGCCGCACCCCCGATGCTTTTTGGACTGCCGATTCAGATAGATACTCACATCACCCTCCATTTTGATATGCACGCTACCCTGTGGCATAGGCATGTGACGACTGTACTAGTAGATCAGGGTGGACCCTACCTTGTACCCCATAGGTTCGAGGCGTGGTTTAGGGAGGGCCTTCATGGCTTTGAGGGACCCCAGCGAGATTCCCCGATACCCATGGAGGAGGATCCATTCTGGCTGCAGCCTGCCGAGTATGGAGGCCAGGTGATCGACCCCGATCCAGTGTAGGAGTTGCCGTCCCCCGGGCGTTCCGAGATTGATGGCCACGAGGAGGGCGATGCCATGGATACCGATGAGGAGGATCCAGAAGAGGACCCCGTGGAGGATTCCGAAGAGGAGCCTGAGGAGGACTGAGTTCCTGGCAGTGGTTTAGTGTTTTGATGTTAGGTTGAGCGTAGGTAGGTTTGTAGTTGGTGGTTTCTTTTGGGGTCTGTACCTAATGCTAATGCTATGTTATGTATATATTGTTAATTGTGTTTATATTGTTCGTTCTACCCCTCTGTTCTGTATGCATGTATGTATGGATAGGAGGCACGTTTCCGCAGGTTCGAAAGTTAGACGAAGGACTCGTCGTCTGGTCGCGACGATAGGTTTTCCTGGGCCGTCGCATTTTGTTAACCTGACGAGCGAGGGTGAGAAACTTCCGCAGGGACGGGATGCCGTGTGCTCGAATAGGGATCCAGGGCGTGACATCCTCGTTCGAGTGGTATCAGAGCAAGGTCATCTCGATATGAGACCGTTCGAGGTTTTGGAGTGATAAGGATGTTGATTTTGGGGTAGTTAGATAGACAGACCCTAGACCTAAGAATAGAAAAGGGTACATTGCATGAATTTATTGGCGTATGTGAATGCTTAGTTCGATTGATTGCCTAGAGTAGACTGAGGCAAAGGTATTCTGAACTAAGTTGCAGGTGCGTCAGGACCTGAGGTATGGTTCTAAAGCAGAGCCCCATGAGTTGGGCGCTTGGTTGCTGACTGCTGAGTGGTTAACTTGCTGGGTGCTGCTTGTGTTTGTATGCCTAGTCGGCTGTCGCGCGCTGCTTGACCATCATGCATTACATGATTTCCGCATCGAAAACGAAATGATTCAGAAACAGACATTGTTCGAAAAATGAGGGTTGAGTTTGGAAAATACATGCATCTCATGTTGTTGGATTTGGTGACCGTTAGCCTGGTATGGGACAGGATTGACGGGACGTCTAAAAAATGTAATGAAGCGTGGTATGGGACACGTGGAGCGGGATTCACTCTGTCTGTGGGTAACTTAGGACAACTGTTCGCACCAAGAAACGAGGAGGGCGGGGAGTGGTCGCCGGGGCAGAGACCCGATCAAGGAAGCGGCTCCCGACAGGCTTCTAGTTGAGGTGGCGAACAGAGTGGCCTAGGTTGTGCATTTTCAGGTTGAGTCTAGATGTCGACCGGGTTCAACTGCATTTAAGCTGCAGCGACTATTTACATGCATATACATGTCAGTGGACGCGACAGTAGGCGAAAGCTCGGTTGCTATATTTAGAATTTAGAATTCCTGAATGGGAATTTGGTTTATTTTAGGTGTGAGTTTTAGCGAGGATGAGCAATAGGGGCAGAAGACCGACTGCTGGTGCATCGAGCTCAAGGGCTCCTGAGCCTGAAGGAGATCCTAGAATCGAAGAGATGATGAGAGTTCTGACCGAAGTGAGTAACTTGATGGCTAGGCAAGCTGCTGAGAGAGCTGCCACTGTTGCCCAAGCAGCTGAGGCCGCCTTGGCCGCTGCGAATGGAGCCAATGGAGGCAATGGGCATGGAAATGGGGGACATCAGACTCATCACATTGTGGAGCAGTTTCTGAAGTTGCAGCCGTCGAAGTTTGATGGTAGTGGTGGTCCAGAAGTAGCTGCCTTATGGATCGAACAACTTGAGAAGGCCTTTACCGTTTTGGGTTACGCGGACGAAGAGAAGGTTTCGTTGGCAACTTATCAGCTCCAGGGTACTGCAGATGACTAGTAGAAGGCCACTAGAGGACGAGTCTTTCCTGATGGCATGAGGCCAAACTGGGCTGCTTTCTGTGCAGCATTTAATGGAAATTATTTCTCTGAGGCAGCCCAAGAGAGGAAAATGGAAGAGTTCATCAGGCTTCGCCAAGGATCTATGACGGTGGACCAGTATGAAGGTGAATTCGCTAGGTTGTCCAAGTTTGCCCGAAGACTGATTGAGGATCCGTGGGACAAGGCCAGGAGGTTCAGGGAAGGCTTGAGGCCTGAACTGAAGAGTATGATAATCGCCACAGGACTGAGGGACTATAATGAGATTTATGAGCGAGCCCTGGCGATAGAGCGAGATCTGTAGGAGAAGGCCGCCGCATTTGGATCGCGGTTTGTGCCAAGAGGGAACTTCAGGGACTTTGGCAAGAGGTCAATGAAGGATACTCGCAGGTTCGTTCCACCTGCGAGGAGGACTTTGGGAAAACCGTCATTCCCCGGGAATCAGAACTGCCGTGACTGTGGCAGGAGGCATGGGAACAGCCCTTGCCCAAGGAAGACCAGAGGCTGCTTTGGATGTGGGCAGACGAGGCATATTCTGAGGAACTGCCCGAGAAGAGGTCCGAGACCCCCGTTCCAGCCGCAGCCGCAGCCGCCGCTAGAGAATGCTCCTCAGGGGAATCAGAACCGTCCACCTGCTCAAGGACGAGTTTATGCAGTGGCCCGGAAGGACGCTAAAAACGCGCCAGGGGTGATCACAGGTACCGTCTCTCTCTGTGGTCATACCGCTTATGATTTGTTTGATCCGGGAGCGTCACATTCCTTCGTATCTGCACGTTTTGCTGAGTTATCTGGGATGAACGTTAAGCCGTAGAATGTGACCTTGCATGTAACCACCCCGTTAAAGGATAGAGTGATTGTTGCGCTAGGATGTAAGGGGTGGAAGTTAGTTCTGGGCGATAGGGAGGAAGAAATCGATTTAGCTGTTTTGCCTATGTATGATTTCGACGTGATTGTTGTCATGGATTGGTTGGTTAGACATGGGGCAGTGATAGACTATGGTAGGAGTATGGTACAGCTAAACCCAGTAGGTCACCCTGGGTATGAATTTAGAGGAAATCGTGGAGGAACGTCGATTCCTTGGATCTCGTCGTTGGAAGCGACCAAACTGATGGACGAAGGTTGTTTAGGATTTTTGGCATCAGTGTAAGATTCGACTGCTCAAGAAATGAAGTTGGAAGAGGTGCCTGTAGTGAGAAAGTACCCGGACGTGTTTCCTCAAGAATTGCCTGGCTTGCCACCAGGGCGTGACGTAGAGTTTGTGATTAAGTTGGCACCTGGAACAGAGCCGATCTCGAAAGCACCGTATAGAATGTCGTTGTCTGAGTTAAAAGAGTTGAAGGTACAAATGCAAGAGCTATTGGATAAAGGATTTATCCGCCCCAGTGCTTCGCCACGGGGAGCTCCGGTGCTGTTTGTTAAGAAAAAAGATGGATCGCTAAGACTGTGCATCTACTACAGACAGCTGAACCAAGTGACGATCAAGAATAAGTATCCTCTGCCAAGGATTGATGATCTGTTTGACCAACTTCAAGGCGCATGTGTGTTCTCCAAGATAGACCTAAGGACAGGCTATCACCAATTGAGGATTAAGAAGGAGGACGTGCCTAAGACTGCCTTTAGGACGAGGTATGGGCACTACGAGTTCACAGTTATGCCGTTTGGATTGACGAACGCCCCAGCAGCATTTATGGATATGATGAATCGAGTGTTCAAGGAGTTTCTGGATCAGTTCGTGATAGTCTTCATTGATGACATATTGGTGTATTCGAAGAGTTCTAAGGACCACGAGGAACACTTAAGGATTGTCCTGCAGACGTTAAGGGAACACTCGCTGTATGCGAAGTTCAGCAAGTGCGAGTTCTGGTTAAGCAGAGTGGCGTTTCTTGGACACATAGTATCTGGAGAAGGAATATCAGTGGATCCAGCAAAGATCGAGGCAGTAGAGAAGTGGCCGAGGCCAACAACTGTGACTGAAGTACGAAGTTTTCTTGGTTTGGCTGGCTACTACAGACGCTTTGTGGAAAGGTTCTCGGTGATAGCGTCTCCTCTGACCCATCTGTTGAAGAAGGAAACGAGGTTTGAATGGACCGAGAAGTGCGAGGAGAGTTTTTCAGGAATTGAAGGATCGATTAACTTCCGTACCAGTGTTAACCATCCCGTCTGGACCTGGAGGGTTTGAAATATACAGCGATGCGTCATTAAGAGGATTGGGATGTGTCTTGATACAGCATGGACGAGTAGTGGCTTATGCATCTCGACAGTTAAGGCCGCATGAGATGAACTACCCGATGCACGACTTGGAATTAGCTGCAATTGTGTTTGCACTAAAAATTTGGAGGCATTATTTGGTGGGAGAGAAGTTCCAGATTTACACCGATCATCAGAGTTTGAAGTATTTGTTTTCGCAGAAAGAACTGAATATGAGGCAGCGTCGTTGGATGGAGCTGTTGAAGGACTACGACTGCGATATTTTGTACCATCTAGGAAAGGCGAATAAAGTGGTGGATGCTCTGAGTAGGAAGTCGAGCATTGCGCATATGATGGTCAAGGAATGGACATTACTGGAGGAAATCAGAGATTCTGAGTTCAAGGTTGAGGTAGGAAACCTCTCAAGTCTGATGGCCACCTTGCAGATTGAACCAGAGATTCAGCTAAGGATCAAGGAGTTGCAGTCTACGGATCCAGATATTCAGAAGATTATGTCGATGAATGCAGATGAGAGGAAGGCTGAGTTCCAAGTAACTGCTGATGGAATATTGAAGTTCAGAGGACGTTTGTACGTGCCAAACGATGAAGAGCTGAAGGAGAAGATTTTGTCTGAGGTGCACAGAAGTAACTACATTATTCATCCAGGGAGTACGAAGATGTATCAGAATTTGCGTTAGCATTATTGGTGGAATGGAATGAAGGTGGATGTGACTAAGCATGTAGCTAAGTGTCTGACGTGCCAACAGGTAAAGGCACAGCATTGCAGGCCTGGAGGATTATTGCAACCATTGGAAATCCCAGAGTGGAAATGGGAGCATGTCACTATGGATTTTGTGACAGGATTGCCAAGAAGTCAGAGAGGCAATGATTCGATATGGGTAATAGTGGACAGACTGACGAAATCAGCTCATTTCATTGCAGTACGAAAGGACTCGACCTTAGAGAAGTTGGCTGAGTTGTACGTGAGGCAGATCGTGAGATTGCATGGGGTACCAGTAAGCATTGTATCAGACAGAGATCCTCGTTTCACAGCTACGTTTTGGAAGAGTTTGCAGGGTGCTTTAGGGACAGAATTGAGATTCAGTACAGCCTACCATCCTCAGACAGACGGTCAGTCGGAAAGCTTGTGTAATTGATTTCAAAGGAGGCTGGGAAGAGCAGTTACACTTGGTGGAGTTTGCCTACAACAACAGTTATCAGCAGAGTATCAGAATGGCACCATTTGAGGCATTGTATGGGAGAGCTTGCAGAACTTCGATTTGCTGGGACGAGGTTGGTGAGAAAAGTATAACAGGCCCGGAGCTAGTTTAGCAATCAGTTGAGGCAGTTAAAGTGATCAGGGACAGACTGAGAACCGCTCAGAGCAGGCAGAAAAGTTATGCAGACAGGAGACGTAAACCGTTGGAGTTTCAAGGTGGAGACCATGTATTCCTAAAGGTGTCGCCGATGCGAGGACTATCTCGATTTGGCAAGAAAGGAAAGCTGAGTCCTAGGTTTGTTGGGCCATTCAAGATTTCGGAAAAGATCGGGACACTAGCTTATCGTCTAGCACTACCGCCGAACTTGTCGCAGATTCACAACGTGTTTCATGTATCGATGCTTCGGAAGTACGAGCCGGACCCTGGCCATATACTCGATTATGAAGTCATTGAAATGGATGACCGCGTCTCTTACGTGGAAAGGCCAGTAAGGATTGAAGATCGTAAGGAGCAGGTCCTGAGGAATAAAACAATATCGCTGGTCATGGTTATCTAGGAACATCATGGGACTGAAGGAGCCACTTGGGAAAGCGAGAACGAAATGAAGAAGAAGTATCCGTATTTGTTTGGGTAGCTCAGTGTAATTTCTGTTTTGTGTAAGGATTGATGGATGTAAATTTCGAGGACAAAATTTTTATAAGAAGGGAAGAATTGTGACAGTCTGAAAATTCGACCCGATTATCGGAAATTCTAAATGAATGGAAATACTTCGTTAATACACTCTGATCGACGCTCACTCAGGATTAGCTACCCTGAGTTGACCAACCGAAGGGGAAAGGCTATCTGGGAAGAATTTTCCAAACAGCCGCCCGTTGGTCTGAGACAGAGACAGAGTCGTTATTTAATGAAATTGACCACAAAATGAAGTCCGACTTCGGACAATCGAATTGTTAAGACGAACACAATTATGAAATGAAGTCAGTTTCAGAAATGTCGCCAGAAGGGCAGACCGCCGGTGTACGTCGTGAAGCAAGACGTGATTGGAAAATTACCGAAATGCCTTCGGTAAATGCTCAGTCCTTAGAATTAGTTGAATTAGGATTTTTGGGAGTAGATTCGGTAAATCGAAACCAAATCTTGTCTGAAATTCGTTCGCGCTCGGGACCCGATCGGTGCTTTTGGCACGCAAATCGAGGCAAGTCAAATCAGTTGTCAAATCAATCGATGTCTTGTCAATCAATCAATCACATCTTCGCACAATTTCCAAGGCATGACAACCCATCAAATCCATCTATCAACTTGTCAAGTACATGTCTCATCTATGTCACTATTCTAACACTATTACACCAATACCTAACCCACTATCTCATTTTCAAATTTGGATTAAACCCTCATACACTCTCTCTCTCCTCCCTCATTCCCCATTTTCGGCCGAAATCTCTCTCTCCCTCTCCTTCATTTCTTCTTCGTTTTCTTCTTCTCCGCCGGTGCTCCCCCGTCGTCCGCCCGTCCGCCGCCCAAACTCCTTCCGTCGTCGCCGCCGTTTGGCTTCCGCCGGCACCACCAACCCTCCCCTCATCGTGGTAAGTCTTCCAAGCATCTTCTTCCCCGTTTTTGTGGCATGTCGATGTCCCAAGGAACCCCGATCAGCCCCCTACTTCTTCATGCCCTTCCGTCGTCGTCGTTTGCCCCGTGAGAGCAAGAGCTACACAAGCTTGTTCCACGCCCTCCTTCAGCCATTTTAACATCCTTAGGCTTGCCTTTAGGACCATTGAAGGCCGTGGAACCCCGGGACCAGCAGTGAGCCGCCGTTTCCTTCCCGTCGGCCGTGAGCTCCGTTTGGCCGTCCGTTGCCCTTGCCGTCGTCGTCGTCGTCCCAAGCCGAAATAGGTAAGTTCTACTACTAATTCTAGCCTAGGTTAGTAGTATATGCATGTAGGATGATGTGTGAGAGGTTGGTCAGGTTTGATGTGGGTTTGAAATGAGATTAAGGTTAAGTTTACCTTAGGCTAACATGTTGAAATCTTGATTGGGATGAATGTGGGGGCTGTTAGCTTGTGAAATAGGCTTGAAAATGTAACGTATGGGCTGCAAGGGACGACTTAGGCGTGTGGATTAGTGGGACGAATCAACTAATGGGCCTAAGGGACTTAATTTGGACTAATTGAACCTAAGATAAGCTAACGGGCCTAATTTATGCTAATGGGCTTGTATATGCACGAATTTATAAATTAATTGGGCCTTAAAATGTGCCAAATGTGTGGGCTGCAAATTTCGGTGTAGGCGCGAGTTGTTGGACCGAATCATGAAGATGAGCTTAGGGGTCCAATCTTAAGCTATTTGGGCCATAATGCATCAAATTGGGCCTAATTGAAGTAGTGGGCCATTAATGGACGAAAATGGTGAATTAATTGGACCTAAGTTATGTTCTAAATGTTAAAATATAAGACTTAATAATGTATATGGACTTGGAATATCAAATTGGGCCTAAAATGACCATATTGGGCTTAATAGGTTAATACTCATAAATGGGCTTGAGTCCTACACGAATTTAATAATAATAATGGGCCCAAATCATATATTTAATTTAAGAAATAAATCATGGGCCTAAAGACTTGAAGTGGGCCTTAGGCCCAGTTGAACTTAACTTAATTATTTAGACCCTTACTTAGGTAAAACCTTGGTTCATATGGGTTCAATCAGGGGATCGCCTAAGGTAAGCAATATTATGGCAGAATCGCGAGTAAGACGTTAAGGCGAGCCTAGATGATCGAGAATCTGAGTGTATAGTACTAGTCCTATGATCGTATGGTATGATTAACATGAGATTTATTAGGCGATCAATTGATGTGCTCTGTGCTAGTACCCGTATACGTTGGCATGCATGCTCTGTGTTTGAACTACTGATGCAATCATTTGGGCCCCGCATACATTCAGAGCATTGCATGAGAATGTGTGGTATTTGCCGTGTGGCACCGAGATTGAGCCCTGATGGGAATTGGAGTGATAGGCGGGCTGATCCGTGGGATCCGTGATGGCCGCTTGAGGCCTACAGCATTGCATGACATGATTGCTGATTGTTTGATATTGCCAGTCTGTATTGTATAACTTGTATTATTATATGGTTCATGTTGTTTACGATGGGTCATAGTATCTTGGGAGATCGAGAGTGATTGGACTCTGAACCCTGAACCCTAGATACTGGTTAGGACCGACCCCTCTTATATACCCTACCCTACGCTAGGATTAGTGGTGAGCTTGCTGAGTCCTCGACTCACTGCCAGGAACTCAATCCTCCTCAGGCTCCTCTTCGGAATCCTCCACGGGGTCCTCTTCAGGGTCCTCCTCATCGGTATCCATGGCATCGCCCTCCTCGTGGCCATCAATCTCAGATCGTCCAGGGGACGGCAACTCCTGCAGTGGGTCGGGGTCGATCACCTAGCCTGCATACTCGGCAGGCTGCAGCCAGAATGGGTCCTCCTCTATGGGTATCGGGGAGTCACGCTGCGGTCCCTCAAAGCCATGAAGGCCCTCTCTAAACCAAGCTTCGAACCTATGGGGCACTAGGTAGGGTCCACCATGATCTACGAGTACAGTCGTCACATGCCTATGCCATAGAGTAGCGTGCATATCAAAATGGAGGGTGATCTGAGTATCCATCTGAATCGGCAGTCCAAAAAGCATAGGGGGTGCAGCCATCACTGGCGTCCGGGATCTGAAAAAGGAAGGTAACCACCACCAGTGAGTCGAGGACTCAGTAAGCTCACCACTAATCCTAGCGTAGGGTAGGGTATACAAGTGAGGTCGGTCCTAACCAGTATCTAGGGTTCAGGGTTCAGAGTCCAACCACTCTCGATCTCCCAAGATACTATAACCCATCGTAACCAACACGAGCCACATAATAATACAAGTCATACAATACATACGGGCAATATCAAGCAATCAGCAATCATGTCATGCAATGCTGCAGGCCTCAAGCGGCCATCACGGATCCCACGGATCAGCCCGCCTATCACTCCAATTCCCATCAGGGCTCAATCTCAGTGCCTCACGGCAAATACCACACTGCGTTTCTGACGCCTTACGTTGGTCTCCCTTTTCTCTCCATTTCCCCATCTTGGGCACATTCTCATGTCACATCATCGGTGACTCATGCAATGCTCTGAATGTATGCGGGGCCCAAATGATTGCATCAGTAATTCAACACAGAGCATGCATGCCAAAGTACACAAGTACAAGAACAGAGTACCTCAATTGATCGTCTAATAAATCTCATGTTCATCATGCCGTACGATCATAGGACTAGTGCTATGTACCCAGATTCTCGATCCTCTAGGCTCGCCTTAACATCTTACTCGCGATCCTGTCATAATATTGCTCACCATAGGCGATCCCCCAATTGAACCCATACGAACCAAGGTTTAACCTAAGTAATGGTCCAATTAATTAAGTTAAGTTCGACCGGGCCTAAGGCCCACTTCAAGGTTTGAGGCCCATGATTTATTCCTTAAATTAAATATATGGTTTGGGCCCGTTATTATTATTAAATTCGTGCATGGCCCAAGCCCATTGTTAAAGACTATCCATTTAAGCCCATTTCAACTATTTCAGGCCCAATTTAAAACCCAAGCCCATGCACATCGTTAGGCTTCATATTTTAATATTCAAGACTAGAAATTAGGCCCAATTTAAGTGAATTTTCGTCCATTGAGGCCCACCATTACAAATTAAGCCCGGTTTGCATCATTTTGGCCCAACTAGCTTAGAATTAAGCCCCTAAGCCCATTGGCACCCTTTGGCCCATCATCCCACGCCTAAATCAGCCCATTTGCAGCCCACACAACCCATCTCCACGCCCAAATTGTGCACTCACAGCCCACTCATACGGCCCAAGCAACCTTCCATCACATGAGTTTAGTGAACATTATACCTAACCACTTGTATTAGCCTCTAATCATCACAACTAACCATCTTTGCGCTACACCACACACACATACAACTAACCTAAGCCAAGGTTAGAGGTGGAGCTTACCTTAGAGGGCTGTTGGTGGTGGCCGAACGGAAGAGGAGGGGCAGACGGCCGGCGGTGCAACGGCGGCTAAGGAAACCGAGAGAGAGAGAGAGAGATGAGACCGGGGCTGGTTTGGGCTAAGGGCGACTCACCAAGGTCACGAAACAACAAGGAGGGAGAGAGGAGAAGCTTACCGTGGCGGGGCAAGACGACGACGACGACGACGACGTGGAACGGTGACGGAACGGGCGGCGGTCCACGGCGGCTTGAGGAGAAACCGAGAGAGAGAATGAGATGGGGTCTGGTCGGTGGCCTTGGGGGACTCCTCAAGGCACGAAAAGGGAAGGAACAAAGGTTAAGGGACTCATCGGAGGAAGATGAAGTGACGACGGTGGCCGGACGGTGGCGGCAAGGCGACGGCAACGGGCGACACGGGCGGAGGAAGAGGAACCGAAGAAGAAGAAGATGGGGCGTGAGGGAGAGGAGATGAGGGGCGGCCGAAAATGGGAGGGAGAGTGAGGAGAGAGAGAGTGAGCAAGGTTAAATCAAATGGTGAGTGGATTAGGTGAGTGAATAGTATAGAATAGTGACCTTGATTTGTACTTGATGTGAACTTGAATGACACTTGATTAATGGATTGATTTGCTTTGGAAATTGTGCCATGATGTGATTGATTGATTGACAAGACATTTGATTGATTGGACCACTGATTTGACTTGTCTCGATTTGCGTGCTAAATGCACCGATCGGGCCCCGAGCGCGAACGAAATAACGACTCTGTCTCTGTCTCAGACCAACGGGCGGCTGTTTGGGGAAATTCTTCCCATATAGCCTTTTCCCTTCGGTTAGTCATCTCAGGGTAGCTAATCCTGAGTGAGCGTCGATCAGAGTGTATTAACGAAGTATTTCCATTCATTTAGAAATTCCAATAATTGGGTCGAATTTTCAGACAGTCACAATTCTTCCATTCTTATAAAAATTTCGTCCTCGAAATTTACAATCCACCAATCCTCACAACGAAACAGAAATTACACTAGGCTACTCAAACAAATACGGATACTTCTTCTTCATCTCGTTCTCACTTTCCCAAGTCGCTCCTTCAGTCCCATGATGCTCCCAGATAACTTTGACCAGCGGTATTATCTTGTTCCTCAAGACCTGCTCCTTACGATCTTCAATTCTCACTGGACTTTCCACGTACGAGACGCGGTCATCCATTTCAATGACTTCATGATCGAGTATATGGCCAGGGTCCGGCTCGTACTTCCGAAGCATCGATACATGAAACACGTTGTGAATTTGTGATAAGTTCGGCGGTAGTGCTAGACGATAAGCCAGTGTCCCGATCTTTTCCAAAATCTTAAATGGCCCAACAAACCTAGAACTCAGCTTTCCTTTCTTGCCAAACCGAGATAGTCCTCGCACCGGCGACACCTTTAGGAATACATGGTCTCCAACTTGAAACTCCAACGGCTTACGTCTCCTGTCTGCATAACTTTTGCTGCTTGCTCTGAGCTGTCCTCAATCTCATGATCGTCTGTCTGAGGATGGTAGGCCGTACTGAATCTCAACTCTGTTCCCAAAGCACCTTGCAAACTCTTCCAAAACGTAGCTGTGAAACGTGGATCTCTATCCGACACAATGCTTACTGGTATCCCATGCAATCTCATGATCTGCCTCACGTACAATTCAGCCAACTTCTCCAAGGTCGAGTCCTTTCGTACTGCAATGAAATGAGCTGATTTCGTCAGTCTGTCCACTATTACCCAAATCGAATCATTGCCTCTCTGACTTCTTGGCAAACCTGTCACGAAATCCATAGTGACATGCTCCCATTTCCATTCTGGAATTTCCAATGGTTGTAATAATCCTCCAGGCTTACAATGCTGTGCCTTTACCTGTTGGCACGTCAGACACTTAGCTACATGCTTAGCCACATCCACCTTCATTCCATTCCACCAATAGTGCTGACGCAAATTCTGATACATCTTTGTACTTCCTGGGTGAATACTGTAGTTACTTCTGTGTGCCTCGGACAAAATCCTTTCCTTCAGCTCTTCATCGCTTGGCACGCACAAACGTCCTCTAAACTTCAATACTCCGTCAGTAGTTACTTGGAACTCAGCCTTCCTCTCATCTGCATTCATCGACATAATCTTCTGGATATCCGGGTCTGTAGACTGCAACTCCTTGATTCTTAGCTGAATCTCTGGTTCAATCTGCAAGGTAGCCATCAAACTGGAGAGGGTTCCTACCTCGACCTTGAACTCAGAATCTCTGATTTCTTCCAGCAATGTCCATTCCTTGACCATCATATGCGCAATGCTCGACTTTCTGCTCAGAGCATCCGCTACCTTATTCGCCTTTCCTGGATGGTATAAGATATCGCAATCGTAGTCCTTCAGTAGCTCCATCCAACGACGTTGCCTCATGTTCAGTTCCTTCTGCGAAAACAAGTACTTCAAACTCTGATGGTCCGTAAAAATCTGAAAATTCTCTCCCACCAGGTAATGCCTCCAAATCTTCAATGCAAAGACAATCGCAGCTAACTCCAAGTCGTGCGTCGGATAATTCGTCTCATGTGGCCTCAACTGTCGAGATGCATAAGCTACCACTCGTCCATGCTGCATCAAGACACATCCCAATCCTCTTAATGACGCATCGCTATATATCTCAAATCCTCCAGGTCCAGACGGGATGGTTAACACTGGTGCAGAAGTTAATCGGTCCTTCAACTCCTGAAAACTTTCCTCGCACTTCTCGGTCCATTCAAACCTCGTTTCCTTCTTCAACAAATGAGTCAGAGGAGACGTTATCACCGAGAACCTTTCCACAAAGCGTCTGTAGTAGCCCGCCAAACTAAGAAAACTTCGTACTTCAGTCACGGTTATTGGCCTTAGCCACTTCTCCACAGCCCCTATCTTTGCTGGATCCATTGATATTCCTTCTCCAGATACTATGTGTCCAAGGAACACCACTCTGCTTAGCCAGAACTCATACTTGCTAAACTTCGCATACAGCGAGTGTTCCCTTAACGTCTACATGACAATCCTCAAGTGTTCCTCGTGGTCCTCAGAACTCTTCGAATACACCAGTATGTCGTCAATGAAGACTATCACGAACTGATCCAGAAACTCCTTGAACACTCGATTCATCATATCCATAAATGCTGCTGGGGCGTTCGTCAACCCAAATGGCATAACTGTGAATTCGTAGTGCCCATACCTCGTCCTAAAGGCAGTCTTAGGCACGTCTTCCTTCTTAATCCTCAATTGGTGATAGCCTGTCCTTAGGTCTATCTTGGAGAACACACATGCTCCTTGAAGCTGATCAAACAGGTCATCAATCCTTGGCAGAGGATACTTGTTCTTGATCGTCACTTGGTTCAGCTGTCTGTAGTCGATGCACAGTCTTAGCGATCCATCCTTCTTCTTAACAAACAGCACCGGAGCTCCCCATGGCGAAGCACTGGGGCGGATAAATCCTTTATCCAGCAGTTCCTGCATCTGCACCTTCAATTCCTTCAACTCAGACAACGACATCCTATACGGTGCCTTGGAGATCGGCTCGGTTCCAGGTGCCAACTCGATCACAAACTCTACGTCTCGTTCTGGGGGCAAACCAGGTAATTCTTGAGGAAATACATCCGGGTACTCTCTCACTACAAGCACTTCCTCCAACTTCATTTCTTGAGCAGTCGAATCAGATACTGATGCCAAAAATCCCAGACAACCCTCGTCCATCAATTTGGTCGCTTCTAACGACGAAATCCAAGGAATCGACGTTCCTCCTCGATTCCCTCTAAAGTCATACCCAGGGTGGCCAACTGGGTTTAGCTGTATCATACTCCTACCACAATCTATTACTGCCCCATGTCTAACCAACCAATCCATGCCAACAATCACGTCGAAATCAAACATAGGCAAAACAGCTAAATCGATCTCTTCCTCTCTATCGCCCAGAACTAACTTACACCCCTTACATCCTAACGCAACAATGACTCTATCCTTTAACGGGGTGGTTACATGCAAGGTCACATCCAACGGCTTCACATTCATCCCAGATAACTCAGCAAAACGTGCAGATACGAAGGAGTGCGATGCTCCCGGATCAAACAAAGCATAAGCAGCATGACTACAGAGAGAGACGGTACATATGATCACCCCCGGCGCGTTCTCAGCGTCCTTTCGCGCCACTGCGTAGACTCGTCCCTAAACAGGTGGACGGTTCTGATTTCCCTGAGGAGCATTCGTCATCAGCGGCTGCTGCTGCGGCTAGAACGGGGGTCTTGGACCTCTTTTCGGGCAGTTCCTCAGAATATGCCCCATCTGTCCACATCCAAAGCAGCCTCCAGTCTTCCTTGGGCAAGGGCTGTTCCCATGCCTCCTGCCACAGTCACGGCAGTTCTGATTCCCAAAATGTGACGGTTTTCCCAGAGTCCTTCTCGCAGGTGGAACGAACCTGCGGTTGCCCTTCATCGGCCTCTTGCCAAAGTCTCTGAAGTTCCCTCTTGGCAGACACCGCGATCCAGATGCGGCAGCCTTCTCTTGTAGGTCTCGGTCTATCGCCAGTGCTCTCTCATAAATCTCATTATAGTCCCTCAGCCCTGTGGCGATTATCATACTCTTCAGTTCAGGTCTCAAACCCTCTCGGAACCTTCTAGCTTTATCCCACGGATCCTCAATCAACCTTCGAGCAAACTTGGATAATCTGGAAAATTCACCCTCATACTGATCCACAGTCATAGATCCTTGGCGAAGCCTGATGAACTCTTCCATTTTCCTTTCTTGGGCTGCCTCAGAAAAATACTTTCCATTAAATGCTGCACAAAAAGCAGCCCAGTTTGGCCTCATGCCATCCGGAAAGACTCGCCCTCTGGTGGCCTTCCACTAGTCATCTGCAGTCCCTTGAAGCTGATAAGTTGCCAACGAAACCTTTTCCTCATCTGCGCAACCCAAAACGGTGAAAGCCTTCTCAAGTTGTTCGATCCACAAGGCAGCCACTTCGGGACCACCACTGCCATCAAACTTCGATGGCTGCAACTTCAGAAACTGTTCCACTATGTGATGAGTCTGACGTCCTCCATTTCCATGCCCATTGCCCCCATTGGCTCCATTCGCAGCAGCCAAGGCGGCCTCAGCTGCTTGGGCAACAGTGGCAGCTCTCTCGGCAGCTTGCCTAGCCATCAGGTTACTCACTTCTGTCAGAACTCTCATCATTTCTTCGATCCTAGGGTCTCCTTCAGACTCAGGACCCCTCGAGCTCGATGCACCAGCAGTCGGTCTTCTGCCCCTATTGCTCATCCTTGCTAAAACTCACACCTAGAACAAACAAAATTCCCATTCAGGAATTCGGAATTCTAAATCTAGCAACCCAGCTTTCGTCTACTGTCGCGTCCACTGACATGTATATGCATGTAAATAGTCGCTGCAGCTTAAATGCAGTTGAACCCGGTTGACATCTAGACTCAACCCTGTCAATGCACAACCTAGGCCACTTTGTTCGCCACCTCAACTAGAAGCCTGTCGGGAGCCGCTTCCTTGATCGGGTCTCTGCCCCGGCGACCACTCCCCGCCCTCATCGTTTCTTGGTGCGAACAGTTGTCCCAAGTTACCCACAGACAGAGTGAATCCTATTCCACGTGTCCCATACCACGCTTCATTACAGTTTTTAGATGTCCCGTCAATCCCGTCCTATACCAGGCTGACAGTTACCAAATCCAACAACATGAGATGCATGTATTTACCAAACCCAAATCTCATTTTTCAAACAATGTCGGTTTCTGAATCGTTTCGTTTTCGATGCAGAAATCATGCAATGCATGATGGTCAAGTAGTGTGCGACAGCCGACTAGGCATACAAACACAAGCAACACCTAACAAGTTAACCACTCAGCAATCAGCAATTAAGCGCCCTACTCATGGGGCTCTGCCTTGGAACCTTACCTCAGGTCCTGACGCACCTGCAACTTAGTTCAGAATGCCACAGCCTCAGTCTACTCTAGGCAACCAACCGAACTAAGCATTCACATGCACCATTCAACTCATGCATTGTACCCTTTTCTATTCTTAGGCCTAGGGTCGGTCTATCTAACTACCCCAAAATCAACATCCTTATCACTCCAAAACCTTGAACGGTCTCATATCGAGCTGACCTTGCTCTGATACCACTCGAACGGGGATGTCACGCCCCGAACCCCAATCGGGCACACGGCATCCCGTTCCACGTAACAAAACTCATCTCGCTCGCCTGGTTAACAATATGCGACGGCCCAGGATAACCTATCGTCGCGACCAGACGACGAGTCCTTCGTTTCACTTTCGAACCTGCGGAAACGTGCCTCCTATCCATACATACATGCATACGGAACAGAGGGGTAGAACGAACAATATAAACACAAATAACAATATATACATATCAACATCAGCGTTAGGTACAGACCCCCAAAAAGAAACCACAACCTACAGCCAAACCTACGCCCAAACAACCCTAAAAGACTAGACCAGCATCAGGGACTCAATCCTCCTCAGGCTCCTCTTCGGAATCCTCCACGGGGTCCTCTTCTGGGTCCTCCTCATCGGTATCCATGGCATCGCCCTCCTCGTGGCCATCAATCTCAGATCGTCCAGGGGACGGCAACTCCTGCAGTGGGTCAGGGTCGATCACCTGGCCTCCATACTCGGCAGGCTGCAGCTAGAACGGGTCCTCTTCCATGGGTATCGGGGAGTCACGCTGCGGTCCCTCAAAGCCATGAAGGCCCTCTCTAAACCAAGCTTCGAACCTATGCAGCACTAGGTAGGGTCCACCATGATCTACGAGTACAGTCGTCACATGCCTATGCCATAGAGTAGCGTGCATATCAAAATGGAGGGTGATCTGAGTATCCATCTGAATCGGCAGTCCAAAAAGCATAGGGGGTGCAGCCATCACTGGCGTCCGGGATCTGAAAAAGGAAGGTAACCACCACCAGTGAGTCGAGGACTCAGCAAGCTCACCACTAATACTAGCGTAGGGTAGGGTATACAAGTGAGGTCGGTCCTAACTAGTATCTAGGGTTCAGGGTTCAGAGTCCAACCACTCTCGATCTCCCAAGATACTATAACCCATCGTAACCAACACGAGCCACATAATAATACAAGTCATACAATACATACGGGCAATATCAAGCAATCAGCAATCATGTCATGCAACGCTACAGGCCTCAAGCGGCCATCACGGATCCCACGGATCAGCCCGCTTATCACTCCAATTCCCATCAGGGCTCAATCTCAGTGCCTCACGGCAAATACCACACTGCGTTTCTGACGCCTTACGTTGTTCTCCCTTTTCTCTCCATTTCCCCATCTTGGGCACATTCTCATGTCACATCATCGGTGACTCATGCAATGCTCTGAATGTATGCGGGGCCCAAATGATTGCATCAGTAATTCAACACAGAGCATGCATGCCAAAGTACACAAGTACAAGAACAGAGTACCTCAATTGATCGTCTAATAAATCTCATGTTCATCATGCCGTACGATCATAGGACTAAATGCTATGTACCTAGATTCTCGATCCTCTAGGCTCGCCTTAACATCTTACTCGCGATCCTGTCATAATATTGCTCACCATAGGCGATCCCCCAATTGAACCCATACGAACCAAGGTTTAACCTAAGTAATGGTCCAATTAATTAAGTTAAGTTCGACCGGGCCTAAGGCCCACTTCAAGGTTTGAGGCCCATGATTTATTCCTTAAATTAAATATATGGTTTGGGCCCGTTATTATTATTAAATTCGTGCAGGTCCCAAGCCCATTGTTAAAGACTATCCATTTAAGCCCATTTCAACTATTTCAGGCCCAATTTAATACCCAAGCCCATGCACATCGTTAGGCTTCATATTTTAATATTCAAGACTAGAAATTAGGCCCAATTTAAGTGAATTTTCGTCCATTGAGGCCCACCATTACAAATTAAGCCCGGTTTGCATCATTTTGGCCCAACTAGCTTAGAATTAAGCCCCTAAGCCCATTGGCACCCTTTGGCCCATCATCCCACGCCTAAATCAGCCCATTTGCAGCCCACACAACCCATCTCCACGCCCAAATTGTGCACTCACAGCCCACTCATACGGCCCAAGCAACCTTCCATCACATGAGTTTAGTGAACATTATGCCTAACCACTTGTATTAGCCTCTAATCATCACAACTAACCATCTTTGCGCTACACCACACACACATACAACTAACCTAAGCCAAGGTTAGAGGTGGAGCTTACCTTAGAGGGCTGTTGGTGGTGGCCGAACGGAAGAGGAGGGGCAGACGGCCGGCGGTGCAACGGCGGCTAAGGAAACCGAGAGAGAGAGAGAGAGAGAGAGAGATGAGACCGGGGCTGGTTTGGGCTAAGGGCGACTCACCAAGGTCACGAAACAACAAGAAGGGAGAGAGGAGAAGCTTACCGTGGCGGGGCAAGACGACGACGACGACGACGACTTGGAACAGTGACGGAACGGGCGGCGGTCCACGGCAGCTTGAGGAGAAACCGAGAGAGAGAATGAGATGGGGTCAGGTCGGTGGCCTTGGGGGACTCCTCAAGGCACGAAAAGGGAAGGAACAAAGGTTAAGGGACTCATCGGAGGAAGATGAAGTGAGGACGGTGGCCGGACGGTGGCGGCAAGGCGACGGCAACGGGCGACACGGGCGGAGGAAGAGGAACCGAAGAAGAAGAAGATGGGGGCGTGACTGAGAGGAGATGAGGGGCGGCCAAAAATGGGAGGGAGAGTGAGGAGAGAGAGAGTGAGCAAGGTTAAATCAAATGGTGAGTGGATTAGGTGAGTGAATAGTATAGAATAGTGACCTTGATTTGTACTTGATGTGAGCTTGAATGACACTTGATTGATGGATTGATTTGCTTTGGAAATTGTGCCATGATGTGATTGATTGATTGACAAGACATTTGATTGATTTGACCACTGATTTGACTTGTCTCGATTTGCGTGCTAAATGCACCGATCGGGTCCCGAGCACGAACGAATTTCAGACAAGATTTGATTTCGATTGATCGGATCTACTCTCAAAAATCCTAATTCAACTAATCCTAAGGACTGAGCATTAACCGGGGGCATTTCGGTAATTTTCCAATCACGTCTTGCTTCTCGACGTACACCGGCTGTCTGCCCTTCTGGCGATATTTCTGAAACTGACTTCATTTCCTAATTGTGTCTATCTTACTAATTCGATTTTCCGAAGTCGGAGTTCATTTCGTGGTCAATTTCATTAAATAACGACTCTGTCTCTGTCTCAGACCAACGGGCGGCTGTTTGGGGAAATTCTTCCCATATAGCCTTTTCCCTTCGGTTAGTCATCTCAGGGTAGCTAATCCTGAGTGAGCGTCGATCAAAGTGTATTAACGAAGTATTTCCATTCATTTAGAAATTCCAATAATTGGGTCGAATTTTCAGACAGTCACAATTCTTCCCTTCTTATAAAAATTTCGTCCTCGAAATTTACAATCCACCAATCCTCACAACGAAACAGAAATTACACTGGGCTACTCAAACAAATGCGGATACTTCTTCTTCATCTCGTTCTCACTTTCCCAAGTCGCTCCTTCAGTCCCATGATGCTCCCAGATAACTTTGACCAGCGGTATTGTCTTGTTCCTCAAGACCTGCTCCTTACGATCTTCAATTCTCACTGGCCTTTCCACGTACGAGACGCGGTCATCCATTTCAATGACTTCATGATCGAGTATATGGCCAGGGTCCGGCTCGTACTTCCGAAGCATCGATACATGAAACACGTTGTGAATTTGTGATAAGTTCGGCGGTAGTGCTAGACGATAAGCCAGTGTCCCGATCTTTTCCAAAATCTCGAATGGCCCAACAAACCTAGGACTCAGCTTTCCTTTCTTGCCAAACCGAGATAGTCCTCGCACCGGCGACACCTTTAGGAATACATGGTCTCCAACTTGAAACTCCAACGGCTTACGTCTCCTGTCTGCATAACTTTTCTGCCTGCTCTGAGCTGTCCTCAATCTATCTCTGATCACCTTAACTGCCTCAACTGATTGCTGAACTAACTCTGGGCCTGTTATGCTCTTCTCACCAACCTCGTCCCAGCAAACCGGAGTTCTGCAGGCCCTTCCATACAGTGCTTCAAACGGTGCCATTCTGATGCTCTGCTGATAGCTGTTGTTGTAGGCAAATTCCACCAAGTATAACTGTTCTTCCCAGCTTCCTTTGAAGTCTATTACACACGCTCTCAGCATATCCTCCAGAGTCTGTATAGTTCTTTCTGACTGACCGTCTGTCTGAGGATGGTAGGCCGTACTGAATCTCAACTCTGTTCCCAAAGCACCTTGCAAACTCTTCCAAAACATAGCTGTGAAATGTGGATCTCTATCCGATACAATGCTTACTGGTATCCCATGCAATCTCACGATCTGCCTCACGTACAATTCAGCCAACTTCTCCAAGGTCGAGTCCTTTCGTACTGCAATGAAATGAGCTGATTTGGTCAGTCTGTCCACTATTACCCATATTGAATCATTGCCTCTCTGACTTCTTGGCAATCCTGTCACGAAATCCATAGTGACATGCTCCCATTTCCATTCTGGGATTTCCAATGGTTGCAATAATCCTCCATGCTTGCAATGTTATGCCTTTACCTGTTGGCACGTCAGACACTTAGCTACATGCTTAGCCACATCCACCTTCATTCCATTCCACCAATAGTGCTGACGCAAATTCTGATACATCTTCGTACTCCCTGGATGAATACTGTAGTTACTTCTGTGTGCCTCAGACAAAATCCTTTCCTTCAGCTCTTCATCGCTTGGCACGCACAAACGTCCTCTAAACTTCAATACTCCGTCAGTAGTTACTTGGAACTCAGCCTTCCTCTCATCTGCATTCATCGACATAATCTTCTGGATATCCGGGTCTGTAGACTGCAACTCCTTGATTCTTAGCTGAATCTCTGGTTCAATCTGCAAGGTAGCCATCAAACTGGAGAGGGTTCCTACCTCGACCTTGAACTCAGAATCTCTGATTTCTTCCAGCAATGTCCATTCCTTGACCATCATATGCGCAATGCTCGACTTTCTGCTCAGAGCATCCGCTACCTTATTCGCCTTTCCTAGATGGTATAGGATATCGCAATCGTAGTCCTTCAGTAGCTCCATCCAACGACGTTGCCTCATGTTCAGTTCCTTCTGCGAAAACAAGTACTTCAAACTCTGATGGTCCGTAAAAATCTGAAACTTCTCTCCCACCAGGTAATGCCTCCAAATCTTCAATGCAAAGACAATCGCAGCTAACTCCAAGTCGTGCGTCGGATAATTCGTCTCATGTGGCCTCAACTGTCGAGATGCATAAGCTACCACTCGTCCATGCTGCATCAAGACACATCCCAATCCTCTTAATGACGCATCGCTATATATCTCAAATCCTCCAGGTCCAGACGGGATGGTTAACACTGGTGCAGAAGTTAATCGGTCCTTCAACTCCTGAAAACTTTCCTCGCACTTCTCGGTCCATTCAAACCTCGTTTCCTTCTTCAACAAATGAGTCAGAGGAGACGTTATCACCGAGAACCTTTCCACAAAGCGTCTGTAGTAGCCCGCCAAACTAAGAAAACTTCGTACTTCAGTCACGGTTATTGGCCTTAGCCACTTCTCCACAGCCCCTATCTTTGCTGGATCCATTGATATTCCTTCTCCAGATACTATGTGTCCAAGGAACACCACTCTGCTTAGCCAGAACTCATACTTGCTAAACTTCGCATACAGCGAGTGTTCCCTTAACGTCTACATGACAATCCTCAAGTGTTCCTCGTGGTCCTCAGAACTCTTCGAATACACCAGTATGTCGTCAATGAAGACTATCACGAACTGATCCAGAAACTCCTTGAACACTCGATTCATCATATCCATAAATGCTGCTGGGGCGTTCGTCAACCCAAATGGCATAACTGTGAATTCGTAGTGCCCATACCTCGTCCTAAAGGCAGTCTTAGGCACGTCTTCCTTCTTAATCCTCAATTGGTGATAGCCTGTCCTTAGGTCTATCTTGGAGAACACACATGCTCCTTGAAGCTGATCAAACAGGTCATCAATCCTTGGCAGAGGATATTTGTTCTTGATCATCACTTGGTTCAGCTGTCTGTAGTCGATGCACAGTCTTAGCGATCCATCATTCTTCTTAACAAACAGCACCGGAGCTCCCCATGGCGAAGCACTGGGGCGGATAAATCCTTTATCCAGCAGTTCCTGCATCTGCACCTTCAATTCCTTCAACTCAGACAACGACATCCTATACGGTGCCTTCGAGATCGGCTCGGTTCCAGGTGCCAACTCGATCACAAACTCTACGTCTCGTTCTGGGGGCAAACCAGGTAATTCTTGAGGAAATACATCCGGGTACTCTCTCACTACAAGCACTTCCTCCAACTTCATTTCTTGAGCAGTCGAATCAGATACTGATGCCAAAAATCCCAGACAACCCTCGTCCATCAATTTGGTCGCTTCTAACGACGAAATCCAAGGAATCGACGTTCCTCCTCGTTTCCCTCTAAAGTCATACCCAGGGTGGCCAACTGGGTTTAGCTGTATCATACTCCTACCACAATCTATTACTGCCCCATGTCTAACCAACCAATCCATGCCAACAATCACGTCGAAATCAAACATAGGCAAAACAGCTAAATCGATCTCTTCCTCTCTATCGCCCAGAACTAACTTACACCCCTTACATCCTAACGCAACAATCACTCTATCCTTTAACGGGGTGGTTACATGCAAGGTCACATCCAACGGCTTCACATTCATCCCAGATAACTCAGCAAAACGTGCAGATAAGAAGGAGTGCGACGCTCCTGGATCAAACAAAGCATAAGCAGCATGACTATAGAGAGAGACGGTACCTGTGATCACCCCCGGCGCGTTCTCAGCGTCCTTTCGCGCCACTGCGTAGACTCGTCCCTGAACAGGTGGACGGTTCTGATTTCCCTGAGGAGCATTCGTCATCGGCGGCTGCTGCTGCGGCTGGAACGGGGGTCTTGTACCTCTTTTCGGGCAGTTCCTCAGAATATGCCCCATCTGTGCACATCCAAAGCAGCCTCCAGTCTTCCTTGGGCAAGGGCTGTTCCCATGCCTCCTGCCACAGTCACGGCAGTTCTGATTCCCAAAATGTGACGGTTTTCCCAGAGTCCTTCTCGCAGGTGGAACGAACCTGCAGTTGCCCTTCATCGGCCTCTTGCCAAAGTCTCTGAAGTTCCCTCTTGGCAGACACCGCGATCCAGATGCGGCAGCCTTCTCTTGTAGGTCTCGGTCTATCGCCAGTGCTCTCTCATAAATCTCATTATAGTCCCTCAGCCCTGTGGCGATTATCATACTCTTCAGTTCAGGTCTCAAACCCTCTCGGAACCTTCTAGCTTTATCCCACGGATCCTCAATCAACCTTCGAGCAAACTTGGACAATCTGAAAAATTCACCCTCATACTGATCCACAGTCATAGATCCTTGGCGAAGCCTGATGAACTCTTCCATTTTCCTTTCTTGGGCTGCCTCAGAAAAATACTTTCCATTAAATGCTGCACAAAAAGCAGCCCAGTTTGGCCTCATGCCATCCGGAAAGACTCGCCCTCTGGTGGCCTTCCACCAGTCATCTGCAGTCCTTTGAAGCTGATAAGTTGCCAACGAAACCTTTTCCTCATCTGCGCAACCCAAAACGGTGAAAGCCTTCTCAAGCTGTTCGATCCACAAGGCAGCCGCTTCGGGACCACCACTGCCATCAAACTTCGATGGCTGCAACTTCAGAAACTGTTCCACTATGTGATGAGTCTGACGTCCTCCATTTCCATGCCCATTGCCCCCATTGGCTCCATTCGCAGCAGCCAAGGCGGCCTCAGCTGCTTGGGCAACAGTGGCAGCTCTCTCGGCAGCTTGCCTAGCCATCAGGTTACTCACTTCTGTCAGAACTCTCATCATTTCTTCGATCCTAGGGTCTCCTTCAGACTCAGGACCCCTCGAGCTCGATGCACTAGTAGTCGGTCTTCTGCCCCTATTGCTCATCCTCGCTAAAACTCACACCTAGAACAAACGAAATTCCCATTCAGGAATTCGGAATTCTAAATCTAGCAACCCAGCTTTCGTCTACTGTCGCGTCCACTGACATGTATATGCATGTAAATAGTCGCTGCAGCTTAAATGCACTTGAACCCTGTTGACATCTAGACTCAACCCTGTCAATGCACAACCTAGGCCACTATGTTCGCCACCTCAACTAGAAGCCTGTCGGGAGCCGCTTCCTTGATCGGGTCTCTGCCCCGGCGACCACTCCCCGCCCTCATCGTTTCTTGGTGCGAACAGTTGTCCCAAGTTACCCACAGACAGAGTGAATCCTATTCCACGTGTCCCATACCACGCTTCATTACAGTTTTTAGATGTCCCATCAATCCCGTCCCATACCAGGCTGACGGTTACCAAATCCAACAACATGAGATGCACGTATTTACCAAACCCAAATCTCATTTTTCAAACAATGTCGGTTTCTGAATCGTTTCGTTTTCGATGCAGAAATCATGCAATGCATGATGGTCAAGTAGTGTGCGACAGCCGACTAGGCATACAAACACAAGCAACACCTAACAAGTTAACCACTCAGCAATCAGCAATCAAGCGCCCTACTCATGGGGCTCTGCCTTGGAACCTTACCTCAGGTCCTGACGCACCTGCAACTTAGTTTAGAATGCCACTGCCTCAGTCTACTCTAGGCAACCAACCGAACTAAGCATTCATATGCACCAATCAACTCATGCATTGTACTCTTTTCTATTCTTAGGCCTAGGGTCGGTCTATCTAATTACCCCAAAATCAACATCCTTATCACTCCAAAACCTCGAACGGTCTCATATCGAGCTGACCTTGCTCTCATACCACTTGAACGGGGATGTCACGCCCCGAACCCCAATCGAGCACACCGCATCCCGTTCCACGTAACAAAACTCATCTCGCTTGCCTAGTTAACAATATGCGACGGCCCAGGAGAACCTATCGTCGCGACCAGACGACGAGTCCTTCGTTTGACTTTCGAACCTGCGGAAACGTGCCTCCTATCCATACATACATGCATACGGAACAAAGGGGTAGAACGAACAATATAAACACAAATAACAATATATACATATCAACATCAGCGTTAGGTACAGACCCCCAAAAAGAAACCACAACCTACAGCCAAACCTACGCCCAAACAACCCTAAAAGACTAGACCAGCATCAGGGACTCAATCCTCCTCAGGCTCCTCTTCGGAATCCTCCACGGGGTCCTCTTCTGGGTCCTCCTCATCGGTATCCATGGCATCGCCCTCCTCGTGGCCATCAATCTCAGATCGTCCAGGGGACGGCAACTCCTGCAGTGGGTCGGGGTCGATCACCTGGCCTCCATACTCGGCAGGCTGCAGCTAGAACGGGTCCTCCTCCATGGGTATCGGGGAGTCACGCTGCGGTCCCTCAAATGTCGCCCGAAGGGCAGATAGCCTAGTTAAGCCTCACTCGAGTCTGATCAACTCGAGACGACCAACCGAAGGGGAATGGTTACCTAGGAAATTTTCCTAAACAGCCGCCCGTTGGTCTGAGATTTCGACAGAGTCGTAAATTAATGAATTTGGCCACGAGATGAATTCCGGTATTGGAAAATCGAGTTTCTAAGATGGTCACAATGGAGAAATGGATTTAGTTTCAGAAATGTCGCCCGAAGGGCAGATAGCCGGTGCACGTCGCGAAGCAAGACGTGAATGGAAAATTACCGAAATGCCCTCGGTAAATGCTCAGTCCTTAGAATTAGATAAATTAGAATTTTTGAGAGTGAATACGGTAGATTAAAACAAAATCCAGTCCGAAGTTCGTTCGTGCTCGGGACCCGATCGGTGCATTTGGCACACAAATCGAGGTAAGTCAAATCAAGCGTCAAATCAATCAATGTCCCATCAATCAATCCATCAAATCAAATCAATCAATCATGGCACAAGTTTCAAGATAAATCCATCAATCAAGTCAAAGTACAAAAGTACACATCATGGTCACTATTCACTTACCTAACCCACTTTAACCTTTATTTTCCATTTTCTTCATAGTATGATCTCTCTCTTCACCCTCCTCCTTCATTTGGCCGAAGACCATCATCTTCCTCTCCCTCTCATCTTCTCCTTCTTTCCTTTTCCTCTTCTTCTTCGTCCGCCCTCCCAAGCCGCCGTCCGCCGTCGTGGAGCACGCCACCGCCACCGTCGGCCATCTCTCTCTCTACTCATCTTGGTAAGTCTTCCAAACTCTTTTCTTTTCATTCCCATGGCTTGGTTCTTCCATTAAAGCCGCCGACCAAACCCGCTTCATCCTTGTTCTTCCGTCGACGTAGGTTGAACCAAGAGCCTTCGGGTTGTCCAGGTTGCTCCACCCTTTCCCCCAACCTCTCTAATGTCTAAAACTAACCTATTTAGGTCTTGAAAGTCTCAAGAGGGCGCCGGAACAGCCGCCTCAACCGCCGACCATCTTCCCTTGGCCGTGAACCCATTCGGCCATTCTTGGCCCCGACGTCCGTCATTGCTATATTCGGTCCGTCTAAGGTAAGCTAGCCTCTAATCCCCGCTTAGGAATGGTGTATGCATGATTTAGATACTGATTTGTATGGTGATCCAAGTGGACTAGATGATAAGAGAGTAATTTAGGCTAATCTAATTAGGGTTAGTTTGGTTGCTTTGTAAGATGGGTTAATCTTGGGCTTGGACATCATAAATTGGGCTTCAAATTAGATGATATGGGCTGCAAGTTGATGGATTGAGTGTGAGAAGTGATGGGCCTTATGATGTAATTAGGCTTAGGGGTTAAAATTTGGACTAATTGGGCCAAAATAGAATCATTGGGCTTAAGTCTTGCTAGTGGGCCTTATATGGACGAAAATGAGAATAAAATGGGCCTCAATTATAGTCTAGAATATAAAATTTTAGGGCCCAATAGAGTATGTGGGCTTAGGGTTTGAAATTTGGACTAAATATGCTAAAATGGGCTTAATAAGCTTGCCTTAAAATATGGGCTTGGGCCTCACTCGAAATTAATAAAAATAATGGGCCTTGAAATATTTAATTACTTATAATTAAATCATGGGCTTGTGAATAGTAGGTGAGCTTAGACCCAATTGTGCCTAATTCAACTTAATGGGCTGAAGCTAAAGAAAGGGCCACTGGGCCTTAGATATTGGTCTTAATTAAATTTAATAAGATCAATTGGAATCCAAAAGGATTTTAAGATGTTAATTACGGGCCATCGATGGGCCGAGGTCTAATGATAGAGACTACGCTTAGGCCGGATTATTGGGTCTGATAGGACCAAGTCCTGAAATAAACGGGTTCCAAAGGGCGATGTTAACCACGGCTGAGGTTCATTCGAGAGGATTGTTCAGGGGAAGTAAATGGCTTAATGTGGGACGTCTGATTGAACCTAAATGAGCGAGAATCCGCTTTTAGAGTACTAGGTACACATGTGGCCTGTTCTACTGAACGCGAGTAGCTCAGATGATTTCTAGAAATGCTTTGCTCCTGTACTCATGTACCTTCGTGAATGCATGCTCTGTGACTGATTCTGTCACATCCCCGAGTCCCACATCGCCTAGGGGGGAGTCTTGGGCTGGTATGTAAGGCTTGGGCTCTCCTTAAACTTGCATGAGGCCTTTTTCCGGGGAATGTCCCGGAGAAAATAAAACCGTGAGGACTGTGTGTCCAAAGCGGACAATATCGTGCAAGTGGGACCCAAGGTCCTTACAATTGGTATCAGAGCCGACTCCCGACTGCGTGTGGGACCACAGTGGGCGCTCGCTGGTGCACGCGGGGGTGTCCCGTGATGGTGCACAGCGGGGACGCTGTGTCCCAAGGGGGAGGGATTGTCACATCCCCGAGTCCCACATCGCCTAGAGGGGGAGTCCTGGGCTGGTATATAAGGCTTGGGCTCTCTTTAAACTTGCATGAGGCCTTTTTCCGGGGGATGTCCCGGAGAAAATAAAACCGTGAGGACTGTGTGTCCAAAGCGGACAATATCGTGCAAGTGGGACCCAAGGTCCTTACAGATTCTCTGTTCGACATTGTTTGAGCGCCATATTTCATGAGTATGACACTAGTCACCGGGAGGTGTGACATGTTGGATGGGCCCTGATGCGTTGTTACGCGGGGAATAGGGAGTATAAGGATGTTGTGCGCCCGAACGTGCTCGGCACGGGGTAGCTGGAGAGATAAGGGTGCCTACCTGGGTCTTAGTTTTGACGCTATGCGGGTTGAAGCACTGGGAGGATATTGTGCACTTGGGTCTTTACGCGCTGGAGGCGTATATGCGGGTGCATGGACAATGGGTGATGTGCATTGAGGCACAAGCAATGAGCATTTGAACATTTGAGCATTGGCATATGGCATGCATGAGTATGAGACCTGAGGCGTGACACGCTGGTCAAGACGAAACTCTGGCAGTGCAAAATGAACATTGAAAACTGAATAATGAATCTGAGGTCATGGCATAGATGATAATCATTCACGTTATGCGAGACTGCCTTATTAAATGCATGCTTGCCTGATTGGTTTGGCCTGTGTACGTTTACGTTTTATTGTGGTACCGCTGAGACCGTTTGGGTAGAGAGTGCTAGTTCGTCTTATTAATTGCCGGACATGACCCATCCAGTGAGCGTACCTCACCCTACGCGAGTCAGATGACCTGAAACCCTAGTTAATGGATAGGACCGATCCCACTAGTATACTCTATCCTACGCTAGGATTAGGGGTGAGCTTGCTGAGTCCTCGATTCACTGGCGGTGGTTGCCATATTTTCAGATCCCAGACGTCAGTGATGGCCGCACCCCCTGTGTTCTTTGGCCTGCCAGTGCAGATGGAGCCCGAGGTTACCCGCCATTACGATGAAAGTGCTACAATGTGGCTCAGAGGACTGACTACTGTATGGGTGGATCAGGGAGGTCCCCAGTTTGTTCCCTATAAGTTCGAGGCCTGGTATAGAGAGGACGAGTTAGGTATGGAGGGGCCCTTGAGAGATGCCCCGATACCCATGGGGGAGGACCCCACTATTTTACTACCTGCTGTATATGGAGGTGAGGTGATGGACCCCGACCCGATGTTGGAGCTGTCGTCCCCAGGACGCTCGGAGATAGACGGCCACAAGGTGGGCGACGCCATGGACACCAACCAGGAGGAGGATCCCGAGGAGCAGCTAGAGGACTGAGTTCTGCTGACGCTGGCCTAGTTTTTGGGAGATAGTGTAAGCGTAGGTATCGAGACCATGGGTTGAAATTTTCTTTTGGGGATCTGTACCGAACGCCTTGTTAACATGTATATATGGATGCTTTGTGTTTCTCCTTTGTGTACTACCCCGATTTTCATATGTATGCATGTATGGATAGGAGGCACGCTTCCGCAGGTTTCAAGTTCAGGTTAACAGGATCATATGATGGTTTTTGATGGACACGCCGTCTGGTCGCGACGAAGGTAATTCCCTGGGCCGTCGTGTATCCTAGACCAGGCGAGCGCTGAGAAGAGATTTGAATGTATGAGCGGGATGTCGCGGGCTCGAGAGGGGCTCGGGGCGTGACACTCGATCTCCCAAGATACTATAACTCATCGTAACCAACACGAGCCACATAATAATACAAGTCATACAATGCTGCAGTGCCACAAGCAATCAACAATCATGTCATGCAATGCTGCAGGCCTCAAGCGGCCATCACGGATCCCACGGATCAGCCCGCCTATCACTCTAATTCCCATCAGGGCTCAATCTCAGTGCCTCATGGCAAATACCACACTGCGTTTCTGACGCCTTACGTTGGTCTCCCTTTTCTCTCCATTTCCCCATCTTGGGCACATTCTCATGTCACATCATCGGTGACTCATGCAATGCTCTGAATGTATGCGGGGCCCAAATGATTGCATCAGTAATTCAACACAGAGCATGCATGCCAAAGTACACAAGTACAAGAACAGAGTACCTCAATTGATCGTCTAATAAATCTCATGTTCATCATGCCGTACGATCATATGACTAGTGCTATGTACCTAGATTCTCGATCCTCTAGGCTCGCCTTAACATCTTACTCGCGATCCTGTCATAATATTGCTCACCATAGGCGATCCCCCAATTGAACCCATACGAGCCAAGGTTTAACCTAAGTAATGGTCCAATTAATTAAGTTAAGTTCGACCGGGTCTAAGGCCCACTTCAAGGTTTGAGGCCCATGATTTATTCCTTAAATTAAATATATGGTTTGGGCCCGTTATTATTATTAAATTCGTGTAGGGCCCAAGCCCATTGTTAAAGACTATCCATTTAAGCCCATTTCAACTATTTTGAGGCCCAATTTAATACCCAAGCCTATGCACATCGTTAGGCTTCATATTTTAATATTCAAGACTAGAAATTAGGCCCAATTTAAGTGAATTTTCATCCATTGAGGCCCACCATTACAAATTAAGCCCGGTTTGCATCATTTTGGCCCAACTAGCTTAGAATTAAGCCCCTAAGCCCATTGGCACCCTTTGGCCCACCATCCCACGCCTAAATCAGCCCATTTGCAGCCCACACAACCCATCTCCACGCCCAAATTGTGCACTCACAGCCCACTCATACGGCCAAAGCAACCTTCCATCACATGAGTTTAGTGAACATTATACCTAACCACTTGTATTAGCCTCTAATCATCACAACTAACCATCTTTGCGCTACTCCACACACACATACAACTAACCTAAGCCAAGGTTAGAGGTAGAGCTTACCTTAGAGGGCTGTTGGTGGTGGCCGAACGGAAGAGGAGGGGCAGATGGCCGGCGGTGCAACGGCGGCTAAGGAAACCGAGAGAGAGAGAGAGATGAGACCGGGGCTGGTTTGGGCTGTCACGCCCCGGATCCCTTCTCGGGAACGCGGCATCCCGTTCCTGCGGAAGATACACCTCGCGCTCGCCTGGTTCACGATAAGCGACGGCCCAGGGATACTTTCCCTTCGTCGCGTCCAGACGACGCAACTTACGCCAAATTCTCATACCTGCGGAAGCGTGCCTCCTATCCATACACACAAGCATACATAGCAAAGGGGTAGCATGGACAAGATAAACATAAACAACATTTCATAAATACGATTAGCGTTAGGTACAGACTACCAAAAGAAAACCAGTAGCTGCAGATCATCCTACGCTCTACTAATCCTCAAAACATCGGGATTCTGCCATAACTCAGTCCTCCTCGTCGGAATCCTCCACAGGGTCCTCCTCTGGATCCTCCTCCTCGGTGTCCATCGCATCGCCCTCCTCGTGGCCATCTATCTCGGAGCGCCCTGGAGACAGCAACTCCTGCTGCGGGTCGGGGTCGATCACCTGGCCTCCATATTCTGCAGGCTGGAGCCAAAACGGGTCCTCCTCCATGGGAATCGGGGAATCTCTCTAGGGTCCCTCAAAGCCATGTAGGCCCTCTCTAAACCAAGCCTCGAATCTATGGGGCACTAAGTAAGGACCTCCCTGATCTACGAGCACAGTCGTCACATGCCTATGCCACAGGGTAGCGTGCATATCAAAATGGAGGATAACCTGGGTGTCCATCTGGATCGGCAGACCAAAAAGCATCGGTGGCACATCCATCACTAGCGACCTGGATCTGAAAAAGGTGGCAACCAACGCCAGTGAGTCGAGGACTCAGCAAGCTCACCACTAATCCTAGCGTAGGGTAGGATATACGAGTGGGGTCGGTCCTAACTAGTAACTAGGGTTTGGTACACGGAGTCCAACGCTCTCGATCTCCCTAGTTATCATCATGCCTCATATAGCCAATACGAGTTTCGTCACAACAATTCATGCAATACAGACGGGCAATATCAATAATCAGCAATAACATTATGCAAATGCCACAGGCCTCAAACGGCCATCACAGATCCCATAGATCAGCCCGCCTATCACTCCAATTCCCATCAGGGCTCTACCAACAGTGCCACACGGCATGCCACGCTGCGTCTCGGACGCCTTATGCTGGCCTCCCTTTTCTCTCCATCTCCCATCAGGGCGCTACCAACAGTGCCACACGACATAATTCTCGGTGTCATATAGGCCCGTACCACACTGCGTTTCTGACGCCTTACGTTGGTCTCCCTTTTCTCTCCACTTCCCCTCAGGGCACAATCTCATGTCACATCCCCAGTGACTCATGCAATGCTCTGAATGTATGCAGGGCCCAGATGATCACATCAATAACTCAACACAGAGCATGCATGCAAATAAATACAAGTACAGGAGTAGAGCACATCATTCAATCGATCAGTGAACCTCACGTTCATCAACCAAACAGACATGGATCGTAGGCCTCTACTTTCAAAGTCACGATCATCTAAATTCGCCTTACATCTCATACAAGAGTCTGTCATTGTCATCACTTACTCAAGGGCAACTCGTTAATCCAACCCATATAAACCAAGGTCTAATCTAATTAAGAACCTCTAATTAATCAAGCCAAGTTCGACTGGGCCTAAGGCCCACTTCAATAGTTGAGGTCCAATAATTAATTCTTAAATTAATTCATATGGGTTGGGCCTATTATTTTATTAATTTCGTGCAAGGCCCAAGCCCATTTCTAAAGGTTTACTATTCAAGCCCATATTCATTATTTTAGGCCCAATTTGAGTACCCAAGCCCATATACATTTTTGGGTTTCATTCTTTAATGTTCATGGACTTAATTTAGGCCCAATTTAAGTGGATTTTCGTCCATTAGTGGCCCACTAGCTAGATTTGGCCCATTCTGATTAGTTTTGGCCCAATTACTTGATTTTTAAAGCTTCCAAGCCCATTAGTTCCCTTTGACCCATTAAGTACACGCCTAAGCCCACATTTGCAGCCCACTAATCATGTTTTCAAGGCCCATTCGGATGGTGGATATCAACCATTAGTAAGTCCATTAGTTGTATTTAGGCCCGGTAGCTCGTATTAGGTCCGATTCAAGTGATTTAAGTCTCGAAACCCATTAATCTCTTTCGGTCCACCCTATACACGCCTAGACCGAATTTCCACAGCCTTGTATACCACATTTCCAGCCCTCTACAAGCCTCCAAACTCTTAGTTTAACCCCTTGCACCATGCACATAACGCAACCTTACTTGTCTAGGCTTGAACCATGCAATCTCTTTACTAAAATCATCATAATCGGCCTCTATTAACATTCCACAAATGTATATTACTAACCTAAACAAAGATTAGGGATAAAGCTTACCGGATATGGGTTGGAAATGACGGCGACGCGAGGCGGAGCAAGGGACGGCCAAGTGTGGCTCACGGCCTACAAGGGGATTTGGGTTGGCTCGGTCAACAAACGGCTTCGAATAGCCATGGAAAATGAAGACAAGGGAGCTTGGAGCACTTACCAAAGAGTGTGGGTGGCCGGTGAGGATGGACGGCGGCCGGAGGACGGTGGAAACGACGGCGATGTTGGCTCGGCTACACGGAGGAACCGAGAGAGAGAGAGAGAGAGAGAGAGAGAGAGAGAGAGAGAGACGGTGAGGTTGGTTCGGCGTCCAAAGGGCCTCACGGCCATGGAGAATGGAGAGAGAAGGGTCCAAGGAAGCTTACATAGGCAACGGCTTGAAGGATGATGATCGACGGCAACGGCGGAACCGGGCGGCCGAATGACGGGGAGGAGGAGCTCTCGGGCGGACGGGAAATCAAGGGAGGAGAAGAAGAAAAAAAGGAGAGAGGGAGAGAAAGGGGTCTCGGCCGAATGGGGGTGAGGGAGGAGAGAGTGAGAGAAGGGTAAGACTTAAGTGAAATTCAAATGGGTTAGTGGATTAGGTGAAATAGTGACTTGTACTTGAAATGACAAATGGAGTGACTTGATGGATTGCATTGGGAATTGGACCAAGATTGACTTGTCTTGGAAATTGAACCATGATGTGATTGATGTGATTGACAAGACGTTTGATTGATTTGACAACTGATTTGACTTGCCTCGATTTGCGTGCCAAATGCACCGATCGGGTCTCGAGCGCGAACGAATTTTAGACAGGATTTGATTTCGATCGGTCGAATCTACTCTCAAAAATCCTAATTCTATTAATCCTAAGGACTGAGCATTTACTGGGGGCATTTCGGTAATTTTCCATTGACGTCTTGCTTCTCGACGTACACCGGCTGTCTGCCCTTCTGGCGACATTTCTGAAACTGACTTTATTTCTTAATTGTGTTTGTCTTACTAATTCGATTGTCCGAAGTCGGATTTCATTTCGTGGTCAATTTCATTAATTTACGACTCTGTCTCTGTCTCAGACCAATGGGCGGCTGTTTGGAAAATTCTCCCCAGTTAGCCTTTCCCCTTCGGTTGGTCATCTCAGGGTAGCTAATCCTGAGTGAGCGTCGATCAGAGGGTATTAACGAAGTGTTTCCATTCCTTTAGAAATTCCGATATTTGGGTCGAATTTTCAGACTGTTACAATTCTTCCCTTCTTATAAAAATTTCGTCCTCGAAATTTACATCCACCAATCCTTACAACAAACAGAAATCACATTAATCTACTCAAACAGGTACGGATACTTCTTCTTCATTTCATCCTCGCTTTCCCAAGTAGCTCCTTCAGTTCCATGGTGTTCCCAGATAACCTTGATCAGCGGAATCGTCTTATTCCTTAAGACCTGCTCCTTACGATCTTCAATCCTTACTGGCCTTTCCACGTATGAGACGCGGTCATCCATTTCAATGACTTCATGATCGAGTATATGGCCAGGGTCCGGCTCGTACTTTCGAAGCATTGAAACATGAAACACATTATGAATCTGCGATAAGTTCGGCGGCAATGTTAGACGATAAGCCAGTGTCCCGATCTTCTCCAGGATCTCGAATGGCCCAATAAATCTTGGACTCAACTTTCCTTTCTTGCCAAACCGAGATAGTCCTCGCATCGGCGACACCTTCAGAAACACATGATCTCCAACATGGAATTCCAATGGCTTACGTCTCTTGTCTGCATAACTCTTCTGCCTACTCTGCGCAGCCCTCAATCTGTCTCTGATCACTCTGACTGCCTCAACTGACTGCTGCACTAATTCTGGGCCTGTTATGCTTTTCTCACCAACTTCGTCCCAATAGATTGGCGTTCTACAGGCCCTTCCATACAGTGCCTCAAATGGTGCCATTTTGATACTCTGCTGGTAGCTATTGTTGTAGGCGAATTCCACCAAATGCAACTGCTCTTCCCAACCTCCTTTGAAATCAATCACACAAGCTCTCAGCATGTCTTCCAAAGTCTGTATCGTCCTTTCCGACTGACCATCTGTCTGAGGGTGGTAAGCTGTACTGAATCTTAACTCTGTTCCCTGCGCACCCTGCAGACTCTTCCAAAATGTAGCGGTGAAGCGAGGATCTCTATCTGATACAATACTTACTGGTACCCCATGCAATCTCACTATCTGCCTCACGTACAATTCAGCCAACTTCTCTAAGGTAGAGTCCTTTCGTACTGCAATGAAATGAGCTGATTTCGTCAGTCTGTCCACTATTACTCATATCGAATCATTGCCTTTCTGACTTCTTGGCAATCCCGTCACGAAATCCATAGTGACATGCTCCCATTTCCACTTTGGGATTTCCAATGGTTGCAATAATCCTCCAAGCTTGCAATGCTGTGCCTTTACCTGTTGACACGTCAGACACTTAGCTACATGCTTAGCCACATCCACCTTCATTCCATTCCACCAATAGTGCTGACGCAAATTCTGATACATCTTCGTACTTCCGGGATGAATGCTGTAGTTACTTCTGTGCGCCTCAGCCAAGATCCTTTCCTTCAGCTCTTCATCGTTTGGCACGCACAGACGTCCTCTAAACTTCAATATTCCATCAGCAGTTACTTGGAACTCAGCCTTCCTCTCATCTACATTCATCGTCATAATCTTCTGAACATCCGGATCCGTAGACTGCAACTCTTTGATCCTTAGTTGAATCTCTGGTTCAATCTGCAACGTAGCCATCAAACTGGAGAGGGTTCCTACCTCAACCTTAAACTCAGAATCTCTGATCTCCTCCAGTAAGGTCCACTCCTTGACCATCATATGCGCAACGCTCGACTTCCGACTCAGAGCATCCGCTACCTTATTCGCCTTTCCTGGGTGATATAGAATATCACAGTCGTAGTCCTTCAACAGCTCCATCCAACGACGCTGTCTCATATTCAACTCTTTCTGCGAAAACAGATACTTCAAACTCTGATGATCGGTGTAGATCTGAAATTTCTCCCCCACCAAGTAATGCCTCCAAATCTTCAATGCAAATACTATGGCAGCTAACTCCAAGTCGTGCGTCGAGTAATTCATCTCATGCGGCCTCAACTGTCGAGATGCATAAGCTACCACTCGTCCATGCTGCATCAAGACACACCCCAATCCTCTTAATGACGTATCGCTGTATATCTCAAATCCTCCTGGTCCAGACGGAATGGTTAAGACTGGTGCGGAAGTCAATTGATCCTTCAACTCCTGAAAACTCTCATCGCATTTCTCAGTCCATTGAAACTTTGTTTCCTTCTTCAACAAACGCGTCAGAGGAGACGCTATCACAGAGAATCTTTCCACGAAGCGTCTATAATACCCAGTCAATCCAAGGAAACTTCGCACTTCCGTCACGGTCGTAGGTTTCGGCCATTTCTCTACTGCTTCAATCTTAGATGGGTCCACTGATATTCCTTCTCCAGATACTATATGACCAAGAAACGCCACTCTGCTCAGCCAGAACTCACACTTATTGAACTTCGCATACAGCGAATGTTCCCTTAGCGTTCGCAGGACGATCCTTAAGTGTTCTTCGTGGTCCTCAGAACTCTTCGAATATACCAAGATGTCATCAATGAAGACTATCACGAATTGATCCAAAAAATCCTTGAACACTCGATTCATCATATCCATAAATGCGGCTGGAGCATTTGTCAATCCAAACGGCATAACGGTGAACTCATAGTGCCCATACCTCGTCCTAAAAGCAGTTTTAGGCACATCCTCTTTCTTAATCCTTAACTGGTGATAGCCTGTCCTTAGGTCTATCTTGGAGAACACGCAAGCTGTCACGCCCCGAGCCCCTCTCGAGCCCGCGACATCCCGCTCATACATTCAAATATCTTCTCAGCGCTCGCCTGGTCTAGGATACACGACGGCCCAGGGAATTACCTTCGTCGCGACCAGACGGCGTGTCCATCAAAAACCATCATATGATCCTGTTAACTTGAACTTGAAACCTGCGGAAGCGTCCCTCCTATCCATACATGCATACATATGAAAATCGGGGTAGTACACAAAGGAGAAACACAAAGCATCCATATATACATGTTAACAAGGCGTTCGGTACAGACCCCCAAAAGAAAATTTCAACCCATGGTCTCGATACCTACGCTTACACTATCTCCCAAAAACTAGGCCAGCGTCAGCAGAACTCAGTCCTCTAGCTGCTCCTCGGGATCCTCCTCCTGGTTGGTGTCCATGGCGTCGCCCTCCTTGTGGCCGTCTATCTCCGAGCGTCCTGGGGACGACAGCTCCAACATCGGGTCGGGGTCGACCACCTCATCTCCATATACAGCAGGTCGTAAAATAGTGGGGTCGTCCCCCATGGGTATCGGGGCATCTCTCAAGGGCCCCTCCATACCTAACTCGTCCTCTCTATACCAGGCCTCGAACTTATAGGGAACAAACTGGGGACCTCCCTGATCCACCCATATAGTAGTCAGTCCTCTGAGCCACATTGTAACACTTTCATCGTAATGGCGGGTAACCTCGGGCTCCATCTGCACTGGCAGGCCAAAGAACACAGGGGGTGCGGCCATCACTGACGTCTGGGATCTGAAAATATGGCAACCACCGCCAGTGAGTCGAGGACTCAGTAAGCTCACCCCTAATCCTAGCGTAGGATAGAGTATACTAGTGGGATCGGTCCTATCCATTAACTAGGGTTTCAGGTCATCTGACTCGCGTAGGGTGAGGTACGCTCACTGGATGGGTCATGTCCGGCAATTAATAAGACGAACTAGCACTCTCTACCCAAACGGTCTCAGCGGTACCACAATAAAACGTAAATGTACACAGGCCAAACCAATCGGGCAAGCATGCATTTAATAAGGCAGTCTCGCATAACGTGAATGATTATCATCTATGCCATGACCTCAGGTTCATTATTCAGTTTTCAATGTTCATTTTGCACTGCCAGAGTTTCGTCTTGACCAGCGTGTCACGCCTCAGGTCTCATACTCATGCATGCCATATGCCAATGCTCAAATGTTCAAATGCTCATTGCTTGTGCCTCAATGCACATCACCCATTGTCCATGCACCCGCATATACGCCTCCAGCGCGCAAAGACCCAAGTGCACAATATCCTCCCAGTGCTTCAACCCGCATAGCGTCAAAACTAAGACCCGGGTAGGCACCCTTATCTCTCCAGCTACCCCGTGCCGAGCACGTTCGGGCGCACAACATCCTTATACTCCCTATTCCCCGTGTAACAACGCATCAGGGCCCATCCAACATGTCACACCTCCCGGTGACTAATGCCACACTCATGAAATATGGTGCTCAAACAATGTCGAACAGAGAATCAGTCACAGAGCATGCATTCACGAAGGTACATGAGTACAGGAGCAAAGCATTTCTAGAAATCATCTGAGCTACTCGCGTTCAGTAGAACAGGCCACATGTGTACCTAGTACTCTAAAAGCGGATTCTCGCTCATTTATGTTCAATCAAACGTCCCACATTAAGCCATTTACTTCCCCTAAACAATCCTCTCGAATGAACCTCAGCCGTGGTTAACATCGCCCTTTGGAACCCGTTTATTTTAGGACTTGGTCCTATCAGACCCAATAATCCGGCCTAAGCGTAGTCTCTATCATTAGACCTCGGCCCATCGATGGCCCGTAATTAACATCTTAAAATCCTTTTGGATTCCAATTGATCTTATTAAATTTAATTAAGCCCAATATCTAAGGCCCAGTGGCCCTTTCTTTAGCTTCAGCCCATTAAGTTGAATTACGCACAATTGGGTCTAAGCTCACCTACTATTCACAAGCCCATGATTTAATTATAAGTAATTAAATATTTCAAGGCCCATTATTTTTATTAATTTCGAGTGAGGCCCAAGCCCATATTTTAAGGCAAGCTTATTAAGCCCATTTTAGCATATTTAGGCCAAATTTCAAACCCTAAGCCCACATACTCTATTGGGCTCTAAAATTTTATATTCTAGACTATAATTGAGGCCCATTTTATTCTCATTTTCGTCCATATAAGGCCCACTAGCAAGACTTAAGCCCAATGATTCTATTTTGGCCCAATTAGTCCAAATTTTAACCCCTAAGCCTAATTACATCATAAGGCCCATCACTTCTCACACTCAATCCATCAACTTGCAGCCCATATCATCTAATTTGAAGCCCAATTTATGATGTCCAAGCCCAAGATTAACCCATCTTACAAAGCAACCAAACTAACCCTAATTAGATTAGCCTAAATTACTCTCTTATCATCTAGTCCACTTGGATCACCATACAAATCAGTATCTAAATCATGCATACACCATTCCTAAGCGGGGATTAGAGGCTAGCTTACCTTAGACGGACCGAATATAGTAATGACGGACGTCGGGGCCAAGAATGGCCGAATGGGTTCACGGCCAAGGGAAGATGGTCGGCGGTTGAGGCGGTTGTTCCGGCGCCCTCTTGAGACTTTCAAGACCTAAATAGGTTAGTTTTAGACATTAGAGAGGTTGGGGGAAAGGGTGGAGCAACCTGGACAACCCGAAGGCTCTTGGTTCAACCTACGTCGACGGAAGAACAAGGATGAAGCGGGTTTGGTCGGCGGCTTTAATGGAAGAACCAAGCCATGGGAATGAAAAGAAAAGAGTTTGGAAGACTTACCAAGATGAGTAGAGAGAGAGATGGCCGACGGTGGCGGTGGCGTGCTCCACGACGGCGGACGGCGGCTTGGGAGGGCGGACGAAGAAGAAGAGGAAAAGGAAAGAAGGAGAAGATGAGAGGGAGAGGAAGATGATGGTCTTCGGCCAAATGAAGGAGGAGGGTGAAGAGAGAGATCATACTATGAAGAAAATGGAAAATAAAGGTTAAAGTGGGTTAGGTAAGTGAATAGTGACCATGATGTGTACTTTTGTACTTTGACTTGATTGATGGATTTATCTTGAAACTTGTGCCATGATTGATTGATTTGATTTGATGGATTGATTGATGAGACATTGATTGATTTGACGCTTGATTTGACTTACCTCGATTTGTGTGCCAAATGCACCGATCGGGTCCCGAGCACGAACGAACTTCGGACTGGATTTGGTTTTAATCTACCGTATTCACTCTCAAAAATTCTAATTTATCTAATTCTAAGGACTGAGCATTTACCGAGGGCATTTCGGTAATTTTCCATTCACGTCTTGCTTCGCGACGTGCACCGGCTGTCTGCCCTTCGGGCGACATTTCTGAAACTAAATCCATTTCTCCATTGTGACCATCTTAGAAACTCGATTGTCCAATACCGGAATTCATCTCGTGGCCAAATTCATTAATTTACGACTCTGTCGAAATCTCAGACCAACGGGCGGCTGTTTAGGAAAATTTCCTAGGTAACCATTCCCCTTTGGTTGGTCGTCTCGAGTTGATCAGACTCGAGTGAGGCTTAACTAGAGCGTATTAATGAAGTATATACATTCAATTTATAAATTCCGGAAATGGGTCGAAAATCCAGAATGTCACAATTCTTCCCTCCTAAAAAAAAGTTTCGTCCTCGAAACTTGCCTTTTTCTTCGTTTCCCAACATGTAACCATCTCACGTTTGCTACCTCCTTCGACTATATGGCCTAATTAATCTTCTACTGCGCACTTCTGATCCCTCGTCTTTCTTTTTCACTACATTCTGCAATCTCAACTATTCAAAAGAACTCTCATCGACCTGAATTTCTTGTAGGTCCATTTATCAACGTCAACCTATAGTTTCTTAACATTTCCTTATGGATAAGCCCAATCCATTCTCACTCTTGCTTATCCATACGGCCTACTTCAAAACCATTAAGTCCGTCTCATTTCTCTAAACAGAGCATCCCTTATATCTAGGATATGATACATCTCATGTAACAGTCTGAAAATTCGACCCAAATATCGAAATTTCTAAAGGAATGGAAACACTTCGTTAATACCCTCTGATCGACGCTCACTCAGGATTAGCTACCCTGAGATGACCAACCGAAGGGGAAAGGCTAACTGGGGAGAATTTTCCAAACAGCCGCCCGTTGGTCTGAGACAGAGACAGAGTCGTAAATTAATGAAATTGACCACGAAATGAAATCCGACTTCGGACAATCGAATTAGTAAGACAAACACAATTAAGAAATAAAGTCAGTTTCAGAAATGTCGCCAGAAGGGCAGACAGCCGGTGTACGTCGAGAAGCAAGACGTCAATGGAAAATTACCGAAATGCCCCCGGTAAATGCTCAGTCCGTAGGATTAATAGAATTAGGATTTTTGAGAGTAGATTCGACCGATCGAAATCAAATCCTGTCTAAAATTCGTTGGCGCTCGAGACCCGATCGGTGCATTTGGCACGCAAATCGAGGCAAGTCAAATCAGTTGTCAAATCAATCAAATGTCTTGTCAATCAATCAATCCCATCATGGCACAATTTCCAAGGCAAGTCAATCATGGTTCAATTCCCAAGAATGTCAATCAACATGTCAAAGTACTAAATCAAATCCTAGTCACTATTCCCTTACTATTCACTACCTAACCCACTTACCCCTTCCACTTAACTCTCTTCTCTCTCTCCCCTCCCTCACTTTTCATTTTCGGCACCCCTCTCTCTCTCCCTCTCTCCCTTTCCCGAAAGATCTCTCTCCCTCTCCTCCCCTTTGCTTCGTCCGACCGTGCCGCCGCAAGCCGCCGCCGTTCCGCCGCCTTGCCGCCACCGTCGGCCACCCCTCTCCCTTGGCACGCCTTGGTAAGTCTCCCTAGCTCAGTCTTGTTCATTTCCCACGGCTTGGACCCCCACGAAAAGCCCGAACAGCCCGCCTCCTCATCGTCGTTTTCTTCGTCGTTTCGCTTCCATTTGAACCCGAACTTGTTCCACCTTGTTTCCTTGCATCCCTCATGTCTTTGGCTTGGCAAATGGTCACCTTAGGACCCTTGGAACTCCGTGGAACCGCCGGAACAGCCACCATTGCCGCCGCTCCCCTCCCTAAGCCGTGAGCTCCAACCGGCCGTTCCTTGCTCCGCCTCGCGTCGTCGTCATTTCCAACCCATATCCGGTAAGCTCTACCCCTAATCTTTGTTTAGGTTAGTAATATACATTTGTGGAATGTTAATAGAGGCCGATTATGATGATTTTAGTAAAGAGATTGCATGGTTCAAGCCTAGACAAGTAAGGTTGCGTTATGTGCATGGTGCAAGGGGTTAAACTAAGAGTTTGGAGGCTTGTAGAGGGCTGGAAATGTGGTATACAAGGCTGTGGAAATTCGGTCTAGGCGTGTATAGGGTGGACCGAAAGGGATTAATGGGCTTCAAGACTTAAATCACTTGAATCGGACCTAATACGAGCTACCGGGCCTAAATACAACTAATGGACTTACTAATGGTTGATATCCACCATCCGAATGGGCCTTGAAAACATGATTAGTGGGCTGCAAATGTGGGCTTAGGCGTGTACTTAATGGGCCAAAGGGAACTAATGGGCTTGGAAGCTTTAAAAATCAAGTAATTGGGCCAAAACTAATCAGAATGGGCCAAATCTAGCTAGTGGGCCACTAATGGACGAAAATCCACTTAAATTGGGCCTAAATTAAGTCCATGAACATTAAAGAATGAAACCCAAAAATGTATATGGGCTTGGGTACTCAAATTGGGCCTAAAATAATGAATATGGGCATGAATAGTAAACCTTCAGAAATGGGCTTGGGCCTTGCACGAAATTAATAAAAATAGGCCCAACCCATATGAATTAATTTAAGAATTAGTTATTGGACCTCAACTATTGAAGTGGGCCTTAGGCCCAGTCGAACTTAGCTTGATTAATTAGAGGTTCTTAATTAGATTAGACCTTGGTTTATATGGGTTTGATTAACGAGTTGCCCTTGAGTAAGTGATGACAATGACAGACTCTTGTATGAGATGTAAGGCGAATTTAGATGATCGAGACTTTGAAAGTAGAGGCCTACGATCCATGTCTGTTTGGTTGATGAACGTGAGGTTCACTGATCGATTGAATGATGTGCTCTACTCCTGCACTTGTATTAATTTGCATGCATACTCTGTGTTGAGTTATTGATGTGATCATCTGGGCCCTGCATACATTCAGAGCATTGCATGAGTCACTGGGAATGTGACATGAGATTGTGCCCTGAGGGGAAATGGAGAGAAAATGGAGACCAACGTAAGGCGTCAGAAACGCAGTGTGGTACGGGCCTCTGTGGCACCGAGATTTATGCCGTGTGGCACTGTTGGTAGCGCCCTGATGGGAGATAGAGAGAAAAGGGAGGCCAGCATAAGGCGTCCGAGACGCAGCGTGGCATGCCGTGTGGCACTGTTGGTAGAGCCCTGATGGGAATTGGAGTGATAGGCGGGCTGATCCTTGGGATCTGTGATGGCCGTTTGAGGCCGGTGGCATTTGCATAATGTTATTGCTGATTGTTGATATTGCCCGTCCGTATTGCATGAATTGTTGTGACGAAACTCGTATTGGCTATATGAGGCATGATGATAACTAGGGAGATCGAGAGCGTTGGACTCCGTGTACCAAACCCTAGTTACTAGTTAGGACCGACCCCACTCGTATATCCTACCCTACGCTAGGATTAGTGGTGAGCTTGCTGAGTCCTCGACTCACTGGCGTTGGTTGCCACCTTTTTCAGATCCAGGTCGCTAGTGATGGATGTGCCACCGATGCTTTTTGATCTGCCGATCCAGATGGACACCTAGGTTACCCTCCATTTTGATATGCACGCTACCCTGTGGCATAGGCATGTGACGACTGTGCTCGTAGATCAGGGAGGTCCTTACTTAGTGCCCCATAGATTCGAGGCTTGGTTTAGAGAGGGCCTGCATGGCTTTGAGGGACCCCAGAGAGATTCCCCGATTCCCATGGAGGAGGACCCGTTTTGGCTCCAGCCTGCAGAATTTAGATGGCCACGAGGAGGGCGATGCGACGGATACCGAGGAGGAGGATCCAGAGGAGGACCCTGTGGAGGATTCCGACGAGGAGGACTGAGGTACGGCAGAATCCCGATGTTTTGAGGATTAGTTGAGCGTAGGATAATCTACAGCTAGTGGTTTCTTTTTGGGAGTCTGTACCTAACGCTAATTATATTTATGTAATGCTGTTTATGTCCATATTGTTTATGCTACCCCTTTGCTATGTATGCTTGTGTGTATGGATAGAAGGCACGCTTCCGCATGTATGAGAGATTGGCGCAAGCCGTGTCGTCTGGTTGAGACGAAGAGAAAATATTCCTGGGCCGTCGCATAGCGTAAACCAGACGAGCGCGAGGTGTATCTTCCGCAGGAACGGGATGCCGCGTTCCCGAGTAGGGATCCGGGGCGTGACATCACCGTTCGAGTGGTATCAGAGCAAGGTCAGCTCGATATGAGACCGTTCGAGGTTTTGGAGTGATAAGGATGTTGATTTTGGGGTAGTTAGTTAGACATACCCTAAACCTAAGGATTAGGAAGGGTAGAATGCATGATTTGATTGGCGCATGTGATTGCTTAGCGGAATTGATTGTCTAGAGTAACCTTGGAATAAGGTATTTCATGCTAAGCTGCAGGTGCGTCACGACCTGAGGTAAGGTTCTATGGATGCTGATTGCTGAATGCTAGTCTGTGAGGTATTGCATGTGGTTGTACGCCTAGTCGGCTGTCGCGCGCTGCTTGACCATCATGCATTGCATGATTTCTGCACCGAAAGCAAAATGGTTTAGAAATGGAAAATCATTGTTGAAAAAGGAGATTTGGATTTTGAAAGAAATGCATGTCACGCCCCGGATCCCTACTCGGGAACGTGGCATCCCGTTTCTGCGGAAGATACACCTCGCGCTCGTCTGGTTTACGCTATGCGACGGCCCAGGAATATTTTCTCTTCGTCTCAACCAGACGACGCGGCTTGCGCCAATCTCTCATACCTGCGGAAGCGTGCCTTCTATCCATACACACAAGCATACATAGCAAAGGGGTAGCATAAACAATATGGACATAAACAGCATTACATAAATATAATTAGCGTTAGGTACAAACTACCAAAAGAAAACCACTAGCTGTAGATCATCCTACGCTCTACTAATCCTCAAAACATCGGGATTCTACCGTAACTCAGTCCTCCTCGTCGGAATCCTCCACAGGGTCCTCCTCTGGATCCTCCTCCTCGGTATCCATCGCATTGCCCTCCTCGTGGCCATCTATCTCGGAGCGCCCAGGAGACGGCAACTCCTGCTTCGGGTCGGGGTCGATCACCTGGCCTCCATATTCCGCAGGCTGGAGCCAAAACGGGTCCTCCTCCATGGGAATCGGGGAATCTCTCTGGGGTCCCTCAAAGCCATATAGGCCCTCTCTAAACCAAGCCTCGAATCTATGGGGCACTAAGTAAGGACCTCCCTGATCTACGAGCACAGTCGTCACATGCCTATGCCAGAGGGTAGCGTGCATATCAAAATGGAGGGTAACCTGGGTGTCCATCTGGATCGGCATACCAAAAAGCATATGTGGCATGTCCATCACTGGCGACCTGGATCTGAAAAAGGTGGCAACCAACGCCAGTGAGTCGAGGACTCAGCAAGCTCACCACTAATCCTAGCGTAGGGTAGGATATACAAGTGGGGTCGGTCTTAACCAGTAACTAGGGTTCAGGATTCAAAGTTCAACGCTCTCGATCTCCCCAGTTATTATCACCCCTCATGTAGCCAATACGAGGTTCATCATAACAATTCATACAATACCGACGGACAATATCAACAATTAGCAATCATAGTATGCAAATGCCACAGGTCTCAAACGGCCATCATAGATCCCAAGGATCAGCCCGCCTATCACTCCAATTCCCATCAGGGCTCTACCAATAGTGCCACACGGCATGCCACGCTGCGTCTCGGACGCCTTATGCTGGCCTCCCTTTTCTCTCCATCTCCCATTAGGGCGCTACCAACAGTGCCACACGGCATAAATCTCGGTGCCACATAGGCCCGTACCACATTGCGTTTCTGACGCCTTACGTTGGTCTCCCTTTTCTCTCCACTTCCCCTCAGGGCAAAATCTCATGTCACATTCCCAGTGACTCATGCAATGCTTTGACTGTATGCAGGGCCCAGATGATCACATCAATAACTCAACACAGAGCATGCATGCGAATAAATACAAGTGCAGGAGTAGAGCACATCATTCAATCGATCAGTGAACCTCACGTTCATCAACCAAACAGACATGGATCGTAGGCCTCTACTTTCAAAGTCTCGATCATCTAAATTCGCCTTACATCTCATACAAGAGTCTGTCATTGTCATCACTTACTCAAGGGCAACTCGTTAATCCAACCCATATAAACCAAGGTCTAATCTAATTAAGAACTTCTAATTAATCAAGCTAAGTTCGACTGGGCCTAAGGCCCATTTCAATAGTTGAGGTCCAATAATTAATTCTTAAATTAATTCATATGGGTTGGGCCTATTTTTATTAATTTCGTGCAAGGCCCAAGCCCATTTCTAAAGGTTTACTATTCAAGCCCATATTCATTATTTTAGGCCCAATTTGAGTACCCAAGCCCATGTACATTTTTGGGTTTCATTATTTGATGTTCATGGACTTAATTTAGGCCCAATTTAGGTGGATTTTCGTCCATTAGTGGCCCACTAGCTAGATTTGGCCCATTCTGATTAGTTTTGGCCCAATTACTTGATTTTTAAAGCTTCCAAGCCCATTAGTTCCCTTTGGCCCATTAAGTACACGCCTAGGCCCACATTTGCAGCCCACTAATCATGTTTTCAAGGCCCATTTGGTTGGTGGATATCAACCCTTAGTAAGTCCATTAGTTGTATTTAGGCCCGGTAGCTCGTATTAGGTCCGATTCAAGTGATTTAAGTCTCGAAGCCCATTAATCCCTTTCGGTCCACCCTATACACGCCTAGACCGAATTTCCACAGCCTTGTATACCACATTTCCAGCCCTCTAGAAGCCTCCAAGCTCTTAGTTTAACCCCTTGCACCATGCACATAACGCAACCTTACTTGTCTAGGCTTGAACCATGCAATCTCTTTACTAAAATCATCATAATCGGCCTCTATTAACATTTCACAAATGTATATTACTAACCTAAACAAAGATTAGGGGTAGAGCTTACCGGATATGGGTTGAAAATGACGACGACGCGAGGCGGAGGAAGGAACGGCCGGTTGGAGCTCACGGCTTAGGGAGGGGAGCGGCGGCAACGGTGGCTATTCCGGCGGTTCCACGGAGTTCCAAGGGTCCTAAGGTGACCATTTGCCAAGCCAAAGACATGAGGGATGCAAGGAAACAAGGTGGAACAAGTTCGGGTTCAAATGGAAGCGAAACGACGAAGAAAACGACGATGAGGAGGCGGGCTGTTTCGGGCTTTTCGTGGGGGTCCAAGCCGTGGGAAATGAACAAGAATGAGCTAGGGAGACTTACCAAGGCGTGCCAAGGGAGAGGGGTGGCCGACGGTGGCGGCAAGGCGGCGGAACGGGGGCAGCTTGCGGCGGCACGGTCGGACGAAGCAAAGGGGAGGAGAGGGAGAGAGAGCTTTCGGGAAAGGGAGAGGGAGAGAGAGAGGGGGTGCCGAAAATGAAAAGTGAGGGAGGGGAGAGAGAGAAGAGAGTTAAGTGGAAGGGGTAAGTGGGTTAGGTAGTGAATAGTAAGGGAATAGTGACTAGGATTTGATTTAGTACTTTGACATGTTGATTGACATTCTTGGGAATTGAACCATGATTGACTTGCCTTGGAAATTGTGCCATGATGGGATTGATTGATTGACAAGACATTTGATTGATTTGACAACTGATTTGACTTGCCTCGATTTGCGTGCCAAATGCACCAATCGGGTCTCGAGCGCGAACGAATTTTAGACAGGATTTGATTTCGAACGGTCGAATCTACTCTCAAAAATCCTAATTCTATTAATCCTAAGGACTGAGCATTTACCGGGGGCATTTCGGTAATTTTCCATTGACGTCTTGCTTCTCGATGTACACCGGCTGTCTGCCCTTCTGGCGACATTTCTGAAACTGACTTTATTTCTTAGTTGTGTTTGTCTTACTAATTCGATTGTCCGAAGTCGGATTTCATTTCGTGGTCAATTTCATTAAATAACGACTCCGTCTCTGTCTCAGACCAACGGGCGGCTGTTTGGAAAATTCTCCCCAGTTAGCCTTTCCCCTTCGGTTGGTCATCTCAGGATAGCTAATCCTGAGTGAGCGTCGATCAGAGGGTATTAACGAAGTGTTTCCATTCCTTTAGAAATTCCGATATTTGGGTCGAATTTTCAGACTGTTACAATGCATGCATTCATGTTGTTGGATTTGGTGACCGTCAGCCTGGTATGAGACAGGATTGACGGGACGTCTAAAAACTGTGATGAAGCGTGGTATGGGACATGTGGAGTGGGATTCTCTTTGTCTATGAATGACTTAGGACAACTGTTCGCACCAAGAAACGATGAGGGCGGGGAGTGGTCGCCGGGGCAGAGTCCTGATCAAGGAAGCGGCTCCCGACAGGCTTCTAGTTGAGGTTGCGAATAGAGTGGCCTGGGTTATGCATTTTCAGGGTTGAGTCTAGATGTCGACCGGGTCCAACTGCATTTAAGCTGCAGCGAATATTTACATGCATATACATGTCAGTGGACGCGACAGTAGACGAAAGCTTGGTTGTTAGATTTAGAATTCCGGATTCCTGAATGGGAATTTCGTTGTTTTGGGTGTGAGTGTTAGCAAGGATGAGCAATAGGGGCAGAAGACCGACTGCTGGTGCATCGAGCTCGAGGGCTCCTAAGTCTGAAGGGGACCCTAGGATCGAAGAGATGATGAGAGTTCTGACTGAAGTGAGTAACCTGACGGCTAGGCAAGCTGCTGAGAGAGCTGCCACTGTAGCCCAAGCAGCTGAGGCCGCCTTGGCCGTTGCGAACGGAGCCAATGGAGGCAATGGGCATGGAAATGGAGGACGTCAGACTCATCACATTGTGGAACAGTTTCTGAAGTTGCAGCCGTCGAGGTTTGATGGCAGTGGTGGTCCAGAAGTAGTTGCCTTGTGGATCGAACAGCTTGAGAAGGCTTTTACTGTTCTGGGTTGCACCGATGAGGAGAAGGTTTCGTTGGCAACTTATCAGCTTCAAGGGACTGCAGATGACTGGTGGAAGGCCACTAGAGGGCGAGTCTTTCCGGATGGCATGAGGCCAAACTGGGCTGCTTTCTGTGCAGCATTTAATGGAAAGTATTTCTCTGAGGCAGCCCAGGAAAGGAAAATGGAAGAATTCATCAGGCTCCGCCAAGGATCGCTGACCGTGGACCAGTATGAAGGCGAATTTGCCAGGCTGTCCAAGTTCGCACGAAGGCTGATTGACGACCCATGGGATAAGGCCAGGAGATTCAGGGAAGGATTGAGGCCTGAGTTGAAGAGTATGATCATCGCCACTGGGCTGAGGGACTACAATGAGATTTATGAGCGAGCACTGGCGATAGAGCGAGATCTGCAGGAGAAGGCCGCCGCATCTGGATCGCGGTTTGTGCCAAGGGGGAACTTCAGAGACTTTGGCAAGAGGCCAATGAAGGACAACCGCAGGTTCGTTCCACCTGCGAGGAGAACCCTGGGAAAGCCATCGTTCCCTAGGAATCAGGTCTGCCGTGACTGTGGCAGGAGGCATGGGAACAGCCCTTGCCCAAGGAAAACTGGAGGCTGCTTTGGATGTGGCCAAACGGGGCATATTCTGAGGAATTGCCCGAGGAAAGGTCCGAGACCCCCGTTCCAGCAGCAACAGCAACAACCGCAGATGGTGAACGCTCCGCAAGGAAACCAGAACCGCCCGCCTGCTCAGGGACGAGTATATGCATTGGCGCGCAAGGACGCTGAGAATGCGCCAGGGGTGATCACAGGTACCGTTTCTCTCTGTGGTCATACCGCTTATGCCTTGTTTGATCCGGGAGCGTCACACTCCTTCGTATCTGCACGTTTTGTTGAGTTATCTGGGATGAACGTTAAGCCGTTGAATGTGACCTTGCATGTAACCACCCCGTTAAAAGATAGAGTGATTGTTGCGTTAGGATGTAAGGGGTGTAAGTTAATTCTGGACGATAGAGAGGAAGAGATCGATTTAGCTGTTTTGCCTATGTATGATTTCGACGTGATTGTTGGCATGGACTGGTTGGTTAGACATGGGGCAGTGATAGACTGTGGTGGAGTATGGTACAGCTAAACCTAGTAGGTCGCCCTGTGTATGCATTTAGAGGAAATCGGGGAGGGACGTCGATTCCTTGGATCTCATCTTTAGAGGCGACCAAGTTAATGGATGAAGGTTGCCTGGGATTTTTGGCATCAGTATTAGATTCGTCTGCCCTAGAAATGAAGTTAGAAGAAGTGCCTGTAGTAAGTGAGTATCCAGATGTATTTCCTCAAGAGTTGCCTGGATTGCCACCTGAGCGTGAAGTAGAATTTATGATTGAATTGGCACCTGGAACGGAGCCGATCTCGAAAGCACCGTATAGGATGTCGTTATCGGAATTGAAGGAATTGAAGGTGCAAATGCAAGAGCTGCTGGATAAAGGATTTATCCGCCCCAGTGCTTCACCATGGGGAGCTCCGGTGCTGTTTGTTAAGAAAAAGGATGGATCACTAAGGCTGTGCATCGATTACAGACAGCTGAACCAAGTGACGATCAAGAATAAGTATCCTCTACCAAGGATTGATGACCTGTTCGACCAACTTCAAGGCGATTGCGTGTTCTCCAAGATAGACCTAAGGACAGGCTATCACCAGTTAAGGATTAAGAAAGAGGATGTGCCTAAGACTGCTTTTAGGACGAGGTATGGGCACTATGAGTTCACCGTTATGCCGTTTGGATTGACAAATGCTCCAGCCGCATTTATGGATATGATGAATCGAGTGTTCAAGGAGTTTTTGGATCAATTCGTGATAGTCTTCATTAATGACATCTTGGTATATTCGAAGAGTTCTGAGGACCACGAAGAACACTTAAGGATCGTCCTGCGAATGCTAAGGGAACATTCGCTGTATGCGAAGTTCAGTAAGTGTGAGTTCTGGCTGAGCAGAGTGGCGTTTCTTGGTCATATAGTATCTGGAGAAGGAATATCAGTGGACCCATCTAAGATTGAAGCAGTAGAGAAATGGCCGAGACCTACGACCGTGACGGAAGTGCGAAGTTTCCTTGGATTGGCTGGGTATTATAGACGATTCGTGGAAAGATTCTCTGTGATAGCGTCTCCTCTGACGCGTTTGTTGAAGAAGGAAACAAAGTTTCAATGGACTGAGAAATGCGAGGAGAATTTTCAGGAGTTGAAGGATCGATTGACTTCCGCACCAGTCTTAACCATTCCGTCTGGACCAGGAGGATTTGAGATATACAGCGATGCGTCATTAAGAGGATTGGGGTGTGTCTTGATGCAACATGGACGAGTGGTAGCTTATGCATCTCGACAGTTGAGGCCGCATGAGATGAATTACCCGACGCACGACTTGGAGTTAGCTGCCATAGTATTTGCATTGAAGATTTGGAGGCATTACTTGGTGGGGGAGAAATTTCAGATCTACATCGATCATCAGAGTTTGAAGTATCTGTTTTCGCAGAAAGAGTTGAATATGAGACAGCGTTGTTGGATGGAGCTGTTGAAGGACTACGACTGTGATATTCTATATCACCCAGGAAAGGCGAATAAGGTAGCGGATGCTCTGAGTCGGAAGTCGAGCGTTGCGCATATGATGGTCAAGGAGTGGACCTTACTGGAGGAGATCAGAGATTCTGAGTTTAAGGTTGAGGTAGGAACCCTCTCCAGTTTGATGGCTACGTTGCAGATTGAACCAGAGATTCAACTAAGGATCAAAGAGTTGCAGTCTATGGATCCGGATGTTCAGAAGATTATGTCGATGAATGCAGATGAGAGGAAGGCTGAGTTCCAAGTAACTGCTGATGGAATATTGAAGTTTAGAGGACGTCTGTGCGTGCCAAACGATGAAGAGCTGAAGGAATGAAGGTGGATGTGGCTAAGCATGTAGCTAAGTGTCTGACGTGTCAACAGGTAAAGGCACAGCATTGCAAGCCTGGAGGATTATTGCAACCATTGGAAATCCCAGAGTGGAAATGGGAGCATGTCACTATGGATTTTGTGACAGGATTGCCAAGAAGTCAGAGAGGCAATGATTCGATTTGGGTAATAGTGGACAGACTGACGAAATCAGCTCATTTCATTGCAGTACGAAAGGACTCTACCTTGGAAAAGTTGGCTGAATTGTACGTGAGGCAGATAGTGAGATTGCATGGGGTACCAGTAAGTATTGTATCAGACAGAGATCCTCGCTTCACCGCTACATTTTGGAAGAGTCTGCAGGGTGCGCTGGGAACAGAGTTAAGATTCAGTACAGCTTACCACCCTCAGACAGATGGTCAATCGGAAAGGACGATACAGACTTTGGAAGACATGCTGAGAGCTTGTGTGATTGATTTCAAAGGAGGCTGGGAAGAGCAGTTGCATTTGGTGGAATTCGCCTACAACAACAGCTACCAGCAGAGTCTCAAAATGGCCCCATTTGAGGCACTGTATGGAAGGGCCTGTAGAACGCCAATCTGTTGGGACGAAGTTGGTGAGAAAAGCATAACAGGCCCAGAATTAGTGCAGCAGTCAGTTGGGGCAGTCAGAGTGATCAGAGACAGATTGAGGACTGCGCAGAGTAGGCAGAAGAGTTATGCAGACAAGAGACGTAAGCCATTGGAATTCCAAGTTGGAGATCATGTGTTTCTGAAGGTGTCGCCGATGCGAGGACTATCTCGGTTTGGCAAGAAAGGAAAGTTGAGTCCAAGATTTGTTGGGCCATTCGAGATCCTGGAGAAGATCGGGACACTGGCTTATCGTCTAGCATTGCCGCCGAACTTATCGCAGATTCATAATGTGTTTCATGTTTCAATGCTTCGAAAGTACGAGCCGGACCCTGGCCATATACTCGATCATGAAGTCATTGAAATGGATGACCGCGTCTCATACGTGGAAAGGCCAGTAAGGATTGAAGATCGTAAGGAGCAGGTCTTAAGGAATAAGACGATTCCGCTGATCAAGGTTATCTGGGAACACCATGGAACTGAAGGAGCTACTTGGGAAAGCGAGGATGAAATGAAGAAGAAGTATCCGTACCTGTTTGAGTAGATCAATGTGATTTCTGTTTGTTGTAAGGATTGGTGGATGTAAATTTCGAGGACGAAATTTTTATAAGAAGGGAAGAATTGTAACAGTCTGAAAATTCGACCCAAATATCGGAATTTCTAAATGAATGGAAACACTTCGTTAATACCCTCTGATCGACGCTCACTCAGGATTAGCTACCCTGAGATGACCAACCGAAGGGGAAAGGCTAACTGGGGAGAATTTTCCAAACAGCCGCCCGTTGGTCTGAGACAGAGACGGAGTCGTTATTTAATGAAATTGACCACGAAATGAAATCCGACTTCGGACAATCGAATTAGTAAGACAAACACAATTAAGAAATAAAGTCAGTTTCAGAAATGTCGCCAGAAGGGCAGACAGCCGGTGTACGTCGAGAAGCAAGACGTCAATGGAAAATTACCGAAATGCCCCTCGGTAAGTGCTCAGTCCTTAGGATTAATAGAATTAGGATTTTTGAGAGTAGATTCGACTAATCGAAATCAAATCCTGTCTAAAATTCGTTCGCGCTCGAGACCCGATCGGTGCATTTGGCACGCAAATCGAGGCAAGTCAAATCAGTTGTCAAATCAATCGATGTCTTGTCAAATCCATCGGTCAATCATGGCACAAGTTCCCATGCAATCTATCAAGTCAAATCCAAGGTACAAAGTCACACCCATCAAGAGTACAAGTCTCATCACATACACTATTCCACCTAACCCACTACCATAATTTGAAATTTCCAAATATTAGACTTAAGCCTTCACTCTCTCTCTCTCCTCTCTCATTTCTCTCATTCGGCTCTCTCTCTCCCTCACTCTCCCTCCCGAAACCTCTCCTCCCTTCTCAACTCTCTCTCGGCTTCTCTCCCTCCCGTTGCCGTGCCGCCCGACCACCGCGGGCCGCCGTTGTCCGTCATTCTCCTCCGTCGTCGCCACCTCGAGGTAAGCCTCTCTCCTCCCTTCTCCTTGTTGTCCCGTGGCCATGAGAGCCCTTGAAACCACACCTCAACCTCACCGTCCATCTCTCTCTCGGTGGCCCTTGTGTAGCCGCCTTCGTCGTCGTCGATCATCGTCGTTCGGCCACCGCTCCTCACCGTCAACCACCCTCAACTCTTGGTAAGTCCTCTTAGCCTACTCTTGTTCATTTCCCTCGGCTTGGACCCCCACGAAATGCCCGAAACAGCCCCCTCCTCACCGACGTTCCATTCGTTGTTTCGGCCTCGAACTTGGACCCGATCAAACCCACTTGCCTTCCCTCGGTTCCTCACTTGCTTGTCATGTTTCATGATGTCTCTAGGGCCTAGAGGAGCCTTGGAGCCGCCACCAACAGCCCCCCCAACCGCCGGTCACCCACTCTTGGCCGAAAGCTCATTCGGCCGTTCCTCGCTCCGCCCTTCGTCGTCGTCGTTTCCAACCATTCCTGGTAAGCTCTACCACTAATCTTGGACTAGGCTAGTTGTATATGTGTATGTGGGGTGGTATTATGGGCTAGTGATTGTGATTAAGAAGGTTAGTGTGTGATTAAGGTTGGATTAGTTGAGGCTAATGGACTAGTATGCGGATTTGGGCCAAGAGAGGGGCTGTTAGCGTGTGAAATGGGCCTTAAAATGCTAAGTGTGGGCTGCAAATGATGAGGTGAGTGTGTGGTGGAGAGGCCGTGAGGTGTTATTGGGCTTAGGGGGCTTAACTTGCACTAATTTGATCAAAAACAAGTTAACGGGCCTAAGATATCCTAATGGACTTGCCAATGGACGAAACTAACAACTTGAATGGGCCTTGAAAACATGATTAGTGGGCTGCAAATGTGGACTTAGGCGTGTACATAATGGGCCAAAGGGAACTAATGGGCTTGAAAGCTTTAAAAATCAAGTAATTGGGCCAAAACTAATCAAAATGGGCCACATCTAGTTAGTGGGCCACTAATGGACGAAAATCTTATTTAATTGGGCCTAAATTAAGTCCATGAACATTAAAGAATGAAACCCAAAAATGTATATGGGCTTGGGTACTTGAATTGGGCCTAAAATAACGAATATGGGCTTGAATAGTAAACCCTTAGAAATGGGCTTGGGCCTTGCACGAAATTAATAAAATAATAGGCCCAACCCAGATGAATTAATTTAAGAATTAATTATTGGACCTCAACTATTGAAGTGGACCTTGGGCCCAGCCGAGCTTAACTTGATTAACTAAGACCCTTAATTAGATTAGACTTTGGGTTATGGGCTCGAATTATGGATTGGCCTTGGGTAAGTAATAGCATGATGGAATCTTGTACAAGTTGTAAGGCAAGTTTACACGAGCGATAGTTCGAGAGTAGAAGTACTTGATCTTCGTATGTACAGTAAGATGAATATGAGATTCAGTGATGATTGAATGACGTGCTCTGCTCTTGCGTTATATTCTTTGGCATGCATGCTCTGTGTTAAGTTGTTGATGTGATCATCTGGGCCCTGCATACATTCAGAGCATTGCATGAGTCACTGGAGATGTGACATGAGATTGTGCCCTGAGGGGAAGTGGAGAGAAAAGGGAGACCAACGTAAGGCGTCAGAAACGCAGTGTGGTACGGGCCTATGTGGCATCGAGATTTATGCCGTGTGGCACTGTTGGTAGCGCCCTGATGGGAGATGGAGAGAAAAGGGAGGCCAGCATAAGGCGTCCGAGACGCAGCGTGGCATGCCGTGTGGCACTGTTGGTAGAGCCCTGATGGGAATTGGAGTGATAGGCGGGCTGATCCTTGGGATCTATGATGGCCGTTTGAGGCCTGTGGCATTGCATACCATGATTGCTGATTGTTGATATTGCCCGTCTTTATTGCATGAACCATTGTGACGAAACTCGTATTGGCTATATGAGGTGTGATGAAAACTGGGGAGATCGAGAGCGTTGAACTTTGAATCCTGAACCCTAGTTACTGGTTAGGACCGACCCCACTCGTATATCCTACCCTACGCTAGGATTAGTGGTGAGCTTGCTGAGTCCTCGACTCACTGGCGTTGGTTGCCACCTTTTTCAGATCCAGGTCACCAGTGATGGATGTGCCACCGATGCTTTTTGGTCTGCCGATCCAGATGGACACCCAGGTTACCCTCCATTTTGATATGCACGCTACTCTGTGGCATAGGCATGTGACGACTGTACTCGTAGATCAGGGAGGTCCTCATTTAGTGCCCCATAGATTCGAGGCTTGGTTCAGAGAGGGCCTACATGGCTTTGAGGGACCCCAGAGAGATTCCCCGATTCCCATGGAGGAGGACCCGTTTTGGCTCCAGCCTGCAGAATATGGAGGCCAGGTGATCGACCCCGACCCGAAGCAGGAGTTGCCGTCTCCAGGGCGCTCCGAGATAGATGGCCACGAGGAGGGCGATGCGATGGATACCGAGGAGGAGGATCCAGAGGAGGACCCTGTGGAGGATTCCGACGAGGAGGACTGAGTTATGGCAGAATTTCGATGGTTCGAGGATTTGGTTGATAGCGTAGGAAGATCTGTGATTAGTGGTTTTCTTTTGGTAGTCTGTACCTAACGCTAATCGTAATTATGAAATGTTATTTATGTTTATCTTGTCCATGCTACCCCTTTGCTATGTATGCTTGTGTGTATGGATAGGAGGCACGCTTCCGCAGGTATGAGAATTTGGCGCAAGTTGCGTCGTCTGGTCGCGACGAAGTGAAGGTATCCCTGGGCCGTCGCTTATCGTGAACCAGGCGAGCGCGAGGTATATCTTCCGCAGGAACGGGATGCCGCATTCCCGAGAAGGGATCCGGGGCGTGACATCTTAGGACAACTGTTCGCACCAAGAAACGATGAGGGCGGGGAGTGGTCGCCGGGGCAAAGACCTGATCAAGGAAGCGGCTCCTGACAGGCTTCTAGTTGAGGTTGAGAACAGAGTGGCCTGGGTTATGCATTTGCAGGGTTGAGTCTAGATGTCGACCAGGTTCAACTGCATTTAAGCTGCAGCGATTATTTACATGCATAAACATGTCGGTGGACGCGACAGTAGGCGAAAGCTTGGTTGCTAGATTTAGAGTTCCAAATTCCTGAATGGGAATTTCGTTGTTTTAGGTGTAAGCGTTAGCAAGGATGAGCAATAGGGGCAGAAGATCGACTGCTGGTGCATCGAGCTCGAGGGGCCGTGAATCTGAAGGAGACCCCAGAATCGAAGAGATGATGAGGGTGCTGACGGAAGTGAGCAACTTGATGGCTAGGCAAGCTGCTGAGAGAGCTGCCACTGTAGCCCAAGCAGCTGAGGCCGCCTTGGCCGCTGCGAATGGTGCCAATGGAGGCAATGGGCATGGAAATGGTGGACGTCAGACTCATCATATGGTGGAGCAATTTCTGAAGTTGCAGCCGTCGAGGTTTGATGGCAGTGGTGGTCCAGAAGTAGCTGCCTTGTGGATCGAACAGCTTGAGAAGGCTTTTACTGTTCTGGGTTGCACCGATGAGGAGAAGGTTTCGTTGGCAACTTATCAACTTCAGGGTACTGCAGATGATTGGTGGAAAGCCACCAGAGGACGAGTCTTTCCGGATGGTATGAGGCCGAGCTGGACCGCCTTCTGTACAGCATTCAATGGCAAGTATTTCTCTGAGGCAGCCCAGGAAAGGAAGATGGAAGAATTCATCAGGCTCCGCCAAGGATCGTTGACCGTGGACCAGTATGAAGGCGAATTTGCCAGGCTGTCCAAGTTCGCACGAAGGCTGATTGACGACCCATGGGATAAGGCTAGGAGATTCAGGGAAGGATTGAGGCCTGAGTTGAAGAGTATGATCATCGCCACTGGGCTGAGGGACTACAATGAGATTTATGAGCGAGCACTGGCGATAGAGCGAGATCTGCAAGAAAAGACCGCCGCCCCTGGGTCGCGGTTCGTGCCAAGAGGGAACTTCAGAGACTTTGGCAAGAGGCCAATGAAGGACAACCGCAGGTTCGTTCCACCTGCAAGGAGAACCCTGGGAAAGCCATCGTTCCCTGGGAATCAGGTCTGCCGTGACTGTGGCAGGAGGCATGGGAACAGCCCTTGCCCGAGGAAGACTGGAGGCTGCTTTGGATGTGGCCAAACGGGGCATATTCTGAGGAACTGCCCAAGGAAGGGTCAGAGACCCCCATTCCAGCAACAACAGCAGCAACCGCAGATGGTGAACGCTCCGCAAGGAAACCAGAACCGTCCGCCTGCTCAGGGACGAGTGTATGCAATGGCGCGCAAGGACGCTGAGAATGCGCCAGGGGTGATCACAGGTACCGTTTCTCTCTGTGGTCATACCGCTTATGCCTTGTTTGATCCGGGAGCGTCGCACTCTTTCGTATCTGCACGTTTTGTTGAGTTGTCTGGGATGAATGTTAAGCCGTTGGATGTGACCTTGCATGTAACCACCCCGTTGAAGGATAGAGTAGTTGTTGCGTTAGGGTGTAAGGGGTGTAAGTTAGCTCTGGGCGATAGGCAAGAAGAAATTGACTTAGCTGTTCTGCCCATGTATGATTTTGATGTGATTGTTGGCATGGATTGGCTAGTTAGGCATGGAGCAGTGATAGACTGTGGTAGGAGTATGATACAGTTAAACCCAGCAGGCCACCCTGGGTATGAATTTAAGGGAAATCGTGGAGGAACGTCGATTCCTTGGATCTCATCTTTAGAGGCGATCAAGTTAATGGATGAAGGTTGCCTAGGATTTTTGGCATCGGTATCAGATTCGACTGCTCAAGAAATGAAGTTAGAGGAAGTGCCTATAGTAAGTGAGTATCCAGATGTATTTCCTCAAGAGTTGCCTGGATTGCCACCTGAGCGTGAAGTAGAATTTATGATTGAACTGGCACCTGGAACAGAGCCGATCTCGAAAGCACCGTATAGGATGTCGTTGTCGGAGTTGAAGGAATTGAAGGTGCAAATGCAAGAGCTATTGGATAAAGGATTTATCCGCCCCAGTGCTTCGCCATGGGGAGCTCCGGTGCTGTTTGTTAAGAAAAAGGATGGATCACTAAGGCTGTGCATCGATTACAGACAGCTGAACCAAGTGACGATCAAGAATAAGTATCCTCTACCAAGGATTGATGACCTGTTCGACCAACTTCAAGGCGCTTGCGTGTTCTCCAAGATAGACCTAAGGACAGGCTATCACCAGTTAAGGATTAAGAAAGAGGATGTGCCTAAGACTGCTTTTAGGACGAGGTATGGGCACTATGAGTTCACCGTTATGCCGTTTGGATTGACAAATGCTCCAGCCGCATTTATGGATATGATGAATCGAGTGTTCAAGGAGTTTTTGGATCAATTCGTGATAGTCTTCATTGATGACATCTTGGTATACTCGAAGAGTTCTGAGGACCACGAGGAACACTTAAGGATCGTCCTGCGAACGCTAAGGGAACATTCGCTGTATGCGAAGTTTAGTAAGTGTGAGTTTTGGTTAAGCAGAGTGGCGTTTCTTGGTCATATAGTATCTGGAGAAGGAATATCAGTGGACCCATCTAAGATTGAAGCAGTGGAGAAATGGCCGAGACCTACGACCGTGACGGAAGTGCGAAGTTTCCTTGGATTGGCTGGGTATTATAGACGCTTCGTGGAAAGATTCTCTGTGATAGCGTCTCCTCTGAGGCGTTTGTTGAAGAAGGAAACAAAGTTTCAATGGACTGAGAAATGCGATGAGAGTTTTCAGGAGTTGAAGGATCGATTGACGTCCGCACCAGTGTTGACCATCCCATCTGGACCTGGAGGGTTTGAGATATACAGCGATGCGTCATTAAGAGGATTGGGATGTGTCTTGATGCAGCATGGACGAGTAGTAGCTTATGCCTCTAGGCAGCTGAGGCCGCATGAGACGAATTACCCAATGCACGACTTGGAGTTAGCTGCCATAGTATTTGCATTGAAGATTTGGAGGCATTATCTGGTAGGAGAGAAATTCCAGATTTTTACGGACCATCAGAGTTTGAAGTATCTGTTCTCGCAGAAGGAGCTGAATATGAGGCAGCGTCGTTGGATGGAGTTGTTAAAGGACTACGACTGCGATATTTTGTACCATCCAGGAAAGGCGAATAAGGTGGCAGATGCTCTGAGTAGGAAGTCGAGCATTACGCATATGATGGTCAAGGAGTGGACACTACTGGAGGAAATCAGAGATTCTGAGTTCAAGGTCGAGGTAGGAAACCTCTCGAGTCTGATGGCTACGTTGCAGATCGAACCAGAGATTCAGCTAAGAATCAAGGAGATGCAATCTACGGACCCGGACATTCAGAAGATTGTGGCGATGAATGCAGACGAGAGGAAGGCCGAGTTCCAAGTGACTGCTGACGGAATATTGAAGTTTAGAGGACGTCTGTGCGTGCCTAATGACGAGGCGCTAAAGGAAAAGATTTTGTCCGAGGCACACAGAAGTAACTACAGTATTCATCCAGGGAGTACTAAGATGTATCAGAATTTGCGTCAGCACTATTGGTGGAATGGAATGAAGGTGGATGTGGCTAAGCATGTAGCTAAGTGTCTGACGTGTCAACAGGTAAAGGCACAGCATTGCAAGCCTGGAGGATTATTGCAACCATTGGAAATCCCAGAGTGGAAATGGGAGCATGTCACTATGGATTTTGTGACAGGATTGCCAAGAAGTCAGAGAGGCAATGATTCGATTTGGGTAATAGTGGACAGACTGACGAAATCAGCTCATTTCATTGCAGTACGAAAGGACTCTACCTTGGAAAAGTTGGCTGAATTGTACGTGAGGCAGATAGTGAGATTGCATGGGGTACCAGTAAGTATTGTATCAGACAGAGATCCTCGCTTCACCGCTACATTTTGGAAGAGTCTGCAGGGTGCGCTGGGAACAGAGTTAAGATTCAGTACAGCTTACCACCCTCAAACAGATGGTCAATCGGAAAGGACGATACAGACTTTGGAAGACATGCTGAGAGCTTGTGTGATTGATTTCAAAGGAGGCTGGGAAGAGCAGTTGCATTTGGTGGAATTCGCCTACAACAACAGCTACCAGCAGAGTATCAAAATGGCACCATTTGAGGCACTGTATGGAAGGGCCTGTAGAACGCCAATCTGTTGGGACGAAGTTGGTGAGAAAAGCATAACAGGCCCAGAATTAGTGCAGCAGTCAGTTGGGGCAGTCAGAGTGATCAGAGACAGATTGAGGACTGCGCAGAGTAGGCAGAAGAGTTATGCAGACAAGAGACGTAAGCCATTGGAATTCCAAGTTGGAGATCATGTGTTTCTGAAGGTGTCGCCGATTTGAGGACTATCTCGGTTTGGCAAGAAAGGAAAGTTGAGTCCAAGATTTATTGGGCCATTCGAGATCCTGGAGAAGATCGGGACACTGGCTTATCGTCTAGCATTGCCGCCGAACTTATCGCAGATTCATAATGTGTTTCATGTTTCGATGCTTCGAAAGTACGAGCCGGACCCTGGCCATATACTCGATCATGAAGTCATTGAAATGGATGACCGCGTCTCGTACGTGGAACGGCCAGTAAGGATTGAAGATCGTAAGGAGCAAGTCTTAAGGAATAAGACGATTCCGCTGGTCAAGGTTATCTGGGAACACCATGGGACTGAAGGAGCGACTTGGGAAAGCGAGGATGAAATGAAGAAGAAGTATCCGTACCTGTTTGAGTAGATCGATGTAATCTACATTTTTGTGTTGTAAAGATTGGTGGATGTAAATTTCGAGGACGAAATTTTTATAAGGAGGGAAGAATTGTGACAGTCTGAAAATTCGACCCGATTATCGGAAATTCTAAATGAATGGAAATACTTCGTTAATACACTCTGATCGACGCTCACTCAGGATTAGCTACCCTGAGTTGACCAACCGAAGGGGAAAGGCTACCTGGGAAGCATTTTCCCAAACAGCCGCCCGTTGGTCCGAGACGGAGACAGAGTCGTTATTTAATGAAATTGACCACGAAATGAAATCCGACTTCGGACAATCGAATTAGTAAGACAAACACAATTACGAAATAAAGTCAGTTTCAGAAATGTCGCCAGAAGGGCAGACAGCCGGTGTACGTCGAGAAGCAAGACGTCAATGGAAAATTACCGAAATGCCCCCGGTAAATGTTCGGTCCTTAGGATTAATAGATTTAGGATTTTTGAGAGTAGGTTCGCCTAATCGAAATCAAATCCTGTCTGAAATTCGTTCGCGCTCGAGACCCGATCGGTGCATTTGGCACGCAAATCGAGGCAAGTCAAATCAGTTGTCAAATCAATCGATGTCTTGTCAATCAATCAATCAAATCCATCGGTCAATCAAGGCACAATTTCCAAGGCAATCCATCAAGTCAATGTCAAGTACACATGTCTTGTAAAATTCAAATCAAGGTCACTATTCACTTACTATTCACCTCACCTAACACACTACCCCCTCTCACTTAAGTCTCTTCTCTCTCTCTCCTCCCTCATTCTCTCATTTTCGGCCACCCTCCTCTCTCCCCCTCTCCCGAAATCTCTCTCAACTCTCTCGGTTCTCTCCCTCCCCCGTCGGCCACCGTCGCCCGCCTCAAGCCGCCATCTTCCTCCGTCGTCACCACCTCGAGGTAAGCCTCTTCTCCTCCTTACCTTGTTGTCCCATGGCCATGAGAGCCTCTTGAGACCGCCCCTCAACCTCACCGTCTATCTCTCTCTCTCGGTGATCTTCGTGTAGCCGCCACCGTCGTCGTCATCAATCACCTTCGTTCGACCACCGCCGGCCACCACCGTCCACGAACGCACTTTGGTAAGCCTTCTAACTCATCTCTCTCCCTTGTCCACCACCCCTTAAAGCTTGCCATTTGACCGAACCAACCCCAAACTTCCTTGTAGGCCGTGAACCACATTCGGCCGTTCCTCGCTCCGTCGTCCGTCGTTGTAGATTTCGGTCCAACTAAGGTAAGCTTCACTACTAACTCTAGCTTAGGTTAGTCGTATATGCATGTAAGAGGACAAATTAGGGGTTGGTTAGGCTTGATATGAGGCTAAGATGAGATTAATGTGCAACTTACCTTAGGCTATCTTGTGGGAATCTTGTTTGGGCCGTATGAGGGGGCCGGTAGTTCGCGAATTGGGCTGGAAAAATGTGAATGTGGGCTGTGAGGGATGGCTTAGGTGTGTGATGGAGAGGCCGTGGAGTGTTAATGGGCTTAGAGGGCTCAAATTGCACTAATTTGATCAAAAACAAGCTATCGGGCCAAGATACAACTATTGGGCTTGCTTATGGACGAGATTAACAATCAAAAAGGGGCTTGAACACATGATTAATGTGCTGTGTTGTTGGGTTTAGGCGTGTATTTAATGGGCCAAAGGGGACTAATGGGTTTGGAAGCTTTAAAATCAAGTAATTGGGCCAGAACTAATCAACATTGGCCTAATCTAGCTAGTGGGCCACTAATGGACGAAAACCCACTTAAATTGGGCCTAAATTAAGTCCATGAAAATTAAAGAATGAAACCCAAAAATGTAAACCTTTAGAAATGGGCTTGGGCCTCACACGAAATTAATAAAATAATAGGCCCAACCCATATGAATTAATTTAAGAATTAATTATTGGACCTCAACTATTGAAGTGGGCCTTAGGCCCAGTCGAACTTAGCTTGATTAATTAGAGGTTCTTAATTAGATTAGACCTTGGTTTATATGGGTTTGATTAACGAGTTGCCCTTGAGTAAGTGATGACAATGACAGACTCTTGTATGAGATGTAAGGCGAATTTAGATGATCGAGACTTTGAAAGTAGAGGCCTACGATCCATGTCTGTTTGGTTGATGAACGTGAGGTTCACTGATCGATTGAATGATGTGCTCTACTCCTGTACTTGTATTTATTTGCATGCATGCTCTGTGTTGAGTTATTGATGTGATCATCTGGGCCCTGCATACATTCAGAGCATTGCATAAGTCACTGGGGATGTGACATGAGATTGTGGCCTGAGGGGAAGTGGAGAGAAAAGGGAGACCAACGTAAGGCGTCAGAAACGCAGTGTGGTACGGGCCTATGTGGCACCGAGAATTATGCCGTGTGGCACTGTTGGTAGCGCCCTGATGGGAGATGGAGAGAAAAGGGAGGCCAGCATAAGGCGTCCGAGACGCAGCGTGGCATGCCGTGTGGCACTGTTGGTAGAGCCCTGATGGGAATTGGAGTGATAGGCGGGCTGATCCATGGGATCTGTGATGGCCGTTTGAGGCCTGTGGCATTTGCATAATGTTATTGCTGTTTGTTGTTATTGCCCGTCTGTATTGCATGAATTGTTGAGACGAAACTCGTATTGGCTATATGAGGCATGATGATAACTGGGGAGATCGAGAGCGTTGGACTCCGAGTACCAAACCCTAGTTACTAGTTAGGACCGACCCCACTCGTATATCCTACCCTACGCTAGGATTAGTGGTGAGCTTGCTGAGTCCTCGACTCACTGGCGTTGGTTGCCACCTTTTTCAGATCCAGGTCGCTAGTGATGGATGTGCCACCGATGCTTTTTGGTCTGCCGATCCAGATGGACACCCAGGTTACCCTCCATTTTGATATGCACGCTACCTTGTGGCATAGGCATGTGACGACTGTGCTCGTAGATCAGGGAGGTCCTTACTTAGTGCCCCATAGATTCGAGGCTTGGTTTAGAGAGGGCCTACATGGCTTTGAGGGACCCCAGAGAGATTCCCCGATTCCCATGGAGGAGGACCCGTTTTGGCTCCAGCCTGCAGAATATGGAGGCCAGGTGATCGACCCCGACCCGAAGCAGGAGTTGCCGTCTCCAGGGCGCTCCGAGATAGATGGCCACGAGGAGGGCGATGCGATGGATACCGAGGAGGACCCTGTGGAGGATTCCGACGAGGAGGACTGAGTTATGGCAGAATCCCGATGTTTTGAGGATTAGTAAAGCGTAGGATGATCTACAGCTAGTGGTTTTCTTTTGGTAGTCTGTACCTAACGCTAATCGTATTTATGAAATGTTGTTTATGTTTATCTTGTCCATGCTACCCCTTTGCTATGTATGCTTGTGTGTATGGATAGGAGGCACGCTTCCGCAGGTATGAGAATTTGGCGCAAGCCGCGTCGTCTGGTCGCGACGAAGTGAAAAATTTTCCCCTGGGCCGTCGCTTATCGTGAACCAGGCGAGCGCGAGGTGTATCTTCTGCAGGAACGGGGTGCCGCGTTCCCTAGAAGGGATCCGGGGCGTGACATCCCCGTTCGAGTGGTATCAGAGCAAGGTCAGCTCGATACGAGACCGTTCGAGGTTTTGGAGTGATAAGGCTGATGATTTTGGGGTATTTAGTTAGACAGATCCTAGACCTAAGGATTAGGAAGGGTAGAATGCATGATTTGATTGGCGCATGTGATTGCTTAGCGGAATTGATTGTCTATAGTAACCTTGGGATAAGGTATTTCATGCTAAGCTGCAGGTGCGTCAGGACCTGAGGTAAGGTTCTATGGCAGAGCCCCATGAGTTGGGCGCTTGAATGCTGATTGCTGAATGTTAGTCCGTGAGGTATTGCATGTGATTGTATGCCTAGTGGGCTGTCGCGCGCTGCTTGACCATCATGCATTGCATGATTTCTGCACCGAAAGCAAAATGGTTTAGAAATGGAAAATCATTGTTGAAAAAGGAGATTTGGATTTTGAAAGAAATGCATGCATTCATGTTGTTGGATTTGGTGACCGTCAGCCTGGTATGGGACAGGATTGACGGGACGTCTAAAAACTGTGATGAAGCGTGGTATGGGACATGTGGAGTGGGATTCTCTGTGTCTATGAATTTCTTATGTAACAGTCTGAAAATTCGATCCAAATATCGGAATTTCTAAAAGAATGGAGACACTTCGTTAATACCCTCTGATCGACGCTCACTCAGGATTAGCTACCCTGAGATGACCAACCGAAGGGGAAAGGCTACCTGGGAAGAATTTTCCAAACAGCCGCCCGTTGGTCTGGGACAGAGACAGAGTCGTAAATTAATGAAATTGACCACGAAATGAAATCCGACTTCGGACAATCGAATTAGTAAGACAAACACAATTAAGAAATGAAGTCAGTTTCAGAAATGTCGCCAGAAGGGCAGACAGCCGGTGTACGTCGAGAAGCAAGACGTCAATGGAAAATTACCGAAATGCCCCCGGTAAATGCTCAGTCCTTAGGATTAATAGAATTAGGATTTTTGAGAGTAGATTCGACTAATCAAAATCAAATCCTGTCTAAAATTCGTTCGCGCTCGAGACCCGATCGGTGCATTTGGCACGCAAATCGAGGCAAGTCAAATCAGTTGTCAAATCAATCGATGTCTTGTCAAATCCATCGGTCAATCATGGCACAAGTTCCCATGCAATCTATCAAGTCAAATCCAAGGTACAAAGTCACACCCATCAAGAGTACAAGTCTCATCACATACACTATTCCACCTAACCCACTACCATAATTTGAAATTTCCAAATATTAGACTTAAGCCTTCACTCTCTCTCTCTCCTCTCTCATTTCTCTCATTCGGCTCTCTCTCTCCCTCACTCTCCCTCCCGAAACCTCTCCTCCCTTCTCAACTCTCTCTCGGCTTCTCTCCCTCCCGTTGCCGTGCCGCCCGACCACCGCGGGCCGCCGTTGTCCGTCATTCTCCTCCGTCGTCGCCACCTCGAGGTAAGCCTCTCTCCTCCCTTCTCCTTGTTGTCCCGTGGCCATGAGAGCCCTTGAAACCACACCTCAACCTCACCGTCCATCTCTCTCTCGGTGGCCCTTGTGTAGCCGCCTTCGTCGTCGTCGATCATCGTCGTTCGGCCACCGCTCCTCACCGTCAACCACCCTCAACTCTTGGTAAGTCCTCTTAGCCTACTCTTGTTCATTTCCCTCGGCTTGGACCCCCACGAAATGCCCGAAACAGCCCCCTCCTCACCGACGTTCCATTCGTTGTTTCGGCCTCGAACTTGGACCCGATCAAACCCACTTGCCTTCCCTCGGTTCCTCACTTGCTTGTCATGTTTCATGATGTCTCTAGGGCCTAGAGGAGCCTTGGAGCCGCCACCAACAGCCCCCCCAACCGCCGGTCACCCACTCTTGGCCGAAAGCTCATTCGGCCGTTCCTCGCTCCGCCCTTCGTCGTCGTCGTTTCCAACCATTCCTGGTAAGCTCTACCACTAATCTTGGACTAGGCTAGTTGTATATGTGTATGTGGGGTGGTATTATGGGCTAGTGATTGTGATTAAGAAGGTTAGTGTGTGATTAAGGTTGGATTAGTTGAGGCTAATGGACTAGTATGCGGATTTGGGCCAAGAGAGGGGCTGTTAGCGTGTGAAATGGGCCTTAAAATGCTAAGTGTGGGCTGCAAATGATGAGGTGAGTGTGTGGTGGAGAGGCCGTGAGGTGTTATTGGGCTTAGGGGGCTTAACTTGCACTAATTTGATCAAAAACAAGTTAACGGGCCTAAGATATCCTAATGGACTTGCCAATGGACGAAACTAACAACTTGAATGGGCCTTGAAAACATGATTAGTGGGCTGCAAATGTGGACTTAGGCGTGTACATAATGGGCCAAAGGGAACTAATGGGCTTGAAAGCTTTAAAAATCAAGTAATTGGGCCAAAACTAATCAAAATGGGCCACATCTAGTTAGTGGGCCACTAATGGACGAAAATCTTATTTAATTGGGCCTAAATTAAGTCCATGAACATTAAAGAATGAAACCCAAAAATGTATATGGGCTTGGGTACTTGAATTGGGCCTAAAATAACGAATATGGGCTTGAATAGTAAACCCTTAGAAATGGGCTTGGGCCTTGCACGAAATTAATAAAATAATAGGCCCAACCCAGATGAATTAATTTAAGAATTAATTATTGGACCTCAACTATTGAAGTGGACCTTGGGCCCATCCGAGCTTAACTTGATTAACTAAGACCCTTAATTAGATTAGACTTTGGGTTATGGGCTCGAATTATGGATTGGCCTTGGGTAAGTAATAGCATGATGGAATCTTGTACAAGTTGTAAGGCAAGTTTAGACGAGCGATAGTTCGAGAGTAGAAGTACTTGATCTTCGTATGTACAGTAAGATGAATATGAGATTCAGTGATGATGGAATGATGTGCTCTACTCTTGCGTTATATTCTTTGGCATGCATGCTCTGTGTTAAGTTGTTGATGTGATCATCTGGGCCCTGCATACATTCAGAGCATTGCATGAGTCACTGGAGATGTGACATGAGATTGTGCCCTGAGGGGAAGTGGAGAGAAAAGGGAGACCAACGTAAGGCGTCAGAAACGCAGTGTGGTACGGGCCTATGTGGCATCGAGATTTATGCCGTGTGGCACTGTTGGTAGCGCCCTGATGGGAGATGGAGAGAAAAGGGAGGCCAGCATAAGGCGTCCGAGACGCAGCGTGGCATGCCGTGTGGCACTGTTGGTAGAGCCCTGATGGGAATTGGAGTGATAGGCGGGCTGATCCTTGGGATCTATGATGGCCGTTTGAGGCCTGTGGCATTGCATACCATGATTGCTGATTGTTGATATTGCCCGTCTTTATTGCATGAACCATTGTGACGAAACTCGTATTGGCTATATGAGGTGTGATGAAAACTGGGGAGATCGAGAGCGTTGAACTTTGAATCCTGAACCCTAGTTACTGGTTAGGACCGACCCCACTCGTATATCCTACCCTACGCTAGGATTAGTGGTGAGCTTGCTGAGTCCTCGACTCACTGGCGTTGGTTGCCACCTTTTTCAGATCCAGGTCACCAGTGATGGATGTGCCACCGATGCTTTTTGGTCTGCCGATCCAGATGGACACCCAGGTTACCCTCCATTTTGATATGCACGCTACCCTGTGGCATAGGCATGTGACGACTGTACTCGTAGATCAGGGAGGTCCTCATTTAGTGCCCCATAGATTCGAGGCTTGGTTCAGAGAGGGCCTGCATGGCTTTGAGGGACCCCAGAGAGATTCCCCGATTCCCATGGAGGAGGACCCGTTTTGGCTCCAGCCTGCAGAATATGGAGGCCAGGTGATCGACCCCGACCCGAAGCAGGAGTTGCCGTCTCCAGGGCGCTCCGAGATAGATGGCCACGAGGAGGGCGATGCGATGGATACCGAGGAGGAGGATCCAGAGGAGGACCCTGTGGAGGATTCCGACGAGGAGGACTGAGTCATGGCAGAATTTCGATGGTTCGAGGATTTGGTTGATAGCGTAGGAAGATCTGTGATTAGTGGTTTTCTTTTGGTAGTCTGTACCTAACGCTAATCGTATTTATGAAATGTTATTTATGTTTATCTTGTCCATGCTACCCCTTTGCTATGTATGCTTGTGTGTATGGATAGGAGGCACGTTTCCGCAGGTATGAGAATTTGGCGCAAGTTGCGTCGTCTGGTCGCGACGAAGTGAAGGTATCCCTGGGCCGTCGCTTATCGTGAACCAGGCGAGCGCGAGGTATATCTTCCGCAGGAACGGGATGCCGCATTCCCGAGAAGGGATCCGGGGCGTGACATCTTAGGACAACTGTTCGCACCAAGAAACGATGAGGGCGGGGAGTGGTCGCCGGGGCAAAGACCTGATCAAGGAAGCGGCTCCTGACAGGCTTCTAGTTGAGGTTGAGAACAGAGTGGCCTGGGTTATGCATTTGCAGGGTTGAGTCTAGATGTCGACCAGGTTCAACTGCATTTAAGCTGCAGCGATTATTTACATGCATATACATGTCAGTGGACGCGACAGTAGACGAAAGCTTGGTTGCTAGATTTAGAGTTCCAAATTCCTGAATGGGAATTTCGTTGTTTTAGGTGTAAGTGTTAGCAAGGATGAGCAATAGGGGCAGAAGATCGACTGCTGGTGCATCGAGCTCGAGGGGCCGTGAATCTGAAGGAGACCCCAGAATCGAAGAGATGATGAGAGTGCTGACCGAAGTGAGCAACTTGATGGCTAGGCAAGCTGCTGAGAGAGCTGCCACTGTTGCCCAAGCAGCTGAGGCCGCCTTGGCCGCTGCGAATGGTGCCAATGGAGGCAATGGGCATGGAAATGGTGGACGTCAGACTCATCATATGGTGGAGCAGTTTCTGAAGTTGCAGCCGTCGAGGTTTGATGGCAGTGGTGGTCCAGAAGTAGCTGCCTTGTGGATCGAACAGCTTGAGAAGGCTTTTACTGTTCTGGGTTGCACCGATGAGGAGAAGGTTTCGTTGGCAACTTATCAGCTTCAAGGGACTGCAGATGACTGGTGGAAAGCCACCAGAGGACGAGTCTTTCCGGATGGTATGAGGCCGAGCTGGACCGCCTTCTGTACAGCATTCAATGGAAAGTATTTCTCTAAGGCAGCCCAGGAAAGGAAAATGGAAGAGTTCATCAGGCTCCGTCAAGGATCACTGACCGTGGACCAGTATGAAGACGAATTTGCCAGGCTGTCCAAGTTCGCACGAAGGCTGATTGACGACCCATGGGATAAGGCCAGGAGATTCAGGGAAGGATTGAGGCCTGAGTTGAAGAGTATGATCATCGCCACTGGGCTAAGGGACTACAATGAGATTTATGAGCGAGCACTGGCGATAGAGCGGGATCTGCAAGAAAAGACCGCCGCATCTGGATCGCGGTTCGTGCCAAGAGGGAACTTCAGAGACTTTGGCAAGAGGCCAATGAAGGACAACCGCAGGTTCGTTCCACCTGCAAGGAGAACCCTGGGAAAGCCATCGTTCCCTGGGAATCAGGTCTGCCGTGACTGTGGCAGGAGGCATGGGAACAGCCCTTGCCCGAAGAAGACTGGAGGCTGCTTTGGATGTGGCCAAACGGGGCATATTCTGAGGAACTGCCCAAGGAAGGGTCAGAGACCCCCATTCCAGCAACAACAGCAGCAACCGCAGATGGTGAACGCTCCGCAAGGAAACCAGAACCGTCCGCCTGCTCAGGGACGAGTGTATGCAATGGCGCGCAAGGACGCTGAGAATGCGCCAGGGGTGATCACAGGTACCGTTTCTCTCTGTGGTCATACCGCTTATTCCTTGTTTGATCCGGGAGCGTCGCACTCTTTCGTATCTGCACGTTTTGTTGAGTTGTCTGGGATGAATGTTAAGCCGTTGGATGTGACCTTGCATGTAACCACCCCGTTGAAGGATAGAGTAGTTGTTGCGTTAGGGTGTAAGGGGTGTAAGTTAGCTCTGGGCGATAGGCAAGAAGAGATTGACTTAGCTGTTCTGCCCATGTATGATTTTGATGTGATTGTTGGCATGGATTGGCTAGTTAGGCATGGAGCAGTGATAGACTGTGGTAGGAGTATGATACAGTTAAACCCAGCAGGCCACCCTGGGTATGAATTTAAGGGAAATCGTGGAGGAACGTCGATTCCTTGGATCTCATCTTTAGAGGCGATCAAGTTAATGGATGAAGGTTGCCTAGGATTTTTGGCATCGGTATCAGATTCGACTGCTCAAGAAATGAAGTTAGAGGAAGTGCCTGTAGTAAGTGAGTATCCAGATGTATTTCCTCAAGAGTTGCCTGGATTGCCACCTGAGCGTGAAGTAGAATTTATGATTGAACTGGCACCTGGAACAGAGCCGATCTCGAAAGCACCGTATAGGATGTCGTTGTCGGAGTTGAAGGAATTGAAGGTGCAAATGCAAGAGCTACTGGATAAAGGATTTATCCGCCCCAGTGCTTCGCCATGGGGAGCTCCGGTGCTGTTTGTTAAGAAAAAGGATGGATCACTAAGGCTGTGCATCGATTACAGACAGCTGAACCAAGTGACGATCAAGAATAAGTATCCTCTACCAAGGATTGATGACCTGTTCGACCAACTTCAAGGCGCTTGCGTGTTCTCCAAGATAGACCTAAGGACAGGCTATCACCAGTTAAGGATTAAGAAAGAGGATGTGCCTAAGACTGCTTTTAGGACGAGGTATGGGCACTATGAGTTCACCGTTATGCCGTTTGGATTGACAAATGCTCCAGCCGCATTTATGGATATGATGAATCGAGTGTTCAAGGAGTTTCTGGATCAATTCGTGATAGTCTTCATTGATGACATCTTGGTGTATTCGAAGAGTTCGGAGGACCACGAGGAACACTTAAGGATCGTCCTGCGAACGCTAAGGGAACATTCGCTGTATGCGAAGTTTAGTAAGTGTGAGTTTTGGTTAAGCAGAGTGGCGTTTCTTGGTCATATAGTATCTGGAGAAGGAATATCAGTGGACCCATCTAAGATTGAAGCAGTAGAGAAATGGCCGAGACCTACGACCGTGACGGAAGTGCGAAGTTTCCTTGGATTGGCTGGGTATTATAGACGCTTCGTGGAAAGATTCTCTGTGATAGCGTCTCCTCTGAGGCGTTTGTTGAAGAAGGAAACAAAGTTTCAATGGACTGAGAAATGCGATGAGAGTTTTCAGGAGTTGAAGGATCGATTGACGTCCGCACCAGTGTTGACCATCCCATCTGGACCTGGAGGGTTTGAGATATACAGCGATGCGTCATTAAGAGGATTGGGATGTGTCTTGATGCAGCATGGACGAGTAGTAGCTTATGCCTCTAGGCAGCTGAGGCCGCATGAGACGAATTACCCGACGCACGACTTGGAGTTAGCTGCCATAGTATTTGCATTGAAGATTTGGAGGCATTATCTGGTGGGAGAGAAATTCCAGATTTTTACGGACCATCAGAGTTTGAAGTATCTGTTCTCGCAGAAGGAGCTGAATATGAGGCAGCGTCGTTGGATGGAGTTGTTGAAGGACTACGACTGCGATATTTTGTACCATCCAGGAAAGGCGAATAAAGTGGCAGATGCTTTGAGTAGGAAGTCGAGCATTGCGCATATGATGGTCAAGGAGTGGACATTACTGGAGGAAATCAGAGATTCTGAGTTCAAGGTCGAGGTAGGAAACCTCTCGAGTCTGATGGCTACGTTGCAGATCGAACCAGAGATTCAGCTAAGAATCAAGGAGATGCAATCTACGGACCCGGACATTCAGAAGATTGTGGCGATGAATGCAGACGAGAGGAAGGCCGAGTTCCAAGTGACTGCTGACGGAATATTGAAGTTTAGAGGACGTCTGTGCGTGCCTAATGACGAGGCGCTAAAGGAAAAGATTTTGTCCGAGGCACACAGAAGTAACTACAGTATTCATCCAGGGAGTACTAAGATGTATCAGAATTTGCGTCAGCACTATTGGTGGAATGGAATGAAGGTGGATGTGGCTAAGCATGTAGCTAAGTGTCTGACGTGTCAACAGGTAAAGGCACAGCATTGCAAGCCTGGAGGATTATTGCAACCATTGGAAATCCCAGAGTGGAAATGGGAGCATGTCACTATGGATTTTGTGACAGGATTGCCAAGAAGTCAGAGAGGCAATGATTCGATTTGGGTAATAGTGGACAGACTGACGAAATCAGCTCATTTCATTGCAGTACGAGAGGACTCTACCTTGGAAAAGTTGGCTGAATTGTACGTGAGGCAGATAGTGAGATTGCATGGGGTACCAGTAAGTATTGTATCAGACAGAGATCCTCGCTTCACCGCTACATTTTGGAAGAGTCTGCAGGGTGCGCTGGGAACAGAGTTAAGATTCAGTACAGCTTACCACCCTCAAACAGATGGTCAATCGGAAAGGACGATACAGACTTTGGAAGACATGCTGAGAGCTTGTGTGATTGATTTCAAAGGAGGCTGGGAAGAGCAGTTGCATTTGGTGGAATTCGCCTACAACAACAGCTACCAGCAGAGTATCAAAATGGCACCATTTGAGGCACTGTATGGAAGGGCCTGTAGAACGCCAATCTGTTGGGACGAAGTTGGTGAGAAAAGCATAACAGGCCCAGAATTAGTGCAGCAGTCAGTTGGGGCAGTCAGAGTGATCAGAGACAGATTGAGGACTGCGCAGAGTAGGCAGAAGAGTTATGCAGACAAGAGACGTAAGCCATTGGAATTCCAAGTTGGAGATCATGTGTTTCTGAAGGTGTCGCCGATGCGAGGACTATCTCGGTTTGGCAAGAAAGGAAAGTTGAGTCCAAGATTTATTGGGCCATTCGAGATCCTGGAGAAGATCGGGACACTGGCTTATCGTCTAGCATTGCCGCCGAACTTATCGCACATTCATAATGTGTTTCATGTTTCAATGCTTCGAAAGTACGAGCCGGACCCTGGCCATATACTCGATCATGAAGTCATTGAAATGGATGACCGCGTCTCATACGTGGAATGGCCAGTAAGGATTGAAGATCGTAAGGAGCAAGTATTAAGGAATAAGACGATTCCGCTGGTCAAGGTTATCTGGGAACACCATGGGACTGAAGGAGCGACTTGGGAAAGCGAGGATGAAATGAAGAAGAAGTATCCGTACCTGTTTGAGTAAATCGATGTAATCTCCATTTTGTTGTAAGGATTGGTGGATGTAAATTTCGAGGACGAAATTTTTATAAGAAGGGAAGAATTGTGACAGTCTGAAAATTCGACCCGATTATCGGAAATTCTAAATGAATGGAAATACTTCGTTAATACACTCTGATCGACGCTCACTCAGGATTAGCTACCCTGAGTTGACCAACCGAAGGGGAAAGGCTACCTGGGAAGCATTTTCCCAAACAGCCGCCCGTTGGTCCGAGACGGAGACAGAGTCGTTATTTAATGAAATTGACCACGAAATGAAATCCGACTTCGGACAATCGAATTAGTAATACAAACACAATTAAGAAATAAAGTCAGTTTCAGAAATGTCGCCAGAAGGGCAGACAGCCGGTGTACGTCGAGAAGCAAGACGTCAATGGAAAATTACCGAAATGCCCCCGGTAAATGTTCGGTCCTTAGGATTAATAGATTTAGGATTTTTGAGAGTAGGTTCGCCTAATCGAAATCAAATCCTGTCTGAAATTCGTTCGCGCTCGAGACCCGATCGGTGCATTTGGCACGCAAATCGAGGCAAGTCAAATCAGTTGTCAAATCAATCGATGTCTTGTCAATCAATCAATCAAATCCATCGGTCAATCAAGGCACAATTTCCAAGGCAATCCATCAAGTCAATGTCAAGTACACATGTCTTGTAAAATTCAAATCAAGGTCACTATTCACTTACTATTCACCTCACCTAACACACTACCCCCTCTCACTTAAGTCTCTTCTCTCTCTCTCCTCCCTCATTCTCTCATTTTCGGCCACCCTCCTCTCTCCCCCTCTCCCGAAATCTCTCTCAACTCTCTCGGTTCTCTCCCTCCCCCGTCGGCCACCGTCGCCCGCCTCAAGCCGCCATCTTCCTCCGTCGTCACCACCTCGAGGTAAGCCTCTTCTCCTCCTTACCTTGTTGTCCCATGGCCATGAGAGCCTCTTGAGACCGCCCCTCAACCTCACCGTCTATCTCTCTCTCTCGGTGATCTTCGTGTAGCCGCCACCGTCGTCGTCATCAATCACCTTCGTTCGACCACCGCCGGCCACCACCGTCCACGAACGCACTTTGGTAAGCCTTCTAACTCATCTCTCTCCCTTGTCCACCACCCCTTAAAGCTTGCCATTTGACCGAACCAACCCCAAACTTCCTTGTAAGCCGTGAACCACATTCGGCCGTTCCTCGCTCCGTCGTCCGTCGTTGTAGATTTCGGTCCAACTAAGGTAAGCTTCACTACTAACTCTAGCTTAGGTTAGTCGTATATGCATGTAAGAGGAGAAATTAGGGGTTGGTTAGGCTTGATATGAGGCTAAGATGAGATTAATGTGCAACTTACCTTAGGCTATCTTGTGGGAATCTTGTTTGGGCCGTATGAGGGGGCCGGTAGTTCGCGAATTGGGCTGGAAAAATGTGAATGTGGGCTGTGAGGGATGGCTTAGGTGTGTGATGGAGAGGCCGTGGAGTGTTAATGGGCTTAGAGGGCTCAAATTGCACTAATTTGATCAAAAACAAGCTATCGGGCCAAGATACAACTATTGGGCTTGCTTATGGACGAGATTAACAATCAAAAAGGGGCTTGAACACATGATTAATGTGCTGTGTTGTTGGGTTTAGGCGTGTATTTAATGGGCCAAAGGGGACTAATGGGTTTGGAAGCTTTAAAATCAAGTAATTGGGCCAGAACTAATCAACATTGGCCTAATCTAGCTAGTGGGCCACTAATGGACGAAATCCCACTTAAATTGGGCCTAAATTAAGTCCATGAAAATTAAAGAATGAAACCCAAAAATGTATACGGGCTTGGGTACTCAAATTGGGCCTAAAACAATGAATATGGGCTTGAATAGTAAACCCTTAGAAATGGGCTTGGGCCTCGCACGAAATTAATAAAATAATAGGCCCAACCCATATGAATTAAATTAAGAATTAATCATTGGACCTCAACTATTGAAGTGGGCCTTAGGCCCAGTCGAACTTAGCTTGATTAATTAGAGGTTCTTACTTAGATTAGACCTTGGTTTATATGGGTTTGATTAACGAGTTGCCCTTGAGTAAGTGATGACAATGACAGACTCTTGTATGAGATGTAAGGCGAATTTAGATGATCGAGACTTTGAAAGTAGAGGCCTACGATCCATGTCTGTTTGGTTGATGAACGGGAGGTTCACTGATCGATTGAATGATGTGCTCTACTCCTGTACTTGTATTTATTTGCATGCATGCTCTGTGTTGAGTTATTGATGTGATCATCTGGGCCCTGCATACATTCAGAGCATTGCATAAGTCACTGGGGATGTGACATGAGATTGTGCCCTGAGGGGAAGTGGAGAGAAAATGGAGACCAACGTAAGGCGTCAGAAACGCAGTGTGGTACGGGCCTATGTGGCACCGAGAATTATGCCGTGTGGCACTGTTGGTAGCGCCCTGATGGGAGATGGAGAGAAAAGGGAGGCCAGCATAAGGCGTCCGAGACGCAGCGTGGCATGCCGTGTGGCACTGTTGGTAGAGCCCTGATGGGAATTGGAGTGATAGGCGGGCTGATCCATGGGATCTGTGATGGCCGTTTGAGGCCGGTGGCATTTGCATAATGTTATTGCTGATTGTTGATATTGCCCGTCCGTATTGCATGAATTGTTGTGACGAAACTCGTATTGGCTATATGAGGGATGATGATAACTAGGGAGATCGAGAGCGTTGGACTCCGTGTACCAAACCCTAGTTACTAGTTAGGACCGACCCCACTCGTATATCCTACCCTACGCTAGGATTAGTGGTGAGCTTACTGAGTCCTCGACTCACTGGCGTTGGTTGCCACCTTTTTCAGATCCAGGTCGCTAGTGATGGATGTGCCACCGATGCTTTTTGGTCTGCCGATCCAGATGGACACCCAGGTTACCCTCCATTTTGATATGCACGCTACCCTGTGGCATAGGCATGTGACGACTGTGCTCGTAGATCAGGGAGGTCCTTACTTAGTGCCCCATAGATTCGAGGCTTGGTTTAGAGAGGGCCTACATGGCTTTGAGGGACCCCAGAGAGATTCCCCGATTCCCATGGAGGAGGACCCGTTTTGGCTCCAGCCTGCAGAATATGGAGGCCAGGTGATCGACCCCGACCCGAAGCAGGAGTTGCCGTCTCCAGGGCGCTCCGAGATAGATGGCCACGAGGAGGGCGATGCGATGGATACCGAGGAGGACCCTGTGGAGGATTCCGACGAGGAGGACTGAGTTATGGCAGAATCCCGATGTTTTGAGGATTAGTAGAGCGTAGGATGATCTACAGCTAGTGGTTTTCTTTTGGTAGTCTGTACCTAACGCTAATCGTATTTATGAAATGTTGTTTATGTTTATCTTGTCCATGCTACCCCTTTGCTATGTATGCTTGTGTGTATGGATAGGAGGCACGCTTCCGCAGGTATGAGAATTTGGCGCAAGCCGCGTCGTCTGGTCGCGACGAAGGGAAAATATTCCTGGGCCGTCGCTTATCGTGAACCAGGCGAGCGCGAGGTGTATCTTCCGCAGGAACGGGATGTCGCGTTCCCGAGAAGGGATCCGGGGCGTGACATCACCGTTCGAGTGGTGTCAGAGCAAGGTCAGCTCGATACGAGACCATTCGAGGTTTGGAGTGATAAGGCTGATGATTTTGGGGTAGTTAGTTAGACAGACCCTAGACCTAAGGATTAGGAAGGGTAGAATGCATGATTTGATTGGCGCATGTGATTGCTTAGCGGAATTGATTGTCTATAGTAACCTTGGGATAAGGTATTTCATGCTAAGCTGCAGGTGCGTCAGGACCTGAGGTAAGGTTCTATGGCAGAGCCCCATGAGTTGGGCGCTTGAATGCTGATTGCTGAATGTTAGTCCGTGAGGTATTGCATGTGATTGTATGCCTAGTGGGCTGTCGCGCGCTGCTTGACCATCATGCATTGCATGATTTCTGCACCGAAAGCAAAATGGTTTAGAAATGGAAAATCATTGTTGAAAAAGGAGATTTGGATTTTGAAAGAAATGCATGCATTCATGTTGTTGGATTTGGTGACCGTCAGCCTGGTATGGGACAGGATTGACGGGACGTCTAAAAACTGTGATGAAGCGTGGTATGGGACACGTGGAGTGGGATTCTCTGTGTCTATGAATTTCTTAGGACAACTGTTCGCACCAAGAAACGATGAGGGCGGGGAGTGGTCGCCGGGGCAAAGACCTGATCAAGGAAGCGGCTCCTGACAGGCTTCTAGTTGAGGTTGAGAACAGAGTGGCCTGGGTTATGCATTTGCAGGGTTGAGTCTAGATGTCGACCAGGTTCAACTGCATTTAAGCTGCAGCGATTATTTACATGCATATACATGTCAGTGGACGCGACAGTAGACGAAAGCTTGGTTGCTAGATTTAGAGTTCCAAATTCCTGAATGGGAATTTCGTTGTTTTAGGTGTAAGTGTTAGCAAGGATGAGCAATAGGGGCAGAAGACCGACTGCTGGTGCATCGAGCTCGAGGGGCCGTGAATCTGAAGGAGACCCCAGAATCGAAGAGATGATGAGGGTGCTGACGGAAGTGAGCAACTTGATGGCTAGGCAAGCTGCTGAGAGAGCTGCCACTGTTGCCCAAGCAGCTGAAGCCGCCTTGGCCGCTGCGAATGGTGCCAATGGAGGCAATGGGCATGGAAATGGTGGACGTCAGACTCATCACATTGTGGAGCAGTTTCTGAAGTTGCAGCCGTCGAGGTTTGATGGCAGTGGTGGTCCAGAAGTAGCTGCCTTGTGGATCGAACAGCTTGAGAAGGCTTTTACTGTTCTGGGTTGCACCGATGAGGAGAAGGTTTCGTTGGCAACTTATCAGCTTCAGGGTACTGCAGATGATTGGTGGAAAGCCACCGGAGGACGAGTCTTTCCGGATGGTATGAGGCCGAACTGGACCGCCTTCTGTGCAGCATTCAATGGCAAGTATTTCTCTGAGGCAGCCCAGGAAAGGAAGATGGAAGAGTTCATCAGGCTCCGTCAAGGATTACTGACTGTGGACCAATATGAGGGTGAATTTGCCAGGCTGTCCAAGTTCGCACGAAGGCTGATTGACGACCCATGGGATAAGGCCAGGAGATTCAGGGAAGGATTGAGGCCTGAGTTGAAGAGTATGATCATCGCCACTGGGCTAAGGGACTACAATGAGATTTATGAGCGAGCCCTGGCGATAGAGCGGGATCTGCAAGAAAAGGCCGCCGCATCTGGATCGCGGTTCGTGCCAAGAGGGAACTTCAGAGACTTTGGCAAGAGGCCAATGAAGGACAACCGCAGGTTCGTTCCACCTGCAAGGAGAACCCTGGGAAAGCCATCGTTCCCTGGGAATCAGGTCTGCCGTGACTGTGGCAGGAGGCATGGGAACAGCCCTTGCCCGAAGAATACTGGAGGCTGCTTTGGATGTGGCCAAACGGGGCATATCCTGAGGAACTGCCCGAGGAAAGGCCAGAGACCCACATTCCAGCAACAACAGCAGCAACCGCAGATGGTGAACGCTCCGCAAGGAAACCAGAACCGTCCGCCTGCTCAGGGACGAGTGTATGCAATGGCGCGCAAGGACGCTGAGAATGCGCCAGGGGTGATCACAGGTACCGTTTCTCTCTGTGGTAATACCGCTTATGCCTTGTTTGATCCGGGAGCATCGCACTCTTTCGTATCTGCACGTTTTGTTGAGTTGTCTGCGATGAATGTTAAGCCGTTGGATGTGACCTTGCATGTAACCACCCCGTTGAAGGATAGAGTAGTTGTTGCGTTAGGGTGTAAGGGGTGTAAGTTAGCTCTGGGCGATAGGCAAAAAGAGATTGACTTAGCTGTTCTGCCCATGTATGATTTTGATGTGATTGTTGGCATGGATTGGCTAGTTAGGCATGGAGAAGTGATAGACTGTGGTAGGAGTATGATACAGTTAAACCCAGCAGGCCACCCTGGGTATGAAATTAAAGGAAATCGTGGAGGAACGTCGATTCCTTGGATCTCATCTTTAGAGGCGATCAAGTTAATGGATGAAGGTTGCCTAGGATTTTTGGCATCGGTATCAGATTCGACTGCTCAAGAAATGAAGTTAGAGGAAGTGCCTGTAGTAAGTGAGTATCCAGATGTATTTCCTCAAGAGTTGCCTGGATTGCCACCTGAGCGTGAAGTAGAATTTATGATTGAACTGGCACCTGGAACAGAGCCGATCTCGAAAGCACCGTATAGGATGTCGTTGTCGGAGTTGAAGGAATTGAAGGTGCAAATGCAAGAGCTACTGGATAAAGGATTTATCCGCCCCAGTGCTTCGCCATGGGGAGCTCCGGTGCTGTTTGTTAAGAAAAAGGATGGATCACTAAGGCTGTGCATCGATTACAGACAGCTGAACCAAGTGACGATCAAGAATAAGTATCCTCTACCAAGGATTGATGACCTGTTCGACCAACTTCAAGGCGCTTGCGTGTTCTCCAAGATAGACCTAAGGACAGGCTATCACCAGTTAAGGATTAAGAAAGAGGATGTGCCTAAGACTGCTTTTAGGACGAGGTATGGGCACTATGAGTTCACCGTTATGCCGTTTGGATTGACAAATGCTCCAGCCGCATTTATGGATATGATGAATTGAGTGTTCAAGGAGTTTTTGGATCAATTCGTGATAGTCTTCATTGATGACATATTGGTGTATTCGAAGAGTTCTGAGGACCACGAGGAACACTTAAGGATCGTCCTGCGAACGCTAAGGGAACATTCGCTGTATGCGAAGTTTAGTAAGTGTGAGTTTTGGTTAAGCAGAGTGGCGTTTCTTGGTCATATAGTATCTGGAGAAGGAATATCAGTGGACCCATCTAAGATTGAAGCAGTGGAGAAATGGCCGAGACCTACGACCGTGACGGAAGTGCGAAGTTTCCTTGGATTGGCTGGGTATTATAGACGCTTCGTGGAAAGATTCTCTGTGATAGCGTCTCCTCTGAGGCGTTTGTTGAAGAAGGAAACAAAGTTTCAATGGACTGAGAAATGCGAAGAGAGTTTTCAGGAGTTGAAGGATCGATTGACGTCCGCACCAGTGTTGACCATCCCATCTGGACCTGGAGGGTTTGAGATATACAGCGATGCGTCATTAAGAGGATTGGGATGTGTCTTGATGCAGCATGGACGAGTAGTAGCTTATGCCTCTAGGCAGCTGAGGCCGCATGAGACGAATTACCCGACGCACGACTTGGAGTTAGCTGCCATAGTATTTGCATTGAAGATTTGGAGGCATTATCTGGTGGGAGAGAAATTCCAGATTTTTACGGACCATCAGAGTTTGAAGTATCTGTTCTCGCAGAAGGAGCTGAATATGAGGCAGCGTCGTTGGATGGAGTTATTGAAGGACTACGACTGCGATATTTTGTACCATCCAGGAAAGGCGAATAAAGTGGCAGATGCTCTGAGTAGGAAGTCGAGCATTGCGCATATGATGGTCAAGGAGTGGACATTACTGGAGGAAATCAGAGATTCTGAGTTCAAGGTCGAGGTAGGAAACCTCTCGAGTCTGATGGCTACGTTGCAGATCGAACCAGAGATTCAGCTAAGAATCAAGGAGATGCAATCTACGGACCCGGACATTCAGAAGATTGTGGCGATGAATGCAGACGAGAGGAAGGCCGAGTTCCAAGTGACTGCTGACGGAATATTGAAGTTTAGAGGACGTCTGTGCGTGCCTAATGACGAGGCGCTAAAGGAAAAGATTTTGTCCGAGGCACACAGAAGTAACTACAGTATTCATCCAGGGAGTACTAAGATGTATCAGAATTTGCGTCAGCACTATTGGTGGAATGGAATGAAGGTGGATGTGGCTAAGCATGTAGCTAAGTGTCTGACGTGTCAACAGGTAAAGGCACAGCATTGCAAGCCTGGAGGATTATTGCAACCATTGGAAATCCCAGAGTGGAAATGGGAGCATGTCACTATGGATTTTGTGACAGGATTGCCAAGAAGTCAGAGAGGCAATGATTCGATTTGGGTAATAGTGGACAGACTGACGAAATCAGCTCATTTCATTGCAGTACGAAAGGACTCTACCTTGGAAAAGTTGGCTGAATTGTACGTGAGGCAGATAGTGAGATTGCATGGGGTACCAGTAAGTATTGTATCAGACAGAGATCCTCGCTTCACCGCTACATTTTGGAAGAGTCTGCAGGGTGCGCTGGGAACAGAGTTAAGATTCAGTACAGCTTACCACCCTCAGACAGATGGTCAATCGGAAAGGACGATACAGACTTTGGAAGACATGCTGAGAGCTTGTGTGATTGATTTCAAAGGAGGCTGGGAAGAGCAGTTGCATTTGGTGGAATTCGCCTACAACAACAGCTACCAGCAGAGTATCAAAATGGCACCATTTGAGGCACTGTATGGAAGGGCCTGTAGAACGCCAATCTGTTGGGACGAAGTTGGTGAGAAAAGCATAACATGCCCAGAATTAGTGCAGCAGTCAGTTGGGGCAGTCAGAGTGATCAGAGACAGATTGAGGACTGCGCAGAGTAGGCAGAAGAGTTATGCAGACAAGAGACGTAAGCCATTGGAATTCCAAGTTGGAGATCATGTGTTTCTGAAGGTGTCGCCGATGCGAGGACTATCTCGGTTTGGCAAGAAAGGAAAGTTGAGTCCAAGATTTATTGGGCCATTCGAGATCCTGGAGAAGATCGGGACACTGGCTTATCGTCTAGCATTGCCGCCGAACTTATCGCACATTCATAATGTGTTTCATGTTTCAATGCTTCGAAAGTACGAGCCGGACCCTGGCCATATACTCGATCATGAAGTCATTGAAATGGATGACTGCGTCTCATACGTGGAATGGCCAGTAAGGATTGAAGATCGTAAGGAGCAAGTCTTAAGGAATAAGACGATTCCGCTGGTCAAGGTTATCTGGGAACACCATGGGACTGAAGGAGCGACTTGGGAAAGCGAGGATGAAATGAAGAAGAAGTATCCGTACCTGTTTGAGTAAATCGATGTAATCTCCATTTTTGTTGTAAGGATTGGTGGATGTAAATTTCGAGGACGAAATTTTTATAAGGAGGGAAGAATTGTGACAGTCTGAAAATTCGACTCGATTATCGGAAATTCTAAATGAATGGAAATACTTCGTTAATACACTCTGATCGACGCTCACTCAGGATTAGCTACCCTGAGTTGACCAACCGAAGGGGAAAGGCTACCTGGGAAGAATTTTCCCAAACAGCCGCCCGTTGGTCCGAGACAGAGACAGAGTCGTTATTTAATGAAATTGACCACGAAATGAAATCCGACTTCGGACAATCGAATTAGTAAGACAAACACAATTACGAAATAAAGTCAGTTTCAAAAATGTCGCCAGAAGGGCAGACAGCCGGTGTACGTCGAGAAGCAAGACGTCAATGGAAAATTACCGAAATGCCCCCGGTAAATGTTCAGTCCTTAGGATTAATAGAATTAGGATTTTTGAGAGTAGGTTCGACTAATCGAAATCAAATCCTGTCTGAAATTCGTTCGCGCTCGAGACCCGATCGGTGCATTTGGCACGCAAATCGAGGCAAGTCAAATCAGTTGTCAAATCAATCGATGTCTTGTCAATCAATCAATCAAATCCATCGGTCAATCAAGGCACAATTTCCAAGGCAATCCATCAAGTCAATGTCAAGTACACATGTCTTGTAAAATTCAAATCAAGGTCACTATTCACTTACTATTCACCTCACCTAACACACTACCCCCTCTCACTTAAGTCTCTTCTCTCTCTCTCCTCCCTCATTCTCTCATTTTCGGCCACCCTCCTCTCTCCCCCTCTCCCGAAATCTCTCTCAACTCTCTCGGTTCTCTCCCTCCCCCGTCGGCCACCGTCGCCCGCCTCAAGCCGCCATCTTCCTCCGTCGTCACCACCTCGAGGTAAGCCTCTTCTCCTCCTTACCTTGTTGTCCCATGGCCATGAGAGCCTCTTGAGACCGCCCCTCAACCTCACTGTCTATCTCTCTCTCTCGGTGATCTTCGTGTAGCCGCCACCGTCGTCGTCATCAATCACCTTCGTTCGGCCACCGCCGGCCACCACCGTCCACGAATGCACTTTGGTAAGCCTTCTAACTCATCTCTCTCCCTTGTCCACCGCCCCTTAAAGCTTGCCATTTGACCGAACCAACCCCAAACTTCCTTGTAGGCCGTGAACCACATTCGACCGTTCCTCGCTCCGTCGTCCGTCGTTGTAGATTTCGGTCCAACTAAGGTAAGCTTCACTACTAACTCTAGCTTAGGTTAGTCGTATATGTATGTAAGAGGACAAATTAGGGGTTGGTTAGGCTTGATATGAGGCTAAGATGAGATTAATGTGCAACTTACCTTAGGCTATCTTGTGGGAATCTTGTTTGGGCCGTATGAGGGGGCCGGTAGTTCGCGAATTGGGCTGGAAAAATGTGAATGTGGGCTGTGAGGGATGGCTTAGGTGTGTGATGGAGAGGCCGTGGGGTGTTAATGGGCTTAGAGGGCTCAAATTGCACTAATTTGATCAAAAACAAGCTATCGGGCCAAGATACAACTATTGGGCTTGCTTATGGACGAGATTAACAATCAAAAAGGGGCTTGAACACATGATTAATGTGCTGTGTTGTTGGGTTTAGGCGTGTATTTAATGGGCCAAAGGGGACTAATGGGCTTGGAAGCTTTAAAATCAAGTAATTGGGCCAGAACTAATCAACATGGGCCTAATCTAGCTAGTGGGCCACAAATGGACGAAAACCCACTTAAATTGGGCCTAAATTAAGTCCATGAAAATTAAAGAATGAAACCCAAAAATGTATATGGGCTTGGGTACTCAAATTGGGCCTAAAATAATGAATATGGGCTTGAATAGTAAACCTTTAGAAATGGGCTTGGGCCTTGCACGAAATTAATAAAATAATAGGCCCAACCCATATGGATTAATTTAAGAATTAATTATTGGACCTCAACTATTGAAGTGGGCCTTAGGCCCAGTCGAACTTAGCTTGATTAATTAGAGGTTCTTAATTAGATTAGACCTTGGTTTATATGGGTTTGATTAACGAGTTGCCCTTGAGTAAGTGATGACAATGACAGACTCTTGTATGAGATGTAAGGCGAATTTAGATGATCGAGACTTTGAAAGTAGAGGCCTACGATCCATGTCTGTTTGGTTGATGAACGTGAGGTTCACTGATCGATTGAATGATGTGCTCTACTCCTGTACTTGTATTTATTTGCATGCATGCTCTGTGTTGAGTTATTGATGTGATCATCTGGGCCCTGCATACATTCAGAGCATTGCATAAGTCACTGGGGATGTGACATGAGATTGTGCCCTAAGGGGAAGTGGAGAGAAAATGGAGACCAACGTAAGGCGTCAGAAACGCAGTGTGGTACGGGCCTATGTGGCACCGAGAATTATGCCGTGTGGCACTGTTGGTAGCGCCCTGATGGGAGATGGAGAGAAAAGGGAGGCCAGCATAAGGCGTCCGAGACGCAGCGTGGCATGCCGTGTGGCACTGTTGGTGGAGCCCTGATGGGAATTGGAGTGATAGGCGGGCTGATCCATGGGATCTGTGATGGCCGTTTGAGGCCTGTGGCATTTGCATAATGTTATTGCTGATTATTGTTATTGCCCGTCTGTATTGCATGAATTGTTGTGACGAAACTCGTATTGGCCATATGAGGCATGATGATAACTGGGGAGATCGAGAGCGTTGGACTCCGAGTACCAAACCCTAGTTACTTGTTAGGACCGACCCCACTCGTATATCCTACCCTACGCTAGGATTAGTGGTGAGCTTGCTGAGTCCTCGACTCACTGGCGTTGGTTGCCACCTTTTTCAGACCCAGGTCGCTAGTGATGGATGTGCCACCGATGCTTTTTGGTCTGCCAATCCAGATGGACACCCAGGTTACCCTCCATTTTGATATGCACGCTACCCTGTGGCATAGGCATGTGACGACTGTGCTCGTAGATCAGGGAGGTCCTTACTTAGTGCCCCATAGATTCGAGGCTTGGTTTAGAGAGGGCCTACATGGCTTTGAGGGACCCCAGAGAGATTCCCCGATTCCCATGGAGGAGGACCCGTTTTGGCTCCAGCCTGCAGAATATGGAGGCCAGGTGATCGACCCCGACCCGAAGCAGGAGTTGCCGTCTCCAGGGCGCTCCGAGATCGATGGACACGAGGAGGGCGATGCGATGGATACCGAGGAGGACCCTGTGGAGGATTCCGACGAGGAGGACTGAGTTATGGCAGAATCCCGATGTTTTGAGGATTAGTAGAGCGTAGGATGATCTGCAGCTAGTGGTTTTCTTTTGGTAGTCTGTACCTAACGCTAATCGTATTTATGAAATGTTGTTTATGTTTATCTTGTCCATGCTACCCCTTTGCTATGTATGCTTGTGTGTATGGATAGGAGGCACGCTTCCGCAGGTATGAGAATTTGGCGCAAGCCGCGTCGTCTGGTCGCGACGAAGTGAAAATATTCCTGGGCCGTCGCTTATCGTGAACCAGGCGAGCGCGAGGTGTATCTTCCGCAGGAACGGGATGCCGCGTTCCCGAGAAGGGATCCGGGGCGTGACACCCAACCCATGGGGCTCTGCCATAGAACCTTACCTCAGGTCCTGACGCACCTGCAGCTTAGCATGAAATACCTTATCCCAAGGTTACTCTAGACAATCAATTCCGCTAAGCAATCGCATGCGCCAATCAAATCATGCATTCTACCCTTCCTAATCCTTAGGTCTAGGGTCTATCTAACTAACTACCCTAAAATCATCAGCCTTATCACTCCAAAACCTCGAACGGTCTCGTATCGAGCTAACCTGGCTCTGATACCACTCGAACGGTGATGTCACGCCCCGGATCCCTTCTCGGGAACGCGGCATCCCGTTCCTGCGGAAGATACACCTCGCGCTCGCCTGGTTCACGATAAGCGATGGCCCAGGGATACTTTCTCTTCGTCGCGACCAGACGACGCAACTTGCGCCAAATTCTCATACCTGCGGAAGCGTGCCTCCTATCCATACACACAAGCATACATAGCAAAGGGGTAGCATGGACAAGATAAACATAAACAACATTTCATAAATACGATTAGCGTTAGGTACAGACTACCAAAAGAAAACCACTAGCTGTAGATCATCCTACGCTCTACTAATCCTCAAAACATCGGGATTCTGCCATAACTCAGTCCTCCTCGTCGGAATCCTCCGCAGGGTCCTCCTCCTCGGTATCCATCGCATCGCCCTCCTCGTGGCCATCTATCTCGGAGCGCCCTGGAGACGGCAACTCCTGCTTCGGGTCGGGGTCGATCATCGGGCCTCCATATTCTGCAGGCTGGAGCCAAAACGGGTCCTCCTCCATGGGAATCGGGGAATCTCTCTGGGGTCCCTCAAAGCCATGTAGGCCCTCTCTAAACCAAGTCTCGAATCTATGGGGCACTAAGTAAGGACCTCCCTGATCTACGAGCACAGTCGTCACATGCCTATGCCACAGGGTAGCGTGCATATCAAAATGGAGGGTAACCTGGGTGTCCATCTGGATCGGCAGACCAAAAAGCATCGGTGGCACATCCATAACATTATGCAAATGCCACAGGCCTCAAACGGCCATCACAGATCCCATGGATCAGCCCGCCTATCACTCCAATTCCCATCAGGGCTCTACCAACAGTGCCACACGGCATGCCACGCTGCGTCTCGGACGCCTTATGCTGGCCTTCCTTTTCTCTCCATCTCCCATCAGGGCGCTACCAACAGTGCCACACGGCATAATTCTCGGTGCCACATAGGCCCGTACCACACTGCGTTTCTGACGCCTTACGTTGGTCTCCCTTTTCTCTCCACTTCCCCTCAGGGCACAATCTCATGTCACATCCCCAGTGACTTATGCAATGCTCTGAATGTATGTAGGGCCCAGATGATCACATCAATAACTCAACACAGAGCATGCATGCAAATAAATACAAGTACAGGAGTAGAGCACATCATTCAATCGATCAGTGAACCTCACGTTCATCAACCAAACAGACATGGATCGTAGGCCTCTACTTTCAAAGTCACGATCATCTAAATTCGCCTTACATCTCATACAAGAGTCTGTCATTGTCATCACTTACTCAAGGGCAACTCGTTAATCCAACCCATATAAACCAAGGTCTAATCTAATTAAGAACCTCTAATTAATCAAGCTAAGTTCGACTGGGCCTAAGGCCCACTTCAATAGTTGAGGTCCAATAATTAATTCTTAAATTAATTCATATGGGTTGGGCCTATTTTTATTAATTTCGTGCAAGGCCCAAGCCCATTTCTAAAGGTTTACTATTCAAGCCCATATTCATTATTTTAGGCCCAATTTGAGTACCCAAGCCCATATACATTTTTGGGTTTCATTCTTTAATGTTCATGGACTTAATTTAGGCCCAATTTAAGTGGATTTTCGTCCATTAGTGGCCCACTAGCTAGATTTGGCCCATTCTGATTAGTTTTAGCCAAATTACTTGATTTTTAAAGCTTCCAAGCCCATTAGTTCCCTTTGGCCCATTAAGTACACGCCTAAGCCCACATTTGCAGCCCACTACTCATGTTTTCAAGGCCCATTCGGATGGTGGATATCAACCATTAGTAAGTCCATTAGTTGCATTTAGGCCCGGTAGCTCGTATTAGGTCCGATTCAAGTGATTTAAGTCTCGAAGCCCATTAATCTCTTTCGGTCCACCCTATACACGCCTAGACCGAATTTCCACAGCCTTGTATACCACATTTCCAGCCCTCTACAAGCCTCCAAACTCTTAGTTTAACCCCTTGCACCATGCACATAACGCAACCTTACTTGTCTAGGCTTGAACCATGCAATCTCTTTACTAAAATCATCATAATCGGCCTCTATTAACATTCCACAAATGTGTATTACTAACCTAAACAAATATTAGGGGTAGAGCTTACCGGATATGGGTTGGAAATGACGGCGACGCGAGGCGGAGCAAGGGATGGCCAAGTGTGGCTCACGGCCTACAAGGGGATTTGGGTTGGCTCGGTCAACAAACAGCTTCGAATAGCCGTGGAAAATGAAGACAAGGGAGCTTGGAGCACTTACCAAAGAGTGTGGGTGGCCGGTGAGGATGGACGGCGGCCGGAGGACGGTGGAAACGACGGCGATGTTGGCTCGGCTACACGGAGGAACCGAGAGAGAGAGAGAGAGGGAGAGACGGTGAGGTTGGTTCGGCGTCCAAAGGGCCTCACGGCCATGGAGAATGGAGAGAGAAGGGTCCAAGGAAGCTTACCTAGGCAACGGCTTGAAGGATGATGATCGACGGCAACGGCGGAACCGGGCGGCCGAACGACGGGGAGGAGGAGCTCTCGGGCGGACGGGAAATCAAGGGAGGAGAAGAAGAAAAAAGGAGAGAGGGAGAGAAAGGGGTCTCGGCCGAATGGGGGTGAGGGAGGAGAGAGTGAGAGAAGGGTAAGACTTAAGTGAAATTCAAATGGGTTAGTGGATTAGGTGAAATAGTGACTTGTACTTGAAATGACAAATGGAGTGACTTGATGGATTGCATTGGGAATTGGACCAAGATTGACTTGTCTTGGAAATTGAACCATGATGTGATCGATGTGATTGACAAGACGTTTGATTGATTTGACAACTGATTTGACTTGCCTCGATTTGCGTGCCAAATGCACCGATCGGGTCTCGAGCGCGAACGAATTTTAGACAGGATTTGATTTCGATCGGTCGAATCTACTCTCAAAAATCCTAATTCTATTAATCCTAAGGACTGAGCATTTACCGGGGGCATTTCGGTAATTTTCCATTGACGTCTTGCTTCTCGACGTACACCGGCTGTCTGCCCTTCTGGCGACATTTCTGAAACTAACTTTATTTCTTAATTGTGTTTGTCTTACTAATTCGATTGTCCGAAGTCGGATTTCATTTCGTGGTCAATTTCATTAATTTACGACTCTGTCTCTGTCTCAGACCAACGGGCGGCTGTTTGGAAAATTCTCCCCAGTTAGCCTTTCCCCTTCGGTTGGTCATCTCAGGGTAGCTAATCCTGAGTGAGCGTCGATCAGAGGGTATTAACGAAGTGTTTCCATTCCTTTAGAAATTCCGATATTTGGGTCGAATTTTCAGACTGTTACATGGGCTAAGGGCGACTCACCAAGGTCACGAAACAACAAGGAGGGAGAGAGGAGAAGCTTACCATGGCGGGGCAAGACGATGACGACGACGATGACGTGGAACGGTGACGGAACGGGCGGCGGTCCATGGCGGCTTGAGGAGAAACCGAGAGAGAGAATGAGATGGGGTCTGGTCGGTGGCCTTGGGGGACTCCTCAAGGCACGAAAAGGGAAGGAACAAAGGTTAAGGGACTCACCGGAGGAAGATGAAGTGACGACGGTGGCCGGACGGTGGCGGCAAGGCGACGGCAACGGGCGACACGGGCGGAGGAAGAGGAACCGAAGAAGAAGAAGATGGGGCGTGAGGGAGAGGAGATGAGGGGCGGCCGAAAATGGGAGGGAGAGTGAGGAGAGAGAGAGTGAGCAAGGTTAAATCAAATGGTGAGTGGATTAGGTGAGTGAATAGTATAGTATAGTGACCTTGATTTGTACTTGATGTGAGCTTGAATGACACTTGATTGATGGATTGATTTGCTTTGGAAATTGTGCCATGATGTGATTGATTGATTGACAAGACATTTGATTGATTTGACCACTGATTTGACTTGTCTCGATTTGCGTGCTAAATGCACCGATCGGGTCCCGAGCGCGAACGAATTTCAGACAAGATTTGATTTCGATTGATCGGATCTACTCTCAAAAATCCTAATTCAACTAATCCTAAGGACTGAGCATTAATCGGGGGCATTTCGATAATTTTCCAATCACGTCTTGCTTCTCGACGTACACCGGCTGTCTGCCCTTCTGGCGACATTTCTGAAACTGACTTCATTTCCTAATTGTGTCTATCTTACTAATTCGATTTTCCGAAATCGGAGTTCATTTCGTGGTCAATTTCATTAAATAACGACTCTGTCTCTGTCTCAGACCAACGGGCGGCTGTTTGGGGAAATTCTTCCCAAATAGCCTTTTCCCTTCGGTTAGTCATCTCAGGGTAGCTAATCCTGAGTGAGCGTCGATCAGAGTGTATTAACGAAGTATTTCCATTCATTTAGAAATTCCAATAATTTGGTCGAATTTTCAGACTGTCACAGTATTAGAAATGATGAATTGGATACGATACTGATTTACCCTTCATTTTGAATGCCTCGCGCGATCCCCTTATCAGGTTCGCGGGATTGAGTTTCCCTTGGCTTTGGCTGGACACTTCAACATTAGGCTAAGATCGTGACAAAATACTAATCTTGGTATTGCTCGTCGAGTATTCCTGTTTCTTTCTGCAAAAAGAAATGCGAGAAAAAGTTATTTTATTTATTTACAATACTTACAATATTTCCATCCTCGAGGATCGAACTCGGGACATCTCGGACCACTGTCATTCCCCATGCCATCTGGTCCACAAGACCGCAGGCGCTCATGGAGGTTCCTTTTAAGAGTCAATCCTTGAGATGACACGGTGTTGTTGTATTGTACTGGGTAATTCCAAGTCACTGTATTTTTCGGGGCGGTTTACAAACCCTGTTAAGAATGGAATAAAATAATTCAGAACACGAGACGAGTATGAGCAAATTAGAACGATACAGAATTACCCTTCTTTGAGATTGTTTGGGTCTTTCGTTCACATATTCCTCATTTGAAGCCGCCCATTCTGTGGCGATGTCCACGAATCTATTTGCCCAAAGTTTTGATTAATCGGGGAATTTCGTTTTTGGGTACGACTTGTATTTTCGGGTCAATTTGCAAATTCCTATAAACAGAAGGGATCTAATTTAGAATCGAAAAAATTTGAGGGTAAATTGAAACGATACTGCTTTACCCTTCTAGTTCGCGCGACTTTTTACTCGCAATAAATTCACTATGAGTTTGGTGTGGTAGCAGACTCGAGCATTTAATAGGGGAACAGGAAATTGCCACTTCTTGCTTTTGCGTTCATTTTGAATATCAATAAAAGTAGAAAACATCCAATGCAAGGAAATGAAGCGTCTGTATTCGTTCAAGATCGATTTTGCTCCCTCAGCAGGCTCTCCCATGATCAGCTGGCTTCATTCTAGACCAGGTATGCATCGGCTATGTTGAAGGACCCGTGATCTCAGCTTCGAAATACAGACTCCCTGTGCATATTACAGTCCCAGTGCTTCATCAACATTAAACTGGTTAATCATGGCGGTGAGTTCATCCTCAATGCCGCTTGCCTGGTGGTGATACATCTCCCCTTCCCCGGGAGGTATTGATGCTGATCCAGTAGCATTAGTCTTTTTGTACCCTGCTCCAACAGAACTCGATTCTGTTATAAACTGGTCTAACTCGCTTCTCAAACACGCATTTTCAATCCTCAGATCATGCATTTCATCGAAGGCGAGGAGGAGGCTGTTGCAGTTGGGGCAGGTGGCGGAGTCAAAAGCCTCTTTATACATCTTGTTTTCCGCTCGGAGGTTTTCATTTTCAACTCTTAGAAACTCGGCTTCGTTGTGCTCATGACGAGTCTTCATTCAGGTTCGCCTATTTTGAAACCAGAACTTGATTTGTGAAAGTTCAAGTCCTAGCTCTTGACTTAGTTCCATTTTCTGTTTGCCGTCTGGTATAGGACATGTTCTGAAGAAATCCTCAAGCCTTTGTACTTGCTCCTTAGTATGGCGACGGTAACGCTTCTTTTGACCCTTACCGTTGTTGTCCTTATCTTTACTGAGATCTTGGACGTAGTCGGCGGAAGGGCCAGGCTCCATAGGCTTGATCCCAAACATGGTTTCGAACTCTTCCTCTCCCATATTCAGCAGGCAACGATAGCTTTCGGAAGTATTGGGTTGAGACATCTTTGATTTGGTCGATGATTTCTCAAGGTTTACTATATCTTTCTGTATTTTCACTCTCTCTGAACCGTGTATGCTTTAAAACTCTCTTCAACGTATGAATAAAGATTATCAGGAGGATGTCTCTTTTAAAATTTGGCGTCGGCTTAGCATATGTATTGCTCATCCCAAGATTTCTGTCTTTCTCAACCTTTCCTGCGTGTTTCTTGCTTGGCTTGTCTTTTCTCATCTCTTCATAGTGTTAGGGTCCCTATCAACGTCTATACCGTCGATTTGCTGGCGTGTTCTCCTGTAAAAACGAATCCCATTTTCCTTGTCTCCCACCCAAGTCACCTTTCTTTCTTCTTTTTCAAAGTTGTGTCATCCCGTCAAACTTTTGGCAGAGATGTCGGATTTACTTGGCTCGAGATTGGAGACGAGTGGCGGAGGTGATGCTGATAGGGAATGGTAGACAGGAAAATCTGGCCAGTAGAGACTTTCACTGCAAAAATGAAAGGGAATGCGGCAGTATATATTCTTCATATTCTAGAAAAATTGGAACGATACTGTTTTACCCTTGTATGTACTTCCATTGAATTTGAATTGAGGAAGTTCCTTCATTTGGATTGGATTAGATTGTATGTCCCGAGTTGCCCTTTACTTTGAGCTTGCCACATAAGTGCTTTACTTAGTTGGGCCTTGTTTTCTTTCGGGTTGCTTTGGACCATCATCATTTTTTATGCCATCGGGTCCGTGGACCGGAGGGCTCCTTTAATTTAAAGGTTACCTTCAAGGCAAATGAGTCCTATCGCATTCCATTGGGTTATTTCATTTTGCGATACTCTTGAGGCAATTTGCAATCCCCTGGGTGAGAATGGAACAAATCCAATTTAGCATTTTGCGATACTCAATTACCCGTCTTCGAGCTCGCCTGAGCTTTTCACTTGAAATTTCCATATGTGAGGCCATTCAACATTTCTCATTATGGCAGTCAGCGACGTTGCCACAAATTGATCCGCCCTGAGTCTAGCATAAAAAGGGATTCACGCATTCGATGGGATAAAAAACAAATTACCCCATGCCCCTGAATTAAATCTAGACACCTAGAAAGTTGGAAATATCACACGTAGGGGAATTAAGCATGAAGTGAAAGGTGCACTTGTTCAAGGTCAGTTCTGCCTCTCCTGCGGCTCTTCGATAATCAGCTAGTCTCGTGCTGGTTCAAGCATGGATGACCGATGTTGGAGAGTCCCTAATCACTGGCTTCCGATCATGGCTTCGGATGTCTGTCAACCTTAAACTGGTTGACCAGGGCAGTAAGCTCATCATCTGGGTAATCTCTTGAACCTTCCAGCAACTGATGCTCGAATTGGGCATTATTGTTAGCAAATGCTGGCGGTAGATTTCTCATTCTGTCCTCGCCATGAGCAATTTGACTTCTTGAGCTGAAGTCTTCATCATTACTCCAGAAAGTGTGGGGATCACCAACTGTCCTGCTGCCAAGAACTCCTTCCATTCGAGGATTAGAGAAGTGGAAGTGCTCAGGATAATTTCCTGTCTGATTCTCTGGCTGCGCAGGCGCGCTGATCATGGGATGAATTCTAGCCACGGGTTGGTGCTCAAACCAAGGAGTCTGAATACACTGCCCCTGCGGTCTATACTCTTGAAGAGCATTAAGGTGATTCTGGGGGATACTTTGATTAACGCCTGGGGGATTGATGGCACGGCTACTAGCTTGGTTGATGATGGGAAGTGGCTCGCCCCATGCTAACCTGCGGAACTTATCGTAGCGAGGAGACTCGACGTTCAGGCTTAGATCGGTCCCGCCTTGGTTTTCTTGATTCTGAGCTGCATTGTGTTCTCTCACCCTTTTTCTGTACTTCTGAAGATGACTCGAAACATTTGCTTTAGTGAGTCCCTCTACCTTCATAATTTCTAATATATGTTGCGGCCGTGCCGAATCGATTCATAGCTGCTGAACTGCATTAACAAACATACGATGCAGCTCGGGAGACCAACTCATCTTCCTTCTCCAGTTGCTTGGAACAAAATTGAAGGCTTGATGCTTGTTTTCATGGTCGTGCAATTGCTTCCTTACCACGTGCTGCCATATGTTTTGAAGCATCTGAACCCTAACTGGTTTCGTTACGACGTCTTGGGCCCCGTTTAAGACAGCCTTCATTATGGCTTGCTGATCATCGCTTGCCGATATTACGAGGACTGGCATGTTTAATTTAGAATTGATGACTTCCAAGAGAGTGAAAACATCCATGTCAATCTCTACCATGGCGGTGAGGACGATATCAAACTGGTCACTACTCCTCTTTAATATCTCTACGGCCTCTGTCGCCTTTGCTTGAGCTACAACCTTATACCGGCATTTTCTTAATACGGTAACAAGGATTGACAGAGAGACTGGATTACCGTCAATGGCCATGACCAGTAGACCCTCAGAGTAAGGAACTTCATCAGCTTCGACCAGGGTTGAACATGCGCCCGTTTCCCTAATGCTCGACATATTTTTGGATCTAGGACTGCCGATTCGAGACCGCCTCAGGATGTCTTCTCGGACTTGAGGGATCACGGGATCGTTGATGGCTTCTCGTAACAGGCTTTGAAAGCCAATGCTTTGATGGTGAAGGTTTTGAATTCTTCTCCCACGAGAACTCCTTCCTCTCTATCTTTCTCCTGCGAGTTCGTGCAGATGAACCCTCACTATCAAATGAGGACAAATTCTCTCTCTGGCAATAGCAACGACTTCCCCCTTCACGGGCAGTGCTATTAGATTTACCGAGGGAAAAATCTGACATTCAGCTTTTGATTAAAGGGGAAATCCTCGTTTATCGCTCAGTTTGTCTTCTTCTTTCTTTTTACGGTAGAGGGCCCCTGTCAAGATTTCCACCGTCGATTTACTGGCGGGTCCTCCAATGAAGATGAGTAATATCTCTCTTTCTGCCGAAAATTTCTTTGTCCCCCACTCAGCTCGTCTTTTCGTTCTTTCTTTTTTTCAAAGCGGTGAAGTCCCGTCTAGCTTTTCCACAGAGACGTCAGGTTTGTTTGGCTCGAGGTTGCCACTTGACTGGAATTTGAGCCACCGGGGGTGTTGCCGACAGAGAATGGTAGATAGGAAAACCTATAAAGACTGCCCCTGTGAAATCAGTATTTAAATTGAAGCATATTACCATCTTCGCATTCCGCTCATCTGCCTCACCTCTCTCCCCCTTTCTTTCGTATTCTGCTTTCAAAAATGGCCAATTCTCCTAACCATACCTTATCCGCCGAAGTCCTGGCTGGGTGGGAGAGACTCTACAATCTTCTTGGTAGAGGTTACGCTCATATAGCCAAAAACTCTACCGTTGAGGCTGAAATCCTCGGTTTATTCAGGACCGTGGACGCTGCTTCTGTTGAGGGTACCCAACTGGGAAAGGAGTATCGGAACTTCTCGACCCTCTTCATCAATTTTCTAGCTGCCTATAACCGTGCTTATGAGACGGTCCTTGTGACCGCCGTCGTGAAAGCTCGTTACCGAGACCGGCACGAGCGTCTGGTAACAGTCACATTTGTGGCTGATAATCACAAAAAGGCCCTCAAGTTTGCACTGATTTTGCTCTGTTGGGTGAAGCTCGTACCACCGCTACTCAAGGCACACGAAAACACAATGCCGGTTCTCTCTCTCTTTCTCTCTTTTCCTGCATTGATAAAAATGGTTGAATGCATTAACCTCGTGAGGAAATGAGCCTTCTTGAATTTGTTTGGCTTATTTGGCTATCCTTCTTTCTTTCAAGCGTAAAATCGTCTTTGTGTGAATAGCGGAGAGGGCGAATAGGGTGTTAAGATTTCGTGGATTGTTGAGTCTTTGATTATTAGGACCCTTTATGTCATTCTTTGGTTTCTTGTTGTTCCAGTATGCCTGATCCCGCGAGATTCCTTGTCCAACGAGTTGGTGAGAAAATGGTTACTCAGGGTAATTAATTATGGTCTTTATCTGCGGTGGCTTGTTGAGCTTTGAGTATAACAGAGTGAAATAGTTTTCATTGATTTCTCTTTTTTTAGTGGCAATAGATCAAGAGTCTGATAGCCACATTCGTTCAAAGTGATGGATTTTTTTTAATGATGGATCATTTGTTCGTGGTGCATAAAATTATTTTAAGAATCTATATGGTAGATTTTTTTAGCGGACGTCCACAAATTTGCAACAATAATATAGACGGCGACTTACCATTAGCTCGAGGAGGACGTGCTCCGTTTCCCAAGTTCAACATAATCAAATTACCTCACCTCAGAACGCATCCGGCAATTGTTCCTTGCAGCACCAGCAAGTCATGAACGTTGGCCTCTCTCTCTCTATATATGGATGAGATCAAGTAACATCATTAATACGGCATCTGGTTTGCCTAAGTCAATGAGAGAAATAGATTCAAGAATGGTTCCACATGGATGTTAATGTCCAAACTCGAAATAGCATGCAGAGGCACTCACTAGTTGTTCACGAGGGATCAGCATAAATAATAGAGATACGTAAATCTAAGTCTGTTTATTTAGCTATTTGCCGAACTCAATTGCTTATGCGTCGTCGAATTGGTGAACCGATTTCTTAACAATGATATGAGCAAGAAATAATCGCCAGTAATGAAGTCAGCCTTCACTCACACTTCTTCTACTCTGTTTTACTGTGATGTTTGAGTTCGGTTCAATTTTCGATTGTATCGAAGTAAATGACGGGTATACGCTATAGGTCTGGGTTGATATAGTCTGGACATGATCTTCGTTTCATCGAATTCGAGTTGCGAATCAATTTTAGTTTAGAGTTTTGGCATTTTTAGTTTTGCATGCAATACGTTTGCTGAAATGCCGATGTGAACTAGATTTTCAGGTTGAAATTGTAAGCTTTCTATCACGTTGTTCGTGCATTTTATGCTTGGATTTACAACTAGAACACATCCTAATCTCAACCCTATCTTATTCATGCAATGAAACGACGAGAATCGTCCGGCTACACTTCGCTCAAACTTCATCGGATTTGTGGACCGAAAGCCGTTCATAGATGGTAGTTGCGATTAGAGGCCGCTCAGGTGAGTCTTCCAACTTCTGTTATGTTCGATGCGGTGATGGATTATGAAACGAATGGTGAAAATTGATCGTTGCTATTTTGAGTTAATTTCAAGCTAGATGAGTAGTTGCGCTAGTCCAGATGATAATGGGTTTCTAATCGTGCGTTGACCAAATGGAAGATTGACTTGCCAACCTCAAGAGTAAACAAAAATAAAATAAAATAAAATAAAATAGAAAAAAAATAAATATAAAAATATTTCAAGAAAATCTCAAAAATTGGGAAACAAGCCATTTCAACTGGCCAATCCTATTTTTGACCAATTTCCTTCCCAATCTTTCCAAAATGGCGATTTTTCCCCTTAAGGCCAAATTGTCTCAAAAAAAATTTTGAAAAATTCTCAGAAGTTATGAAAAATAAGGAATGACCACATTCGGGTAATTTGACTTGTTTTTACTCCCTAATCTTTGAAAAATGACCATTTTACTCTTCAGAATAGTTTGATCCAAATTTTTCCAAATCACCCAAATGAATTTTCGTGAAATTGGTACCGAAAGGGCGTTAGAGCAATCTAGCGTAACCAAGTCCCCGAACTCATTTTCTCTGGTTCGTAGAAATAAATTAGTTCTCCCGCTAATTTATTTAGGTTTCTAATCAACCTACCAAAAATGATTAGTGGCGATTCCAATTTTTAAAATCATTTGAATAAAAATCAAAGTTGCTATTCAGTAGAGTTTGGGAGGGTTCGCGTTAGGTTAGTCAATTTAATTAACCTGATAATCCGTTCACTCAAAATTAGAAATATTTTTCGGGTCGCGACAGCTTGGCTACTCCGCTGGGGATGTGTTCTTAATTTCTGAAAATTTAAGAACTTAGAGGACTTAGGCCAGAAAATTACATGAAAATTTATTTCATCTGAATTGGGTGAATTCTAACCTCTAGGTGTTAAATGATTTTGCAGAATGGGAGTTATAAGGGGTGGAGTGTTTGACTAACCATTTGTTTTGCAGGTTGGTGTTGGAATTATTTGTTTAATTTCGCATATTTTTGAAGCGGTGTTTGTTTTTAACTGTTATGCATGTTTAATCGCTTTAGCACTACATCACACACGTCCTGTGGCCAGACCTGGGCCACTAGTTTTAGGATGGTATTATGATTTGGTTTTAGCGTTCGGCGTGAGATCACGTTGAAAGTTAGCCCAGATTCAATCCCGAACCTCTTTTCAAAAATGAGTTTAAAAGTTAGGCCTCAGGCTTGATAAGATTATCAAAGCAGTGGTTTTAATTTTTAGCTCGAGCAGCCGAATGGGGAGACCCGGCTAATCCTGATTATGTCGTAGGGGTCACGGCTAATCTTGATTATATGCGCGAGATTGTCGCCTTGCCGTAAGTCTTTCGCTTCAATTTGTTAGCCTTTAGAGTAGATAGGCTAAGATTTAAACTCACGATTCATGTGCATGTCTATGCGACTTACATAGTATTTTTGACGGTGAAAGTAAGTTTTCTAACTTCATCTTGTATTTATTTTTGGTCGGTCCATGTTAGGTGTCGGTCAAATTTTGAATTTAACATCAAGGTCATTTTTCAAAAGAAAATAAAAATCAAATTAGTATCCCATTTTTGAAAAAAAAAATAAGTGTGAAAAATCCCTTAGGAAAATTTTATCGACCAGTAAAAGATTTTGTTACATTTTTCTACTTCAATAGAAATGAGATTTTCTTGACAAATTTATCCCTAAAAATTCATTCTGATAAAAGGAAAATCCCTTCGGGAAATTTGCTAAATTTTAAAGAGGTTTTATCACATTTTTCAAGTTGTAAAAATTTGCAAGAAATTTTTTTTTTCAGAAATTCACCCATGTTTTTCTAAGAAAATTTTCTCTAAAATTGAAAAGTAAAATTGGACTAATGTAGGAATCATGGGCCGACCCCTATTGGATCACATACTGAATATTTTCTTTACTTTTGCAAGAAACTACAAGTACTCGAGGCGGAAGTAAAATTGGGTTCACCAATACATCAGGAATAATCTTCAGGGATCAGAAAGGATGGAAGTTATCGATGCCTTAACTGATGACCTTGGGGGCAAGCAAAGAAATCCATTCTCCCGGAAACAGAATTATGTCAACCAATGGGCACGTACGGGCTCTGTGTGTAGACGGGGCGGAAAATGTATTCGAGTTAAACATGGAGGCATTTTTATTGTATTGGAGGGATTCCTGTATTCTTGTTGAAAAGACGCAGATTATCAGAATCCATGAAGTATGTACATTAATCCGACCTTGCAACGCCTTCTTGAGTAAATCCACTAAATGCTTGCTTTTTAACTCCCTCGGATTCAAACCACGTGGAGGATGTTAGAAGATCAGTGTTTTTATTAATAAACATGACCCACAGGCGTTCTTCCCAATATTACAATCGACTGACATCAATAAGTAGACGCCGAAAGAGGCTAAGCACGATTGAAGTAGGGCACGCAACAGGTAGCGGGTTCATTATTAGCACATTGATCGAGTGATTACGGCTGTATTGATTTTTACCTAACCAATCACGGGCCTCACTATGACCGGTGGGGGCCGTCACCGAATTCTTTTTCCGTGTCCTTAATATCATCATTAGGGAGAAGTGATAGGGTCTCGCTTTTATTTGTTTGGCTGGTTGTAATCATCACAGTCACCATCTGTCAAGATAAGACGCGATTGAGGCAATCCTGCCAGTCGAGATAGAAATATGTTCCCTACATATTCTGTTGGAAATACAGTTGACAATAGCAGACTGGATCCAGCAAAGGTAGATGACCTCGTCTTGTGAAGATTGCTGCCGACAGTCCCTCTTCCAGAAGAGAAGATTGCATCGAACTATGATGGTTCATATGACGTAAAGAAAGTCCTCCCAGAAGGTGCTCCAATCCTAACCAAGTCGGATATTTGTATTGACTCTGATCTCGTGAGGAAACGAAGAGATGGCGTGAAGATAAAAATATAGACATGTGAAACATTCCTTTTATTCCATACATCAACAGGTTTTACAATAACTCACTGGGGAGGAAAGGTAAAGCCAAACTGGGCCCTCATAAACATTACCAAAGAGCTCAACTGACTCTCCAAACAGTTGATGCTCTAGGTGCATCGGGCGCTCTCGGGATTAAGCTCCGCGAGCCTAAAGAAGAGGCGATCGCACTTCTCTTTAGCCTGGGCCATACTGGCTTCATAATGCTCCACCGCAAACTCCAGGTCCGGAATCGCCGCCCTCTCAAAAGCAATGTCTGCCGTAATGTCATCAAGTCTCTTCTGCAGCCAACCGCATTTGTACCTCATCACAATATTGCCCGGCTCCTGTTCAACGTAAGTTCGGACCAAGGTCAGACGGTCCACCAACTTTCCCCTCTCACGAACCAGCCACGAAAGCTGATCGTTAGCAAACTTGAGGGCCTTCTTGTGATTATCAACCACAAATGTGACTATTGCCAGACGCTCGTGCCGATCTTAGTAACGAGCTTTCACGACGGCGGTCACAAGGACCGTCTTATAAGCGCGGTTATAGGCAGCTAGAAAATTGATGAAGAGGGTCAAGAAGTTCCGATACTCCTTCCCCAGTTGGGTACCCTCAACAGAAGCAGCGTCCACGGTCCTGAATAAACCAAGGATTTCAGCATCAACGGTAGAGTTTCGGGCTATATGAGCGTAACCTCTACCAAGAAGATTGTAGAGTCTCTCCCACCTAGTCAGGACTTCGGCGGAGAAGGTATGGTTAAGAGAATTGGCCATTTTTGAAAGCAGAATATGAAAGAAAGGGGGAGAGAGGTGAGGCAGATGAGCGGAATGCGAAGATGGTAATCTGCTTTGAAGTAAATATTGATTTCATAGTGACGGTATCAACCAGTCAAGATTTCTCTTATCTACAATTCTCTATTGGCACCACCCTCGGTAGCTCGAATTTCAGTTAGGCAGCGACCTCGAGCCAAGCAAAATCCGATGTCTTTGCGGAAAAGCTGGATGAGACGCCACCACTTTAGAAAAGAAAGAAAAAAAAACGAGCTGAGTGGGAGACAAGGAAATTTTCGGCAGAAAGGGAGATACGACTCGTCCTTATCGGAGAACTCGCTCGCAAATCGACGGTGGAGACGACGACGGGAGCCCCACCACTATGAAAAGATGAGAAAAGGCGAGTCAAGCAAGTGACACGCAGGAAAGATTGAGAAAGACAGAACTCTCGGGAGAGGCAATACAGATGCTAAGCCCACGCCAAGCCACGCCAAATTTTAAAAGAGACGTCCTCCTGATAATCTTCTTCCATACTTTGAAGAGAGTTTTAAAGCATACACGGTTTAGAAAGAGTGAAAATACAGAAAGATATAGCAAATCTTGAGGAACCATTCGCCAAATCGAAGATGTCTCAACCCAATACTCTCGAGAGCTATCATTACTTGCTGAATATGGGAAATGAAGAGTTCGAAGCCATGTTTGGAATCGAGCCCATGGAGCCTGGCCCTTCCGCCAACGACGTCCAAGATCTCAGTAAAAATAAGGACAATAACGGTAAGGGTCAAAAGAAGCGTTACCGTCGCCATACTAAGGAGCAAGTACAAAGGCTCGAGGATTTCTTCAGAACATGCCCTATGCCAGACGGCAAACAGAAAAGGGAACTGAGTCAAGAGCTAGGACTTGAACCTTTGCAAATCAAGTTCTGGTTTCAAAATAGGAGAACCCGAATGAAGACTCGTCATGAGCACAACGAAGCCGAGTTTCTAAGAGTTGAAAATGAAAACCTCCGAGCGGAAAATAAGATGTATAAAGAGGCTTTTGACTCCACCACCTGCCCCAACTGCAACAGCCTCCTCTTCACCTTCGATGAAATGAATGATCTGAGGATCGAAAATGCACGTTTAAGAGGAGAGTTAGACCAGTTTATAACAGGATCGAGTTCTATTGGAAGAGGGTGTTGACACCTGATTTTTAATCATCTTTTTCCTTTTTAAAATTAATAGAAAATCCATAAAAATTCATAAAATTGAAAAATCAACTTTGGGGACCTTGACCAAGCCTAGGGAATCGATTTTGACAAAAAAACTTATTTTCCATATTTTCAGTATTTTCGGTATTTTGATTTTCAAAAATTAGAAGAAAATCCATAAAAATTCATAAATTTAAAAAAATCAACTTTGGGGACCTCGGCAAAGCCTAGGTAGCCAATTTTGACCAAAAAATAATTTTTCATAATTTTTCATTTTTTTAATATTTTTTAGAAATTAAGGAAAACATTTAAAAATAAAATTGCATTTGAGGCCGCAAAAATATGTAAAAATAGTCAGTATTTTTCTTTTAATTTTCTCTTCATTGTAGCTAAAGAAAATCTGCAAAAAAAAAAATTAATTAACTTGGAATCGGGAATTACTTTGTTAATCTCATTTTCATGTTAATTGAAAAAATATATATTTATAGAAAATTCATTTTAGTTTTATGATTTCCAATTTTTACATTTCTGGAGTCGTGACATTATCTTCTAATAGTTCAAATTTTGCTATGACAAAATGCTGCGTTCTTGAAGTAGACGTCAATGGCCTTGAAACTTTCCCAGCGGAGAAGAAGATTATGGCATCGTTTTTAGGTAGGCTCAACAGATTATTTGGTAAAAATCAGGAGCAACAAGCGAGAAGATGAAAGTGATCTTACATGATTTTCCAAGAGGATCAGAGCTTGAAGCTTTTGAAGATCATCCACTTAATCATAGAGATGTCCATGTACCAGATAACGTTGAAAGTATCGATGACAACGCAAAAATTTTCTCCTAGGATGCTTCAGGAAAAAGCCGTGCATGATGACTATGAGGAAAATGAATATAAGGATTATTTCGATGCCATAGGATCCTTGAAGCGATTTTTGAATGACAGTCTGTTGCATATGGATGAAGTCGGTGCGGTTGTTGGCGTAGAATATGATGTTGCTGGAATCAACAAACATTAAAAAAAAAAAAGATGCAAAGGACGCTACTCTTACATCCGGTAGTGAGGGGCACTCAAAACAGCAAAGGCAAAAGAAAATGGGGGACACAAGCTGATGATGGGGAAAGGATACCATCATGAGGAAAGGGACGGCCAGGGAGATCGGTCAAAAAGAAAAACGTGAGTGGGGCTCTCACATGTTGAGGCAGATGGTGCATATTCTCTCCAAGACAAGAGGCGTCAACTTGGTGTTGAAGGATAAAAAATATATATATGCCTTCTCTGAGAATCTGATGAATTAGGAAAATACTTATGAAACGTTTGGTTGGTCAAGAAAAGGATCACACACACTCGGAATAAAAGAAACTAGTGGTCCCTTGTTCAGCTATAATAATGAGCAATTGCATGAACCCTTGGGTGAGAAATTCAAGTTTTGAACATAGGAGTTGCCCTCTCCAAACAAAAAACGAGTGATGTAGTTGGAACCAGCCTGTGCCCTAAACATTTTGAATCACACGAGACCCATTGTGTATCTGGTAGGGCAAGCAATCAAGTACCCGTGAGAATATGAGGAATGAGCATTAAAATGATGAGCGCTAGACAAATGAAAAGAAAAAAAAGAGAAGGACGAAGCTCACCAAAAAGAAAAGAGGGTGTCGGGCAAAAGAAATGGGGTCTCGGTAAAAAGAAGAAGAAGACAAGGACTAGTGGGGAGGGGCAGGGGAAATTGAATAATGGATGCTCTTCCACGGGATTGAACGGAGGATGAAAAGGAGATTGATCTCAATGGATTCGTTCGGTGGAAGCCCCCCACAGCTTGGCACGACTAGCCGGTGAGCAACAAGGAGGGAGGACCATTTTGGGAGGCTCCTCGGCTTGCTCCCGGGAGGACGGTGACTTCGACACCATCGAGCTGAGCACGGCCGACGGTGGCAGCGCCAAGGTCAACCTCGACAAGTTCTTCGAGGATGCCGAATCGATCAAGGATGAGCTCAAGGGACTGGAGACCCCTCACTAGAAGCACCAGTCCTCTCACAAGCAGGGCAAGACGCTGCACAACGCGAGGGCCGTGAAGGACCCGAAGGCCTGCATGGACTCCGACGTTGCCGCGGCCCTGAAGAAGGCAGAGTTGGTGAAGGTCAGGCTCGAGACCCTCGAGCGGGCCAACGCTGCGAACTGGAACCTCCCCGGCTGCGGGCCTGGGTCGTTGTCTGATCGGACGAGGACGTCCTTGCTGAACGGACTGAGGACGAAGTTGAAGGACAACGTGGAGGGATTTCACAAGGGACGCCATTTCGTCTACAAGATTTGGACTGAACCCTCCACCGTCCATCATCCCAAATCGAGCTGCTGTACAACCGTCGTTTACATGCGGACCAGCTACGTTTGAGTGGTTCTGAAGGCCACTGCATGAGACGGTGTATGGGACTCGTGGACTACGTCGATCCTAGAGCAGACGGCCATTGCTTGTGAGAACATGAAGAACATGACCGGACTAAGCAATGGCTACAATTTAGTCGGGCTTTCTCAGGTAATGACATTGAATGTCGATTTTAACCAAATCATAAGTCTCTGACTTTGCATTCCCTCATGTAGATAGAGCCATTGCTTAGATTTTGTGTTATAGTCATAGACTAGTGGGGAATTTGTTAGACTTCTAAAATAGTAATTCAATTGGACTCGAAAATGAGCATGTCGGGAAGTCCGTGATTCTTTATTCGATGCAAGAAAAAAAAATCTGCTGCTGTCAGTTAAGTGAGTGAGCTATTTGCATTGATAGCATGAAAGAACTAGAGCCCAATTAATTCTTAGGAAACATAACTAGGCTAGCATCTCTGAGAGGTAAGCACGCTGGTAAAGGAACTGGAATGATGGTTTCCCACTAAAATCTCTATCACCACTGGAGCTATGGGTTAGATCTGGAATCAGAATATACAATTAATGTGCGAAAAGGTGTTCTATATGAAGTGAAGTCTCCCTGCGTATTGGTCTATGGACGACATGTTTTGGCTATATAATTCGTTAATCAGTCCATCTCTTCTGATTTATGAGTTTTGATTGGACTAACAATTAAGTGAATTGGTTTGTTAAGTGAGTAACTAACGTTTTCGAAGTACTTGGTCTGAGGAATATAAAAATTATCTGACTAAAACTATCAGGACAGGACTTCATTCTTCATCATTTTTAATTTTAATGGGTTTACAGCATGTTGGGAAAGAGAGAATATTGATAATTACGTCTTATTAACACCAATTTTAGTCTAAAAAAAAAATCTATAATTGAGATATTGGGGTAGTGAAGGAGTTCGATGTGGTTTCTCCTCCTGATCAAATCCATCAAATGGGCTAATGATATTTGAATATTTGACTGCCACGGTTAGGGAGAGCCAGATTAGAAAAATGTGGGCTAGATTGGGTGTGCACGTTGTCTTTCTTGCAAGTTGGGTTGGGAGGATATTATTTGACTGCCACGGTTTGGGCCCAATTTTAGGACGGCCTCTGTTTAGACTAACCTAGGCCCTTATGGCCCAGGTCGGGCGCCAGTGGCGCGGGTCGGGTCCACCTGGTACAATCTGAATCAAATTTAAGGGATAAAAAGAATACAAAAAAAAATTCAATAAAAAAATTAAAAAATTGTAAAACATTCCAAAACTTTCTCAAAATTCTTAAAAATTAGGAAACGGGTCGTTCTAACCGATCAATCCTATTTTCGACTGACCAATCATATTTTTGGTGAATTTTCATCCCATCTTTCCAAAATGACGATTTTGCCCCTTATGGGTAAATTGTCTCGGAAAATTCTAAAAAATTCAGAAAAATCTCAAGAATTAGGAAAAGGGTCATTTCGACTGACCAATCCTATTTTTGTTGAATTTTCCTTCTTGGTATTTTCAAAATGACGATTTTACCCCTTATGGGTAAATTGTCTCGGAAAATTCTAAAAAATTCAGAAAAATCTCAAGAATCAGGAAACGGGTCATTTCGACTAACCAATCCTATTTTTGGATTATTTTCATCCCGATCTTTCCAAAATGACGATTTTGCCCCTTATGGGCAAATTGTCTCGAAAAATTCCGAAAAATTCTCAGAAATTGTGGAAAATAAGGAATGACCACATTCAACCGGGTTGACCTGTTTTTACTTTTCGGTCTTTGAAAAAATTACCATTTTACCCTTCTGGTCAGTTTGACCCAAATCTTTCCAAATCATCCCAAATGAATTTTCATGAAATTGGTACCGAAAGGGCGTTAGGGTAATCTAACGTAACCAAGTCCCCGAACTCATTTTCTCTGGTTCGCAGAAATAAATTAATTCTCCCACTAATTTATTTAGGTTTCTAATCGACCTACCAAGAACGATTAGTGGCGACTCCAAATCTTAAAACCAAAATGTAAAATCATTTAAAGAAAAACCAAAGTTGCGATTCGGTAGGGCTTGGGAGCGTCCGCGTTAGATTAATCCATCTAACTAACCTAATAATCCGTTAACCCGAAAATCATTTATTTTTAGGGTCGCGACAGAGGGTACAAAAGGACCAATGCTACTGGATCATCATCAATACCTCCCGAGGAAGAAGGGACAGATCACCACCAAGCGGACATTGACGATGATCTTTTCGCCATAATCAACCAATTTGATATCGGTAAAGCAATGAGGCTGTGATGCACATACTCAGCCAGTGACCACCAGACCTTCAACATGGACGACGCGTACCTAGTCCGAAATGAAGCCAGCTGATTATGGAAAAGCCTGCAGATGGAGAAGAAAAATCAATCCTGAATAGATGAATATGCTTTATCTTGCACGGGATGTTGTCTTCTTTTATGAATGTCTAGAATTGCCGTGAAAGCAAGAAGTAATCATTTCCCTTTCCCCAATTAAATGCTCGAATCTGCCACCACACCAACCTCATAGTGAATTTATTGCGAGTAAAAAGCCGCACGAACTAGAAGGGTAAAGCAGTATCGTTTCAATTTACCCTCAGTTGTCTCGATTCTAAATTAGATTCCTTCTGTTTACAGGAATTTGCGAATTGATCCGAAAATACAGTCGTACCTAAAAATGAAATTCCCCGATTAAATAAAACTTTGGAGCAAATAGATTCGTGGACATCGCCACAGAATGGACGGCTTCAAATGAGGAATATGTGAACGAAAGATCCAAATAATCTCAAAGAAGGGTAATTCTGTATCGTTCTAATTTGCTCATACTCGTCTCGAGTTCTAAATTATTTTATTCCATTCTCAACAGGGTTTGTAAACCGCCTCGAAAAATACAGTGACCTGGAATTACCCAGTACAATACAACAATACCGTGTCGTCTTAAGGATTGACTCTTAAAAGGAACCTCCATGAGCGCCTGCAGTCTTATGGACCAGATGGCATGGGGAATGACAGTGGTCCGAGGCGTCCCGAGTTCGATCCTCGAGGATGGAAATATTGTAAGTATTGTAAATAAATAAAACAACTTTTTCTCGCATTCCTTTTTGCAGAAAGAAACGGGAGTACTTGACGAGCAATATCAAGGTCAGTATTTTATCACGATCTTGGCCCTAATGGTGAAGTGGCCTACAGAAAGTTGAAAGAAGCTCAACCCAGCGAACCTGATAAAGGGATCGTGCGAGGCATTCAAAATGAAGGGAAATGTCTAACTTGACATACCCACGGAGAAAATCTCGAGTGGTAAAACTGGTAAAGGAGTTGCGCGAAGCACTCAAGGGTAACTCAGTATCGTGTCCAGTTCATCATTTCTGATACTGGCTAACATGTCTCATTCCTTTTTTACAGGAAATGTTAAACTAACATCTGGTACGTCGAAGAAAACAGCCCTAAGGGGCCAAGTTATGATCGCCTGATGCGATCCGTCTGATGAAATAGGGGAAATCAATGGCGAACCCTGAGTCGAAAAGAGACAAAAGCAGAAACAAGCTACTCCTCGACTTGGGGAATAGGCCCCCAACATATTTGATCCGCGCACACAGCCAGGGGCAATTTCCATACTTGTACATTGTATTGCTATTTTTGCATGATGTTTACACATTCCATGATTTATGCATGACTGTTCTGCATGTTCAATTTGTCAATTTTGACCGGGGGTATAAACTGTACATGATGCATCGAATGTACAGAATGGGGCATGACAGGACGATGAAAGGCAAGCTATTTCCACATACGTCCTGTATTTAATCCACAGTGAGTTGAGACGTAGACAGATTCCACATTCTCCAAGGCAATGGGTTTTCTCGCAAAAGGTATGATAGTCGAAGTGAAAAGGGCATTCATTCTCCATTCCAAACACTTCAGGCAACCATTGACAACCCATTTGAACGGTGATTTCATTTCATAACCCTGTCAAGAACCACCCCACACTGGGGCAAAACAGAGGTAATTCCAACAATGTCAGGAGATAAATGGTTAGAAATTCTCTTGCTTGGACTAACATCAATCTCCAAGTGTTTCTTTGCATGATACTCAAATTTTAATTCAAGTGCTTTAGGATGACGAAGAGCATTTATTTTCTCTATCCTACACACTCATCCTTTGCGTAACCCAATTGAGCCTGCAGATCCATTTTTCAAGCCCATGTTGGTGATCCTTGCTCATTTCAAGGTAACGACGACACCTTCCCCCAAGGAGCAGAATTGAAGAAATTGGGCCAATAGAGAATTCTCGAATTAGCCCATTTCATATGCTAGACTTTCATGTAATGTCTAATATCATTTGCTGAAAATCATCTTGTTGCTAAAATTCTAAATCACAAGATTGTTAAGTAAAAGAAAAAGAAACACAAGTGTAGCCTAAAGAAAATGGGCCTGCTTCCAAACAAAAGAGAGTCGGGAGTAAGAAAAGCAAAGGCTACTCCAAAGAATCTTGGCAGAAAGAGCAAAGTGCCTATCAAAAGCAAGGCCAATGCCCATATATTTGTAATGAACTTCTGACTTCGAACATACATTTTGAGAATTCCCAAAAAAGGATCCCCAAAGAAGTCAGTTTGCAAGGTGTAAAAGAACTACCACCCCTCAGCCAATGGTGGTATTCATTGAAGACAAATTTAGGAAGGTCAATGATCGGTGACAAGACTGCAATGATCACCAACACCAACCCCTTCTCATATATTTTTCTGAGCCAAAACGAGCCCTTCGTTTCTCATACCCAAATCCCGACCTACATTACCACCCTTGAAAGTTTCTTCTGATTAGAGCACTTGAATTAATGTAAGAGTTGAATGACTTTAAGCATTGCTCGAAGAAGTTCGAGCAAGATTATTTCTCTCTTATTTTGCAGGGTTCTTGACTTGTAAACCCGGAGCAGATGATGACGACTTTTTTTTTACAATGGCCTTGACTCGAAATGAGTCCCCTTTGATAAGCCTTTGACCCAGCCCACATTACGGTCCTAATCAAGACCTCCAGATCAACTTGATCGTATCAATTGCGAGATTACTCAGACCCTCGTTGAATGCGATGATGGTAAGGTTGATTGATTTCTTTTCAAATCCTGCAATCAGGATAAACAAGCCTTTCTCGAGAGTAAGAGAAAGCCCTTTCGGACTGAAGTCCCCATTCAGGTTACATTCGAGGTATTCATGACATGATAACCTCCTTGGACAAAATTGGAAATGCAAACTCGACAGAATAGTCATGCATGATCCACATTATGAGCATACACATACGGTTTTAATCATTGTAAACTCAACTGAATGGTTTTGCATGAACCGATGAACTCATTGATAAAAATGCTTGCACATGTTACCTCTGACACTCTCTGACAGGCAGTGCATTCCTGATAGTCGAGTTACCCTCCGAGGTCTCGAAATTCATCCAAAGGCTATTGAACAAACAAGCCCTGTTGGTTAATGCTCGCCAAGCATTTTCAGGTAAGTATATCTTCAACCTGAACCTTTCAATTCTAATGATTGTCTGGGTGCTCAAATCCATTGCAGCACATAAGGTCATTCAGTGAGCAAGCAGACATGATACAATCAGTCTGTCTATGACTCGATCATTAACTCAGAAGATCCAGGTAAGTCTTCCGAACCCTTGCGAGCCATGATCAACATGCTCTCATGAAGTCTTCATCAGCTCACGATTGATATAATCTCGTTTTCTCAAGCTTTATCAAATCATGATTGACCAACTCTCGTGTTCTTGATCTTTGCCTCATCGGTTTATTCCTAAAGTGATGGGAGAACAGTTAAATTGGGTTTGAGCTTCTGCAGGATTCCTAGTCTCCCCAAATCCCAGAATGGCACCCTTCAAGGTAAGTTGAATCGGGTTAGAGCGTCTGCAGGATTCTTGGTCTCCCTAGATCCCAGATATACCCAAAAATCATTTTCTCAATCAATACCTCTTCAGTCTACCCAAAAAAAGGTGCCATCTAGGGTATATTATCTCCGGAGCCCTTCCATTGGAAATCCCAATACGGAACGGTCCATTCACAAAAGTCCTTCTTACAAGCAACCCAAAGTCCTTCTTACAGGCACTAAGTCCTTCCTACAGGTAACACAAAAGTCCTTCCTACAGGCATCAAAGTCCTTCTTACAGGCAACCCGAAGTCCTTTCTACAGGCAACACAAAAGTCCTTCTTATAGGCAACACAAAAGTCCTTCTTATAGCAACACAAAAGTCCTTCCTACAAGCAACACAAAAGTCCTTCCTACAGGCACCAAAGTCCTTCCTACAGGCAATCCAAAGTCCTTTTTACAGGCAACACAAAAGTCCTTCTTACAGGCAACCCAAAGTCCTTCTTACAGGCATAAAGTCCTTTTTACAGGCACAAGTCCTTCTTACAGGCACCAAGTCCTTTTAACAGGTATCAAAGTCCTTTCTACAGGCACAAGTCCTTCTTATAGGCATCAAGTCCTTTTTATAGGCATCAAAGTCCTTTCTATAGGCAAACCAGGTCCTTCTTACAGGCACACCAAGTCTTTCTCACAGGCAAACCAAGTCCTTCTTACAGGCAAACCAAGTCATTCTTACAGCCAAACCAAGTCCTTCTTACAAGCACACCAAGTCCTTCTTACAGGCAAACCAAGTCCTTCTTATAGGCAACCAAAAGTCCTTCTAATAGTGTGACAGTCTGAAAATTCGACCCGATTATCGGAGATTCTAAATGAATGGAAATACTTCGTCAATACACTCTGATCGATGCTCACTCAGGATTAGCTACCCTGAGTTGACCAACCGAAGGGGAAAGGCTACTGGGGAAGAATTTTCCGAACAGCCGCCCATTGGTCTGAGACAGAGACAGAGTCGTTATTTAATGAAATTGACCACGAAATGAAATCCGACTTCGAAAAATCGAATTAGTAAGATAGACACAATTAGGAAATGAAGTCAGTTTCAGAAATGTCGCCAGAAGGGCAGACAGCCGGTGTACGTCGAGAAGCAAGACGTGATTGGAAAATTACCGAAATGCCCCCGGTTAATGCTCAGTCCTTAGGATTAGTTGAATTAGGATTTTTGAGAGTAGATTCGATCAATCGAAATCAAATCTTGTCTGAAATTCGTTCGCGCTCGGGACCCGATCGGTGCATTTAGCACGCAAATCGAGACAAGTCAAATCAGTGGTCAAATCAATCAAATGTCTTGTCAATCAATCAATCACATCATGGCACAATTTCCAAAGCAAATCAATCCATCAATCAAGTGTCATTCAAGCTCACATCAAGTACAAATCAAGGTCACTATTCTACACTATTCACTCACCTAATCCACTCACCATTTGACTTAACCTTGCTCACTCTCTCTCCTCCCTCATTTCTCCCATTCGGCCATGCCTCTCCTCCTTCTTTCTCTCTTCATTTTCTTCTTCTCCTTCCTTGGCCGCCGTCCGCCCGAAGCCGCCGTTGCCGTCGCCTTGCCGCCGCCGTCCAGCCACCATCGACCACCCCTCTCCCTTGGCTTGTCTTGGTAAGTCTTCTAAGCCCTCTCTTTCTCATTTTCGTGGCCTTGAGAACCCCCCTTGCAGCCCGACCGACCCTCACCGTCCCTCTTCGCCGTCGTCGTTCATCACCATCGGCTTGGCCGTGAGCCTTCGGGCTGCCCAAGCTTGATCCATTCTCTCCCTCAACCTATCTAATGTCTAGAACTAACGCTTTTAGGTCCATGGAGCTCTTGGAAGTGGCCGGACCAGCCGCGACCAGCCCCTCCTTTCGGCCGTGAGCCCGTCCGTTGCCCTTGTCGTTTTTGTCGTTGTCCCGAGCCGATTTAGGTAAGCTCTACTACTAATCTTGGTTTAGGTTAGTAGTATATATATGTGGAATGTGAAATAGAGGGCTGATTGTGGTGATTTTCGGAAGAGATTGCATGATTAAAGCTTAGGCAAGTTATGTTAGTTTAGGCGATTAGTGTGTTGGGTTAAACCAAGAGCTTAGAAACTTGGGGAGGGCTGGAAATCATGTATCTTGGGCTGTGAATGAGTGACTTGGGCGTGTACGAGGCGGGCCGAAATGTGTTAGTGGGCTCGAAGACTTAAATTATACGAATTGGACCTAATATACGCTAACGGGCCTAAGATACCTTAATGGACTTGCTAATGGACGAGATTAACAATTTGAATGGGCCCCGAAAACATGATTAGTGGGCTGATTTAGTGGGCTTAGACGTGTACCTTAATGGGCCAAAGGATACTAATGGGCTTAGGATCCTTTAATTCAAGTAATTGGACCAAAGGGATGCAAGATGGGCTTAATTTGTAATGGTGGGCCTCAATGGACGAAAATTTACTTAATTTGGGCCTAATCTATAATTTTGAATATTAAAATATGAAGCCTAATGATATATATGGGCTTGGGTTATCATATTGGGCCTAAAATAGTGGAAATGGGCTTAAACGATTGATCTTTTAAAATGGGCTTGGGTCCCACACGAAATTAATAAAATAATGGGCCCAAACCATAAATTTTAAATTAAGAATTAAATAATGAACCTTAAGTCTTGAAGTGGGCCTTAGGCCCAATCGAACTTAACTTAGTTAATTAGACCCTTACTTAGGCTAAACCTTGGTTCGTATGGGTTCAATTGGAGGATCGCCTTTGGTGAGCAATATTTTGACAGGATCGCGAGTAAGATGTTAAGGCGAGCCTAGAGGATCGAGAATCTAGGTACATAGCCCTAGTCCTATGATCGTACGGCATGATGAACATGAGATTTATTAGACGATCAATTGATGTACTCTGTTCTTGTACTTGTGTACTTTGGCATGCATGCTCTGTGTTTGAATTACTGATGCAATCATTTGGGCCCCGCATACATTCAGAGCATTGCATGAGTCACCGATGATGTGACATGAGAATGTGCCCAAGATGGGGGAAATGGAGAGAAAAGGGAGACCAACGTAAGGCGTCAGAAACGCAGTGTGGTATTTGCCGTGAGGCACTGAGATTGAGCCTTGATGGGAATTGAAGTGATAGGCGGGCTGATCCGTGGGATCCGTGATGGCCGCTTGAGGCCTGCAGCATTGCATGACATAATTGCTGATTGCTTGATATTGCCCGTCTGTATTGTATGACTTGTATTATTATGTGGTTCGTGTTGGTTACGATGGGTTATAGTATCTTGGGAGATCGAGTGTGGTTGGACTCTGAACCCTGAACCCTAGATACTGGTTAGGACCGACCTCACTTGTATATCCTACCCTACGCTAGGATTAGTGGTGAGCTTGCTGAGTCCTCGACTTACTGGTGGTGGTTACCTTCCTTTTTCAGATCCTGGACGCTAGTGATGGCTGCACCCCCGATGCTTTTTGGACTGCCGATTCAGATGGATACTCAGATCACCCTTCATTTTGATATGCACGCTACTCTATGGCATAGGCATGTGACGACTGTACTAGTAGATCAGGGTGGACCCTACCTTGTACCCCATAGGTTCGAGGCTTGGTTTAGAGAAGGCCTTCATGGCTTTGAGGGACCGCAGCGTGACTCCCCGATACCTATGGAGGAGGACCCATTTTGGCTGCAGCCTGCTAAGTATGGAGGCCAGGTGATCGACCCCGACCCACTGCAGGAGTTGCCGTCCCCTGGACGATCTGAGATTGATGGCCACGAGGAGGGCGATGCCATGGATACTGATGAGGAGGACCCAGAAGAGGACCCCGTGGAGGATTCCGAAGAACAGCCTGAGGAGGATTGAGTCCCTGATGCTGGTCTAGTCTTTTGGGGTTGTTTGGGCGTAGGTTTGACTGTAGGTTATGGTTTCTTTTTGGGGGTCTGTACCTAACGCTGAGGTTGACATGTATATATTGTTATTTGTGTTTATACTGTTCATTCTACCCCTCTGTTCTGTATGCATGCATTTATGGATAGGAGGCACGTTTCCGCAGGTTCGAGAGTTAGACGAAGGACTCGTCGTTTGGTCACGACGGTAGGTTCTTCTGGGCCGTCGCATGTTATAAACCTGACGAGCGAGGGTGAGAATCTTCCGCAGGAACGGGATGCTGTGTGCCCGATTAGGGTTCGGGGCGTGACAAATAGGCATTACCATGGGGTGACCTACCATACGGGTCAAATCTTAATCAGTAGAATCCTTTCACTAGGAATCTACCATGGGGTGACCTACCATATGGGTCAGATTTTAATTCAATTTTAATCGGTATAATCCATTCATTAGGAATCTACCATGGGATGACCTACCATACGGGTCCAAGTGCAACCACCCTAAAGTTTTCTTATAACAAATCCTTAGGCTCTCATTCCATTTTCAATAGAGCACACATATCAAGCAACCGTCACACAGCGGGCAGGTAAGTGCCAGATAAACTCTCCTCTTTGTCTCTCCCTCACTACATGAAAGCCTCCTCAAATTGGGTCTAGATCAGAGCTTACGCCGGGAGTATTGGAGATCAAATTGCACGATTCTTTTTATTTTTTAGGTTGAGTCGATTAGGTTCAGGTGTCATATTGTCTTTGAAATGAACATCTACCGAGCTTCCTTTCAAAGAGGGGCAGCTGTTGACACCTGATTTTTAATCACTTTTTCTCTTTTAAAATTAATAGAAAATCCATAAAAATTCATAAAATTGAAAAATCAACTTTGGGGACCTTGGCCAAGCCTAGAGAATCAATTTTGACAAAAAAATGATTTTTCATATTTTTAGTATTTTTCGATATTTTTATTTTGAAAAATTAAAAGAAAATCCATAAAAATTGATAAAATTGAAAAAAAACAACAAAAACAACAACTTTGGGGACCTTGGCCAAGCCTAGGGAATCAATTTTGACCAAAAAAATGATTTTTCATGTCTTTCGTATTTTTTAATATTTTTTTTGAAAAATAAAAAAACTTGAAAATTAAGCAAAAATGGCATTTAATGCCACAAAAATATGAAAAAAATAGTCAGTATTTTCTTTTAATTTTCTCTTCATTTTGGCTAAAGAAAATCTCCAAAAATTAATCTGGAATCGGGAATTACTTTGGTAATCTCGTATTCAGATTAATTGAAAAAAAATTATAGAAAATTCATTTTAGCTCTGTGATTTTCAATTTTTGTATTTCTAGAGTCGTGACATTATCCTCTGATAGTCCAAATTTTTCAATGGCCTGATGGTGTATTTTTCCTCGTCGCATTCGATTTTTCCGAATTCAATTTATCTTTCGGCAGACTCTCATTAAAGTCCACATGAATTGAGAACTCAAGTCGAATCCCTTGCAAGGTGAGGTCAAGGTGCCGGCACTTTCGATGGGCACGTCCGAAAAGGGTGAATCATGATAATCAAGAGACAAAATGAGTGGACTTACAGTGAATTGATAATTGGGTTTTGTAAGGTTGGCAAGTTAAATTCGGCTTTCGATCTTTTCAATGACATTGCGAGATAGTGGATCGATCTCAATTATGTCATTTGCACAACTTTAATTGATGGATGCTGTAAAGAGGGAATGGTGGGCGGCCAGTGAAGATCCACTAACTAAAAAATGTTCATCCACCATGGAATAAATAAAAGAAGACAAAAGGAAGAGAGATGTTTGGTGGCTCCACTATGGGTTACTTTCTCATCAAACGCCGATAGACGAAAAGAAACTACTCGAGCTCGACCCCAAATTTTCAAGCCATTCATCAGGCCTCAAGGTACCCATGATCCGTCGCCCAACAAAATGGGAGGACCGAAGCAGTTCCTGTCGAGTTTGCGTATGTCAGTCTGTCGATTCAAGTGAATGATAACAATGAGGCATCGTCTGACTTCCAAGTGCCTATTCGCAAGAGCAATTAAGTGGGAATAATGCCTACCATGGTCAAGCCTGGGAAGCAATCGTCTCTTGGAATGGCCAAAACCAAGTTAAAAATCTGACTCGGTCAAGACGCTTGTCTTCGTTTCTGGCCTGGAGCATGTCTGATTAATGAAGAGAGAGATATTCGCTTCAAAAGGCCTCAACCGAGAAGTTGAAGTAACCGACACCATCACCCAGCTTACACTCTTTTCGAAGTTAAGATTATAATAGGCACATAAAGATATATCTTCAAGGAAATCTACGGATTGTGGGCTCTCGCCTAATAAAGAGGCTGCTCATCATTCAATTTGAACGAAAAAGAAAGAAAAGAGATGGGACATCATCATAGCTTTCTCGTTGGGCAACGAAAGGAGAGAAGCGATGATCTTCGTGCTGTCCTTGAGTACTTCAGCAGAGCTAATCGTGTGACCAGTGCAATTGTAGGACAATGTGCTCGAAATAAGAGAGGCAAATTGAGTGGAAGACAAAAGTTTTGGCAACTTTCGGTGAAAGGGAAGGGCTCGATTAGCATGGAAATATGGACACGAACGGAGAGAGCAGGTGGTCAAAAGAAAAGCGGGAATAAAAAATAAAAAAGGGGGTCGCGGCTCGAGGGTAGTGGAATTTGGTCGCTGTTCAAGGGTGGACAATGGGGTTTTTCGGGGCGGAGAGCTTGTGGTTTTGGAGTTAGATTCTGGGAGGGCTGTATTGAGGAGGATTATATCGTTATGGCGGCCTCTCTCTCCTGGGGATTAAAAAGGCATTAGTCTTAAGCACCCTGAGAATTGAGGATTGTGGCTTAAGCAGAGATTCCGCTCGAAGAACTGAAGCAAAGCAGTGTTAGAGTAGAGCAAAGAGGAAATAGTTAAATATTTCTTCGTCCCGAGCAACATGTCCCATTGGGCTCAGATATAAGGGATTGGCGAGTTTGAAATGGACGAAGTGCGAGCTCCGCCATAGCGTTGCACTGATTTTGCTCTGTTGGGTGAAGCTCGTACCACCGCTACTCAAGGTACACGAAAACACAATGCCGGTTCTCTCTCTCTTTCTCTCTTTTCCTGCATTGATAAAAATGGTTGAATGCATTAACCTCGTGAGGAAATGAGCCTTCTTGAATTTGTTTGGCTTATTTGGCTATCCTTCTTTCTTTCAAGCGTAAAATCGTCTTTGTGTGAATAGCGGAGAGGGCGAATAGGGTGTTAAGATTTCGTGGATTGTTGAGTCTTTGATTATTAGGACCCTTTATGTCATTCTTTGGTTTCTTGTTGTTCCAGTATGCCTGATCCCGCGAGATTCCTTGTCCAACGAGTTGGTGAGAAAATGGTCACTCAGGGTAATTAATTATGGTCTTTATCTGCGGTCGCTTGTTGAGCTTTGAGTATAACAGAGTGAAATAGTTTTCATTGATTTCTCGTTTTTTAGTGGCAATAGATCAAGAGTCTAATAGCCACATTCGTTCAAAGTGATGGATTTTTTTTAATGATGGATCATTTGTTCGTGGTGCATAAAATTATTTTAAGAATCTATATGGTAGATTTTTTTAGCGGACGTCCACAAATTTGCAACAATAATATAGACGGCGACTTACCATTAGCTCGAGGAGGACGTGCTCCGTTTCCCAAGTTCAACATAATCAAATTACCTCACCTCAGAACGCTTCTGGCAATTGTTCCATGCAGGCACCAGCAAGTCATGAACGTTGGCCTCTCTCTCTATATATGGATGAGATCAAGTAACATCATTAATACGGCATCTGGTTTGCCTAAGTCAATGAGAGAAATAGATTCAAGAATGGTTCCACATGGATGTTAAGGTCCAAACTCGAAATAGCATGCAGAGGCACTCACTAGTTGTTCACGAGGGATGAGCATAAATAATAGAGATACGTAAATCTAAGTCTGAATATTTAGCTATTTGCCGAACTCAATTGCTTATGCGTCGTCGAATTGGTGAACCGATTTCTTAACAATGATATGAGCAAGAAATAATCGCCAGTAATGAAGTCAGCCTTCACTCACACTTCTTCTACTCTGTTTTACTGTGATGTTTGAGTTCGGTTCAATTTTCGATTGTATCGAAGTAAATGACGGGTATACGCTATAGGTCTAGGTTGATATAGTCTGGACATGATCTTCGTTTCATCGAATTCGAGTTGCGAATCAATTTTAGTTTAGAGTTTTGGCATTTTTAGTTTTGCATGCAATACGTTTGCTGAAATGCCGATGTGAACTAGATTTTCAGGTTGAAATTGTAAGCTTTCTATCACGTTGTTCGTGCATTTTATGCTTGGATTTACAACTAGAACACATCCTAATCTCAACCCTATCTTATTCATGCAATGAAACGACGAGAATCGTCCGGCTACACTTCGCTCAAACTTCATCGGATTTGTTGACCGAAAGCCGTTCATAGATGGTAGTTGCGATTAGAGGCCGCTCAGGTGAGTCTTCCAACTTCTGTTATGTTCGATGCGGTGATGGATTATGAAACGAATGGTGAAAATTGATCGTTGCTATTTTGAGTTAATTTCAAGCTAGATGAGTAGTTGCGCTAGTCCAGATGATAATGGGTTTCTAATCGTGCGTTGACCAAATGGAAGATTGACTTGCCAACCTCAAGAGTAAACAAAAATAAAATAAAATAAAATAAAATAAAATAAAATAGAAAAAAAATAAATATAAAAATATTTCAAGAAAATCTCAAAAATTGGGAAACAAGCCATTTCAACTGGCCAATCCTATTTTTGACCAATTTCCTTCCCAATCTTTCCAAAATGACGATTTTTCCCTTTATGGCCAAATTGTCTCTAAAAAAAATTTTGAAAAATTCTCAGAAATTGTGAAAAATAAGGAATGACCACATTCGGGTAATTTGACTTGTTTTTACTCCCTAATCTTTGAAAAATGACCATTTTACTCTTCAGATCAGTTTGATCCAAAATTTTCCAAATCACCCAAATGAATTTTCGTGAAATTGGTACCGAAAGGGCGTTAGAGTAATCTCGCGTAACCAAGTCCCCGAACTCATTTTCTCTGGTTCGTAGAAATAAATTAGTTCTCCCGCTAATTTATTTAGGTTTCTAATCAACCTACCAAAAATGATTAGTGGCGACTCCAATTTTTAAAATCATTTGAATAAAAATCAAAGTTGCGATTCGGTAGAGCTTGGGAGGGTTCGCGTTAGGTTAGTCAATTTAATTAACCTGATAATCCGTTCACTCAAAATTAGAAATATTTTTCGGGTCGCGACAAGCACATGATTACTTTGATGATTTCTTGATGTGCTCTGTACTTGTACCTATGTACCCTTGCATGCATGCTCTGTGACTACATTGCTGTTTGCAATCATTTTGGCCCCGCATACATTGAGAGCATTGCATGAGTCACCAGAGATGTGACATGAGAATGAGCCCCAGATGCGTGTTATGTGGGGGAAATGGAGGGACAAGGGAGTAGCCAACGTAAGGCGTCAGTGAACGCAGTTGTGACCTTAGCCGGATGGCATTGTTGGATGTGCCCTGATGGGATTTGGAGTGATAAGCGGGCTCGATCCGTTGAGATCCGTTATGGCCGGTTGAGGCCCGAGCATGATCCGTGGGATCCGAAATGGCCGTTTGAGGCCTGCATCATTACATATGGCATCTTGGTTGATTGTTTGTATTGCCCGTCTGTTTGTACGAACTGCATTGCTATGCGTTATACGTTATGTTGTACGTTGGGACTTGGTAACTAGGGAGATCGAGAGCACCTGAACCTTGGACCGTGAACCCTAGTTTCCTGGATAGGACCGACCCCTCTTGTATACCCTACCCTACGCTAGGATTAGTGGTGAGCTTGCTGAGTCATCGACTCACTGGTGGTGGTTACCTTCCTTTTCAGATCCTGGACGCCAGTGATGGCTGCACCCCCAATGCTTTTTGGATTGTCAGTTCAGATGGATACCCAGATCACCTTCCATTTTGATATGCATGCTACGCTATGGCATAGGCACGTGACAACTGTACTAGTAGATCAGGGTGGACCCTACCTTGTACCCCATAGGTTCGAGGCGTGGTTTAGAGAGGGCCTTCATGGTTTTGAGTGACCGTAGCGAGACTCTCTAAAACCCATGGAGGAGGACCCATTCTGGCTGCAGCCTACCGAGTATGAAGGCCAGGTGATCGACCCTGACCCGCTGCAGGAGTTACCATTACCGGGACGTTCAGAGATTGACGGACACGAGGATGGCGATGCCATGGATACCGATGAGGAGGATCCAGAAGAGGACCCCGTGGAGGATTCCGAGGAGGAGCCTGAGGAGGACTGAGTCCCTGATGCTGGTCTAGTATTTTGATGTTAGTGAGAGCGTAGGTTTGACTGTAGGTTGTGGTTTCTTTTTGGGGTCTGTACCTAACGCTGATGTTATGATATGTATATATATTGTCATTTGTGTTTATTCTATACGTTCTACCCCTCCGTTTTGTATGCATGTATGTATGGCTAGGAGGCACGTTTCCGCAAGTTCGAGAGTTAGACGAAGGACTCGTCGTCTAGTCGCGAAGATAGGTTCTCCTGGGCCGTCGCGTATCGTAAACCTGACGAGCGAGGTGAGAATCTTCCCAATGACACGGGATGTCGCGTTCCCGAGTAGGGATCCGGGGTGTGACAGAATAAGATATCACAGTCGTAGTCCTTCAGCAGCTCCATCCAACGTTGTTGCCTCATGTTCAGTTCCTTCTGCGAAAACAAATACTTCAAACTCTGATGATCAGTATGGATCTGAAATTTCTCTCCCACCAAATAATGCCTCCAAATCTTCAGTGCAAACACTATGGTAGCTAACTCCAAGTCATGCGTCGGGTAGTTCATCTCGTGCGGCCTTAGCTACCGAGACGCATAGGCTACTACTCGTCCATGCTGCATCAAGACACATCCCAATCCTCTTAATGACGCATCACTGTATATCTCAAATCCTCCAGGTCCAGACGGGATGGTCAACACTGGTGCGGAGGTTAATCGATCCTTCAACTCCTAAAAACTTTCCTCGCACTTCTTAATCCATTCAAACTTCGTTTCTTTCTTCAGCAAGTATGTCAAAGGAGATGCTATCACTGAGAATCTCTCCACAAAGCGTCTGTAGTAGCCAGCCAATCCAAGAAAACTTCGCACCTCAGTCACTGTTGTAGGCCTCGACCACTTCTCTACAGCCTCGATCTTTGTTGGATCCACTGATATTCCCTCTCCAGATACTATGTGACCAAGGAACGCTACTCTGTTCAGCGAGAACTCCTATTTACTAAACTTCGCATACAATGAGTGTTCCCTTAATGTCTGCAGGACAATCCTTAAGTGTTCCTCATGGTCCTCAGAACTCTTTGAATACACCAAAATGTCATCGATAAAGACTATCACGAACTGATCCAGAGACTCCTTGAACACTCGATTCATCATATCCATAAATGCAGCTGGAGCATTCGTTAGTCCAAATAGCATAACTGTAAACTCGTAATGCCTATACCTCGTCCTAAAGGCAGTCTTCGGTACGTCCTCCTTCTTAATCCTCAGCTGGTGATAGCCTGTCCTTAGGTCTATCTTGGCGAACATACATGCACCTTGAAGCTGATCAAACAGGTCGTCAATTCTTGGCAGAGGATACTTGTTCTTGATCGTCACTTGGTTCAGTTGTCTATAGTCGATACACAGTCTTAGCGATCCGTCCTTCTTTTTAACAAACAGCACCGGAGCTCCCCATGGCGAAGCACTGGGGCGGATCAATCCTTTATCCAATAGCTCTTGCATCTGTACCTTCAACTCCTTCAACTCAGACAACGACATCCTATACGGTGCTTTCGAGATCAGCTCGACTCCAGGTGCTAACTCAATCACAAACTCCACGTCACGCTCTGGTGGCAAACCAGGTAACTCTTGAGGAAACACGTCCGGGTAATCCCATACTACAGGTACTTCCTCCATCTTCACTTCTTGAGCAGATGAATCTGATACTGATGCCAAGAATCCTAGGCAACCTTCGTTCATCAGTTTGGTCGCTTCCAACGACGAGATCCAAGGGATCGACGTCCCTCCTTGATTTCCTCTAAATTCATACCTAGGGTGACCTACTGGGTTCAGCTGTACCATACTTCTACCACAGTCTATTACTGCCCCATGTCTAACCAACCAATCCATGCCAACAATCACGTCGAAATCAAACATAGGCAGAACAGCTAAATCAATTTCTTCCTCCCTATCGCCTAGAACTAACTTACACCCCTTACATCCTAACACAACAATCAGTCTATCCTTTAACGGGGTGGTTACATGCAAAGTCACATCTAATGGCCTAACATTCATCCCAGCTAACTCAGCAAAACGTGCAGATGATCAAACAAAGCATACGCAGTATGATCACAAAGAGAAACGGTACCTGTGATCACCCCTAGCGCTTTCTCAGCATCCTTTCGTGCCACTACGTAGACTCATCATTGAGCAGGTGGACGGTTCTGATTCGCTTGAGGAGCATTCGCCATCGGCGGGTGCTGTTGCGGCTGGAACGGAGGTCTCGATCCTCTCTTCGGGCAGTTCCTTTGAATGTACCCCATTTGACCACATCCGAAGCATCCTCCAGTCTTCCTCGGGCAAGGGCTGTTCCCATGCCTCCTGCCACAATCACGGCAGTTCTGACTCCCCGAGTTTGGCTATTTTCCCAAGGTCCTTCTCGCAGGTGGAACGAACCTGCGGGTGTCCTTCATCGGCCTCTTGCCAAAATCTCTGAAGTTTCTTCCTGGCACAAACCGCAATCCAGATGCGGCAGCCTTCTTTTGCAGGTCTCGCTCTATCGCCAATGCTTGCTCATATATCTCGTTATAGTCCCTCAATCCAGTGGCAATTATCATACTTTTCCGTTCCAGTCTCAAACCTTCTATGAACCTTCTGGCATTGTCCCACAGATCCTCAATCAATCTTCAAGCAAACTTGGACAACCTGGCAAACTCACCCCCGTACTGGTCCACAGTCATAGATCCTTGGTGAAGCCTTATGAACTCTTCCATTTTCCTCTCTTGGGCTGCCTCAGAGAAATACTTTCCATTAAATGCTGCATAGATAGCAGCCCAGTTCAGTCTCATACCATCCGGAAAGACTCGCCCTCTAGTGGCCTTCCACCAGTCATCCGAGTACCCTGGAGCTGATAAGTTGCCAACGAAACCTTCTCCTCATCGGAACAACCCAACACGGTGAAAGTCTTCTCAAGCTGTTCTATCCACAAGGTAGCTACTTCGGGACCACCACTACCATCAAACCTCGACGGCTGCAACTTCAGAAACTGCTCCACTATATGATGAGTCTGGCGTCCTCCATTACCATGCCCATTGCCTCCATTGGCTCCATTCGCAACGGCCAAGGCGACCTCAGCTGCTTGGGCTACAGTGGCAGCTCTTTCAGCAGCTTGCCTAGTGTCACGCCCCGAACCCTAATCGGCACACGGCATCCCGTTTGTGCGGAAGATTCTTACCCTCGCTCGTCAGTTTTACGATATGCGACGGCCCAGGGGAACCTATCGTCGCGACCAGACGATGCGTTCTTCAACGAACTCTCGGACCTGCGAAAACGTGCCTCCTAACCATACATACATACATACACAACAGAGGGGTAGTGTCACGCCCCGAACCCTAATCGAGCACACGGCATCCCGTTCCTGCGGAAGATTCTCACCCTCGCTCGTCAGGTTTAATGTATGCGACGGCCCAGGAGAACCTATCGTCGCGACCGGACGGCGAGTCCTTCTAACCATACATACATGCATACAGGACAGAGGGGTAGAGCGAACAATATAAACACAAATAACAATATATATATACATAACATAGCATTAGCGTTAGGTACAGACCCAAAAAAAAAACCACCAACTACAAACCAACCTACGCTCATCCTAACATCAAAACACTAAACCACTGCCAGGAATTCAGTCCACCTCAGGCTCCTCCTCGGAATCCTCCACGGGGTCCTCTTCTGGATCCTCCTCCTCAGTGTCCATGGCATCACCCTCTTCGTGTCCATCGATCTCGGATCGCCCTGGGGACGGCAAGTCCTGTAATGGGTCGGGGTCGATCACCTGGCCTCCATACTCGGCAGGCTGCAGCCAGAATGGGTCCTCCTCCATGGGTATCGGGGAGTCACGCTGTGGTCCCTCGAAACCATGAAGGCCTTCTCTAAACCAAGCCTCGAGCCTATGGGGCACTAGGTAGGGTCCACCCTGATCTACTAGTACAGTCGTTACGTGCCTATGCCATAGCGTAGCATGCATATCAAAATGGAGGGTGATCTGAGTATTCATCTGAATCGGCAATCCAAAAAGCATCGGTGGGGCGGCCATCACTGGCGTCCTGGATCTGAAAAGGAAGGTAACCACCACCAGTGAGTCGAGGACTCAGCAAGCTCACCACTAATCCTAGCGTAGGGTAGGGTATACAAGAGGGGTTGGTCCTATCCAGCAAACTAGGGTTCACGGTCCAAGGTTCAGACGCTCTCGATCTCCCTAGTTACCAAGCCCCAACGTATAATGCACAAAGCGTAACAATGCAGTTCGTACAAAGAGACGGGCATTACAAACAATCAACCAAGATGCCATATGTAATGATGCAGGCCTCAAACGGCCATATCGGATCCCAAGGATTATGCACGGGCCTCAACTGGCCATAATGGATCGAACTCGCCTATCACTCCAAAATCCCATCAGGGCTCATTCTCAGTGCCACATGGCAAATACCACACTGCGTTTCTGACGCCTTACGTTGGTCTCCCTTTTCTCTCCTTTTCCCATCTTGGGCACCTTCTTATGTCACAACTCCGGTGACTCATGCAATGCTCTGAATGTATGCGGGGCCCAAATGATTGCATCAATAATTCAACACAGAGCATGCATGCTAAAGTACACAGGTACAACATCGAAGCACATCAACTGATCGTCTAATAAATCACATGTTCATCATGCCATACGATCATAGGACTAGTGCTATACACTCAGATTCTCGATCATCTAGGCTCGCCTTAACATCTTACTCGCGATCCTGTCATACTATTGCTTACTATAAGCGATCCCTTAATTGAACCCATATGAACCTAGGTTTAACCCAAGTAAGGGTCTAATTAATTAAGTTAAGTTAGACTGGGCCTAAGGCCCACTTCAAGATTTGAGGCCCATGATTTATTTCTTAAATTAAATTATATGGTTTGAGCCCATTATTATATTAATTTCGTGTAGGGCCCAAGCCCATTTCTAAAAGTTAACCTATTAAGCCCAATATGGCCATTTTAGGCCCAATTTGATATCCCAAGTCCATATACATTATTAAGTCTTATATTTTAACATTTAGAACACAACTTAGGCCCAATTAATTTATAAATTCGTGCATTTACAAGCCCATTAGCATAAATTAGGCCTGTTAGCTTATTTCAGGTTAAATTAGTCCAAATTAAGTCCCTTAGGCCCATTGGTTGATTTGGCCCACTATTCCATACGCCCAAGTCACTATTGCAGCCCACCAATCATGTTTTCAAGGCCCAATTTGTCTAATAAATTCGTCCATTAACCAGCCCATTAGAGTACCTAGGCCCGATAGCTTATTCAATGTAAATTTCACATAGTTCTAAGCCCTCGAGCCCACCAATCATGCACGGCCCGCCTCTAGCACGCCTATCCCATACATTGCAGCCTATACGTTACATTTTCAAGTCCATTTCGCAAGCTAACAGCCCCCATATTCAGCCCAATCAAGTTTCCAACAAGTTAGCCTAAGGTAATCTTAACCTTAATCACATTTTAACCCCACATCAAGCCTAACCAGCCTCTAACACATCATCCTCCATGCATATACTACTAACCTAGACTAGAATTAGTAGTAGAGCTTACCTTGGTTGGACCGAAATGAAGACGAAGACGACGAAGGCTCAATCGGCCCGATTAGGCGTTCACGGTCTAACGGGGAGTAGGGGCTGTTCACGAACAGTCCGGCCACTTCCAAGAGCTCCACGGACCTAAAAGCGTTAGTTCTAGACATTAGAGAGGTTGAGGGAGAGAATGGATCAAGCTTGGGCAGCCCGAAGGCTCACGGCCAAGCCGATGGCGACGAACGACAACAACGAAGAGGGACGGTGAGGGTCGGTCGGGCTGCAAGGGAGGTTCTCAAGGCCACGAAAATGAGAAGGAGAGGGCTTAGAAGACTTACCAAGACGAGCCAAGGGAGAGAGAGCCGACGGCAAGGGCGGACGGAGGAGGAGAAGCCGAGGAAGAAGAAGAAGAAAATGAACAGAGAAAGAGGGAGGAGGGGTCACGGCCGAATGGGAGAAATGAGGGAGGAGAGAGTGTGCAAGGTTAAGTCAAATGGTGAGTGGATTAGGTGAGTGAATGATGTAGAATAGTGACCTTGATTTGTACTCGATGTGAGCTTGAATGACACTTGATTGATGGATTGATTTGCTTTGGAAATTGTGCCATGATGTGATTGATTGATTGACAAGACATTTGATTGATTTGACAACTGATTTGACTTGTCTCGATTTGCGTGCCAAATGCATCGATCGGGTCCCGAGCGCGAACAAAATTTGGACAGGATTTGATTTCGATTGATCGAATCTACTCTCAAAAAATCCTAATTCAACTAATCCTAAGGTCTGAGCATTAACCGGGGGCATTTCGGTAATTTTCCAATCACGTCTTGCTTCTCGACGTACACCGGGTGTCTGCCCTTCTGGCGACATTTCTGAAACTGACTACAGTTCTTAATTGTGTTTATCTTACTAATTCGATTGTCCATTGTCGGATTTCATTTCGTGGTCAATTTCATTAAATAACGACTCTGTCTCTGTCTCAGACCAACGGGCGGCTGTTTGGGAAATTCTTCCCAGATAGCCTTTCCCTTTCGGTTAGTCATCTCAAGGTAGCTAATCCTGAGTGAGCATCGATCAGAGTGCATTAACGAAGTATTTCCATTCATTTAGAAATTCCGATGATTGGGTCGAATTTTCAGGCTGTCACACCTAGCCATCAAGTTACTCACTTCAATCAGAACTCTCATCATCTCTTCGATACTAAGATCTCCTTCAGGCTCAGGAGCCCTTGAGCTCGATGCACCAGCTGTTACGCCCCGAACCCTTATCGGGCACACGGCATCCCGTTCCTACGGAAGATTCTCACCTTCGCTCGTCAGGTTCATAATATGCGACGGCCCAGGAGAACCTATCGTCGCAACCAGACGACGAGTCCTTCGCCTAACTCTCGCACCTGCGGAAACGTGCCTCCTATCCATACATACATGCATACAGAACAAAGGGGTAGAACGAATAATATAAACACAAATGACAATATATACATAACATAGCATTAGCATTAGGTACAGACCCCAAAAAGGAACCACCAACTACAAACCTACCTACGCTCAACCTAACATCAAAACACTAAACCACTGCTAGGGACTCAGTCCTCCTCAGGCTCCTCCTCGGAGTCCTCCACGGGGTCCTCTTCTGGATCCTCCTCCTCAGTGTCCATGGCATCGCCCTCTTCGTGTCCATCGATCTCGGATCGTCCTGGGGACGGCAACTCCTGTAACGGGTCGGGGTCGATCACCTGGCCTCCATACTCGGCAGGCTGCAGCCAGAATGGGTCCTCCTCCATGGGTATCGGGGAGTCACGCTGTGGTCCCTCAAAGCCATGAAGGCCTTCTCTAAACCAAGCCTCGAACCTATGGGGCACTAGGTAGGGTCCACCCTGATCTACTAGTACAGTCGTCACGTGCCTATGCCATAACGTAGCATGCATATCAAAATGGAGGGTGATCTGAGTATCCATCTGAATCGGCAGTCCAAAAAGCATCGGGGGTGCAGCCATCACTAGCGTCCAGGATCTGAAAAAGGAAGGTAACCACCACCAGTGAGTCGAGGACTCAGCAAGCTCACCACTAATCCTAGCGTAGGGTAGGGTATATAAGAGGGGTCGGTCCTAACCAAGGTACTAGGGTTCACGGTACAAGGTTCAAGCACTCTCGAATCTCCCTAGTTACCAAGTCCCAACGTACAACGTAACATATAGCGCATAGCAATGCAGTTCGTACAAGCGGACGGGCAATACAAACAATCAATCAAGATGCCATATGTAATGATGCAGGCCTCAAGCAGCCATTTCAGATCCCACGGATCATGCTCGAGCCTCAACCGGCCAAAACGGATCTCAACGGATGAAGCCCGCCTATCACTCCAAATCCCATCAGGGCTCGTTCTCAGTGCCACACGGCAAATACCACACTGCGTTTCTGACGCCTTACGTTGATCTCCCTTTTCTCTCCATTTCCCATCTTGGGCACATTCTCATGTCACATCTCCGGTGACTCATGCAATGCTCTAAATGTATGCGAGGCCCAAATGATTGCATCAGAAATTCAAACACAGAGCATGCATGCTAAAGTACACAAGTACAAGAACAGAGTACATCAATTGATCGTCTAATAAATCTCATGTTCATCATGCCATACGATCATGGAGCTAGTGCTATACACTCAGATTCTCGACCAACTAGGTCCAATTGAACATCTCACACGTGGTCCCATTTTACTATCGCTTACCATAGGCGATTCACTGATTGAACCCGCATAAGCCAAGATTTCAATTTAACGAACTCGGTAACCCAACCTAAGCCCAATAACCCATGTTAGTTCACTGAGGATTAGTAACCCACGATTTGTGATTTGATATCAAGACACAACCTTGGGTTGAAATTAATTGAGGTTTAACTTAGGTAGGGTCTAATTAATTAAATTGGGTTCAACCGGACCTAAGGCCCATTCCAAGGTTTGTGGCCCAAGATTTATTTCTTAGATTAAGTATATGGATTGGACTCATTATTAAATGAATTTCGTATAAGGCCCAAGTCCATTTTTAAAGGTTGACCAGTTAAGCCCAATTAGGTAATTTTAGGCCCAATTTACTACCCTAAGCCCATATACACTATTGGGCTTCATATTTTAATATTCAGAACATAAGTTAGGCCCAACTAAATTGAAATTTTCGTGCATTAGGGCCCACTATCGCCAATTGGTTCTAATTAGTTTAGTTTAGGCCCGATTAGCCAAAGTTAAGTCCTTAAGCCCCATGGCATTCAATGGCCCAACACACTTCACGCCTAACCCCTCATACCCAGCCCACTATTGGTCTTTCGAGACCCAAACAAATTACCCAAGTCCACATGTAGGTCCGGCCGAAACATAACCCCAACCAATCTTAAGCCAATCAATCATATTCCTTCCTTATTTCAACCAATCACTCACCATAACCCTTAGCAACTCAAAATACACTTGCATACCACAAACCTAAGCCAAGATTAGGGGTTAAGCTTACCTAAAATGGGATGGAATGAGCGGCAACGACGAAGAGAACACCGGCGGCTCAAGTGAGGCTCTCGGCCTACAAGGGGAACGAGGCTGGTTCGGGTTTCAAATGGAGTTGGTCGGCCAAGAAAATGAAAGAGAAGAAGGCTAGGGAGCTTACCACGGTGCGTACGTGGATGGCGGTGGCCGGCGGTGGCCGTACGACGACGATGATGGTGGCGATTGGACGGTGCCGGCTGGAGAAAACCCGAGGGAGAGGGAGAGTTAGGGTCGGCTTCAAAGTGGCTTTCAAGATACGAAACGGCAAGGAGAGGGAGGAGGGGGAAGTTACCGAGGTGACTTGGAGGCGGGACGGTGGCAACGACGGCCGGAAAGTGGCGGACGGGCGGCGGCTTGAGGCGGCCAACGGTGGCGGCCGAGAGGACCACCGAGGGAGAGAGAGAGATTTCAGGAGAGAGAGAGAGGAGTGAGGGAGTGGCCGAAAATGAGAGGAAGTGAGGGAGGAGAGAGATGGTGAAGGGTTTAATCAAAGTTTGAATGGGTTAGTGGGAGTTGGTAACTTGAATAGTGACAAGGATATGACATATACTATGCTTGAATGACACTTGATTAATTTGATGGATTGCCTTGGAAATTTTGCCATGATGTGATTGATTGATTGACCAGACTTTTGATTGATTTGACAACTGATTTGACTTGTCTCGATTTACGTGCCAAATGCACCGATCGAGTCTCGAGCGCGAACGAATTTCAGACAGGATTTGATTTCGATTTACCGAATCTACTCCCAAAAATCCTAATTCAACTAATTCTAAGGACTGAGCATTTACCGGGGGCATTTCGGTAATTTCCAATCACGTCTTGCTTCACGACGTACATCGGCTGTCTACCCTTCTGGCGACATTTCTGAAACTGACTTCATTTCCTAATTGTGTCTATCTTACTAATTCGATTTTCCAAAGTCGGATTTCATTTCGTGGTCAATTTCATTAAATAACGACTCTGTCTCTGTCTCAGACAAACGGGCGGCTGTTTGGAAAATTCTTCCCAGGTAGCCTTTCCCCTTCGGTTGGTCAACTCAGGGTAGCTAATCCTGAGTGAGCGTCGATCAGAGTGTATTCATGAAGTATTTCCATTCATTTAAAATCTCCGATAATCGGGTCGAATTTTCAGACTGTCACATCCGTGATGGACGCTTGAGGCCTGCAGCATTACATGACATGATTGCTGAGTGTTTGATATTGTCCGTCTGTATTGTATAACTTGTATTATTATGTGGTTTGTGTTGGTTATCGATGGGTCATAGTATCTTGAGAGATCGAGAGTGGTAGGACTCTGAACCCTGAACCCTAGATACCGGTTAGGACCGATCTCACTTGTATACCCTACCCTACGCTAGGATTAGTGGTGAGCTTGCTGAGTCCTCGACTCACTGGTGGTGGTTACCTTCCTTTTTCAGATCCTGGACGCCAGTGATGGCTGCACCCCCGATGCTTTTTGGACTGCCGATTCAGATGGATACTCAGATCACCCTCCATTTTGATATGCACGCTACTCTATGGCATAGGCATGTGACGACTGTACTCGTAGATCAGGGTGGACCCTACCTAGTGCCCCATAGGTTCGAAGCTTGGTTTAGAGAGGGCATTCATGGCTTTAAGGGACCGCAGCGTGACTCCCCGATACCCATGGAGGAGGACCCATTTTGGCTGCAGCCTGCTGAGTATGGAGGCCAGGTGATCGACCCCGACCCACTGCAGGAGTTGCCGTCCCCTGGACGATCTGAGATTGATGGCCACGAGGAGGGCGATGCCATGGATACCGATGAGGAGGACCCAGGAGAGGACCCCGTGGAGGATTCCAAAGAGGAGCCTGAGGAGGATTGAGTCCCTAATGCTGGTCTAGTCTTTTGGGGTTGTTTGGGTGTAGGTTTGACTGTAGGTTGTGGTTTCTTTTTGGGGGTCTGTACCTAACGCTGAGGTTGACATGTATATATTGTTATTTGTGTTTATACTGTTCATTCTACCCCTCTGTTTTGTATGCATGCATTTATGGATAGGAGGCACGTTTCCGCAGGTTCGAGAGTTAGACGAAGGACTCGTCGTCTGGTCTCGACAGTAGGTTCTCCTGGGCCGTCGCATGTTATAAACCTGACGAGCGAGGGTGAGAATCTTCCGTAGGAACGGGATGCCGTGTGCCCGATTAGGGTTCGGGGTGTGATAGGATGAGTAATAGGGGCAAAAGACCGAGTGCTGGAGCATCAAGCTTAAGGGCGCCTGTGCTTGAGGGAGACCCAAGGATCGAGGAAATGATGAGGGTCTTGACAGAAGTGAGTAATTTGATGGCTAGGCAAGCTGCTGAGAGAGCTGCCACTGTAGCCCAAGCCGCTAAGGCCGCTTTGGCCGCTGCGAATGGGGCTAATGGAGGCAATGGGCATGGTAATGGGGGACGTCAGACTCATATATCGTGGAGCAGTTTCTGAAATTACTGCGGTCTAAGTTTGACGGGAGTGGTGGACCCGAGACAGCTACCTTGTGGATTGAACAGCTTGAGAAAGCCTTTACGGTACTTGGATACGCCGATGAAGAGAAGGTTTCGCTAGCAACCTATCAGCTCCAAGGCACTGCTGATGATTAGTGGAAGGCCACCAGAGGGCGAGTCTTTCCTGACGGCATGAGGCCGAACTGAGCTGCTTTCTGTGCGGCATTTAATGGAAAATATTTCTCTGAGGCAGCCCAGGAAAGAAAGATGGAGGAGTTTATCAGACTTCGTCGGGGATCAATTACGGTGGATCAATCTGAGGGTGAATTCGCCAGACTGTCAAAATTTGCTCGAAGGCTGATAGAGGATCCGTGGGACAAGGCAAGGAGGTTTAGAGAAGGTTTGAGACCCGAGTTGTGACAGTCTGAAAATTCGACCCAATCATCGGAATTTCTAAATGAATGGAAATACTTTGTTAATACACTCTGATCGACGCTCACTCAGGATTAGCTACCCTGAGATGACTAACCGAAGGGGAAAGGCTATCTGGGAAGAAGTTTCCAAACAGCCGCCCGTTGGTCTGAGACAGAGACAGTCGTTATTTAATGAAATTGACCACAAAATGAGATCCGACTTTAGACAATCGAATTAGTAAGATAGATACAATTAAGAAATGAACTCAGTTTCAGAAATGTCGCCAGAAGGGCAGACTGCCGGTTTACGTCGTGAAGCAAGACGTGATTGGAAAATTACCGAAATGCCCCCGGTAAATGCTCAGTCCTTAGGATTAGTTGAATTAGGATTTTTGAGAGTAGATTCGATTAATCGAAATCAAAACCTGTCTGAAATTCGTTCGTGCTTGGGACCCGATCAGTGCATTTGGCACGCAAATCGAGGCAAGTCAAATCAGTTGTCAAATCAATCGATGTCTTGTCAATCAATCAATCAATCATATCATGGCATAATTTCCAAGGCAATCCATCAAGTCATTCAAGTGTCATTCAATCAAGGGTACAAATCACATCCCTAATACTATTACCCCATTACCAACTCCCACCATCTCAAATTCAAACTTGATTAAGCCTCATTCTCTCTCCCTCACCCCTCATTTTTCGGCCACTCTCTCTCTCTTCCCTCTCTCTCCCGAAATCTCTCCCTTTCTTCTTCTCTTTTCTGTCCTTCCCGTCGGCTCCTCCTCTTTCGTCCGCCGTGGGTGCCGCCCGTTGCCACCGCCGTTCCGCCGCTGCACCGCCACCAACCGCCACCCTCACGCCTAGGTAAGACCCTTTAAACCTTCATCCTTCCATCCCCGAGGCCTTAGAGGCTCTTTGAAACTCAAACAGCCCCCTAAACCTCCCCCTCTCCTTGTCTCGTTTCCAGTCGGCCGCTCGAACGCCGCCCGTCGTCCCGCTGTCATCCGGCCAAACTAGCCGCTGCCGACCACCCTCCTCTCTTGGTGAGTGTCTCAGCTACCTCTCCATCAAATTTCATGACTTGACTCCCCCATTTGCTACCCGAAACAGCCCCATTTCCCTTCGATGCTCCATTTGTTGTTTCGCTCCATTTTGGGACCCGGCCAAGTCACCTTGCCTTCTCATGGTTCCTCACTTATTTTGGCACGTGAAATCTTCGTCCTAGGTCCTTGGGGAGCCATTGGAGCCGCCGAAACCAGACCCCAAGGCCGACCATCCACGCTTGGCCGAGAGCTCATTCGGCCAACCCTTGCTCCACCATCCGTTGTTGTTGATTTCGGTCCAACCTAGGTAAGCTCTACCACTAACCTTGGCTTAGGCTAGATGTATTTGAGTGTGGTATGGTGTATGGAAGGGTTAGTGATTTCGGTTAGGCATAAATTGAACGATCTTGTGTAATGCACATTAAGTCAACTCAAGGGAACTTCGTTTGGGCGAAACTTAGGGGCTGTTGGCATGCGAATTTGGCTTAGAAATGTTAAGAGAGGGCTGAAATGTATGGGATAGGCGTGCTAGAGGCGGGCCGGGTATGATTGGTGGGCTCGAGGGCTTAAAACTATGTGAAATTGACCTTGAATAAGCTATCGGGCCTAGGTACTCTAATGGGCTGGTTAATGGACGAATTTATTAGAAAAATTGGGCCTTGAAAACATGATTGGTGGGCTGCAATAGTGACTTAGGCGTGTAGCATAACGGGCCAGAGTAATGTAGATGGGCTTGGGGGCCCAATTCTAGACTAATTGCGCTTAACTGGTTTTAATTGGACCTAAATTTTGCTAGTGGGCCCTAATGCACGAAATTCTAAATTAGTTGGGCCTACGATATGTTCAAGATGCAAAAATATGAAGTCCAATAATGTATATGGACTTAGGATAGCGAAATGGGCCTAAAATAGTCAAAATGGGCTGAATAGGTTAATCTCTAAAAATGGGCTTGGGCCTCCCGCGAAATTAATATAATAATGGACCCAAACCGTATAATTAATTTAAGAATTAAATCATGCGCCTCAAATCTTGAAGTGGGCCTTAGGCCCAATCGAACTTAACTTAATTAATTAGACCATTACTTAGGTTAAACCTTGGTTCGTATGGGTTCAATTAGGGGATCGCCTATGGTAAGCAGTAGTATGACAGGATCGCGAGTAAGATGCTAATGCGAGACTAGATGATCGAGAATCTGAATGTTTAGCATTAGTCTTATGATCGTATGGCAAGATGAACATGTGATTTATTTGACGATCAGTTGATGGGCTTCGATATTGTACTTGTGTACTTTAGCATGCATGCTCTGTGTTGAATTATTGATGCAATCACTTGGGCCCCGCATACATTCAGAACACCGCATGAGTCACCGGAGTTGTGACATGAGATGGTGCCCAGAGGGGAAGTGGAGAGAAAAGGGAGACCAGCATAAGGCGTCTGAGACGCAGCGTGGCGTTGCCGTGTGGCACTGAGATTGAGCCCTGATGGGAATTGGAGTGATAGGCGGGCTGATCCGTGGGATCCGTGATGGCCGCTTGAGGCCTGCAGCATTGCATGACATGATTGCTGATTGTTTGATATTGCCCGTCCGTGTTGTATAACTTGTATTATTATGTGGTTCGTGTTGGTTACGATGGGTTATAGTATCTTGGGAGATCGAGAGTGGTTGGACTATGAACCCTGAACCCTAGATACTGGTTAGGACCGACCCCACTTGTATATCCTACCCTACGCTAGGATTAGTGGTGAGCTTGCTGAGTCCTCGACTCACTGGTGGTGGTTACCTTCCTTTTCAGATCCTGGACGCCAGTGATGGCTGCACCCCCGATGCTTTTTGGGTTGCCGATTCAGATGGATACTCAGATCACCCTCCATTTTGATATGCATGCGACGCTGGGGCATAGGCACGTGACAACTGTACTAGTAGATCAGGGGGGACTCTACCTTATACCCCATAGGTTCGTGGCATGGTTTAGAGAGGGCCTTCATGGTTTCGAGGGACCGCAGCGTGACTCCCCGATACCCATGGAGGAGGACCCATTCTAGCTGCAGCCTGCCGAGTATGGAGGTCAGGTGATCGACTATGACCCACTGCAGGAGTTGCCGTCACCGGGACGATCTGATATCGATGGCCACGAGGAGGGCTGTGACATTCTGGATTTTCGACCCATTTCCGGAATTTATAAATTGAATGGATATACTTCATTAATACGCTTTAGTTAAGCCTCACTCGAGTCTAATCAACTCGAGACGACCAACCGAAGGGGAATGGTTACCTAGGAAATTTTCCTAAACAGCCGCCCGTTGGTCTGAGATTTCGAGAGAGTCGTAAATTAATGAATTTGGCCACGAGATGAATTCCGGTATTGGACAATCGAGTTTCTAAGATGGTCACAATGGAGAAATGGATTTAGTTTCAGAAATGTCGCCCGAAGGGCAGACAGCCGGTGCACGTCGCGAAGCAAGACGTGACTGGAAAATTACCGAAATGCCCTCGGTGAATGCTCAGTCCTTAGAATTAGATAAATTAGAATTTTTGAGAGTGAATACGGTAGATTAAAACCAAATCCAGTCCGAAGTTCGTTCGCGCTCGGGACCCGATCGGTGCATTTGGCACACAAATCGAGGTAAGTCAAATCAAGCGTCAAATCAATCAATGTCCCATCAATCAATCCATCAAATCAAATCAATCAATCATGGCACAAGTTTCAAGATAAATCCATCAATCAAGTCAAAGTACAAAAGTACACATCATGGTCACTATTCACTTACCTAACCCACTTTAACCTTTATTTTCGATTTTCTTCATAGTATGATCTCTCTCTTCACCCTCCTCCTTCATTTGGCCGAAGACCATCATCTTCCTCTCCCTCTCATCTTCTCCTTCTTTCCTTTTCCTCTTCTTCTTCGTCTGCCCTCCCAAGCCGCCGTCCGCCGTCGTGGAGCACACCACCGCCACCGTCGGCCATCTCTCTCTCTACTCATCTTGGTAAGTCTTCCAAACTCTTTTCTTTTCATTCCCATGGCTTGGTTCTTCCATTAAAGCCGCCGACCAAACCCGCTTCATCCTTGTTCTTCCGTCGACGTAGGTTGAACCAAGAGCCTTCGGGTTGTCCAGGTTGCTCCACCCTTTCCCCCAACCTCTCTAATGTCTAAAACTAACCTATTTAGGTCTTGAAAGTCTCAAGAGGGCGCCGGAACAGCCGCCTCAACCGCCGACCATCTTCCCTTGGCCGTGAACCCATTCGGCCATTCTTGGCCCCGACGTCCGTCATTGCTATATTCGGTCCGTCTAAGGTAAGCTAGCCTCTAATCCCCGCTTAGGAATGGTGTATGCATGATTTAGATACTGATTTGTATGGTGATCCAAGTGGACTAGATGATAAGAGAGTAATTTAGGCTAATCTAATTAGGGTTAGTTTGGTTGCTTTGTAAGATGGGTTAATCTTGGGCTTGGACATCATAAATTGGGCTTCAAATTAGATGATATGGGCTGCAAGTTGATGGATTGAGTGTGAGAAGTGATGGGCCTTATGATGTAATTAGGCTTAGGGGTTAAAATTTGGACTAATTGGGCCAAAATAGAATCATTGGGCTTAAGTCTTGCTAGTGGGCCTTATATGGACGAAAATGAGAATAAAATGGGCCTCAATTATAGTCTAGAATATAAAATTTTAGGGCCCAATAGAGTATGTGGGCTTAGGGTTTGAAATTTGGCCTAAATATGCTAAAATGGGCTTAATAAGCTTGCCTTAAAATATGGGCTTGGGCCTCACTCGAAATTAATAAAAATAATGGGCCTTGAAATATTTAATTACTTATAATTAAATCGTGGGCTTGTGAATAGTAGGTGAGCTTAGACCCAATTGGCCTAATTCAACTTAATGGGCTGAACCTAAAGAAAGGGCCACTGGGCCTTAGATATTGGGCTTAATTAAATGTAATAAGATCAATTGGAATCCAAAAGGATTTTAAGATGTTAATTACGGGCCATCGATGGGCCGAGGTCTAATGATAGAGACTACGCTTAGGCCGGATTATTGGGTCTGATAGGACCAAGTCCTGAAATAAACGGGTTCCAAAGGGCGATGTTAACCACGGCTGAGGTTCATTCGAGAGGATTGTTCGGGGGAAGTAAATGGCTTAATGTGGGACGTCTGATTGAACCTAAATGAGCGAGAATCCGCTTTTAGAGTACTAGGTACACATGTGGCCTGTTCTACTGAACGCGAGTAGCTCAGATGATTTCTAGAAATGCTTTGCTCCTGTACTCATGTACCTTCGTGAATGCATGCTCTGTGACTGATTCTCTGTTCGACATTGTTTGAGCACCATATTTCATGAGTATGGCATTAGTCACCGGGAGGTGTGACATGTTGGATAGGCCCTGATGCGTTGTTACGCGGGGAATAGGGAGTATAAGGATGTTGTGCGCCCGGACGTGCTCGGCACGGGGTAGCTGGAGAGATAAGGGTGCCTACCCGGGTCTTAGTTTTGACGCTATGCGGGTTGAAGCACTGGGAGGATATTGTGCACCTGGGTCTTTGCGCGCTGGAGGCGTATATGCGGGTGCATGGACAATGGGTGATGTGCATTGAGGCACAAGCAATGAGCATTTGAACATTTGAGCATTGGCATATGGCATGCATGAGTATGAGACCTGAGGCGTGACACGCTGGTCAAGACGAAACTCTGGCAGTGCAAAATGAACATTGAAAACCGAATAATGAATCTGAGGTCATGGCATAGATGATAATCATTCACGTTATGCGAGACTGCCTTATTAAACGCATGCTTGCCTGATTGGTTTGGCCTGTGTACGTTTACGTTTTATTGTGGTACCGCTGAGACCGTTTGGGTAGAGAGTGCTAGTTCGTCTTATTAATTGCTGGACATGACCCATCCAGTGAGCGTACCTCACCCTACGCGAGTCAGATGACCTGAAACCCTAGTTAATGGATAGGACCGATCCTACTAGTATACTCTATCCTACGCTAGGATTAGGGGTGAGCTTGCTGAGTCCTCGACTCACTGGCGGTGGTTGCCATATTTTCAGATCCCAGATGCCAGTGATGGCCGCACCCCCTGTGTTCTTTGGCCTGCCAGTGCAGATGGAGCCCGAGGTTACCCGCCATTATGATGAAAGTGCTACAATGTGGCTCAGACGACTGACTACTGTATGGGTGGATCAGGGAGGTCCCCAGTTTGTTCTTTATAAGTTCGAGGCCTGGTATAGAGAGGACGAGTTAGGTATGGAGGGGCCCTTGAGAGATGCCCCGATACTCATGGGGGACGACCCCACTATTTTACGACCTGATGTATATGGAGGTGAGGTGGTCGACCCCGACCCGATGTTGGAGCTGTCGTCGCTAGGACGCTCGGAGATAGACGGCCACAAGGAGGGCGACGCCATGGACACCAACTAGGAGGAGGATCCCGAGGAGCAGCTAGAGGACTGAGTTCTGCTGACGTTGGCCTAGTTTTTGGGAGATAGTGTAAGCGTAGGTATCGAGACCATGGGTTGAAATTTTCTTTTGGGGGTCTGTACCGAACGCCTTGTTAACATGTATATATGGATGCTTTGTGTTTCTCCTTTGTGTACTACCCCGATTTTCATATGTATGCATGTATGGATAGGAGGCACGCTTCCGCAGGTTTCAAGTTCAGGTTGACAGGATCATATGATGGTTTTTGATGGACGCGCCGTCTGGTTGCGACGAAGGTAATTCCCTGGGCCATCGTGTATCCTAGACCAGGCGAGCGCTGAGAAGAGATTTGAATGTATGAGCGGGATGTCGCGGGCTCGAGAGGGGCTCGGGGCGTGACAACCCTGCTTGAGTGGTATCAGAGCAAGGTCAGCCCAATACGAGACCGTTCGAGGATTTGAACTGATAAGGCTGTTGATTTTGGGGTAGTTAGATAGACAGACCCTAGACCTAAGGATTAGGCAGGGTAGAATGCATGAATTGATTGGCGCATGTGATTGCTTAGTTTAATTAGTTTCCTAGAATAGACTGAGGCAATAGCAACTATGAACTGAATTGCAGGTGCGTCAGGACCTGAGGTAAGGTTCTAAAGCATATCCCCATGAGTAGGGTTCTGGGATGATGACTGCTGATTTGCTGGTTGCTGATTGTTGTTGTTTGTTGTTGATTGTTGACTGTTGTTTGTGGTTGTACGTTTAGTCGGCTGTCGCACACTGCTTGACCATCATGCATTGCATGATTTATGCATTGAAAACAAAATGGTTTTAATTGGAAACTGTTTAAAAAGGGAGATTTGGATTTGAAAAGCACATGCATCTCATGTTGTTGGATCGGGTAACCGTCAGCCTGGTATGGGACAGGTCTGACGGGACGTCTAAAAACTGTAATGAAGCGTGGTATGGGACACGTGGAACGGGATTCTCCTTGGATATGGGTAACTTAGGACAACTGTTCGCACCAAGAAATGATGAGGGCGGGGAGTGGTCGCCGGGGCAGAGACCCGTTCAAGGAGCGGCTCCCGGCAGGCTTCTAGTTGAGGTGGCGAACAGAGTGGCCTAGGGTGTGCATTGACGGGGTTGAGTCTAGATGTCTACCAGGTTCAATTGCATTTAAGCTGCAGCGAATTTTACATGCATATTCATGTCAGTAGATGCGATAGTAGGCGAAAGCTTGTATGGTAGTTTAGATTACTAATTCCTGAAAGAATTACATCGGGTCCAGGAGTGGATAAGATTAGGAAGGATGAGCAATAGGGGCATAAGATCTAGCGCAGCCGCGTAGAGTTCGCGAGCTCTAGCACCAGAATGAGACCCTAGGATCGAAAAGATGATGAGGATCCTGATTGAAGTCAATAAATTGATGGGTAGGCAGGCGGCAAGAAGAACTGCCATTGTAGCCCCAGCAGTTGATGCCGCTCTGGCTGCTGTGAATGGAGCGAATGGGATAAGGGTAATTGAAATGGAGGTCGTCAGATACATCATGTGGTAGAGCAATTCCTGAAGCTGCAACTAATTGAGTTTGAGGGAGTGGAGGACCAGAAGTAAGTTTCTGCAGTTGAAGAACCAAGGATGGATGAGGTCTGGAAAATGTGGAAAGAAATAAGGGAATCCGATGGGCAGGCAGACTGAAGAAAGAGCTGCTATTGTTGCCCGAGCTGCAAAAGCTGTAGTGGCCACCGTGAACAAGGCCAATGAGATTGATAGGATCAACAGAAATATGAAATGGAGTCCATTAAATGCATTAGTAAGTGGAATTATTTTTGAAGGTGAAGTTATCTGATCTTAATGGCAGTAGTTACCCTATGGACGGAAAAGTGAGAAAAAGGCGTTTGCTCTACTAAAGTGCTAAGATGAAGAGGGCGCTCGAGAGGAAAAAAAAGGATGGAAAAATTTCCTGAAGCTTCATCAAGAGTAAACATTTGTGAATGAGTATGAAAGCAAAATGTGAGGAAATTCAGAGGGTGTGTCAAGGAAAATAAAGATACTCTTATTGGATTGGGACGAGAATGTGCTTAAGCATGGCCAGTAAGACCTTTAAGATGTAAGGTTGTTCGTACAGGTGAATAACAAGACAGACATTGCAGTAACAAGGATGATAGTTGCAGGAATTAGTTCTTGGGATTTAGGTATGGTCGAAGGATGGTGTAATCCCTGCGATAAAGTATTTCGATCTCGTTAATGGTCATAGTCGGTTCAAGAAAGAGTGGCATGAACTAAATGGTTAACTGGTAAATTACAGCCTCTGGACAACTTAGATGTAGGTTGCATTAGCGTTTGTATTGCAAGAGTGCCTGTCTATGGACTCGCCTGGTGGAAATAATATAGTAATGAGATGGTAGGCATTTGTGGACTATATGCATTGAAGCTCAGATACATGTTGGAGGATAAGCTTGAAAAATAAAGGTTTAGGCTTGAATCTTGGGAGTTTGATGAATACTTGTTTGGGAAACCTATCAATGTGAAGGTGTAGTGCCTTGATAATTTTAGTTGTTGAATCTCATGAGTGGCCAGAGTGAAGGTACAATCGGGATTCGCTGATAAATTGATGGATATTAGAAAAGCTCAGGTGCAAAGTCGGATTGAAGGGTATGCTCAAAGTTTAATGGCGTAATGTATAAAGGAAGGACTAGCCAAAGTATACGATCGTGATTAAGAACTATTGATACCCAAACTTGAGGATATATTGTAGTGATTTAGCAAGTTGGTGATGGTAAGCTTAGGAGATAAGCTTTTGAATCCGAATCGTGAGAGCTTAAGGGATGACCCGCTCAAGAACATGATGATTATGAGGATGTTTCGAGTTTATATGATGATCAGGATGTAAAGTGTATAGATTTGATATAAGTAAGTGATCTACGAGGCGTACCAATCATTGAAGGAGTTGAGAAAAAACCTGAGTTGCCCTGGAATGGCATAAGAATGAGCGACTGGTGAAAAAATGGTGACGATTATATCCTGATAGGCTTGAATTTGGAAGTTCTAATGGTTAGCCTTGGGAAATAGATCGGAGTCATGGAATTGCGAAGGCTCGATGTTGGAAGACTATAGGCTTGAATTGTGTCGGACCTTGATGGTTTAGATGGGATTCTTACAAAAAGTTCTAGATGATTGGATAAAATTCACAATGAGGCAAATGGTAAACCTGGACCATGAGTTGATTGGATTGCATGAGTTTGGTTCGTAATGAGGGGCGACAGGAAAAGCGTTGCGTTAGTTGGGATTTAAATGATCGATTCTGGAGATGATCATCGCCTATGGCATTTAGACATTGATGTTACAAGGGCCCATGAAGTACGTGACTGATGAGTAGGCACACGATGATGGTAGAATGCTAAGGGTGGACTAAACTTGAGTTTGGAGATAAGGATGCTGACTCTAAATGTAGACCTCGATCGGGCGAGATGATTGAGATCTCGATGCGAGTAAAGACCAAATAGAGTACTCCACATTGGTTCCAAGTGATTGGTTTTATATAAATTGGTCGTTTACAATGTTTGGAGGTTTAAGTGAAGACAGAAACTAAGGGTTTAAAAAATAAGTGGTATACGAGGCAAGTGGGAAAAAAAATTGAGGATATTCATGCATTACGACAGTCTGTGGCATCGAGGCGAAGACAAGAGAAAGGCGCATGTATGAGGTCGTTTTTAATTCTAGCAGTCAGGTTGCGATATGAGTTTGACAAGAGGTAATTCAAGGAGTGATACCAAAGACTGGGAGCCTTGACATGTAAAATTGATATCACAAGTTGACAAGATGAACTTGGTAAGTCCTTGGTGATAAGAGGTAGATTATTTAAGAAATGAAATAGATGCTCTGTGCCTGAATGACACCATATAGATCGACGATCATGGAGATTGAGTTAGGAGCCTCCTTGGTGTTGTTAAGAGGGTGTAACGAAAGTTGTGACCAAACGAATCCATGACGATAACCTGTGTTAAAGATTACTTTTGTGGGATATGAAGACTCCAAAGTAACACAGTGGAAAATGAGAAGGGATGTAGAGGGAATCAAAGGAAGATATATGAAAGCTAGCTCGATAAACCTTAAGGAGGATAGGAAGAGTGGCTTCACTCAGTAGAGTACGCATGATGGTGAGTGCCAGCAAAAGACCAGGATGTTAGTAATGGAATCACTGGATGGTAGAGGGAGAAAAAGGGAATTCTCTTGTGCTAGGATGAGATTGGTAAAAGAATTATAGTAGACTCAAAGTTAATCTAACAGTTGTTGGTGCAATCAAGTGATGTGAGAAAGATCAAGAGCTGTTTAAAACCGCAAAGAATGTCAGATGGATAAGCGGTGCAAACCCTTGGGATCTTAAATGAGAGCTTTGCGTACCCTTAATCATGCAATCGATAAGCGGATGGTGAAACGGTATATGTGACAGAACCGATACGCATGTAATATAGAAAGGGATAAGCCTGGAGAGTATCATGAAGCGAAAATAGTCATTTGAGAAAGGCAAAGAAATGATAAAAGCCCCAATGCTATTTCAGAATGTTTTAGTGAGATGCCTCTAGTGAGAAACGTCAAAGTGCCTTGAAAGTGTTGGTGAAAGTCGAGTAATTGTGATTTGTACCTCCGTAATAATCGGAGAGGACCACTATTGTGCGATCAGGACAATCCATGATGAGGCCCACACGAGCTAGTTGGCTAGTGATCCGATAGTGCCGTGATGGGGGTGAAATGCGCTTGAATTGAAAGACCGTAACCAACAAAGTCCCAGGCGTGGCATCTGGAAGTAGCATCGTAAAGAAGGGGCTGAGATGTATCATATCCTAGATATAAGGGATGCTCTGTTTAGAGAAATGAGACGGACTTAATGGTTTTGAAGTAGGCCGTATGGATAAGCAAGAGTGAGAATGGATTGGGCTTGTCCATAAGGAAATGTTAAGAAACTATAGGTTGACGTTGATAAATGGACCTACAAGAAATTTAGGTCGATGAGAGTTCTTTTGAATAGTTGAGATTGCAGAATGTAGCGAAAAAGAAAGACGAGGGATCAAAAGTGCGCAGTAGAAGATTAATTAGGCCATATAGTCGAAGGAGGTAGCAAACGTGAGATGGTTACATGTTGGGAAACGAAGAAAAAGGCAAGTTTCGAGGACGAAACTTTTTTTTAGGAGGGAAGAATTGTGACATTCTGGATTTTCGACCCATTTCCGGAATTTATAAATTGAATGGATATACTTCATTAATACGCTCTAGTTAAGCCTCACTCGAGTCTGATCAACTCGAGACGACCAACCGAAGGGGAATGGTTACCTAGGAAATTTTCCTAAACAGCCGCCCGTTGGTCTGAGATTTCGACAGAGTCGTAAATTAATGAATTTGGCCACGAGATGAATTCCGGTATTGGACAATTGAGTTTCTAAGATGGTCACAATGGAGAAATGGATTTAGTTTCAGAAATGTCGCCTGAAGGGCAGACAGCCGGTGCACGTCGCGAAGCAAGACGTGAATGGACAATTACCGAAATGCCCTCGGTAAATGCTCAGTCCTTAGAATTAGATAAATTAGAATTTTTGAGAGTGAATACGGTAGATTAAAACCAAATCCAGTCCGAAGTTCGTTCGCGCTCGGGACCCAATCGGTGCATTTGGCACACAAATCGAGGTAAGTCAAATCAAGCGTCAAATCAATCAATGTCCCATCAATCAATCCATCAAATCAAATCAATCAATCATGGCACAAGTTTCAAGATAAATCCATCAATCAAGTCAAAGTACAAAAGTATACATCATGGTCACTATTCACTTACCTAACCCACTTTAACCTTTATTTTCGATTTTCTTCATAGTATGATCTCTCTCTTCACCCTCCTCCTTCATTTGGCCGAAGACCATCATCTTCCTCTCCCTCTCATCTTCTCCTTCTTTCCTTTTCCTCTTCTTCTTCGTCCGCCCTCCCAAGCCGCCGTCCGCCGTCGTGGAGCACACCACCGCCACCGTCGGCCATCTCTCTCTCTACTCATCTTGGTAAGTCTTCCAAACTCTTTTCTTTTCATTCCCATGGCTTGGTTCTTCCATTAAAGCCGCCGACCAAACCCGCTTCATCCTTGTTCTTCCGTCGACGTAGGTTGAACCAAGAGCCTTCGGGTTGTCCAGGTTGCTCCACCCTTTCCCCCAACCTCTCTAATGTCTAAAACTAACCTATTTAGGTCTTGAAAGTCTCAAGAGGGCGCCGGAACAGCCGCCTCAACCGCCGACCATCTTCCCTTGGCCGTGAACCCATTCGGCCATTCTTGGCCCCGACGTCCGTCATTGCTATATTCGGTCCGTCTAAGGTAAGCTAGCCTCTAATCCCCGCTTAGGAATGGTGTATGCATGATTTAGATACTGATTTGTATGGTGATCCAAGTGGACTAGATGATAAGAGAGTAATTTAGGCTAATCTAATTAGGGTTAGTTTGGTTGCTTTGTAAGATGGGTTAATCTTGGGCTTGGACATCATAAATTGGGCTTCAAATTAGATGATATGGGCTGCAAGTTGATGGATTGAGTGTGAGAAGTGATGGGCCTTATGATGTAATTAGGCTTAGGGGTTAAAATTTGGACTAATTGGGCCAAAATAGAATCATTGGGCTTAAGTCTTGCTAGTGGGCCTTATATGGACGAAAATGAGAATAAAATGGGCCTCAATTATAGTCTAGAATATAAAATTTTAGGGCCCAATAGAGTATGTGGGCTTAGGGTTTGAAATTTGGCCTAAATATGCTAAAATGGGCTTAATAAGCTTGCCTTAAAATATGGGCTTGGGCCTCACTCGAAATTAATAAAAATAATGGGCCTTGAAATATTTAATTACTTATAATTAAATCGTGGGCTTGTGAATAGTAGGTGAGCTTAGACCCAATTGGCCTAATTCAACTTAATGGGCTGAACCTAAAGAAAGGGCCACTGGGCCTTAGATATTGGGCTTAATTAAATGTAATAAGATCAATTGGAATCCAAAAGGATTTTAAGATGTTAATTACGGGCCATCGATGGGCCGAGGTCTAATGATAGAGACTACGCTTAGGCCGGATTATTGGGTCTGATAGGACCAAGTCCTGAAATAAACGGGTTCCAAAGGGCGATGTTAACCACGGCTGAGGTTCATTCGAGAGGATTGTTCGGGGGAAGTAAATGGCTTAATGTGGGACGTCTGATTGAACCTAAATGAGCGAGAATCCGCTTTTAGAGTACTAGGTACACATGTGGCCTGTTCTACTGAACGCGAGTAGCTCAGATGATTTCTAGAAATGCTTTGCTCCTGTACTCATGTACCTTCGTGAATGCATGCTCTGTGACTGATTCTCTGTTCGACATTGTTTGAGCACCATATTTCATGCGTATGGCATTAGTCACCGGGAGGTGTGACATGTTGGATAGGCCCTGATGCGTTGTTACGCAGGGAATAGGGAGTATAAGGATGTTGTGCGCCCGGACGTGCTCGGCACGGGGTAGCTGGAGAGATAAGGGTGCCTACCCGGGTCTTAGTTTTGACGCAATGCGGGTTGAAGCACTAGGAGGATATTGTGCACCTGGGTCTTTGCGCGCTGGAGGCGTATATGCGGGTGCATGGACAATGGGTGATGTGCATTGAGGCACAAGCAATGAGCATTTGAACATTTGAGCATTGGCATATGGCATGCATGAGTATGAGACCTGAGGCGTGACACGCTGGTCAAGACGAAACTCTGGCAGTGCAAAATGAACATTGAAAACCGAATAATGAATCTGAGGTCATGGCATAGATGATAATCATTCACGTTATGCGAGACTGCCTTATTAAACGCATGCTTGCCTGATTGGTTTGGCCTGTGTACGTTTACGTTTTATTGTGGTACCGCTGAGACCGTTTGGGTAGAGAGTGCTAGTTAGTCTTATTAATTGCCGGGCATGACCCATCCAGTGAGCGTACCTCACCCTACGCGAGTCAGATGACCTGAAACCCTAGTTAATGGATAGGACCGATCCCACTAGTATACTCTATCCTACGCTAGGATTAGGGGTGAGCTTGCTGAGTCCTCGACTCACTAGCGGTGGTTTGCCATATTTTCAGATCCCAGACGCCAGTGATGGCCGCACCCCCTGTGTTCTTTGGCCTGCCAGTGCAGATGGAGCCCGAGGTTACCCGCCATTACGATGAAAGTGCTACAATGTGGCTCAGACGACTGACTATTGTATGGGTGGATCAGGGAGGTCCCCAGTTTGTTTCCTATAAGTTCGAGGCCTGGTATAGAGAGGATGAGTTAGGTATGGAGGGGCCCTTGAGAGATGCCCCGATACCCATGGGGGACGACCCCACTATTTTACGACCTACTGTATATGGAGGTGAGGTGGCCGACCCCGACCCGATGTTGGAGCTGCCGTCCCCAGGACGCTCGGAGATAGACGGCCACGAGGAGGGCGACGCCATGGACACCGACCAGGAGGAGGATCCCGAGGAGCAGCTAGAGGACTGAGTTCTGCTGACGCTGGCCTAGTTTTTGGGAGATAGTGTAAGCGTAGGTATCGAGACCATGGGTTGAAATTTTCTTTTGGGGGTCTGTACCGAACGCCTTGTTAACATGTATATATGGATGCTTTGTGTTTCTCCTTTGTGTACTACCCCGATTTTCATATGTATGCATGTATGGATAGGAGGCACGCTTCCGCAGGTTTCAAGTTCAGGTTAACAGGATCATATGATGGTTTTTGATGGACGCGCCGTCTGGTCGCGACGAAGGTAATTCCCTGGGCCGTCGTGTATCCTAGACCAGGCGAGCGCTGAGAAGAGATTTGAATGTATGAGCGGGATGTCGCGGGCTCGAGAGGGGCTCGGGGCGTGACAAGGGCGATGCCATGGATACTAATGAGGAGGATCCAGAAGAGGACCCCGTAGAGGATTCCGAGGAGGAGCCTGAGGAGGACTGAGTCCCTGATGCTGGTCTAGTATTTTGATGTTAGCGAGAGCGTAGGTTTGACTGTAGGTGGTGGTTTGTTTTTGGGGGTCTGTACCTAACGCTGATGTTGATATGTATATATTGTTATTTGTGTTTGTATTGTTCGTTCTACCCCTCTGTTCTGTATGCATGTTTGTGTGGATAGGAGGCACGTTTCCGCGGGTACGAGAGTTCATTGAGGGACGCATCGTCTGGTCGCGACAATAGTTTCCCCTGGGCCGTCGCGTATCGTAAACCTGACAAGCGAGGGTGAGAATCTTCCGCAGGAACGGGATGCCGTGTGCCCGATTAGGGTTCAGGGCGTGACACGTGCTGAAGAGTATGATAATCGCTACTGGACTGAGGGACTACAACGAGATTTATGAGCGAGCTCTGGCAATAAAGCGAGACCTGCAAGAGAAGGCTGCCGCATCTGGATCGCGATTTATGCCTGGAAGGAATTTTAGAGATTTCGACAAGAGGCCGATGAAGGACACCCGCAGGTTCGTTCCACCTGCGAGGAGGACCCTGGGAAAACCATCATACTCTGGAAGTCAGAACTGTCATGACTGTGGCAGGAGGCATGGGAACAGCCCTTGCCCGAAGAAGAATGGTGGATGCTTTGGATGTGGACAGTTGGGGCATATTCAGAGAAACTGCCCGAAGAGAGGTCCGAGACCCCCGTTTCAGCCACAACAGCAGCCACAGATGGTTAATGCTCCTCAGGGAAATCAGAACCGTCCACTTGGTCAAGGACAAGTCTACGCAGTGGCGCACAAGGATGCTGAGAACGCGCCAGGGGTAATCACAGGTACCGTCTCTCTCTGTGGTCATACTGCGTATGCTTTTTTTTTTATCCAGGAGCGTCACACTCCTTTGTATCTGCACGTTTTGCTGAGCTAGCTGGATTGAATGTTAGACCATTGGATGTGATTCTGCATGTAACCACCCCGTTAAAGGATAGAGTAATTGTTGTGTTAGGGTGTAAGGGGTGTAAGTTGTCTTGGGTGATAGAGAGGAGGAGATCGATCTAGCCGTTTTGCCCATGTTTGATTTCGACGTAATTGTTGGCATGGATTGGTTAGTTAGGCATGGGGCAGTTATAGACTGTGGTAGAAGTGTGATACGGCTTAACCCAGTAGGCCACCCCGGGTATGAATTCAGGGGAAATCGAGGAGGAATGTCGATCCCTTAGATCTCGTCGTTGGAAGTCACTAAACTGATGAGCGAAGGCTGTTTAGGATTTTTGGCGTCAGTTTTGGATTCGTCTGCCCAGGAAGTGAAGTTGGAGGATGTGCCTATAATAAGGGATTACCCGGATGTGTTTCCCCAAGAGTTGCCTGGTTTGCCACCAGAGCGGAAGGTTGAGTTTGTAATTGAGTTAGCGCCTGGGACTGAGGCGATCTCTAAGCTGAAGGAGCTGAAGGTGCAGATACAAGAGCTACTGGATAAAGGATTTATCCGCCCCGGTGCTTCACCATAGGGAGCTCCGGTGCTGTTCGTCAAGAAGAAGGATGGATTGCTAAGGTTGTGCATCGACCACAGGCAACTAAACCAAGTGACGGTTAAGAACAAGTATCCGCTACCAAGGATTGACGATCTGTTTGATCAACTTCAAGGAGCATGTGTGTTCTCCAAGATAGACCTAAAGACAGGCTATCACCAATTAAGGATTAAGAAGGAGGACATACCAAAGACTGCCTTTAGGACGAGATATGGGCACTATGAGTTCACTGTCATGCCATTTGGATTGACGAATGCCCCAGCAACGTTTATGGATAGGATGAATCGAGTATTCAAGGAGTTCCTGGATCAGTTCGTGATAGTCTTCATCGATGACATTCTAGTATACTCGAAGAGTTCTGAGGACCATGAACAGCATTTAGGGACCGTTCTACAAACGTTGAGGGAGCACTCGTTGTATGCCAAGTTTAGTAAGTGTGAGTTCTGGCTGAGCAGAGTAGCGTTCCTTGGACACATCGTATCTGGAGAAGGAATATCAGTGGATCCAGCAAAGATTGAGGCTGTGGAAAAGTGGCCGAGGCCTACAATAGTAACTGAAGTGCGAAGCTTCCTTGGATTGGCTGGGTACTATAAGCGCTTTGTGGAAAGGTTCTCAGTGATAACGTCTCCTCTCACACACTTGTTAAAGAAGCAAACGAGGTTTGAATGGACGGAGAAGTGAGAGGAGAGTTTTCAAGAGTTGAAGGATCGACTAACTTCCGCACCAGTGTTAACCATCCCATCTAGACCTGGAGGGTTTGAGATTTACAGTGATGCGTCACTAAGAGGTCTAGGATGTGTCTTGATGTAGCATGGACGAGTAGTGGCTTATGCATCTCGGCAGCTGAGGCCGCATGAAATGAATTACCCAACGCATGACCTGGAATTAGCTGCGATCGTATTTGCATTAAAGATTTGGAGGCATTACCTGGTGGGAGAGAAGTTCCAGATTTACACTGATCATCAGAGTTTGAAGTATTTGTTTTCGCAGAAGGAACTGAATGTGAGGCAGCGTCGATGGATGGAGATATTGAAAGATTACGACTGTGATATTCTGTACCATCCAGGAAAGACGAATAAGGTGGCGGATGCTCTGAGCAGAAAGTCGAGCATTCCGCATATGATGGTCAAGGAATGGACATTGTTGGAGGAAATTAGAGACTCAGAATTTAAGATGGAGGTAGGAATCCTCTCCAGTTTGATGGCTACCTTGCAGATTGAGCCAGAGATTCAACTATGGATTAAAGAGTTGCAGTCTACTGATCCGAATATCCAGAAGATTGCGATGATGGATGCAGATAAGAGGAAGCCAGAATTCCAGGTGACTGAGGATGGAGTATTGAAGTTTAAAGGACGCCTGTGCGTGCCAAGCGATGAGGAGTTGAAGGAAAGGATTTTATCCGAGGCACATAGAAGCAACTACAGCATTCATCATGGAAGTACAAAAATGTACCAGAATCTACGTCAGCACTATTGGTGGAATGGAATGAAGGTGGACGTGGTAAAGCATGTGGCCAAGTGTCTGACATGCCAGCAAGTAAAGGCGCAACACTGCAAACCTGGTGGATTACTGCAACTCTCGGAAATCCCAGAGTGGAAATGGGAGCATGTCACTATGGATTTCGTGACAGGTCTACCGAGAAGTCAAAGAGAGAATGACTCGATTTGGGTAATAGTCGACAGGTTGACCAAATCTGCACACTTTATTTCGATTTGAAAGGATTCTTCCCTGGAGAAGTTGGCTGAACTGTACGTGAGGCAGATTGTGAGACTGCATGGAGTGCCAATAAGTATTGTATCGGATCGAGATCCTCGTTTCATAGCCACGTTTTGGAAGAGTTTGCAGGGTGCCTTCGGAACAGAGTTGAGGTTCAGTACAGCCTACCATCCTCAGATAGTTGGCCAGTTGGAAAGGACTATACAGACGCTGGAGGACATGCTGAGAGCGTGTGTAATAGACTTCAAAGGTGGTTGGGAGGAACAATTGCATTTAGTGGAATTCGCCTACAACAACAGCTATCAGCAGAGTATCAGAATGGCACCGTTTGAGGCATTATATGGAAGGGCTTGCAGAACTCCGATTTGTTGGGATGAGGATAGTGAGAATAGCATAACAGGTCCGGAGCTGGTGCAGCAGTCAGTAGAGGCAGTTAAAGTGATCAAGGACAGACTCAGAACCGCTCAGAGTAGGCAGAAAAGCTACGCAGACAAGAGATGTAAGCCATTGGAATTCCAAGTTGGAGAACACGTCTTTCTGAAGGTGTCGCTGATACGAGGACTATCTCGGTTTAGCAAGAAAGGGAAGTTGAGTCCAACATTTGCAGGGCCATTCGAGATTTCGGAAAAGATCGGGACACTGGCTTATCGTCTGGCACTTCCACCGAAATTGTCTCAGATTCACAACGTGTTCTATGTATCGATGCTCCGGAAGAGCGAGCCAGATCCTGGCCATATACTCGATCATGAAGTCATTGAAATGGATGACTGCGTCTCGTACGTGGAAAGGCCAATCAACATTGAGGATCGGAAGGAGCAAGTGCTGAGGAACAAAACGGTACCTTTGGTCAAGGTCATTTGGGAGCACCATGGGACTGAAGGAGCTAATTGGGAGAGTAAGGATGAGATAAAGAAGAAGTACCCTTATTTATTTGATTAGTCCAGTGTAATCTTGTTTTGGAAGTAAGGACTTGTGTATTGTAAATTTCGAGGACGAAATTTTTATAAGGAGGGAAGAATTGTGATAGTCCGAAAATTCGACCAATTTATCGGAATTTCTAAATGAATGGAAATACTTTGGTAATACACTCTGGTCGACGCTCACTTAGGATTAGCTACCCTGGGATGACCAACCGAAGGGGAAAGGCTACTTGGGAAAAAATTTTCCAAACAGCCGCCCGTTGGTCTGAGACGTAGACAGATTCTGTATTTAATGAAATTGACCACAAAATGGAATCCGACATTAGACAATCGAATTAGAAAGATAAACACAATGAGGAAATGAAATCAGTTTCAGAAACGTCGCCTGATGGTCAGACAGCCAGTGCACGTCGAGAAGCAGGACGTGAATGGAAAATTACCGAAATGCCCTCGATAAATGCTCAGTCCTTAGAATTAGATAAATTAGGATTTTTGAGAGTGAATTCGGTAAATTGAAACCAATTCTAGTCTGAAATTCGTTCGCGCTCAGGACCCGATCGGTGCATTTGGCAAGCAAATCGAGACAAGTCAAATCAGTTATCAATCAATCAAGTGTCTTGTCAATCACATCAATCATTCATGGTTCAATTTCCAAGGCAATCTCTCAATCAAATCAAAGGACATGTCAAAGTACAAGTCTTGTCCATGTCACTATTCAACCTAACCCACTACCTAATTAAATTGAATTTTTGTGTAATATAATCTCTCTCCCTCTCCCTTATACCCCCCTTCGGCCGAACCACCATCATCTTCCTCCCCATTTTTCTTCTTTTTCCTCTCATCTCCCTCACGGCCTCTCTCTCGTTCATCGTCGCCGTCCGCCGCCGTTGGAACGTGCCACCGGCACCGTCGACCACCCATCCCCTACCACTCATCTTGGTAAGTCTTTGTAGTTCTTTTCCATGTGTTTTCCACAGCTTGGAAGCCCCTAAAATGGACCGAACCAACCCCCATTTTCTCCTCTATTTCGTTCGTCGTTGAACGTCATTGGAACGTCGGCCCTCAAAACTCATCTCACCCGACTCCATGGCCTTCCTAACATCTAAAATGACTTCATTTAGGGCCCTTGAAGCTGTGGGGACCGCGAGATCAGCCGCCTAAGTCGCCGACCGTCCTCCCTTAGCCGTGAGCTCACACGGCCATATTGACTCCATCGTTCGTCGTCATCAAGTTTGGTCCATCCAAAGTAAGCTCTACTACTAATCTTAGTCTAGGTTAGTGGTATATGTATGTTGAATGACGTATTAGGGGCTGGTCACGTTAATTTGGGAGTCTAATATGTGATTAAGGTTAAGTTTACATTAGGCTAATTGAGCAATTGTTGATTTGGGACCAGATATGGGCTAATGGTAATGCATTTGGACCTTGAAACTGATTGGGTGGGCTGATGTGGATGGGTTTAGACGTGTATGTGGCGGGCCTAAGGGTTAGAATGGGCTTGGGGACTTAATTTGGACAAATTTAACCTTATATGAGCTAACGGGCCTAAATTATGCTAGTGGGCTTGGGAATGGTCAAATTTAATATATTAATTGGGCCTTGAAAATGCGATTAGTGGGCTGTTACAAGGGGCTTAGGCGTGTACAATAATGGGACAAAGTATGTAGATGGGCTTAGGGGCCTAATCCTAAACTAATTGGGCCAAAACAAATCAAGTTGGACCAAATTGAGTGGTGGGCCATTGTGGGACGAAAATTAGAATTTATTGGGCCCAATTATGATTTTGAGTATTAAAATATGAGGTCCATTAATGTACACGGGCTTAGGATAGCAAATTGGGTCTAAAATGGCCAAATTGGGCTTAATAGGTTAATCTTTAGAAATGGGCTTGGGCCCTACACGAATTTAAATATAATAATGGGCCTGAATTACATATTTGATTTAAGAAATAATTTATGGTCCTTGAACCTTGGATTGGACCTTAGGCCCACTTGAACCTAAATCTATTATTTGGGCCTTAACCTAAGCCAAGCCTAATTTAATTACACCCGAAGAAATATTAAACCACTAATTCATTAGTCGCGGGTTACTAATTCCCTGGGAACTAACATTAGCTACTGGGTTTGGCTGGATCGCTGGGATTGCCTGGATCGAATCCTAATTTCATGGGTTCCCAAGATAACGTTAAACTCGAATGGATTTACTTGGGGGAATGATTGTAGAGCATTGGGCCTACATGATGTTTGTTCTGATGAACGTAGTGAATTACTCATATGATTCTTTGTTATGCTCTGTTCTCGTACTTATGTACCATTGCATGCATGCTCTGTGACTGAATTACTGTTTGCAATTATCTGGGCCCCGCATTCATTGAGAGCATGGCATGAGTCACCAGAGATGTAACATGAGAATAAGCCCCAGAGGCGTTGTTACATGGGGAAGTGGAGGGATAAGGGAGAAGCCAACGTAAGGCGTCAGAAACGCAGTTGTGGAATTTGCCGAGTGGCATTGTTGAATGAGCCCTGATGCGAATTGGAGAGATAGACGGGCATGATCCATTCGGCACCGTTATGGCCGATTGAGGCCTGCATCAGTTTGCATATGGCGTTTTGGTTGACTATCTATTGTTGCCCGTTTGTGTGGTATGAACTGCATTGCTATGAGTTGCGCGTTTGTTTATACGTTGGGGATCTGGTACCGAGGGTAACTGAGAGTGTCTAAACCCTGGACCGTAAACCCTAGTCTACTGGATAGGACCGACCCTACTCATATACTCTACCCTACCCTCGACTCACTGGCGATGGTTGCATTCTTTTTCAGATCCAGGACGTCAGTAATGGCAGCGCCCCCATGCTTTTTGGCTTGCCAGTGCAGATGGATATCCAGGTCACCCTTCATTTTGATATGCATGCCGTGATATGGCATAGGCACGTGACGACTGTACTAGTAGATCAGGGTGGACGCTACCTTGTACCCCATAGGTTCGAGGCGTGGTTTAGAGAGGGCCTTTATGGTTTTGAGGGACCCTAGAGGGACTCTCCGATCCCTATGGAGGAGGACCCATTCTTCCTGTAGCCTGCTGAGTATGGTGGCCAGGTGATCGATCCCGACCCGCTGCAGGAGTTGCGGTCTCCAGGGCGTTTCCGAGATTGACGGCCATGAGGAGGGTGATGCCATGGACACTGACAAGGAGAACCCAGAGGAGGATCCAGAAGAGAACCCTGAGAAGGATCCCGAGAAGGAGCCTGAGAAGGTCTGAGTCCTACTGTTGCTGCTTTAGACTTTTGGAGATAGTGTGAGCGTAGGTATCTTGACCGTAGGTTGTGATTTTCTTTTTGGGGTCTGTACTTAACGCTCGTGATATGTATATATTGATGTTTGTGCTCCTTTTGTTCGTACTACCCCTCTGTTTTGTATGCATGATTGTATGGTCAGCAGGCACGCTTTCGCAGGTTCATAAGTTAGAAGAAGGACGCGTGATCTGGTCATGACGAAGAAACTCCTTGGGCCGTCGCATATCGTAAACCAGGCGAGCGCGATGAGATTCGTGTGCATGAACGGGATGCCGCGTTCCCAAATGGGGGTTCGAGGCGCGACAAAGGTGGATGTGGCTAAGCATGTAGCCAAGTGCTTGACGTGTCAGCAAGTAAAGGCACAGCATTGCAAGCCTGGAGGACTGTTACAACCCTTGGAAATCCCAGAATGGAAATGGGAGCACGTTACAATGGATTTCGTGACTGGACTGCCAAGGAGCCAGAGAGGCAATGATTCAATCTGGGTAATTGTAGACAGATTGACCAAGTCCACACATTTCATCGCAGTACGAAAGGATTCTACCTTGGAGAAGTTGGCTGAACTGTACGTGAGGCAGATAGTGAGGCAGCATGGGGTGCTAGTAAGTATTGTATCGGACAGAGATTCTCGTTTTACAGCCACATTTTGGAAGAGCCTGCAGGGTACTTTGGGAACAGAGTTAAGGTTCAGTACAGCCTACCACCCCCAAACGGATGGACAGTCGGAAATGACCACACAGACTTTGGAGGACATGCTAAGAGCGTGTGTAATAGACTTCAAGGGTAGCTGGGAAGGACAATTGCATTTAGTGGAATTCACCTACAACAACAACTATCAGCAGAGCATCAAGATGGCACCGTTTGAAGCGCTGTATGGAAGGGCTTGCAGGACTCCGATCTGTTGGGAAGAAGTTGGCGAGAAGAGCATAACAGGCCCAGAGCTAGTCCAGCAGTTGGTTGAGGCAATTAAAGTGATCAGGGACAGACTGAGAACTGCCCAGAGTATATAGAAAAGCTACGCAGACAAGAGGCGTAAGCCATTGGAGTACTCTGTTCTGGCATGATGAACATGAGATTTATCAGACGATCAATTGATGTACTCCGTTCTGGTACTCGTATACTTTAGCATGCATGCTCTGTGTTCGACCTACTGATGCAATCATTTGGGCCCCGCATATATTCAGAGCATGGCATGAGAATGTGCCCAAGATGGGGAAATGGAGAGAAAAGGGAGACCAACGTAAGGCGTCAGAAACGCAGTGTGGTATTTGTCGTGTGGCACTGACATTGAGCCCTGATGGAAATTGGAGTGATAGGCGGGCTGATCCGTGGGATCCGTGATGGCCGCTTGAGGCCTACAGCATTGCATGACATGATTGCTGATCGTTTGATATTGCCCGTCCGCATTGTATAACTTGTATTATTATGTGGTTCGTGTTGATTTCGATGGGTTATAGTATCTTGGGAGATCGAGAGTGGTTGGACCCTGAACCCTGAAACCTAGATACTGGTTAGGACCGACCTCACTTGTATACCCTACCCTACGCTAGGATTAGTGGTGAGCTTGCTGAGTCCTCGACTCACTGGTGGTGGTTACTTTCCTTTTTCAGATCCCGGACGCCAGTGATGGCTGCACCCCCGATGCTTTTTGGACTGCCGATTCAGATGGATACTCACATCACCCTCCATTTTGATATGCACGCTACCCTGTGGCATAGGCATGTGACGACTGTACTAGTAGATCAGGGTGGACCCTACCTCGTACCCCATAGGTTCGAAGCCTGGTTTAGAGAGGGCCTTCATGGCTTTGAGGGACCGCAGCGTGACTCCCCGATACCCATGGAGGAGGACCCGTTCTGGCTGCAGCCTGCCGAGTATGGAGGCCAGGTGATCGACCCCGACCCACTGCAGGAGTTGCCGTCCCCTGGACGATCTGAGATTGATGGCCACGAGGAGGGCGATGCCATGGATACCGACGAGGAGGATCCAGAAGAGGACCCCGTGGAGGATTCCGACGAGGAGCCGGAGCAGGACTGAGTTTCTGATGCTGGTCTGGTATTTTGATGTCAGTGAGAGCGTAGGTTAGGCAGCAGGTTGTGGTTTCTTTTGGGGTCTGTACCTAACGCTTGATATGTATATAATGCTATTTGTATTTACTCTGTCTATGCTACCCTTTGTTATGTATGCTTGTGTGTGTGGATAGGAGGCACGCTTCCGCAGGTTCGTAAGTTTACTGAGGACGCGTCGTCTGGTTACGATGAAGAGATTCATCCTGGGCCGTCGAACTTTGGAAACCAGGCGAGCGCGAGGTGTATCTTCCGCAGGGATGGGATGCTGCGTTCCCGAATAGGGATCTGGGGCGTGACAGTCCATCTACACTAGTAAGCCAAAAAGCATCAGGGGCGCCACCATCACTAACGTCCTGAATATGAAAAGGAGGGTAACCACCGCCAGTGAGTCGAGGACTCAGCAAACTCACCACTAATCCTAGCGTAGGATAGAGTATACTAGTAGGGTCGGTCCTATCCAGTAAACTAGGGTTTACGGTCCTATGCTCAGGCACTCTCAGTTACCCTCGGTACCAGATCCCCAACGTATAAACAAACATGCAACTCATAGCAATGCATTTCATACCATATAGACGGCAACAACAGACAGACAATGATAATGCCATATGCAAGCTGATGCAGGCCTCAATCGTCCATAACGAATCCCAATGGACCATGCCCGCCTATCTCTCCAATTCCCAACATGGCTCATCTAACAGTGCCACTCGGCAAATGTCACAACTGCGTTTCTAACGCCTTACGTTAGCGACTCCCTTATCCCTCCACTTCCCCGCGTAACAACGCCTCTCGGCCTCATTCTCATGTCACATCTCTGGTGACTCATGCCATGCTCTCAATAAATGCGGGGCCCGGGTAATTGCAAACAGTAATTCATTCACAGAGCATGCATGCAAAGGCACATAAGTACGGGAACAGAGTATAACAAAGAATCACATGAGTAATTCACTACGTTCATTAGAACAAGCATCATGTAGGCCCTATGCTCAACAATCAGTTTCCCCATGTAAATTCAACCTGTTTAACATTATCTCGGGAACTCACTAAATTGGAACTCGGTCCAGACAATCCCAGCAATCCGGTCGAACCCAGTAGCTAAGGTTCGTTCCTAGGGAATTAGTAACCCATGATTAATGATTTAGGGTCTTAATAAACCCTTGAGTTTAATTAAATTAGGCTTAGCTTAGGTTAGGGTCTAATTAATTTATTTAGGTCCAGTTGGGCCTAAGGCCCGTTCTAGGGTTCAAGGCCCATAAATTATTTCTTAAATCAAATACATAATTCAGGCCCATTATTATATTTAAATTCGTGTAGTGCCCAAGCCCATTTTTAAAGAGTAGCCTATTGAGCCCAATTTGGCCATTTTAGGCCTAATTTGTTATCCTAAACCCATGTATAATATTGGGCCCCATATTTTAATATTCACGATCATAATTTAGGCCCAATTAACCAAGATTTGCGTCCATTATGGCCCGCCCAAAAGACTTAAGCCCATAAGTTCCATTTTTGGCCCAATTAGCATAAAATTAAAACCCCAAGCCCATTATAATTCTTTGGCCCGTTATCCACATGCATAAGCCCATAATTTACGGCCTCACATAACCATCTCTAGGCCTAATTTAATCTGAATTTTGTCCATTTGCAAGCCCATTTCCATATCTTAGGGCCATAAGCTTATATTAGGTTAGTTTGGTCCAAATCAAACCCCTAGGCCCATTGACACTCTTCGGCCCACTAAGTTCACGCCTAAGGTCATCCCCCACGGCCCAAAATCAATCCTTTCAAAGCCCAATACAATCCCTCAAACCCGTACGCACGGCCCAATAACCATAATCCATCATTATCTACACAAATTATCTTCACCAGCCCCTAATACATCACACCACACACGTATACAACATGCCTTGGCCACGATTAGAGGAGAGCTTACCTTGAATGCAGTACGGAAGGACGAAGAAGACATGGTGCCCGAAAGGGGCCGAATGGGCTCACGGCCAAGGGAGGTTGAGTGACGTCACGGGGGATGGTTCGGTGATTCCACGGGCCTCCAAGGACCTAAAATCATGACTATAAGTGTCAAGAAGGATGAAGAATGAAGTGGAACGAGTTCTGGTGTCCCAAGCTTCAACGAAGCGGAAACGGCAAGGGAGGAAGGACGAAGAAAATCAAGGGAACAAGGCTTAGGAGACTTACCAAGAGGAGATGAGAGGTTGGTGGCGCCGGTGGAGGCCGAACGGCGGTGGCGGGCGAGTGGTGGAGGGCTCGCGGGTGGACAACGCCAACGACAAGGGAAGGAAAAAGAAGAAAAAGAAGAGAGAGAGAGGGGGATGTCTCGGTCGAATGAGGGAGGAGGGTGAGGAGAGAGAGAGAAAACTTATTATCCAAGTATAATAAAGTTTAAGATGTAATAGTGGGAGTAGGTTTGAATAGTGATGAGGATTTGACTTGTACTTTGATGTATGACATGTGTATCTTGACTTGACTTGATAGATTGCCATGAAAATTGAGCCATGATGTGATTGATTGATTGACAAGACACTTGACTGATATGACAACTGATTTGACTTGTCTCGATTTGCATGCCAAATGCACCGATCGGGTCCTGAGCGCGAACGAATTTCAGACTGGAAATGGTTTCGATATACCGAATTCACTCTCAAAAATCCTAATTTAACTAATTCTAAGGATTGAGCATTTACTGGGGGCATTTCGGTAATTTTCCATTCACGTCTTGCTTCTCGACGTGCACCGGCTGTCTGACCTTCAGACGACATTTCTGAAACCGATTTCATTTCTTAATTATGTTTATCTTACTAATTCGATTGTCCGTTGTTGGATTTCATTTTGTGGTCAATTTCATTAAATACGGACTCAGTCTCAGACCAACGGGCGGCTGTTTGGAAAATTTTACTCAGGTAGCCTCTCCCATTCGGTTAGTCATCCCAGGGTAGCTAATCCTGAGTGAGCGTCGACCATAGTGTATTAACGAAGTATTTCCATTCATTTAGAAATTCCGATAAATAGGTCGAATTTTCAGACTGTCATAATTCTTCCCTCCTTATAAAAATTTCGTTCTCGAAATTTACAATACATAGATTCCTGCTCCCAAAACAAAATTACGCTGACCTACTCAAACAGATAGGGGTATTTCTTCTTCATCTCCCCCTCACTTTCCCAAGTGGCTCCTTCAGTCCCATGTGCTCCCAGATGACCTTGACCAAAGGTATTGCCTTGTTCCTAAGCACCCGCTCCTTTCGATCTTCGATTCTAACTGGCCTTTCCACGTACGAGACGCGGTCATCCATTTCAATGACTTCATGATCGAGTATATGACCAGGATTCGGCTTGTACTTCGGAAGCATCGATACATTAAACACGTTGTGAATCTGAGACAAGTTTAGTGGCAGTGCTCGACGGTAAGCCAATGTCCCGATCTTTTCCAAAACCTCGAATGGCCCCACGAACCTCGGACTCAGCTTTCCTTTCTTGCCAAACCGAGATAATCCTCACATCGGCAACACCTTCAGAAAGACGTGATCTCCAACTTGGAATTCCAATGGCTTACGTCTCTTGTCTGCGCAGCTCTTCTGCCTGCTCTGAGCGGTTCTCAGTCTGTCCCTGATCACTTTAACTGCCTCTACCGACCGCTGCACTACCTCCGGACCTGTTATGCTTTTCTCACCAACTTCGTCCCAATAAATCGAAGTCCTACAAGCCCTTCCATATAGCGCTTCAAATGGTGCCGTTTTGATACTCTGCTGATAAATGTTGTTGTAGGCGAATTCCACTAAATGCAACTGTTCCTCCCAACCACCTTTAAAGTTTATTACACACGCTCTCAGCATGTCCTCCAGAGTCTGTATAGTCCTTTCCGACTATCCATCTGTCTGGGGATGGTAGGCTGTACTGAATCTCAGTTCTGTTCCCAAAGCACCCTGCAAACTCTTCCAAAATGTGGCCGTGAAACGAGGATCTCGATCTGACACAATACTTACTGGCACCCCATGCAGTCTCACAATCTGCCTCACGTACAACTCAGCCAACTTTTCCAGGGTGGAATCCTTTCGTACTGCGATAAAATGTGCAGATTTGGTCAACCTGTCGACTATTACCCAAATCGAGTCATTTCCTCTTTGACTTCTCGGTAGACCTGTCACGAAATCCATAGTGATGTACTCCCATTTCCACTCTGGGATTTCCAAGGGTTGTAGTAATCCACCAGGTTTGCAGTGTTGCGCCTTTACTTGCTAACATGTCAAGCACTTGGCCACATGCCTCGCTACATCCACTTTCATTCCATTCCACCAATAGTGCTGACGTAGATTCTGGTACATTTTCGTATTCCCAGGGTGAATGCTATAGTTGCTTCTGTGTGCCTCGGATAAAATCCTTTCCTTCAACTCCTCGTCGTTTGACACACATAGACGTCCTTTAAACTTCAGTACCCCATCCTCAGTCACTTGGAATTCTGGTTGTCTCTTAACTGCACCCATCATAACGATCTTCTAGACGTTAGGATCCATAGACTGCAACTCTCTAATCCTCAGTTGAATTTCCGGTTCGATTTGTAAGGTAGCCATCAGACTGGAGAGGGTTCCTACATCCACCTTAAATTCTAAGTCTCTAATTTCCTCCAACAAGGTCCATTCCTTGACCATCATATGCGCAATGCTTGACTTTCTACTCATAGCATCCGCCACCTTATTCGCCATTACTAGATGGTACAGAATATCACAGTCGTAGTCTTTCAATAGCTCCATCCATCGACGCTGCCTCATATTCAGTTCCTTCTGCGAGAACAGATACTTCAAACTCTGATGATCAGTGTAGATCTGAAACTTCTCTCCCACTAGGTAATGCCTCCAAATCTTCAACGGAAATACGATCGCAGCTAATTCCAGGTCATGCGTCAGATAATTCATTTCGTGCGGCCTCAGCTGTCAAGATGCATAAGCCACTACTCGTCCAAGCTGCATCAAGACACATCCTAGACCTCTCAGTGACGCATCGCTGTAAATCTCAAACCCTCCAGGTCCAGATGGGATGGTTAACACTGGTGCGAAAGTGAGTCTATCTTTCAACTCTTAAAAACTCTCCTCGCATTTCTCAGTCCATTCAGACCTCGTTTCCTTCTTTAGCAAGTGTGTCAGAGGAGACGCTATCACTGAAAACCTTTCCACAAAGTACCTATAGTACCCAGCCAATCCAAGGAAGCTTCGCACTTTAGTCACTGTTGTAGGCCTCGGCCACTTCTCTATTGCCTCGATCTTAGCGGGGTCCACTGATATTCCTTCCCCAGATATGATGTGTCCAAGAAACGCCACTCTGCTCAGCCAGAACTCACACTTACTAAACTTTGCATAAAGTGAGTACTCCCTTAACGTCTGCAGAACGGTCCTCAAATGCTGCTCATGATCCTCAGAGCTCTTCGAGTATACCAGAATGTCATCGATGAAGACTATCATGAACTGATCCAGAAACTCCTTGAATACTCGATTCATCATATGGATAAATGCTGCTGGGGCATTCGTCAACCCAAATGGCATGACAGTGAACTCGTAATGCCCATACCTTGTCCTAAAGGCAGTCTTCGGAACGTCCTCTTTCTTAATCTTTAGTTGGTAATAGCCTATCATTAGGTCTATCTTGGAGAACACACACGCTCCCTGAAGCTGATCAAACAGATCGTCAATCCTTGGCACATGATACTTGTTCTTAACCGTCACTTGGTTCAGATGTCTATAGTCAATGCATAGCCTTAGAGATCCATCCTTTTTCTTAACGAATAGCACCGGAGCTCCCCATGGTGAAGCACTGGGGCGGATAAATCGTTTATCCAACAGCTCTTGCATCGGTACCTTCAACTCCTTCAATTCCGATAATGACATCCTATACGGTGCTTTCGAGATTGGCTCAGTTTCAGGTGCCAACTCAATCACAAACTCCACTTCACGTTCCGATGGCAAGCCAGGCAGTTCTTGAGGAAACACATATGGGTAATCCCTTACTACAGGCACATCCTCTAGCTTCATTTCTTGTGCAGTCGAATCTGACACTGATGCTAGAAATACTAAACAACCCTCATTCATCAATTTGGTCGCTTCCAACAATGAGATCCAAGGGATCGACGTTCCTCCCCGGTTTCCCATAAATTCATACCCAGGGTGACCTACTGGGTTTAGCTGTATCACACTTCTACCATAGTCTATAACTGCCCCATGTCTAACTAACCAATCCATACCAACAATTACATCGAAATCAAACATGGGTAAAACAGCTAGATCGATCTCTTCCTCTCTATCACCCAAGGCTAACTTACACCCCTTACATCCTAACACAACAATCACTCTATCCTTCAACGGGGTGGTTACATGCAGAATCACATCCAACGGTCTAACATTCAATCCAGCTAACTCAGCAAAACGTGCAGATACAAAGGAGTGCGACGCTCCCGAATCAAACAAAGCATACGCAGTATGACCACAGAGAGAGAAGGTACTTGTGATCACCCCTGGCGTGTTCTCAACATCCTTGCGCGCAACTGCGTAGACTCGTCCCTGAGCAGGTAGACGGTTCAGATTTCCTTGAGGAGCATTAACTATCTGCGGCTGCTGCTGCGGCTGGAACGGGGGTCTCGGACCTCTCTTCGGGTAGTTTCTCTGAATGTGCCCCAACTGTCCACATCCAAAACATCCATCAGTCTTCTTCGGGCAAGGGCTGTTCCCATGCCTCCTACCACAGTCACGGCAGTTTTGACCCCCAGAGTATGATGGTTTTCCCAGGGTCCTTCTCGCAGGTGAAACGAATCTGCGGGTGTCCTTTATTGGCTTCTTACCAAAATCTTTGAAGTTCCTCCCAGGTATGAACCGCGACCAAGATGCCGCAGCTTTTTCTTACAAGTCTCGCTCTATCGCCAGAGCTCATTCATAAATTTCGTTATAGTCTCTGAGCCTAGTGGCGATCATCATACTCTTCAGCTCGGGTCTCAGTCCTTCCCTGAACCTTCTTGCCTTATCTCACGGATCCTCTATCAGCCTTCGAGAAAACTTGGACAATCTGGCAAACTCACCCTCGTACTGATCCACAGTCAATGATCCTTGGCGAAGTCTGATAAATTCCTCCATCTTTCTTTCCTAGGCTGCCTCGGAGAAATACTTTCCATTAAATGCTGCACAGAAAACAGCCCAGTTTGGCCTCATACCATCAGGAAAGACTCGCCCTCTGGTGGCCTTCCACCAATCATCAGTAGTGCTCTGGAGCTGATAGGTCGCCAGCGAAACCTTCTCTTCATCGGTGCATCCAAGTACTGTAAAGGCTTTCTCAAGCTATTCGATCCACAAGGCAGCTGTCTCGGGTCCACCACTCCCGTCAAACTTAGACTGCTGCAATTTTAGAAACTGTTCCACGATATGATGAGCCTGACGTCCTCCATTACCATGTCCATTGCCTCCATTGGCCCCATTAGCAGTGGCCAAAGCGGACTCAACTGCCTGGGCCACAGTGGCAACTCTCTCAGCAGCTTGCCTGGCCATCAGATTACTCACTTCAATCAGAACTCTCATCATCTCTTCGATCCTAGGGTCTCCCTTAGGCTCAGGAGCCCTCGAGCTTGATGCACCAGCATTCGGTCTTCTGCCCTTATTGCTCATCCTCCTAGTTCTCTTACACCTATACCAAATGAAATTCCCATTTAGGAATTCAGAATTTTAAAACTAGCAATCAAGCTTTCGCCTATTGTCGCATCTACTGACATGAATATGCATGTAAAAGTCGCTGCAGCTTAAATGCAATTGGATCCAGTAGACATCTAGACTCAACCCTGTCAATGCACAACCTAGGCCACTCTATTCGCCACCTCAACTAGAAGCCTGTCGGGAGCCGCTTCCTTGATCAGGTCTCTGCCCCGGGGACCACTCCCCGCCCTCATCATTTCTTGGTGCGAACTGCTGTCCTAAGTTACCATAGTCAGAGAGAATCCCATTCCACGTGTCCCATACCACGCTTCATCACAGTTTTTAGACGTCCCGTCAGTCCTGTCCCATACCAGGCTGACGGTTACCAAGTCCAACAACATGAGATGCATGTATTTTTCAAGTCCCAAGTTTTTATCTTAAATCGTTTTCATTTCTAAACCATTTTGTTTTCAATGCGGAAATCATACAATGAATGATGGTCAAGCAGAGCGCGACAGTCGACTAGGCATACAAACACAAGCAGCATCTAGCAATCTAACCATTCAGCAATAAGCAATCAAGCACCCTACTCGTGGGGCTATGCTTTAGAACCTTACCTCAGGTCCTGACGCACCTGCAGCTTAGTTTAAAAGATACCTTAGCCTAAGGCTACTCTAGGCAACCTACTCTACTATGCAAACACATGCGCCAATCAGATTCATGCATTCTACCTAGCCTACTCCTTAGGTCTAGTGTCTGTCTATCTAACTACCCTAAAATCAACAGCTTTATCACTCCAAATCCTCGAACGGTCTCAGATCGAGCTGACCTTGCTCTGATACCACTCAAACGGGGATGTTACGCCCCGAACCCCAATCGAGCTCGCAACATCCCGTTCCTACCTGTAAGTCTCATCACACTCGCTTGGTTTACGATACGCGACAGCCTAGGGAGTCTCTTCGTCACGACCAGACGACACATCCTTCTTTTAACTTATGAACCCGCGGAAGCGTACCTCCTAACCATACATTCATACATATAAAATAGAGGGGTAGAATGAACAAAAGGAGCACAAACATCAATATATACATATCATGAGCGTTAAGTACAGACCTCAAAAAGAAAGTCACAAACTACGGTCAAGACACCTACGCTCACACTATGCCCAACAGTCTAAACCAGAAAGAGTAGAACTCAGTCTTCCTCAGGCTCCTCCTCGGGATCCTCCTCGGGGTCCTCCTCTGGATCCTCCTCTAGGTTCTCCTTGTCGGTGTCCATGGCATCACCCTCCCCATGGCCATCAATCTCGGAACGCCCTAGAGACGGCAACTCCTGCAGCGGGTCGGGATCGATCACCTGGCCACTATACTCAGCAGGCTGCAAGAAGAACGGGCCCTCCTCCATAGGGATCGGAGAGTCCCTCTAGGGTCCCTCAAAACCACAAAGGCCTTCTCTAAACCACGCCTCGAACCTATGGGGCATCAGGTAGGGTCCACCCCCGATCTACTAGTACAGTTGTCACGTGTCTATGCCACATCACGGCATGCATATCAAAATGGAGGGTACCTGGGTGTCCATCTGCACTGGTAAGCCATCACTCACGTCCTGGATCTGAAAAGAAAGGCAACCATCGCGAGTGGGTCGAGGACTCAGCAAGCTCACCACTAATCCTAGCGTAGGATAGAGTATACTAGTGGGGTCGGTCCTATCCAGTAGACTAGGGTTTACGGTCCTATGCTCAAGCACTCTCAGTTACCCTCGGACCTGATCCCCAACGTATAAACAAACACGCAACTCATAGCAATGTAGTTCATACCATATAGACAGGCAACAACAGACAGTCAATCATAATGCCATATGCAAGCTGATGCAGGCCTCAATCGGCCATAAAGGATCCCAATGGATCATGCCCGCCTATCTCTCCAATTCCCATCAGGGCTCATCCAACAGTGCCACTCGGCAAATGTCACAACTGCGTTTTTGACGCCTTATGTTGGCTACTCCCTTATCCCTCCACTTCTCCGCGTAACAACGCCTCTCGGGCTCATTCTCATGTCACATCTCTGGTGACTCATGCCATGCTCTCAATGAATGCGGGGCCCGGGTAATTGCAAACAGTAATTCATTCACAGAGCATGCATGCAAAGGTACATAAGTACGAGAACATAGTATAACAAAGAATCACACGTGTAATTCACTACGTTCATTAGAACAAGCATCATGTAGGCCCTATGCTCTACAATCAGTTTCCCCAAGTAAATTCAACCTGTTTAACATTATCTCGGGAACTCGCTAATTGGAACTCGGTCCAGACAATCCCAGCAATCCGGTCGAACCAAGTAGCTAAGGTTCATTCCCAGGGAATTAGTAACCCATGATTAATGATTTAGTGTCTTAATAAACCCTTGAGTTTAAATAAATTAGGCTTAGCTTAGGTTAGGGTCTAATTAATTTGTTTAGGTCCAATTGGGCCTAAAGCCTGTTCTAGGATTCAAGGCCCATAAATTATTTCTTAAATCAAATACATAATTCAAGCCCATTATTATATTTAAATTCGTGTAGGGCCCAAGCCCATTTTTAAAGATTAGCCTATTAAGCCCAATTTAGCCATTTTAGGCCCAATTTGTTATCCTAAGCCCATGTATAATATTAGGCCCCATATTTTAATATTCACGATCATAATTTAGGCCCAATTAACCAAGATTTTCGTCTATTAAGGCCCGCCCAAAAGACTTAAGCCCATAAGTTCCATTTTTGGCCCAATTAGCATAAAATTAAAACCCCAAGCCCATTAGAATTCTTTGGCCCGTTATCCACATGCATAAGCCCATAATTTACGGCCTCACATAACCATATCTAGGCCCAATTTAATCTGAATTTTGTCCATTTGCAAGCCCATTTCCATATCTTAGGCCCATAAGTTTATATTAGGTTAGTTTGGTCCAAATCAAGCCCCTAGGCCCATTGACACTCTTCGGCCCACTAAGTTCACGCCTAAGGTCATCCCCCACAGCCCAAAATCAATCCTTTCAAAGCCCAATACGATCCCTCAAGCCCGTATGCACGGCCCAATAGCTAAATCATCAAATTAACCTAATGGCCATTAACCATAATCCATCATTATCTACACAAATTATCTTCACCAGCCCCTAATACATCACACCACACACGTATACAACATGCCTAGGCCACAATTAGAGGAGAGCTTACCTTGAATGGAGTACGGAAGGATGACGAAGACACAGTGCCCGAAAGGGGCCGAATGGGCCCACGGCCAAGGGACGTTGAGTGACGTCACGGGGGCTGGTTCGGTGATTCCACGGGCCTCCAAGGACCTAAAACCATGACTATAAGTGTCAAGAAGGATGAGGAATGAAGTGGAACGAGTTCTGGTGTCCCGAGCTTCAACGGAGCGGAAACGGCAAGGGAGGAAGGACGAAGAAAATCAAGGGAACAAGGCTTAGGAGACTTACCAAGAGGAGATGAGAGGTTGGTGGCGCCGGTGGAGGCCGAACGACGGCGGCGGGCGGGCGGTGGAGGGCTCACGGGCGGACAACGCCGACGACAAGGGAAGGAAGAAGAAGAAAAAGAAGAGAGGGAGAGGGGGATGTCTCAACCGAATGAGGGAGGAGGGTGAGGAGAGAGAGTGAAAACTTATTATCCAAGTATAATAAAGTTTAAGATCAAATAGTGGGAGTAGGTTTGCATAGTGATGAGGATTTGACTTGTACTTTGATGTATGACATGTGTATGTTGACTTGACTTGATAGATTGCCTTGGAAATTGAGCCATGATGTGATTGATTGATTGACAAGACACTTGACTGATGTGACAACTGATTTGACTTGTCTCAATTTGCATGCCAAATGCACCGATTGGGTCCTGAGTGCGAACGAATTTCAAATTGGAAATGGTTTAAATATATCGAATTCACTCTAAAAAAACCTAATTTAACTAATTCTAAGGACTGAGCATTTACCGGGAGCATTTCGGTAATTTTCCATTCACGTCTTGCTTCTCGACGTGCACCGGCTGTCTGACCTTCAGACGACATTTCTGAAACCGATTTCATTTCTTAATTGTGTTTATCTTACTAATTCGATTGTCTATTGTTTGATTTCATTTTGTGGTCAATTTCATTAAATACCGACTCAGTCTCAGTCTCAGACCAACGGGCGGCTGTTTGGAAAATTTTCCTCATGTAGCCTCTCCCCTTCGGTTGGTCATCCCAGGGTAGCTAATCCTAAGTGAGTGTCGACTAAAGTGTATTAACGAAGTATTTCCATTCATTTAGAAATTTCGATAAATGGGTCGAATTTTCAGACTGTCACACGAGGATTATCTCAATTTGGCAAGAAAGAAAAATTGAGTCCAAGGTTTGTAGGGCCATTCGAGATTTTGGAAAGGATCGGGACACTGGCTTATCGTGTAGCACTACCACCGAACTTGCCTCAGATTCACAACGTGTTCCACGTATCGATGCTTCGGAAGTACAAGCCGAATCCTGGCCATATACTCGATCATGAAGTCATTGAAATGGATGACCGCGTCTCGTACGTGGAGAGGCCAGTCAGAATCGAGGATCGAAAGGAGCAAGTGCTGAGGAACAAGACGATACCGTTGGTTAAGGTCATCTAGGAACACCATGGAACCGAAGGAGCTACTTTGGAAAGTGAGGACGAGATGAAGAAGAAATACCCGTATTTATTTGATTAGTCCAGTGTAATCTCTATTTGGAGGAGGGACTTGTGTACTATAAATTTCGAGGACGAAATTTTTTATAAGGAGGGAACAATTGTGACAGTCTAAAAATTCGACCCATTTATCGGAATTTCTAAATGAATGGAAACACTTTGTTAATACCCTCTGATCGACGCTCACTCAAGATTAGCTACCCTAGGATGACCAACCGAAAGGGAAAGGCAACTTGGGAAGTTTTTCCCAAACAGCCGCCCGTTGGTCTGAGACTAAGACAGAGTCGGTATTTAATGAAATTGAACACAAAATGACATTCGACACTGGACAATCGAATTAGAAAGATAAACACAATGAGGAAATGAAATTTGTTTCAGAAACGTCGCCTGAAGAGCAGACAACCGGTGCTCGTCGAAAAGCAAGACGTGAATGAAAAATTACTGAAATGCCCCCGGTAAATGCTCAGTCCTTAGAATTAGATAAATTAGGATTTTTAAGGGTGAATGCGGTAGATCGAAACCAATTCCAGTCCGAAATTCGTTCGCGCTCGGGACTCGATTGGTGCATTTGGCACGCAAATCAAGGCAAGTCAAATCAGTTGTCAAATCAATCAAGTGTCTTGTCAATCCATCACTCACATCTTGGTACAATTCCCCATGAAATCAATACATCAAGTCAAAAGGTACACAAGTATGACAGTCTGAAAATTCGACCTAGTGATAAGGATTTCGGAATGAATGGGAATATTTCATGAATGCGCTCTGATTGATCCTCACTCAAGGTTGGCCACTTTGAGACGACTAACCAAAAGGGAAAGGCTACCTAGGAAATTTTCCAAAACAACCGCCCGTTGGTCTGAGGCTGAAATAGAGTCGGTATTTAATGAAAGTGACCACAAAATGAAATCCGACAGTGGACAATCGAATTAGTAAGATAAAAACAATTAAGAAATGAAATCAGTTTCAGAAATGTCGCTAGAAGGGCAGACAGCCGGTGCACGTCGAGAAGCAAGACGTGATTGGAAAATTACTGAAATGCCCCCGGTAAATGCTCAGTCCTTAGTATTAGTTAAATTAGGATTTTTGAGAGTAGACTCGATAGATTGAAACCAATTCCAGTCCAAAATTCGTTCGCGCTCGAGATCCGATCGGTGCATTTGGCACGCAAATCGAGGCAAGTCAAATCAGTTGTCAAATCAATCAAACGTCTTGTCAATCACATGAATCATTCATGGTTCAATTTCCCATGCAATCGAGTCAAGGTACAAGTGTCACATGTCAAAGTACATATGTCATGTTAAAGTACAAATCAAGACTACTATTCACTCAACTACTCCCATTATGACATTCAATTTCCAAGAAAATCAACCCATCAAATCCAAGGTACAATGTCATATATCAAGTACAAAATCATTCCCTAACACTAATACACCTAACCCACTAACACCTTTTGAATTTGATGAAGCCTTGGATAATAAGCCTCACACTCTCTCTCCTCTCCCATTTCCCTTTCATTCGGCCCCCCATTCTCCCTCTCCTTTCCCGAATCCTCTCCTCACCTTCCTCCTCTTCTTTTGCTTCGTTTCTTCTTCGGCTGCCCGTGGAGCACCCCCGTCCGCCGCCGTCCGAGCTCCACCGCCACCATCATCGTCCCATCTTCCTCCGGTAAGTCCTCTAACCCCCTCCTTCATTCTGCGGCCTTGATTGAAGCCCTAACCGACCTCACTCTCCCTCTCTCCCGCTCGGTTTCTCCTCAAGCCACCGCGAGCTCCACCCGCGTCGTCGTCTTTCTCACCGTTATTCGGCCGCCATTCCTCATCACCGACCGCCCACACTCCTTGGTAAGTGTCCCAAGCTTATTTGTCTTCCTCTTCGTGGCCATCCAAACCCGTTTGAACGCCGGACCATGTTGTTCTCTCCTTAGGCCGAGAACCTCACTTGAGCCGCCCGGTGTTCTCCTCGTCGTCGTTGCCATTCCAACTCACTTAGGTAAGCTCTACTACTAATTATAGCCTAGGTTAGATGTATATGGATGTGGTTTGTCGTATTAAGGATTGATGATTCCGGTTTAGGCGTGAAATGGGTAATTATGTGTAATGCTCACTAAGCTAATTTGATGGAAATTCGTTTGGGCCGATTGTGTGGGCTGTAGGTTTGCAATTTGGGCCTTGGAACGTGATACTGAGCTATGTATGAGTAATGTAGGCGCGCGAGGGAGAGGCCGTGAGAGACTAATTGGCCTAAGGGACTTAATTTGGACAATTTCAACCAAAAATAAGCTAACGGGCCTAAGGTACCTTAATGGGCTTGTGAATGGTCGAATTTAATGATTTAGTTGGGCCTTAAAAATGTCAAATGTGGGCTGCGAATGTTGTTTAAGGCGTGTAGAAGGTGGGCCTAAGGCTACCTATGGGCTTGGGGGCTTAAATGGGACCAAACTAACCTTATACAAGCTTATGGGCCTAACATATTTTATTGGGCTTCTCGGAAAATCAAAATTCAGATTTAAATTAGGCCTTGAAATATTAATCATGGGCTGGAATAGATGAGTGGGCATGTGACCTAATGGGCCGAAGGGTTCTATTGGGCTTCGGGACTTAATTTTGGACTAATTTGGCCCAAACAAATCTAATTGGACCTAAATTGCAATGGTGGGCCTTAATGGACGAAAATTATAATCTAATTGGGCCTAATTTGTGTTTTGAATATTAAAATGTGAGGCCCAATAATGTACATGGGCTTAGGATATCAAATTGGGCCTAAAATGTCCTAATTGGGCTTAGTAGACTAATCCTTAAGAATGGGCTTGGGCTTTGCACGAAATTAATATAATAATGGGCCTAAATCATATATTTTAATTTAAGAAATAAATCATGGGCCTTAAACCTTGGAATGGGCCTTAGGCCCAGTTGAACCCAAACTAATTAATTAGGCCAAAACCTAAGCTAAGTCTAATTCGTTAAAACCCAAGGATATATATATATCAAGACGACTAATTCATTGATCGTGGATTACTAACTCTCAAGGAACTAACATGGGTTATTGGGCTTAGACTGAGTGACCGAGTCCGCTAAGGTGGAACTTAATTTGTATGGGTTCAATTAGGGAATCGCCTATGATAAACGATAGTACGATGGGAATTCGTATGAGATATCTAATTGGACCTAGTTGGTCGAGCAACTGCGTGTGGGGCACTAGACCTATTATAGTCTGGCATGACGAGCACGTGATTACTTTGATGATCTCTTGATGTGCTCTGTACTTGTATTTATGTACCATTGCATGCATGCTCTGTGACTGAATTGCTGTTTGCAATCATTTGGGCCCTGCATACATTGAGAGCATTGCATGAGTCACCAGAGATGTGACATGAGATGGAGCCCCAGAGGCGTTGTTACGCGGGGAAATGGAGAGAAAAGGGAGGCCAACGTAAGGCGTCCGAAACGCAGTGTGGTATTTGCCGAGTGGCTGAGAATGTGCCCTGATGGGAAATGGAGAGAAAAGGGAGGCCAGCGTAAGGCGTCTGAGACGCAGTGTGGCGTTTGCTATGTGGCACTAAGAATGAGCCATGATGGGAATTGGAGTGATAGGCGGGCATGATCCACTGGGATCCGTTATGGCCGGTTGAGGCCTACATCAGTTTGCATGTGGCATTCATGGTTGACTGTCTGTTATTGCCCGTCTGTGTTATATGATCTGCATTGCTATGCTTTGGGGCATTTGCTTATACGTTGGGGGTCTGGTACCGAGGGAAATTTAAGAGTGTCTGAACCTTGGACCCTACACCCTAGTTACCGGATAGGACCGACCCCACGAGTATACCCTATCCTACGCTAGGATTAGTGGTGAGCTTGCTGAGTCCTCGACTCACTGGCGGTGGTTGCCTTCTTTTCAGATCCCAGACCGCTGTGATGGCCGCACCTCCCGTGTTATTTGGACTGCCTATACTGTGGAGGTGAGGTAGTTGATCCAGACCCGATGGTGGAGCTGCCGTATCTAGGTTGCAGGGAGAATGACGGACATGAGGAAGGACCGAAAGAGTGATTTACCAGACGCCAAGTTTAGACTATGGGCGTATGACCGAGTGTAGGATTTTGGACTGTGTCATGTATTTCCTTTTGGGGGTATGTATCGAACACCTTTGTAATGTATATATTGATGTTTGTTGTTATTCCATTGTCGTACTACCCCTTTGTATCGTATGCATATATATGTGTGGTTAGGAGGCACGCTTCCGCAGGTTCGCAAGACTAATGAAGGACGCATCGTCTGGTTGCGACGAAGAGACTTCCTAAGCCGTCGCGTATCGTAAACCGGACGAGCGTGATGAGAATCTTCCGCAGGGACGGGATGCCGCGTTCCCGAATAAGGGATCCGGGGCGTGACATCCCCGTTCAAGTGGTATCAGAGCAAGGTCAGCTCGATATGAGACCGTTCGAGGTTTTGGAGTGATAAGGTTGTTGATTTTGGGGTAGTTAGATAGATAGACCCTATACCTAAGGATTAGGAAGGGTAGAATGCATGAATTGATTGGTGCATGTGTTTGCTTAGTAGAGTAGATTGCCTAGAGTAGTCTTGGACTAAGGTATCTTAAACTAAGCTGCAGGTGCGTCAAGACCTGAGGTAAGGTTCTAAAGCATAACCTCATGAGTAGGGCGCTTGATTGCTGATTGCTGAGTGGTTAACTTGCTAGATGCTGCTTGTGTTTGTATGCTTAGTCGGCTGTCGCGCGCTGCTTGACCATCATGCATTGCATGATTTTCGCATTGAAAGCAAAATGATTTAGAAATGAAAACTGTTTGAAAAAGGAATCTGGATTTGGAAAATACATGCATCTCATGTTGTTGGACTTGGTAACCGTCAGCCTGGTATGGGACAAGATTGACGGGACGTCTAAAAACTGTGATGAAGCGTGGTATGGGACACGTGGAACGGGATTCTCTCTGGCTATGGGTGACCTAGGACAACTGTTCGCACCAAGAAATAAGGAGGGCGGGGAGTGGTCTCCGGGGCAGAGACCTGATCAAGGAAGCGGCTCCTGACAGGCTTGTAGTTGAGGTGGCGAACAGAGTGGCCTAGGTTGTGCATTGTCAGGGTTGAGTCTAGATGTCAACTGGGTTCAACTGCATTTAAGCTGCAGCGAATATTTACATGCATATTCATGTCAGTAGATGCAACAGTAGGCGAAAGCTTGATTGCTAGTTTTAGGGTTCCAAATTCCTTAAGGGAATTTTATTGGATATAGGTGTGAGAAAGAATTAGGAGGATGAGCAATAGGGGCAGAAGATTAAGTGCTGGTGCGTCAAGCTCAAGGGCTCATGTCCTCGAAGGAGATCCAAGGATTGAAGAGACGTTGAGGGTCTCGACTGAAGTCAATAAATTGATGGAACTGAAGCAGATTGAGTGAATAGAATCTGGGAACATGAACAATCGGAGCAGAAGGACTAGTGAAGCATTTAGCTTGTGAACATTTTGTAGTTGAAGGCCCGAGAATGAATGGGCTTTTGAGGATATTGAACGAGGTTAGAAACCTAGTGGGTAGGTAGGCTTAAGAAGAGAGAGCTGCCGCTGTCGCCCAAATTGCTAAAACTACAGTGGCCGCCGTGAAAGGGGCCAATGAGAATTGTGAAGTTGGTAGAAATAGAAATGGAGGACCCAAAGTACTCCCTCGCTAAACAGGAAAGCTAGATAGGACGTTTGCCGCGCTAGAATGCTTATAGAAGAAAGCTGCCCGAAGGAAAAAGATGGAGGAAACCCCGAGGCTTTGTCAAGACTAAAGGCCTGTGGATAAGTGCGAAGGCAAGTTCCCTAGGTAGCTAAAGTTAGATTAAGGAATACAGAGAACCCCCATAACAAAGTAAAAGGGGCGCCGAAAGGGATTGAAGCTGGAACTCGAGTATTAGTGGATAACCTGAGGGTCAGAGGATCAGAACCAGAGATATGAAAGGAACTTAGGCAGTTCAATAGAGCCTGGCTAAAAAGGGGCTACTGTATCTATGTTGTGGTTATATAAAAAGGGACAACAGGAGCTTTGACGATGGAGCCCTAGATGGATAAAAGGACGGATACCGTCGTAGCAAGAAGGACGATCGTGGGAGTTAGTTCCTGAGATCTATATGTGGTTGAAGGATAGCGTAGTTTTGCGATAAGACATTTCGATCCCCTTGATGGTCATAAAAAGTCGAAAAACAGAGAGTCGTCTGCTGAATGCTTGGCTGGTGGGTCACAGCCTCTGGACGACATTGATTTGGGTTACATTGACGGGACTTGTGGCGCAAGGAGAATCTGCCGACAGACTCGTTTAGCGAAGACAATATGTTGATGAGAAGACGAACCATTGTGGATTGTATAGGGTGGAAATCAAAAGTGAGTTTGATGGTCTTAGTTTCCTAATCTTTGTCGATGGCCTAGAGTAATCATACGACTGAAGTTCGTAAGGAAGTAGCGAGAGCCAAGAAACTATGGACGTGGATTCAGATGGACAAGTATGCTAGAGGCTTATGAGTACGAACATTGATAAAGGACTAGCAAAATGGTACAGCGGTAATCTTGGAATGGCAATACCGCAAACTTGGGGATAAACCTAGCAATTGAGAGATAGGTTGGCCGATAAGCTTGAAGGATGAAGGCTCAGACTTGGATCAAGAGAAAACTTGATGGATAGCTATTCGAGACACTTGAGGATATGGGATTAAGGCACCCGATGATTGCGAACCCCAAGTCTGGATTTGGGTGGCGCTTAATGGTTTAGGTTACGAATCCCAATAATGGTTCTAATTGAGGTGAGGAAGTTCTTTGGGAGAGTGAAGAAAGGGATGTTGGGATAAAAGCCAATTGGATGCCTCGAGGGCATTTCGGATTTGAATAAGGACCAGAAGTAAGTGCATCGTCCGAATACTGACAGGTGACCTTAAGTCGTGATGGTCCTTGGTATGTTTGGCAAACTGGAGATATGAGGATGGGCGCGAAAGCAGGAGGTGTGTAAACAGTAGTGGCGGGGGCATACCAATAGGCCTGAACTGGAAATTCTGATAGTTGACCTTGAGAAACGAGTTGTAGATACGAAAGTACAAGGATTCGGTATCCAAGGACTATATGCCAGAACTATGTCAGACCTCGATGGTTTAGATTGAAGGTGAGATTTAAATGAGGCAAGTAGCAACATTGAATAACGAGCCAGGGGGATGTCATGACTTTGACTTGTCATGAGTGGTGACAAGAAAGGTATTACATTCACTTGAAAGTTTAAGTATTCGACCTTAGAAACGTTGGTCACCAATGGAAATTGGATGCTGACATTTTGAGGGCCCGTGAAGTATATAATTTAGGAGTGGGCAGACGATAACTATGGAATATTGAATGCGAAAGAAATTTGAGATTGGCGATTAAGGCATTGACATTGGATGAAGGCCCAACTGGGAATATAGATTGTGATCTTGGTGTGAGCAACGATCAAAGGACACGAGCTAAAGGTTTTAGAGAATAAGTGGCGTGTGATCCAAGTGGAGAAATTCCTGACAATGAGAAACGGCATGTCTAAGAAAAACTGAAATGAGGATGATACTCTTAGGTGGCGCCATGCGGGTTAATGGTAAGGGAGGTTGAGTCTAAAGTATCTTCGGCATAGTTAAATGGGGGTGAAATTAAAGGGTGATTAGATGAATTCACGAGCATTAACTTGGCAATAACCTGCGTCGAGAATGATGATGGAGAGATGTGAAGATTCCTAAAGAGTGAACGCCAAAGCAATTTTGTGGAAAGGGATAAAGGACAAAAAGGGTGGATTCACTTAATATAGTGTTCGCTGTAATGGATGCCAACGAAGGATGAGGTTGATGAGAGAAGTATAGCGGGACCAGAGTGTATCTGGTGGCTGACTGGCACAATCAAGTAAATTGAGAGAGAAGTAAGAACTGTCCAAGGTCGTTAAGAAAGCTAGATAATAAGTGGTGCAAACTTTTAGAGCCTTAATCGTGGAGTTTCTAAAGTGAATGGCGAAGTCCCAAATGAGGGAGAAGCGGTATGCCATGTGGAATAAAAAGGGACAAGTTTCGAGAATGTCGAGAAATGGACATAGCCGTTTGGAGAAAAGCGGAGAGAAGGTAAAGCCCGAGTATTCTTTTTGAATTACCTAGTGAGATGCCCTGAATGAGAAGTGCCAGAGTGTCCAGGAGATGTTGGTGAAAGTCGAGGATTGCGAACTATGTCTTTGCTGTGATCGGAGAGGTCCCCTGTCGTGTAATCAAGGTGGATTTGTGATGAAAGCCACACGAACTGGTCGACGAGCGATTCGATAACGTCGCGGTGGGGTGTTGCTTTAATTGAGAGACCGTAACCAATAGGATCCCGGGTATGGCACAGGAAAATGACATCGAGAAAAAGGGGCTGAAATGTGGCATATCCTCAGTTGTAATGGGCGCTCCGCTAAGAGAAATGAGATGGACATCGTGGTCCCGAAGTATGCCATGTGAGTTGGTCTGGGTGAAAGAATAAACTAGACATGTTCCATATATCGGTGCTCCGGAAGTACGAGCCGGGCCCTGGCCATATACTCGATAATGAAGTCATTGAAATGGATGACCGCGTCTCGTACGTGGAAAGGCCAGTATGAATCGAAGATCGAAAAGAGCAAGTGTTGAGGAACAAGACAATTCCTTGGGTCAAGGTCATCTGGGAACAACACAAGACAGAAGGAGCAACGTGGGAAAGTGAGGACGAGATGAAGAAGAAGTACCCTCATTTGTTTGAGAAGTCAAGCGTAATTTTTGTTTTGGTTGTAAGGTCATTTGGATTGTAAATTTCGAGGACGAAATTTTTATAAGGAGGTTAGAATTGTGACAGTCTGAAAATTCGACCTAGTGATCAGGATTTCTGAATGAATGGGAATATTTCATGAATGCGCTCTGATTGATCCTCACTCAAGGTTGGCCACTTTGAGACGACTAACCAAAAGGGAAAGGCTACTTGGGAAATTTTCCAAAATAGCCGCCCGTTGGTCTGAGGCTGAAACAGAGTCGGTATTTAATGAAAGTGACCACAAAATGAAATCCGACAGTGGACAATCGAATTAGTAAGATAAACACAATTAAGAAATGAAATCAGTTTCAGAAATGTCGCTAGAAGGGCAGACAGCCGGTGCACGTCGAGAAGCAAAACGTGATTGGAGAATTACTGAAATGCCCCCGGTAAATGCTCAGTCCTTAGTATTAGTTAAATTAGGATTTTTGAGAGTGGACTCGATAGATTGAAACCAATTCCAGTCCGAAATTCGTTCACGCTCAAGACCCGATCGGTGCATTTGGCACGCAAATCGAGGCAAGTCAAATCAGTTGTCAAATCAATCAAATGTCTTGTCAATCACATGAATCATTCATGGTTCAATTTCCCATGCAATCGAGTCAAGGTACAAGTGTCACATGTCAAAGTACATATGTCATGTTAAAGTACAAATCAAGACTACTATTCACTCAACTACTCCCATTATGACATTCAATTTCCAAGAAAATCAACCCATCAAAACCAAGGTACAATGTCATATATCAAGTACAAAATCAATCCCTAACACTAATACACCTAACCCACTAACACCTTTTGAATTTGATGAAGCCTTGGATAATAAGCCTCACACTCTCTCTCCTCTCCCATTTCCCTTTCATTCGGCCCCCCATTCTCCCTCTCCTTTCCCGAATCCTCTCCTCACCTTCCTCCTCTTCTTTTGCTTCGTTTCTTCTTCGGCTGCCCGTGGAGCACCCCCGTCCGCCGCCGTCCGAGCTCCACCGCCACCATCATCGTCCCATCTTCCTCCGGTAAGTCCTCTAAACCCCCTCCTTCATTCTGCGGCCTTGATTGAAGCCCTAACCGACCTCACTCTCCCTCTCTCCCGCTCGGTTTCTCCTCAAGCCACCGCGAGCTCCGCCCGCGTCGTCGTCGTTCTCACCGTTGTTCGGCCGCCATTCCTCATCACCGACCGCCCACACTCCTTGGTAAGTGTCCCAAGCTTATTTGTCTTCCTCTTCGTGGCCATCCAAACCCGTTTGAACGCCGGACCATGTTGTTCTCTCCTTAGGCCGAGAACCTCACTTGAGCCGCCCGGTGTTCTCCTCGTCGTCGTTGCCATTCCAACTCACTTAGGTAAGCTCTACTACTAATTATAGCCTAGGTTAGATGTATATGGATGTGGTTTGTCGTATTAAGGATTGATGATTTCGGTTTAGGCGTGAAATGGGTAATTATGTGTAATGCTCACTAAGCTAATTTGATGGAAATTCGTTTGGGCCGATTGTGTGGCTGTAGGTTTGCAATTTGGGCCTTGGAACGTGATACTGAGCTATGTATGAGTAATGTAGGCGCGCGAGGGAGAGGCCGTGAGAGACTAATTGGCCTAAGGGACTTAATTTGGACAATTTCAACCAAAAATAAGCTAACGGACCTAAGGTACCTTAATGGGCTTGTGAATGGTCGAATTTAATGATTTAGTTGGGCCTTAAAAATGTCAAATGTGGGCTGCGAATGTTGTTTAAGGCGTGTAGAAGGTGGGCCTAAGGCTACCTATGGGCTTGGGGGCTTAAATGGGACCAAACTAACCTTATACAAGCTTATGGGCCTAATATATTTTATTGGGCTTCTCGGAAAATCAAAATTCAGATTTAAATTGGGCCTTGAAATATTAATCATGGGCTGGAATAGATAAGTGGGCATGTGACCTAATGGGCCGAAGGGTTTTATTGGGCTTCGGGACTTAATTTTGGACTAATTGGGCCCAAACAAATCTAATTGGACCTAAATTGCAATGGTGGGCCTTAATGGACGAAAATCATAATCTAATTGGGCCTAATTTGTGTTTTGAATATTAAAATGTGAGGCCCAATAATGTACATGGGCTTAGGATATCAAATTGGGCCTAAAATGTCCTAATTGGGCTTAGTAGACTAATCCTTAAGAATGGGCTTGGGCTTTGCACGAAATTAATATAATAATGGGCCTAAATCATATATTTTAATTTAAGAAATAAATCATGGGCCTTAAACCTTGGAATGGGCCTTAGGCCCAGTTGAACCCAAACTAATTAATTAGGCCAAAACCTAAGCTAAGTCTCATTCGTTAAAACCCAAGGATATATCAAGACGACTAATTCATTGATCGTGGGTTACTAACTCTCAGGGAACTAACATGGGTTATTGGGCTTAGACTGAGTGACTGAGTCCGCTAAGGTGGAACTTAATTTGTATGGGTTCAATTAGGGAATCGCCTATGATAAACGATAGTACGATGGGAATTCGTATGAGATATCTAATTGGACCTAGTTGGTCGAGCAACTGCGTGTGGGGCACTAGACCTATTATAGTCTGGCATGACGAGCACGTGATTACTTTGATGATCTCTTGATGTGCTCTGTACTTGTATTTATGTACCATTGCATGCATGCTCTGTGACTGAATTGCTGTTTGCAATCATTTGGGCCCTGTATACATTGAGAGCATTGCATGAGTCACCAGAGATGTGACATGAGATGGAGCCCCAGAGGCGTTGTTACGTGGGGAAATGGAGAGAAAAGGGAGGCCAACGTAAGGCGTCCGAGACACAGTGTGGTATTTGCCGAGTGGCTGAGAATGTGCCCTGATGGGAAATGGAGAGAAAAGGGAGGCCAGCGTAAGGCGTCTGAGACGCAGTGTGGCATTTGCTGTGTGGCACTGAGAATGAGCCCTGATGGGAATTGGAGTGATAGGCGGGCATGATCCACTGGGATTCGTTATAGCCGGTTGAGGCCTGCTTCAGTTTGCATGTGGCATTCATGGTTGACTGTCTGTTATTGCCCGTTTGTGTTATATGATCTGCATTGCTATGCTTTGGGGCATTTGCTTATACGTTGGGGGTCTGGTACCGAGGGAAATTTAAGAGTGTCTGAACCTTGAACCCTACACCCTAGTTACCGGATAGGACCGACCCCACGAGTATACCTTATCCTACGCTAGGATTTGTGGTGAGCTTGCTGAGTCCTCGACTCACTGGCGGTGGTTGCCTTCTTTTCAGATCCCAGACCGCTGTGATGGCCGCACCTCCCGTGTTATTTGGACTGCCTATACTGTGGAGGTGAGGTAGTTGTGTGACAGTCTGAAAATTCGACCCGATTATCGGAAATTCTAAATGAATGGAAATACTTCGTTAATACACTCTGATCGACGCTCACTCAGGATTAGCTACCCTGAGTTAACCAACCGAAGGGGAAAGGCTATCTGGGAAGAATTTTCCAAACAGCCGCCCGTTGGTCTGAGACAGAGACAGAGTCGTTATTTAATGAAATTGACCACAAAATGAAATCCGACTTCGGACAATCGAATTGGTACGACGAACACAATTAAGAAATGAAGTCAGTTTCGGAAATGTCGCCAGAAGGGCAGACCGCCGGTGTACGTCGTGAAGCAAGACGTGATTGGAAAATTACCGAAATGACCCCGGTAAATGCTCAGTCCTTAGAATTAGTTGAATTAGGATTTTTGGGAGTAGATTCGGTAAATCGAAACCAAATCTTGTCTGAAATTCGTTCGCGCTCGGGACCCGATCGGTGCTTTTGGCACGCAAATCGATGTCTTGTCAATCAATCAATCACATCTTGGCACAATTTCCAAGGCATGACAACCCATCAAATCCATCTATCAACTTGTCAAGTACATGTCTCATCTATGTCACTATTCTAACACTATTACACCAATACCTAACCCACTATCTCATTTTCAAATTTGGATTAAACCCTGATACACTCTCTCTCTCCTCCCTCATTCCCCATTTTCGGCCGAAATCTCTCTCTCCCTCTCCTTCATTTCTTCTTCGTTTTCTTCTTCTCTGCCGGTGCTCCCCCGTCGTCCGCCCGTCCGCCGCCCAAACTCCTTCCGTCGTCGCCGCCGTTTGGCTTCCGCCGGCACCACCAACCCTCCCCTCATCGTGGTAAGTCTTCCAAGCATCTTCTTCCCCGTTTTTGTGGCATGTGGATGTCCCAAGGAACCCCGATCAGCCCCCTACTTCTTCATGCCCTTCCGTCGTCGTCGTTTGCCCCGTGAGAGCAAGAGCTACACAAGCTTGTTCCACGCCCTCCTTCAGCCATTTTAACATCCTTAGGCTTGCCTTTAGGACCATTGAAGGCCGTGGAACCCCGGGACCAGCCGTGAGCCGCCGTTTCCTTCCCGTCGGCCGTGAGCTCCGTTTGGCCGTCCGTTGCCCTTGCCGTCGTCGTCGTCGTCCCGAGCCGAAATAGGTAAGTTCTACTACTAATTCTAGCCTAGGTTAGTAGTATATGCATGTAGGATGATGTGTGAGAGGTTGGTCAGGCTTGATGTGGGTTTGAAATGAGATTAAGGTTAAGTTTACCTTAGGCTAACATGTTGAAATCTTGATTGGGCTGAATGTGGGGGCTGTTAGCTTGTGAAATAGGCTTGAAAATGTAACGTATGGGCTGCAAGGGATGGCTTAGGCGTGTGGATTAGTGGGCCGAATCAACTAATGGGCCTAAGGGACTTAATTTGGACTAATTGAACCTAAGATAAGCTAACGGGCCTAATTTATGCTAATGAGCTTGTATATGCGCGAATTTATAAATTAATTGGGCCTTAAAATGTGCCAAATGTGGGCTGCAGATTTCGGTGTAGGCACGAGTTGTTGGACCGAATCATGAAGATGAGCTTAGGGGTCTAATCTTAAGCTATTTGGGCCATAATGCATCAAATTGGGCCTAATTGAAGTAGTGGGCCACTAATGGACGAAAATGGTAAATTAATTGGACCTAAGTTATGTTCTAAATGTTAAAATATAAGACTTAATAATGTATATGGACTTGGAATATCAAATTGGGCCTAAAATGACCATATTGGGCTTAATAGGTTAATATTCAGAAATGGGCTTGAGCCCTACACGAATTTAATAATAATAATGGGCCCAAATCATATATTTAATTTAAGAAATAAATCATGGGCCTCAAGACTTGAAGTGGGCCTTAGGCCCAGTTGAACTTAACTTAATTATTTAGACCCTTACTTAGGTAAAACCTTGGTTCATATGGGTTCAATCAGGGGATCGCCTATGGTAAGCAATAGTATGGCAGAATCGCGAGTAAGACGTTAAGGCGAGCCTAGATGATCGAGAATCTGAGTGTATAGTACTAGTCCTATGATCGTATGGTATGATTAACATGAGATTTATTAGGCGATCAATTGATGTGCTCTGTGCTAGTACTCGTATACGTTGGCATGCATGCTCTGTGTTTGAACTACTGATGCAATCATTTGGGCCCCGCATACATTCAGAGCATTGCATGAGTCACCGAAGATGTGACATGAGAATGTGCCCAAGATGGGGAAATGGAGAGAAAAGGGAGACCAACGTAAGGCGTTAGAAACGCAGTGTGGTATTTGCCGTGTGGCACCGAGATTGAGCCCTGATGGGAATTGGAGTGATAGGCAGGCTGATCCGTGGGATCCGTGATGGCCGCTTGAGGCTTACAGCATTGCATGACATGATTGCTGATTGTTTGATATTGCCCGTCTGTATTGTATAACTTGTATTATTATATGGTTCATGTTGTTTACGATGGGTCATAGTATCTTGGGAGATCGAGAGTGGTTGGACTCTGAACCCTAAACCCTAGATACTGGTTTGGACCGACCCCTCTTGTATACCCTACCCTACGCTAGGATTAGTGGTGAGCTTGCTGAGTCCTCGACTCACTGGTGGCAGATACCTTCCTTTCTCAAATCCCGGACGCCAGTGATGACCGCACCCCCGATGCTTTTTGGACTGCCGATTCAGATGGATACTCACATCACCCTCCATTTTGATATGCACGCTACCCTATGGCATAGGCATGTGACGACTGTACTAGTAGATCAGGGTGGACCTTACCTAGTACCCCATAGGTTCGAGGCGTGGTTTAGGGAGGGCCTTCATGGCTTTGTGGGACCCCAGCGAGATTCCCCGATACCCATGGAGGAGGACCCATTCTGGCTGCAGCCTGCCGAGTATGGAGGCCAGGTGATCGACCCCGATCCAGTGCAGGAGTTGCCGTCCCCCGGGCGTTCCGAGATTGATGGCCACGAGGAGGGCGATGCCATGGATACCGATGAGGAGGATCCAGAAGAGGACCCCGTGGAGGATTCCGAAGAGGAGCCTGAGGAGGACTGAGTTCCTGGCAGTGGTTTAGTGTTTTGATGTTAGGTTGAGCGTAGGTAGGTTTGCAGTTGGTGGTTTCTTTTTGGGGTATGTACCTAACGCTAATGCTATGTTATGTATATATTGTTAATTGTGTTTATATTGTTCGTTCTACCCCTCTGTTCTGTATGCATGTATGTATGGATAGGAGGCACGTTTCCGCAGGTTCGAAAGTTAGACGAAGGACTCGTCGTCTGGTCGCGACGATAGGTTTTCCTGGGCCGTCCCATTTTGTTAACCTGACGAGCGAGGGTGAGAAACTTCCGCAGGGACGGGATACCGTGTGCCCGAATAGGGATCCGGGGCGTGACATCCCCGTTCGAGTGGTATCAGAGCAAGGTCATCTCGATATGAGACCGTTCGAGGTTTTGGAGTGATAAGGATGTTGATTTTGGGGTAGTTAGATAGACAGACCCTAGACCTAAGAATAGAAAAGGGTACAATGCATGAATTGATTGGCGCATGTGAATGCTTAGTTTGATTGATTGCCTAGAGTAGACTGAGGCAAAGGTATTCTGAACTAAGTTACAGGTGCGTCAGGACCTGAGGTAAGGTTCTAAAGCAGAGCCCCATGAGTTGGGCGCTTGGTTGCTGACTGCTGAGTGGTTAACTTGCTGGGTGCTGCTTGTGTTTGTATGCCTAGTCGGCTGTCGCGCGCTGCTTGACCATCATGCATTGCATGATTTCCGTATCGAAAATGAAATGATTCAGAAACAGACATTGTTCGAAAAATGAGGGTTGAGTTTGGAAAATACATGCATCTCATGTTGTTGGATTTGGTGACCGTTACCCTGGTATGGGACAGGATTGACGGGACGTCTAAAAACTGTAATGAAGCGTGGTATGGGACACGTGGAGCGGGATTCACTCTGTCTGTGGGTAACTTAGGACAACTGTTCGCACCAAGAAACGAGGAAGGCGGGGAGTGGTCGCCGGGGCAGAGACCCGATCAAGGAAGCGGCTCCCGATAGGCTTCTAGTTGAGGTGGCGAAAAGAGTGGCCTAGGTTGTGCATTTTCAGGTTAAGTCTAGATGTCGACCGGGTTCAACTGCATTTAAGCTGCAGCGACTATTTACATGCATATACATGTCAGTGGACGCGACAGTAGGCGAAAGCTCGGTTGCTAGATTTAGAATTTAGAATTCCTGAATGGGAATTTCGTTTGTTTTAGATGTGAGTTTTAGCGAGGATGAGTAATAGGGGCAAAAGACTAACTGCTGGTGCATCGAGCTCAAGGGCTCCTGAGCCTGAAGGAGATCCTAGAATCGAAGAGATGATGAGAGTTCTGACCGAAGTGAGTAACTTGATGGCTAGGCAAGCTGCTGAGAGAGCTGCCACTGTTGCCCAAGCAGCTGAGGCCGCCTTGGCCACTGCGAATGGAGCCAATGGAGGCAATGGGCATGGAAATGGGGGACGTCAGACTCATCACATTGTGGAGCAGTTTCTGAAGTTGCAGCCGTCGAAGTTTGATTGTAGTGGTGGTCTAGAAGTAGCTGCCTTATGGATCGAACAACTTGAGAAGGCCTTTACTGTCACGCCCCGGATCCCCATTCCGGAACGCAGCATCCCGTCCCTGCGGAAGATACACCTCGCGCTCGCCTAGTTTCAAAAGTTCGACGGCCCAGGATGAATCTCTTCGTCGCAACCAGACGACGCGTCCTCAGTAAATTTACGAACCTGCGGAAGCGTGCCTCCTATCCAACACACACAAGCATGCATAGCAAAGGGTAGCATAGACAAGGTAAAAACAAACAGCATTATATACATATCAAGCGTTAGGTACAGACCCCAAAAAGAAACCACAACCTGCTGCCTAACCTACGCTCTCACTAACATCAAAATACCAGACCAGCATCAGAGACTCAGTCCTCCTCAGGCTCCTCGTCGGAATCCTCCACGGGGTCCTCTTCTGGATCCTCCTCATCTGTATCCATGGCAACGCCCTCCTCGTGGCCATCAATCTCAGATCGTCCCGGGGACGGCAACTCCTGCAGTGGGTCGGGGTCGATCACCTAGCCTCCCTACTCGGCAGGCGGCAGCCAGAATGGGTCCTCCTCCATGGGTATCGGGGAGTCACGCTGCGGTCCCTCAAAGCCATGAATGCCCTCTCTAAACCAAGCCTCAAACCTATGGGGTACAAGGTAGGGTCCACCCTGATCTACTAGTACAGTCGTCACATGCCTATGCCATAGGGTAGCGTGCATATCAAAATGGAGGGTGATGTGAGTGTCCATCTGAATCGGCAGTCCAAAAAGCATCGGGGGTGCAGCCATCACTGGCGTCCAGGATCTGAAAAAGGAAGGTAACCACCACCAGTGAGTCGAGGACTCAGCAAGCTCACCACTAATCCTAGCGTAGGGTAGGATATACAAGTGGGGTCGTTCCTAACCAGTATCTAGGTTTCAGGGTTCCGGGTCCAACCACTCTCGATCTCCCAAGATACTATAACCCATCGTAATCAACACGAACCACATAATAATACAAGTTATACAGTACGGACGGGCAATATCAAACAATCAGCAATCATGTCATGCAATGCTGTAGGCCTCAAGTGGCCATCACGGATCTCACGGATCAGCCCGCCTATCACTCCAATTCCCATCAGGGCTCAATCTCAGTGCCACACGGTAAGTACCACACTGCGTTTCTGACGCCTTACGTTGGTCTCCCTTTTCTCTCCATTTCCCCATCTTGGGCACATTCTCATGTCACACCTTCGGTGACTCATGCAATGCTCTGAATGTATGCGGGGCCCAAACGATTGCATCAGTAATTCAAACAAAGAGCATGCATGCCAAAGTACACAAGTACAAGAACAGAGTACATCAATTGGTCGTATAATAAATCTCATGTTCATCATGCCATACGATCGTAAGATTAGTACTAGACATTTAGATTCTCGATCATCTAGGCTCGTATTGACATCTTACTCGCGATCCGGTCATACTATTGCTCACCATAGGCGATCCCCTAATTGAACGCATATAAACCAAGGTTTAACCTGAGTAAGGGTCTAATTAATTAAATTAAGTTCGACTGGGCCTAAGGCCCACTTCAAGAGTTGAGGTCCAATAATAAATTCTTAAATTAAATCATATGGGTTGGGCCTATTATTTTATTAATTTCGCGTGAGGCCCAAGCCCATTTTTAAAGAATTAATATTTAAGCCCATTTCCATTATTTTAGGCCCAATTTGATGACCCAAGCCCATATACACTTTTGGGTTTCATTCTTTAATGTTCATGGACATAAATTAGGCCCAATTTAAGTGGATTTTCGTCCATTAGTGGTCCATTGGTTTGATTAGGCCCAATTAGTTTAGTTTTGGCCCAATTACTTAAAATAAAGGCTCCTAAGCCCAGCACCTTACTTTGGCCCATTAAACCACACGCCTAAGCCCATCATTTCGGTCCATCAACCATGTTTTTGAGGCCCATTCAAGTTTCTAATCTCGTCCATTTGCAAGCCCACTAAAGTATTTTAGGCCCGTTTACTTATTTTAGATTAAATTAGCCCAAATTAAGTCCCTTAGGCCCATTAGTTGGTTCGGCCCACTATTCCAAATGCCTAAGCCATTCCTCGCAGCTCATAGTCACCTTTTGAGCCTAATTCGCGAACTAGCAGCCTCCTCATTCGGCCCACACAAGATTTCCACATGATAGCCTAATGTAAACTTAATCTTAATCTCATTTCAAACCCACATCAAGCCTAACCAACCTCTAACATATCATCTTACACGCATATACTACTAACCTAGGTTAGAATTAGTAGTAGAGCTTACCGGGAATGGTTGGAAACGACGACGACGCAAGGCGGAGCGAGAACGGCCGGTTTGAGGCTCACGGCTTAGGGAGGGAAGCGGCGGCAACGGTGGCTGATCACGGCTGTTCCGCGGCCTCCAAGGACCCTAGACCAACCATTCAACAAGCCAAAGGAGGTGAGGAACCGAGGAAATGGAGGTGAGCAAGTTCGGGCTCAAGTTGAAGCGAAACGACAAATGAAACGACGATGGAAGGGCGGGCTGTCTCGGCATTTCGTGGAGGGTCCAAGCCGTGGAAAATGAACAAGGATGAGCTAGGAGACTTACCAAGAGAGGCTATGAGGATGGCGGTGGGGTGGAGAGCCGAACGGCAGTCGACGATAGAGGAACGACTGCGGCTTGCGACGGAGCTTCACGGTGGACGGCCGGACGAAGCAAGGGAAGAAGAGAAAGGAGGAGAGGGTTTCGGTGGAGAGAGAGGAGGGAGGGGTGGCCGGCCGAAAATGGGAAAATGAGGGAGGAGAGAGAGAGAATAAGACTTAAGTGAGAAGGGGGGTAAGTGGGTTAGGTGAAATAGTGACATGGATTTGATGTGTACTCTTGATTGTACTTGGATTTGACTTGATGGATTGCATGGGAACTTGTGCCATGATTGACCGATGGATTTGATTGGTGGATTGACAAGACATTTGATTGATTTGACAACTGATTTGACTCGTCTCGATTTGCGTGCCAAATGCACCGATCGAGTCTCGAGCGCGAACGAATTTCAGACAAGATTTGGTTTCGATTTACCGAATCTACTCCCAAAAATCCTAATTCAACTAATCCTAAGGACTGAGCATTTACCGGGGGCATTTCGGTAATTTTCCAATCACGTCTTGCTTCACGACGTACACCGACTGTCTGCCTTTCTGGCGACATTTCTAAAACTGAGTTCATTTCTTAATTGTGTTTATCTTACTGATTCGATTGTCCAAAGTCGGATTTCATTTTGTGGTCAATTTCATTAAATAACGACTCTGTCTCTATCTCAGACCAACGGGCGGCTGTTTGGAAAATTCTTTCTAGATAGCCTTTCCCCTTCGGTTGGTCAACTCAGGGTAGCTAATCCTGAGTGAGCGTCGATCAGAGTGTATTAACGAAGTATCTCCATTCATTTAGAAATTCCGATAATCGGGTCGAGTTTTCAGACTGTCACAATTCTTCCCTTCTTATAAAAATTTCGTCCTCGAAATTTACATCCATCAATCCTTACAACAAAACAGAAATTACACTGAGCTACCCAAACAAATACGGATACTTCTTCTTCATTTCGTCCTCGCTTTCCCAAGTCGCTCCTGCAGTTCCATGATGTTCCCAGATAACCTTGACTAGCGGTATCGTCTTGTTCCTCAAGACCTGCTCCTTACGATCTTCAATTCTCACTGGCCTTTCCACGTACGAGACGCGGTCATCCATTTCAATGACTTCATGATCGAGTATATGGCCAGGGTCCGGCTCGTACTTCCGAAGCATCGATACGTGAAACACGTTGTGAATCTGCGATAAGTTCGGCGGCAGTGCTAGACGATAAGCTAGTGTCCCGATCTTCTCCAAAATCTCGAATGGCCCAACAAATCTTGGACTAAGCTTCTGTGACAGTCTGAAAATTCGACCCGATTATCGAAAATGCTAAATGGATGGAAATACTTCGTTAATACACTCTGATCGACGCTCACTCAGGATCAGCTACCCTGAGTTGACCAACCGAAGGGGAAAGGCTATATGGAAAGAATTTTCCAAACAGCCGCCCGTTGGTCTGAGACGGAGACAGAGCCGTTATTTAATGAAATTGAGCCCGAAATGAAATCCGACTTCGGACAATCGAATTAGTAAGACAAACACAATTAAGAAATGAAACCAGTTTCAGAAATGACGCCAGAAGGGCAGACAGCCGGTGTACGTCGAGAAGCAAGACGTGATTGGAAAATTACCGAAATGCCCCCGGTAAATGCTCAGTCCTTAGAATTAGTTGAATTAGGATTTTTGAGAGTAGATTCGATCAATCGAAATCAAATCTTGTTTGAAATTCGTTCGCGCTCGAGACCCGATCGGTGCATCTGGCACGCAAATCGAGATAAGTCAAATCAGTTGTCAAATCAATCAATGGTCTTGTCAATCACATCAATCATTCATGGCACAATTTCCAAGACAATCCATCAAGTCATTCAAGTGTCATTCAATCAAGTACAAGTCAATCCAAACCACTATTCTACCTACTCCACTAACTTAGTTTATTTGAATTTTTTAATAATAACTTGCATTCTCTCTCTCCCTCCCCTATACATGTTTCGGCCGGCCCCTTCTCTCTCTCTCCTCTCCTTCATTTCTCCTTCTTTTTCCTCTCATTCTTCTCCTTCGTTCTCTTCTTCGGCCGCCCGTGGAGCACCGCCCGTCCGCCGCCCACGTCGCCGTCGTTTCCTCATCGTTCCGCCACCGTCCGGCCTCCACGACCATCACCCTCCACTCCCTTGCGTCGGTAAGCCTCTCTCCTCCCTTCTCCATGCTGTTTCATAGTTAGAAAACCACCTTGAGCCGGCCAAGTTCTCACCGTTGCTCTCTCTCTTTCTCGGCTAGCTCTTGCCGTCAACCTCACCGACCGCCGCTCGGCCTTGCCGCCACCACCAGCCCTTGTCCTCATTTTGGTAAGTCTCCTTAGCTCATCTCCCTTTGTGTTCCACGGCTTGAAGGCCCATGGGAAGCCCGAAACAGCCCCTCTTTCCCGTCGTTGTCTCATTTGTGTTTTGCACCAACTTGGACCCGAACTTGCCCTACCTTGTTCCCTTGCATTCCTCACGTTTTTGGCTTGATAAATGGTCGTCCTAGGACTCTTGGAGCCCCTGGAACAGCCCCCAAACAGCCGCCTCCCCTTCCCTTGCCGTGGACCACCATTCGGCCGTTCTTGCTCCGCCCTTCGTCGTCGTCGTTTCCAACCATCTCCGGTAAGCTCCACCCCTAACCTTGGCTTAGGTTAGATGTATACATGTTTGATGTAGTGCAAAGATGGTTAGTTGTGGTGATTAGAGGCTAACGCATGTGATTAAGTATAATGCTCCCTAAGCTAATGTAATGGAAGGTGGTTTGGGCTGTATGAGTGGGCTGTCCATGATCGAATTGGGCTTCAAAATAGGTTGTGTGGGCTGCAATGGACGCATTTAGGCGTGAATTAGATGGGCCATGGCAAGTGAATGGGCTTGGGAACCTTTATTTCAACTAATTGGGCCAAGATATGACCAATTGGGCCTAAACTAAGTAGGGGACCATTAATGAACGAAAATTCACTTTAATTGGGCCAAATTTATGATCTTGAATATTAAAACTTGAAGCCCAAATAATGTGTATGGGCTTAGGATAACAAATTGGGCCTAAAATGACCAAATTGGACTCAATAGATTAACTTTTAGAAATGGGCTTGGGCCCTACACGAATTTAATAATAATAATGGGCCCCAAATCATATATTTAATTTAGGAGATAAATCATGGGCCTCAAGACCTGAAGTGGGCCTTAGGCCCAGTCGAACTTAACTTAATTAATTAGACTCTTACTTAGGTAAACCTTGGTTTATATGGGTTCAATTAGGGGATCGCCTATGGTGAGCAATAGTATGACCGGATCGCGAGTAAGATGTTAATACGAGCCTAGATGATGGAGAATCTGAATGTCTAGTACTAATCTTACGATCGTATGGCATGATGAACATGAGATTTTATTAGACGATCGATTGATGTACTCTGTTCTTGTACTTGTGTACTTTGGCATGCATGCTCTGTGTTTGAATTACTGATGCAATCGTTTGGGCCCCGCATACATTCAGAGCATTGCATGAGTCACCAAAGATGTGACATGAGAATGTGCCCAAGATGGGGAAATGTAGAGAAAAGGGTGACCAACGTAAGGCGTCAGAAACGCAGTGTGGTACTTGCCGTGTGGCACTGAGATTGAGCCCTGATGGGAATTGGAGTGATAGGCGGGCTGATCCGTGGGATCCGTGATGGCCGCTTGAGGCCTACAGCATTGCATGACATGATTGCTGATTGTGTGATATTGCCCGTCCGTATTGTATAACTTGTATTATTATGTGGTTCGTGCTGATTACGATGGGTTATAGTATCTTGGGAGATCGGGAGTGGTTGGACTCTGAACCTTGAACCCTAGATACTGGTTAGGTCCGACCCTACTTGTATATCCTACCCTACGCTAGGATTAGTGGTGAACTTGCTGAGTCCTCGACTCACTGGTGGTGGTTACCTTCCTTTTTCAGATCCCGGACGCCAATGATGGCTGCACCCCCGATGCTTTTTGGACTGCCGATTCAGATGGACACTCACATCACCCTCCATTTTGATATGCACGCTACCCGATGGCATAGGCATGTGACGACTGTACTAGTAGATCAGGGTGGACCCTACCTTGTACCCCATAGGTTTGAGGCTTGGTTTAGAGAGGGCCTTCATGGCTTTGAGGGACCGCAGCGTGACTCCCCGATACCCATGGAGGAGGACCCATTCTGGCTGCAGCCTGCTGAGTATGGAGGCCAGGTGGTCGACCCCGACCCACTGCAGGAGTTACCGTCCCCGGGACGATCTGAGATTAATGGCCACGAGGAGGGCGATGCCATGGATACAGATGAGGAGGATCCAGAAGAGGACCCCGTGGAGGATTCCGACGAGGAGCCTGAGGAGGACTGAGTTCTTGATGCTGGTCTGGTATTTTGATGTTAGTGAGAGCGTAGGTTAGGCAGCAGGTTGTGGTTTCTTTTGGGGTCTGTACCTAACGCTTGATATGTATATAATGCTGTTTGTATTTACTCTGTCTATGCTACCCTTTTCTTTGCATGCTTGTGTGTCTTGGTAGGAGGCACGCTTCCGCAGGTTCGTAAGTTTACTAAGGACTCGTCGTCTGGTTACTGTTGACACCTAATTTTTAATCATCTTTTCTCTTTTGAAATTAACAAAAAATCCATAAAAATTTATAAAATTAAAAAATTCAAGTTTGGAGACCTTGGTCAAGCCTAGGGAACCAATTTTGACCAAAAATTGATTTTTCATATTTTCAGTATTTTTCGGTATTTTTATTTTCGAAAATTAATAAAAAAATCCATAAAAATTCATAAAATTGAAAAATCAACTTTGGAGACCTTGGCCAAGCCTAGAGAACCATTTTTGAACAAAAAATAATTTTTCATAATTTGTTTGTAGTTTTATATATTTTTTAGAAATTAGGAAAATATTTAATAAATAATAACATATGAGGCCACAAAAATACATAAAAATATTCAATATTTTTCTTTTCATGTTGGCCATCGCAAATTTAAAAAAAAATCCAATTCGGGGTCGTGTATTTCTTCACGAGCATGGTCTCGAATCAGGCCAAAAAAAAATATTCAATTTGAGTCAATTTATTTTTATTTTTCACTTTTAGGAGTTGTGACATTATCCTCTAATATTTTAAATTTTCTTCTTGGCCCAATTATACCCAGAATGACTCAATTTTTTCAAAGGGCTTTAATTAAATTTTGCATTATCTTCAGCGGCAGAAAATAAGCTTAAATTTGACATGAGGTGAATTTCGACTAAGCATAGAAGAGGTGTGTCGAAAATTGTGAGGAGATTTGGACTTAAAAAAATATTTCTCCAGGGACTGAATTGCAAATACTTAAAATCTCAGGGACTAGAGTGCAAATACCTAACACTTGAGTGATTATTTTGCAAATAACAAAAAGAAGAGTTAGTGGAGAAATTAGAATAGAGAAGGGAAGATGGAGAAGAGGAGATAGAGAAGGGAAGATGGAGAAAAGGAGATGGAGAGGAGAAGATGGAGAAGAATAGATGGAGAAAATAAGATGAGAATGGAGAAGGGAAGATGGAGATGAAGAAGAGTTAGTGGAGAAATTAGAATGGGAGATATATATGGAGAAGAGAAGATGGAGATGGAGAAGAATAGGTGGAGAAATTAGAATGTGAGATAAAGATGGAGAATGGAAGATGAAGTTGAAGAAGAGTTAGTGGAAAAATTAGAATGGGAGATGGAGTTAGTGGAGAAATGAGAATGGGAGGTAGATGAGTTGATTATAAAAGGAGGAAGAAGTGAACTTGGGAAGGAGGATTATTTTTGGAGAGAAAATTTTGGATGTTTGAGAGAGTTTTGGAAGGTTGAAGAAAAATTTGAGAGAAAGAAAATACCAAAAAGAGAGAGAGAATTTTGAGGATGATGGGAGTTTAAACCTAGGAGTTATCATCACCAATTCCTTCATCGATCAACATAAATCAAGAGTTCATCCTCGTCAACGAGCAAGCAAATCCGAGCTAAGTGTTTGTACTTATTCATTTATTTGTGGTTTTAGTCGCAAATTAGCACAAAATTGTATACACTTTCTCCATTTCTCATTTCTCCATATTTTTATGTCAGGCAAAGGACAACTCCAAGTCAACGGTAAATCTTATGGAGGTGTAAACACAAAAAGAGAGCACTCCACTAGAGCCTGAGGAATAAACCAAGCCTGAATTGCCAAATCAGGATATCCATGAAATTAAGGTACCGAAAGGGCATTAGTTTTAATTAACTAGTGTAACCAAGTCCCCGAACTCATAATCTCTGGTTCGTAGAAGTAATTTAGTCCTCCCGCTAATTTACTTAGGTTTCTAATCAACCTACCAAAAATGATTAGTGGCGACTCTAAATTCTAAAATCATGTGAAAAAAAATCAAAGTTGCAATTTGGTAGAGCTTGGGAGAGCTCGAACTAGGTTAGTTAATTTAATTAATTAATCTGGTAATCCATTAACTTAAAAATGAATTTTAGGTCGCGACAGCTTGGCGACTCAGCTGGGGACTTGTTCTTAATTTTTGAAAAAATTTAAGAACCTAGAGGACTTAGGCCAGAAAAATTTCATGAAAATTCATTTGGTTTGACTTGGTTGGATTCTGATCTTTAGGTGTTAAATAGTTTTGCAGGATGGGAGTTATAAGGGGTAGAGTGTTTGGCTAACCCTTTGTTTTGCAGGTCTGGTGTGTGGGAATTCAATTTAAATTATGCACATTATTGAAGCGGTGTTTGCATTTAAATGTTATGCATGTGTTTACAGTTTTAGCACTACATCACACACGTCCCGTGGCCGGACCTGGGCTACTAGTTTTAGGATGGTATTGTGATTTGGTTTTAGCGTTCGGCGTGAGATCACGTCGAAAGTTAGCCTAGATTCAATCCCGAACCTCTTTTCAAAAATGAGTTTAAAAGTTAGGCCTCAGGCTTGGTAAGATTACCAAAGCAGTGGTTTTAATTTTTAGCTCGAGCAGCCGAAGTGGGAAGGCCCGGCTAATCCTGATTACGTCGTGGGATCACGGCTAATCTTGATTATGTGCGCGAGATTGTCGCCTTGCCGTAAGTCTTTCCCTTCAATTTGCCAGCCTTTAGAGTAGATAGGCTAAGATTTAAACTCACGATTCATTTGCATGTCTATGTGACATACATGGTATTTTTCACGGTGAAAGTAAGTTTTCTAACTTCATCTTGTATTTATTTTTGGTCGGTCCATGATAAGTGTCAGTTAAATTTTGGACTTAACCACGTGATCATTTTTTCAAAGAAAATGAAAAATCGAAATCAAATTGGTGTCCCATTTCTGAAAAGATGAATGCAGAAAAATCCCTTTGGGAAATTTTGTCGGCCAATAAAAAGATTTTGTCACATTTCTCCTTACTGCTTCAATGGATACAAGATTTTCTTGACAAATTTACCCTTGAAAATTTATTGTGATAAAAGAAGGTAATTTCTTCGGGAAATTTGTTAAATGTCAAAGGATTTTACCACAGTCTTCTGAGTTATAAAATCTGCAAGAAAACTCTTTCTGGGAAATTTGTCCATGTCTTCCTAAGAAAATTTCATCTGATTTCTTCATAAAATGGAAAACTAAAATTGGGCTAATCTAGGAGTCATGGACTGACCTCTCTTGGATCACATACTGATTATTTTCTTTACTTTTGCAGGGAATTATAGGTACCCTGGGGTGGAGAAAAATCGGGCTCGTTGGTGATAACAATCAGGGGGCAAGCGAAGAAATCGTTAACCCTAGGGGCATATGAAGAGGCCAATTCTTCCGGAGACAGAATCGTGTCAATAAGTCAGCACGTATGGGCCATGTATTTTGATGAGGGGTAGTGAATGCATCCAGATCGGGCCTGGGGACATTTTTAATGTATTAGAATGGTTCATGTATTTTTGTTGAGAAAGTCGAGACTGTGTAATCAAAACCCATGGGGCAAGATTATGAACCCGACCTTGCGACGCCTTTCTGATTAAATTGAACAAAGGCTTGCCTTTTTACCTTCCTCGGATTCAAAACACATGGAAGATTTTGGAGGACTAGTATTTTATTACCGAGCATGGTCCGCAATCATTTCTCCCAACGCTACAGGCGACCGACACATTCAAGTGGACGCCGAAAGAGATAGGCAGGAGTAAAGTAGGGCACGCAACGGGCAGCCCGGTTTGTTTATTGGAGCACTAATCGAGTGGTCGATTTGCAATAATTCACACGACTGACTCACGGCGCTGTGACCGGTGGGGGCCGCCACCGAACCCTTCGCCAATGTCCTTGATATCATCGCCGGCAGCAGATAACAAGAACACCGAGAAGAGTGTTAAGCCTCAACGTCTTCATTACCGTAAATCGTCCTATCATGCTATATGGGCGAAGAAATGGCAGGAAAATGAAAAGCACAAACACATGAAACTTTCTCTTCATTCCATTCACCAACAAACCTTACAACAACTCACTGGGGAAGAAAAGTGAAATCAAATTGAGCCCTAATAAGCATCACAAAGGAGCTCAGCTGGCTCTCCATGAAGTTGATGCTCTGGGTGCACCGGGCGTTCTCGGGATCAAGCTCCGCGAGCCTAAAGAAGAGGCGATCGCACTTCTTTTTAACCTGGGCCATAGTGGCCTCGTAATGCTCAACGGCAAACTACAGGTCCGGAATCGCCGCCCTCTCGAAAGCAATGTCTGCCGTAATGTCATCAAGTCTCTCCTGCAGCCAACCGCATTTACACCTCATCACAATATTGCCTGCTCCTGTTTGGCGTAAGTTCGGACCAAGGCCAGACGGTCCACCAGCTTTCCCCTCTCACGAACCAGCCACGAAAGCTGATCGTTGGCAAACTTGAGGGCCTTCTTGTGATTATCAGCCACAAATGTGACTGTTGCCAGACGCTCGTGCCGATCTCGGTAACGAGCTTTCACGACGGCGGTCACAAGGACCGTCTCATAAGCGCGGTTATAGGCAGCCAAAAAATTGATGAAGACGGTCGAGAAGTTCCGATACTCCTTCCCCAGTTGGGTACCCTCAACAGAAGCAGCGTCCACAGTCCTGAATAAACCAAGGATTTCAGCCTCAACAGTAGAGTTTTTGGCTATATGAGCGTAACCTCTACCAAGAAGATTGTAGAGTCTCTCCCACCCAGCCAGGACTTCGGCGGATAAGGTGTGGTTAGGAGAATTGGCCATTTTTGAAAGAGAGAGGTGAGGCAGATGAGCGGAATGCGAAGATGGTAATCTGCTTCAATTTAAATACTGATTTCACAGGGGCAGTCCTTATAGGTTTTCCTATCTACCATTCTCTGTCGGCAACACCCCCGGTGGCTCAAATTCCAGTCAAGTGGCAACCTCGAGCGGAACAAACCTGACGTCTCTGTGGAAAAGCTGGACGGGACTCCACCGCTTTGAAAAAAGAAAGAACGAAAAGACGAGCTGAGTGGGGGACAAAGAAATTTTCGGCAGAAAGAGAGATATTACTCGTCTTCATTGGAGGACTCGCCAGTAAATCGACGGTGGAAATCTTGACAGGGGCCCTCTACCGCGAAAAGAAAGAAGAAGACAAACTGAGCGATCAACGAGGATTTCCCCTTTAATCAAAAGCTGAATGTCAGATTTTCCCCTCGGTAAATCTAATAGCACTGCCCGTGAAGGGGGAAGTCGTTGCTATTGCCAGAGAGAGAATTTATCCTCATTTGATAGTGAGGGTTCATCTGCATGAACTCGCAGGAGAAAGATAGAGAGGAAGGAGTTCTCGTGGGAGAGGAATTCAAAACCTTCACCATCAAAGCATTGGCTTTCAAAGCCTGTTACGAGAAGCCGTCAACGATCCCGTGATCCCTCAAGTCCGAGAAGACATCCTGAGGCGGTCTCGAATCGGCAGTCCTAGATCCAGAAATATGTCGAGCATTAGGGAAATGGGCGCATGTTCAACCCTGGTCGAAGCTGATGAAGTTCCTTACCCTGAGGGTCTACTGGTCATGGCCATTGACGGTAATCCAGTCTCTCTGTCAATCCTTGTTACCGTATTAAGAAAATGCCGGTATAAGGTTGTAGCTCAAGCAAAGGCGACAGATGCCTTAGAGATATTAAGGAGGAGTAGTGACCAGTTTGATATCGTCCTCACCGCCATGGTAGGGATTGACATGGATGTTTTCACTCTCTTGGAAGTCATCAATTCTAAATTAAACATGCCAGTCCTCGTAATATCGGCAAGCGATGATCAGCAAGCCATGATGAAGGCTGTCTTAAACGGGGCCCAAGACGTCGTAACGAAACTAGTTAGGGTTCAGATGCTTCAAAACATATGGCAGCACGTGGTAAGGAAGCAATTGCACGACCATGAGAACAAGCATCAAGCCTTCAATTTTATTCCAAGCAACTGGAGAAAGAAGATGAGTTGGTCTCCCGAGCTGCATCGTATGTTTGTTAATGCAGTTCAGCAGCTAGGAATCGATTCGGCACGGCCGCAACATATACTGGAAATTATGAAGGTAGAGGGACTCACTAAAGCAAATGTTTCGAGTCATCTTCAGAAGTACAGAAAAAGGGTGAGAGAACACAATGCAGCTCAGAATCAAGAAAACCAAGGCGGGACTGATCCAAGCCTGAACGTCGAGTCTCCTCGCCACCATAAGTTCCACAGGTTAGCATGGGGCGAGCCACTTCCCATCATCAACCAAACCAGTAGCCGTGCCATCAATCCCCCAGGCGTTAATCAAAGTATCCCCCAGAATCACCCTAATGCTCTTCAAGAGTATAGACCGCAGGGGCAGTGTATTCAGACTCCTTGGTTTGAGCACCAACCCGTGGCTAGAATTCATCCCATGATCAGCGCGCCTGCGCAGCCAGAGAATCAGACAAGAAATTATCCTGAGCACTTCCACTTCTGTAATCCTCGAATGGAAGGAGTTCTTGCCAGCAGGACAGTTGGTGATCCCCACACTTTCTGGAGTAATGATGAAGACTTCAGCTCGAAAAGTCAAATTGCTCATGGCGAGGACAGAATGAGAAATCTACCGCCAGCATTTGCCAACAATAATGCCCAATTCGAGCATCAGTTGCTGGAAGGTTCAAGAGATTACCCAGATGATGAGCTTACTGCCCTGGTCAACCAGTTTAAGGTTGACAGACATCCGAAGCCATGATCGGAAGCCAGTGATTAGGGACTCTCAAACATCGGTCATCCATGCCTGAACCAGCACGAGACTAGCTGATTATCGAAGAGCCGCAGGAGAGGCAGAACTGACCTTGAACAAATGCACCTTTCACTTCATGCTTAATTCCCCTGCGTATGATATTTCCAGCTTTCTAGGTGTCTAGATTTAATTCAGGGCATGAGGTAATTTGTTTTTTATCCCGTCGAATGCGTGAATCCCTTTTTATGCTAGACTCAGGGCGGATCAATTTGTGGCAAAGTCGCTGACTGCCATAATGAGAAATGTTGAATGGCCTCACGTAGGGAAATTTCAAGTGAAAAGCCCAAGCGAGCTCGAAGACGGGTAATTGAGTATCGTTCCAATTTACCCTCAATCGTCGCAAAATGCTAAATTGCCTCAAGAGTGTCGCAAAATGAAATGACCCAATGGAATGCGATAGGACTCATTTGCCTTGAAGGTAACCTTTAAATTAAAGGAGCCCTCCGGTCCACGGACCCGATGGCATAAAAAATGATGATGGTCCAAAGCAACCCGAAAGAAAAGAAGGCCCAACTAAGCAAAGCACTTATGTGGCAAGCTCAAAGTGAAGGGCAACTCGGGACATACAATCCAATCCAATCCAAATGAAGGAACTTCCTCAATTCAAATTCAATGGAAGTACATACAAGGGTAAAACAGTATCGTTCCAATTTTTCTAGAATATGAAGAACATATACTACCGCATTCATTTTCATTTTTGCAGTGAAAGTCTCTACTGGCCAGATTTTCCTGTCTACCATTCCCTATCAGCATCACCTCCGCTACTCGTCTCCAATCTCGAGCCAATCAAATCCGACATCTCTGCCAAAAGTTTGACGGGATGACACAACTTTGAAAAAGGAGAAAGAAAGGTGACTTGGGTGGGAGACAAGGAAAATGGGATTCGTTTTTATAGGAGAACACGCCAGCAAATCGACGGTAGAGACGTTGATAGGGACCCTACCACTATGAAGAGATGAGAAAAGACGAGCCAAGCAAGAAACACGCAGGAAAGGTTGAGAAAGACAGAACTCTCGGGAGAAGCGATACATATGCTAAGCCGACGCCAAATTTTAAAAGAGACATTGTCCTGATAATCTTTATTCATACGTTGAAGAGAGTTTTAAAGCATACACGGTTCAGAGAGAGTGAAAATACAGAAAGATATAGTAAACCTTGAGAAATCATCGACCAAATCGAAGATGTCTCAACCCAATACTTCCGAAAGCTATCGTTGCCTGCTGAATATGGGAGAGGAAGAGTTCGAAACCATGTTTGGGATCGAGCCTATGGAGCCTGGCCCTTCCGCCGACGACGTCCAAGATCTCAGTAAAAATAAGGACAACAACGGTAAGGGTCAAAAGAAGCGTTACCATCGCCATACTAAGGAGCAAGTACAAAGGCTTGAGGATTTCTTCAGAACATGTCCTATGCCAGACGGCAAATAGAAAATGGAACTAAGTCAAGAGCTAGGACTTGAACCTTCACAAATCAAGTTCTGGTTTCAAAATAGGCGAACCCGAATGAAGACTCGTCATGAGCACAACGAAGCCGAGTTTCTAAGAGTTGAAAATGAAAACCTCCGAGCGGAAAACAAGATGTATAAAGAGGCTTTTGACTCCGCCACCTGCCCTAACTGCAACAGCCTCCTCCTCGCCTTCGATGAAATGCATGATCTGAGGATTGAAAATGCGTGTTTGAGAAGCGAGTTAGACCAGTTTATAACAGAATCGAGTTCCGTTGGAGGAGGGTACAATAAGACTAATGCTACTGGATCAGCATCAATACCTCCCGGGGAAGGGGAGATGTATCACCACCAGACAAGCGGCATTGGCGATGAACTCACCGCCATGATCAACCAGTTTAATGTTAATGAAGCACGAGGACTGTAATATGCACAGGGAGTCTGTATTTCGAAGCTGAGATCACGGGTCCTTCAACATAGCCGATGCGTACCTGGTCCAGAATGAAGCCAGCTGATCATGGGAGAGCCTGCTGAGGAAGCAGAATCGATCCTGAATGAGTGAACGTGTTTTATTCCCTTGCGTGATATGTTTTTCCGCTTTTGTAATATGTAAAAGCAAGGAGTAATTATCCGACTTCCCCCTATTAAATGCTCGAATCCGCCACCTCACCAACCTCGCGACGAATTGATGGCGAGTAAAAATCTGCGTAAACCTGAAGGGTAACTCCGTATCGTCTCAATGTACCCTCGAATTACTCCGGTTTTAAATTAGATCCCTGTTATTTTCAGGAATTTGCAAATCGACCCGAGAACACGTATTGAACAAAATTCGGGGCAAATTGATCCGTGGACATTATTGCTGGATGGACAGCTTCAAACAAAAGGGGAATACGAGCGAAAGACGCGAGCAGCCTTAGAGATGGGTAGTTTTGTATCGTTTCAATCTTCCCCTGATCGTCTCGAATTCTGAATTACTTTATTCCGTCTTAACAGGGGTTGTAAAATACTTTGGAGAGCATTGTGGCGTAGATTTGCCAAATACGACAAGATCATACCATCCGTGGATTAACCCTTAAAAGGGAGCCTCCATAGACGCCTACAGCCTAATGGGCCTGAGAGCATGAGGAATAACAGTGATCTGGAACGAAAGAAATCAGGATATTCGATGAGCGAAATCAAGGCCCATGCTTTGCCACAGCCTAGCCCCTAATAATAAAGCGTCCAACGGAAACTGGAGACAAACTCGATCCAGTGAACCCGATAAAGAGATCATGCAAAGCATGCAAGATGAAGGGTAAACCAGTATCGTATCCAATTCATCATTTCTAATACTAGCTAACACGTCTTCTCCTCCATTATTTGACAGGAAATGTCTAACTTGACATACCAACGGAGAAAATCCCGAGTGGTGAAGCTGGTAAAGGAGTTGCGCGAAGCGCTCAAGGGTAAATCAGTATCGTGTCCAGTTCATCATTTCCGATACTAGCTAACATGTCTTCTTCCTTTTTACAGGAAATGTTAAACTAACATCTGATACGTCAAAGAAAACAGCCCCAAGGGGCAAAAATTATAATCATCTGACAAGATCCATTCTGATGAAAATGGGGCAACAACCCTGGATTGAAAAAGGGACGTTTGACCGGCAACCGTGACGGTTATTAACATTGAGAAGGCCCAAACGCTTCGCTTAACCCATGCATTTTGTTTTGCAGGAGCAAAACCAGAGACAAGCCACTCCTTGACTTAAGGAGTACGCCCTCAATTTGTTTAGTCAGCACGTCTAGGGGCAATTCGAATCTCTTCCTTTCCTAGGAAATTCTCGTCCATACTTGCACATTCTGTAAACACACGAAGTGCTAAAAATTGCCACATCTGCATCATATTTACACATGCCCTGATTCATGCATGAGTATGCTGCATGTTTAATTTTGCCAATTCTGACTGGGGGCATAAACTGCATATGATGCGTCGAATGTGTAGAATGGGGCATGACAGGATGATGAAAGGCGACCCCATTTTCATACACGTCCCACATCCACAGTGAGTTGTGTGCCAAGTAGATTCCGTATTCCCCAAGGCAATGGGTTTTCTCGCAAAAGGTACAATAGCCGAAAGGAAAGAGGCATTCATTTCTCTACCCTAAACACTACAGGTGCCCATTGGCAACCCATTTGAGCGGCGGATTCATTTTATAACCCCTGTCAAGAACCACCCCACATCGGGGCCAAATGGAGATAGTTCCAGCAGTTATCATGATGAAAATGGTTAGAAATTGTCTTGCTTGGACTAATATCAATCTTCGAGTGTTTCTTTGCATTTAACTCGAATTTTAATTCAAGTGTTTTAGGATGACAAAGAGCATTCGTTTCTCTATCCTACACATCCTTTGCATTGAGCCTAGAAATTCATTTCACAAGCCCTTGTTGGTGATCATTGCTCATTCCAAAGAAGGATGACGCTTTCCTCAAGAAGCAGAATCAAAGAAATTGGGTCAACAATGAACCCTCGAAATGAACTTATGTCATGTGCTAGACTTTTCATGTAATGTCTAGTATCAATTTTTGAAAATCATCTTGTCAAAAAGAAAAACAAGTGTAGCCAAAAAATGGGCCTGCTCCCAAACAAAAGGGAGTCAGGAGTAAGAAAAGCAAGGGCTACTCCAAAAATCTAGGGCAGAAAAAGCAAAGTGCCTATCAAAAGCAAGGTCAATGCCCATTCATCTGTAATATACTTCTGATTTTGAGAACGCTCAAAAGAGAATTTACAAAATGCAATTTCCAGCAAAAGAACTACCACCCCTCAGCCAATGGTGGTATTCATTGAAGACAAATTCAGGAAGGTCAAAGATCGGTGACAAGACTGCAATGATCACCAACACCAAGCATTTCTCATATATTTTTCTGAGCCAAAACGAGCCTTGAAAGTCTCTTCTGATTAGAGCACTTGAATTAACGTAAGAGTTGAATGATTTTAAGCATCGATCGAAGAAGTTCGAGCAAGACTGTTTCTCTCTCATTTTTGCAGGGTTCTTGACTTGTAAACCCGGAGCAGATAATGAAGACATTTTTGTCAATGGCCTTGACTCAAAAGAGTCCCCTTTAGTAAGCCTTGACCCAGCCTACATTATAATCCTAATTAAGACCTCCAGATCGACGTAGTCGTACCAATTGCGAGATTACTCAGACCCTTGCTGAATGCGATGATGGTAAGGTTGAGTGATTTCTTTTCAAATCCTGCAATCAGGATAAATAGCCTTTCTCGAGAGTGAGAGAAAGCCCTTTCGGACTGAAGTCCCCATTCAGGTTACATTCGAGGTATTCATGACATGATAACCTCCCTGAACAGAATTGGAAATGCAAACTTGACAGAATAGTCATGCATGATCCACATTATGAGCATACACATACGGTTTTAATCATTGCAAACTCAACTGGATGGTTTTGCATGAACCGATGAACTCATTGATAAAAATGCTTGCATATGTTACCTCTTACACTGTCTGACAGGTAGTGCATTCCTGATAGTCAAGTTACCCTCCGAGGTCTCGAAATTCATCCAAGGGCTATTGAACAAACAAGCCCTGTTGGCAAATGCTCGCCAAGCATTTTCAGCACGGCCTCCTATCTTCGAAGACTTTACCTACACCAGAAGGCGATACATCTTCATTTCTCAAAGACCTCATCTGCGCAAGAAAGCAATACGGCCTCAACTTCAGGCGAAATGCCATCTCTGGAGACCTTCCATTGGAAACCCCAATACGAAACGGTCCATCTTCAAAGTCTTGAAAAGCAGGCACCAATCATGCAAAATGCTACCTCTAGAACCCTTTCATCGGAAATCCCGATACGGAAAGGTCCATTTTCAAGTCCTGAAAAGCAGGCACTAATCAGGTGAAAATGCCGTCTCTGGAACCTTCCATTGGAAACCCCAATACTGCAAGGTCCATCTTCAAAGTCCTGAAAAGTAGGCACCAATCAGGCGAAATGCCACCTCTAGAACCCTTCCATCGGAAACCCCGATATGGAAAGGTCCATTTTCAAGTCCTGAAAAGCAGGCACCAATTAGGCGAAATGCTATCTCTGGAACCCTTCCATTGGAAACCCCAATACGGAATGATCCATTTAAGTCCTTCTTACAGGCACCCAAAAGTCCTTCTTACAGGCACCAAAGTCCTTCTTACAGGCAACCAAAAGTCCTTCTTACAGGCACCAAAGTCCTTCTTACAGGCATTTCCATGGGGTGGCCTACCATATGGGTCAAATTTCAATCAGTAGAATCCTTTCATTAGGAATCTACCATGGGGTGACCTACCATACGGGTCAAATTTCAATCAGAGTTTAATCAGTAGAATCCTTTCACTAGGAATCTATCATGGTACGACCCACCATACGGGTCAAAATTCAGACGAATCCTCTAAATAGGATAGATCGCCATTGGATTCCTTTAATTAGGAACTCTACCATGGGGTGACCTACCATACGGGTCGAATTTCAATTAAAGTAGAATCCCTTCGTTAGGAATCTACCATGGGTTGACCTACCATACGGGTCCAAGTTCAACCACCCTAAGATTTTCTTATAACGAATCCTTAGGTTCTCATTCCACTTTCAGTAGAACATGCGTGTCCGGCAACCGCCACACAACGGTCAGGTAAGTGTCAGGTAAACTCTCCTTTTTGTCTCTCTCTCAATGCATGAAAGCCTCCTCAAACCGGGTTTGGATCGAAACTTGCTAAGAGGAGTATTGGAGATCAAATGTCACGACACTTTTTATTTTCTTGTGTACTAAGTCGATTAGGATTCTGGTGTCATCTTATCTTTGAAATGAACCTCTGCCGAGCTTCCTTTCAAAGGGGGGCAGCTGTTGACACATAATTTTTAATCATCTTTTCTCTTTTGAAATTAACAAAAAATCCATAAAAATTTATAAAATTAAAAAATTCAAGTTTGGAGACCTTGGTCAAGCCTAGGGAACCAATTTTGACCAAAAATTGATTTTTCATATTTTCAGTATTTTTCGGTATTTTTATTTTCGAAAATTAATAAAAAATCCATAAAAATTCATAAAATTGAAAAATCAACTTTGGAGACCTTGGCCAAGCCTAGAGAACCATTTTTGAACAAAAAATAATTTTTCATAATTTTTTTGTATTTTTATATATTTTTTAGAAATTAGGAAAATATTTAATAAATAATAACATATGAGGCCACAAAAATACATAAAAATATTCAATATTTTTCTTTTCATGTTGGCCATCGCAAATTTAAAAAAAAATCCAATTCGGGGTCGTGTATTTCTTCACGAGCATGGTCTCGAATCAGGCCAAAAAAAACAATTCAATTTGAGTCAATTTATTTTTGTTTTTCACTTTTAGGAGTTGTGACATTATCCTCTAATATTTTAAATTTTCTTCTTGGCCCAATTATACCCAGAATGACTCAATTTTTTCAAAGGGCTTTAATTAAATTTTGCATTATCTTCAGCGGTAGAAAATAAGCTTAAATTTGACATGAGGTGAATTTCGACTAAGCATAGAAGAGGTGTGTCGAAAATTGTGAGGAGATTTGGACTTAAAAAAATATTTCTCTAGGGACTGAATTGCAAATACTTAAAGTCTCAGGGACTAGAGTGCAAATACCTAACACTTGAGTGATTATTTTGCAAATAACAAAAAGAATAGTTAGTGGAGAAATTAGAATAGAGAAGGGAAGATGGAGAAGAGGAGATAGAGAAGGGAAGATGGAGAAAAGGAGATGGAGAGAAGAAGATGGAGAAGAATAGATGGAGAAAATAAGATGAGAATGGAGAAGGGAAGATGGAGATGAAGAAGAGTTAGTGGAGAAATTAGAATGGGAGATATATATGGAGAAGGGAAGATGGAGATGGAGAAGAATAGGTGGAGAAATTAGAATGTGAGATAAAGATGGAGAATGGAAGATGAAGTTGAAGAAGAGTTAGTGGAAAAATTAGAATGGGAGATGGAGTTAGTGGAGAAATTAGAATGGGAGGTAGATGAGTTGATTATAAAAGGAGGAAGAAGTGAACTTGGGAAGGAGGATTATTTTTGGAGAGAAAATTTTGGATGTTTGAGAGAGTTTTGGAAGGTTGAAGAAAAATTTGAGAGAAAGAAAATACCAAAAAGAGAGAGAGAATTTTGAGGATGATGGGAGTTTAAACCTAGGAGTTATCATCACCAATTCCTTCATCGATCAACATAAATCAAGAGTTCATCCTCGTCAACGAGCAAGCAAATCCGAGCTAAGTGTTTGTACTTATTCATTTATTTGTGGTTTTAGTCGCAAATTAGCACAAAATTGTATACACTTTCTCCATTTCTCATTTCTCCATATTTTTATGTCAGGCAAAGGACAACTCCAAGTCAACGGTAAATCTTATGGAGGTGTAAACAAAAAAAGAGAGCACTCCACTAGAGCCTGAGGAATAAACCAAGCCTGAATTGCCAAATCAGGATATCCATGAAATTAAGGTACCGAAAGGGCATTAGTTTTAATTAACTAGTGTAACCAAGTCCCCGAACTCATAATCTCTGGTTCGTAGAAGTAATTTAGTCCTCCCGCTAATTTACTTAGGTTTCTAATCAACCTACCAAAAATGATTAGTGGCGACTCTAAATTCTAAAATCATGTGACAAAAAATCAAAGTTGTGATTTGGTAGAGCTTGGGAGAGCTCGAACTAGGTTAGTTAATTTAATTAATTGATCTGGTAATCCATTAACTTAAAAATGAATTTTAGGTCGCGACAGTTACGACGAAGAAATTCATCCTGGGCCGTCGAACTTTGGAAACCAGGCGAGCGTGAGGTGTATCTTTCGCAGGGACGGGATGCTGCGTTCCCGAATAGGGATCCGGGGCGTGACATCCCCGTTGGAGTGGTATCAGAGCAAGGTCAGCTCGATATGAGACCGTTCGAGGTTCTGGAGTGATAAGGATGTTGATTTAGGGGTAGTTAGATTGACAGACCCTAGACCTAAGAATAGAAAAGGGTACAATGCATGAATTGATTGGCGCATGTGAATGCGTAGTTCGATTGGTTGCCTAGAATGGACTGAGGCAGAGGTATGCTGAACTAAGTTGTAGGTGCGTCAGGACCTGAGGTAAGGTTCTATGGCAGAGCCCCATGAGTAGGGCGCTTGATTGCTGATTGCTGAATGTTAGCCTGTGAGATATTGCTTGTGCTTGTACGCCTAGTCGGCTGTCGCGCGCTGTCTGACCATCATGCATTGCATGACTTCTGCATTAAAGGCGAAATGGTTTATAAATGAAAGTTGTTAAAAAGGGGATTTGGATTTGAAAAGTGCATGCATCTCATGTTGTTGGATTTGGTGACCGTCAGCCTGGTATGGGACAGGATTGACGGGACGTCTAAAAACTGTGATGAAGCGTGGTATGGGACACGTGGAGTGGGATTCTCTCTGTCTTTGGGTGACTTAGGACAACTGTTCGCACCAAGAAACGATGAGGGCGGGGAGTGGTCGTCGGGGCAGAGACCTGATCAAGGAAGCGGCTCCCGACAGGCTTCTAGTTGAGGTGGCGAACAGAGTGGCCTAGGTTGTGCATTTTCAGGTTGAGTCTAGATGTCAACTGGGTCCAACTGCATTTAAGCTGCAGCGAATATTTACATGCATATACATGTCAGTGGACGCGACAGTAGACGAAAGCTTGGTTGCTAGATTTAGAGTTCCGAATTCCTGAATGGGAATTTCGTTGTTTTAGGTGTGAGTTTTAGCGAGGATGAGCAATAGGGGCAGAAGACCGACTGCTGGTGCATCGAGCTCGAGGGCTCCTGAGTCTGAAGGGGACCCTAGGATCGAAGAGATGATGAGAGTTCTGACGGAAGTGAGTAACTTGATGGCTAGGCAAGCTGCTGAGAGAGCTGCCACTGTTGCCCAAGCAGCTGAGGCCGCCTTGATCGCTACGAATGGAGCCAATGGAGGCAATGGGCATGGAAATGGAGGACGTCAGACTCATCACATTGTGGAGCAGTTTCTGAAGTTGCAGCCGTCGTGGTTTGATGGTAGTGGTGGTCCAGAAGTAGCTGCCTTGTGGATCGAACAGCTTGAGAAGGCTTTTACTGTTCTGGGTTGCACCGATGAGGAGAAGGTGTCGTTGGCAACTTATCAGCTCCAGGGTACTGCAGATGATTGGTGGAAGGCCACTAGAGGGCGAGTCTTTCCTGATGGCATGAGGCCAAATTGGGCTGCTTTCTGTACAGCGTTTAATGGTAAATATTTCTCTGAGGCAGCCCAAGAGAGGAAAATGGAAGAGTTCATCAGGCTTCGCCAAGGATTTATGATCGTGGATCAGTACAAGGGTGAGTTTGCCAGATTGTCCAAGTTTGCTCGAAGACTGATTGAGGATCCGTGGGACAAAGCCAGAAGGTTCCGAGAAGGTTTGAGACCAGAGCTGAAAAGCATGATCATCGCCACTGGGCTAAGGGACTACAATGAGATTTATGAGCGAGCCCTGGCGATAGAGCGAGATCTGCAGGAGAAGGCCGCCGCATCTGGATCGCGGTTTGTGCCAAGAGGGAACTTCAGAGACTTCGGCAAGAGGCCAATGAAGGACACCCGCAGGTTCGTTCCACCTGCAAGAAGGACTCTGGGAAAACCGTCATTCCCCGAGAATCAGAACTGCCGTGACTGTGGCAGGAGGCATGGGAACAGCCCTTGCCCAAGGAAGACTGGAGGCTGCTTTGGATGTGGCCAGACAGGGCATATTCAGAGGAACTGCCAGAGAAGAGGTCCGAAACCCCCGTTCCAGCCGCAGCAGCAGCCGCCGATGGTGAATGCTCCTCAGGGAAATCAGAACCGTCCACCTGCTCAAGGACGAGTCTATGCAGTGGCGCGAAAGGACGCTGAGAACGCGCCAGGGGTGATCACAGGTACCGTCTCTCTCTGTGGTCATACTGCTTATGCTTTGTTTGATCCGGGAGCGTCGCACTCGTTCGTGTCTGCACGTTTTGCTGAGTTATCTGGGATGAACATTAAGCCGTTGGATGTGACTTTGCATGTAACCACCCCGTTAAAGGATAGAGTGATTGTTGCGTTAGGATGTAAGGGGTGTAAGTTAGTTCTGGGCGATAGGCAGGAAGAAATCGACTTAGCTGTTCTGCCCATGTTTGATTTTGACGTGATTGTTGGTATGGATTGGCTAGTTAGGCATGGGGCAGTAATAGACTGTGGTAGGAGTATGATACAGCTGAACCCAGTGGGCCACCCTGGGTATGAATTTAGAGGAAATCGTGGAGGAACGTCGATTCCTTGGATCTCGTCGTTGGAAGCGACCAAACTGATGGACGAGGGTTGTTTAGGATTTTTGGCATCGGTGTCAGATTCGACTGCTCAAGAAATGAAGTTGGAAGAGGTGCCTGTAGTGAGAGAGTACCCGGATGTTTTTCCTCAGGAATTGCCTGGTTTACCCCCAGAGCGAGATGTGGAATTTGTGATTGAGTTGGCACCTGGAACAGAGCTGATCTCGAAAGCCCGTACAGGATGTCATTATCGGAACTAAAGGAATTGAATGTGCAGATGCAGGAACTGCTGGATAAAGGATTTATCCGCCCCAGTGCTTCGCCATGGGGAGCTCCGGTGCTGTTTGTTAAGAAGAAGGATGGATCGCTAAGGCTGTGCATCGACTACAGACAGCTGAACCAAGTGACGATCAAGAACAAGTATCCTCTGCCAAGGATTGATGACCTGTTTGATCAACTTCAAGGGGCATGTGTGTTCTCCAAGATAGACCTAAGGACAGGCTATCACCAATTGAGGATTAAGAAGGAGGACGTGCCCAAGACTGCCTTTCGGACGAGGTATGGGCACTACGAGTTCACAGTTATGCCGTTTGGATTGACAAACGCCCCAGTAGCGTTTATGGATATGATGAATCGAGTGTTCAAGGAGTTTTTGGATCAGTTCGTGATAGTCTTCATTGATGACATTTTGGTGTATTCGAAGAGTTCTGAGGACCACGAGGAACACTTAAAAATTGTCCTGCAGACGCTAAGGGAACACTCGCTGTATGCGAAGTTTAGCAAGTGTGAGTTCTGGTTAAGCAGAGTGGCGTTCCTTGGACACATAGTATCTGGGGAAGGAATATCAGTGGACCCAGCAAAGATCGAGGCTGTAGAGAAGTGGCCGAGGCCAACAACTGTGACTGAAGTACGAAGTTTTCTTGGATTGGCTGGGTATTACAGACGCTTTGTGGAAAGGTTCTCGGTGTTAGCGTCTCCTCTGACCCATTTGTTGAAGAAGGAAACAAGGTTTGAATGGACCGAGAGGTGCGAGGAAAGTTTTCAGGAGTTGAAGGATCGATTAACTTCCGCACCAGTGTTGACCATCCCATCTGGACCTGGAGGGTTTGAGATATACATCGATGCGTCATTAAGAGGATTGGGATGTGTCTTGATGCAGCATGGACGAGTGGTAGCTTATGAATCTCGACAGCTGAGGCCACATGAGATGAATTACCCGACGCATGACTTGGAGTTAGCTGCCATAGTATTCGCATTGAAAATTTGGAGGCACTACTTGGTGGGAGAGAAATTTCAGATCTACACCGATCATCAGAGTTTGAAGTATCTGTTTTCGCAGAAAGAGCTGAATATGAGACAGCGTCGTTGGATGGAGCTATTGAAGGACTACGACTGTGATATTTTTGTACCATCCAGGAAAGGCGAATAAGGTAGCGGATGCTCTGAGTAGGAAGTCAAGCATTGCGCGTATGATGGTCAAGGAGTGGACATTACTGGAGGAGATCAGAGATTCTGAGTTTAAGGTCGAGGTAGGAAACCTCTCCAGTCTGATGGCCACCTTGCAGATTGAACCAGAGATTCAGCTAAGGATTAAGGAGTTGCAGTCTACAGATTCGGATATCCAGAAGATTGTGATGATGAATGCAGATGAGAGGAAGACCGAGTTCCAAGTGACTACTGACGGAATATTGAAGTTTAGAGGACGTCTGTGCGTGCCTAATGACGAGGCGCTAAAGGGGAAGATTTTATCTGAGGCACACAGGAGTAACTATAGTATTCATCCAGGGAGTACGAAGATGTATCAGAATTTGCGTCAGCATTATTGGTGGAATGGAATGAAGGTAGATGTGGCTAAGCATGTAGCTAAGTGTCTGACGTGCCAACAGGTAAAGGCACAGCATTGCAAGCCTGGAGGATTATTGCAACCATTGGAAATCCCAGAGTGGAAATGGGAGCATGTCACTATGGATTTTGTGACAGGATTGCCAAGAAGTCAGAGAGGCAATGATTCGATATGGGTAATAGTGGACAGACTGACGAAATCATCTCATTTCATTGCAGTACGAAAGGACTCGACCTTAGAGAAGCTGGATGAATTGTACGTGAGGCAGATCGTGAGATTGCATGGGGTACCAGTAAGTATTGCATCAGACAGAGATCCTCGTTTCACAGCTACGTTTTGGAAGAGTTTGCAGGGTGCTTTGGGAACCGAATTGAGATTCAGTACAGCCTACCATCCTCAGACAGACGGTCAGTCGGAAAGGACTATACAGACTTTGGAGGACATGCTGAGGGCATGTGTAATTGATTTCAAAGGAGACTAGGAAGAGCAGTTACACTTGGTGGAGTTTGTCTACAACAACAATTATCAGCAGAGTATCAGAATGGCACCGTTTGAGGCATTGTATGGGAGAGCTTGCAGAACTCTGATTTGCTCGGACGAGGTTGGTGAGAAAAGTATAACAGGCCCAGATTTAGTACAGCAGTCAGTCGAGGCAGTCAAGGTGATTAGAGACAGACTGAGGACCGCTCAGAGTAGGCAGAAGAGCTATGCAGACAAGAGACCTAAGCCATTGGAATTTCAAGTTGGAGATCATGTATTTCTAAAGGTGTCGCCGATGCGAGGACTATCTCGGTTTGGCAAGAAAGGAAAGTTGAGTCCAAGATTTGTTGGGCCATTCGAGATTCTGGAGAAGATCGGGACACTGGCTTATCGTCTAGCACTACCGCCGAACTTATCGCAGATTCACAACGTGTTTCATGTATCGATGCTTCGGAAGTACGAGCCGGACCCTGGCCATATACTCGATCATGAAGTCATTGAAATGGATGACCGCGTCTCGTACGTGGAAAGGCCAGTGAGAATTGAAGATCGTAAGGAGCAGGTCTTGAGGAATAAGACGATACCGCTGGTCAAAGTTATCTGGGAACACCATGGGACTGAAGGAGCAACTTGGGAAAGCGAGGACGAGATGAAGAAGAAGTACCCGTATCTGTTTGAGTAGATCAGTGTAATTTCTGTGGTTGTAAGGACTGGTGGATTGTAAATTTCGGGGACGAAATTTTTTATAAGAAGGGAAGAATTGTGACAGTCTGAAAATTCGACCTGATTATCGGAAATTCTAAATGGATGGAAATACTTCGTTAATACACTCTGATCGACGCTCACTCAGGATCAGCTACCCTGAGTTGACCAACCGAAGGGGAAAGGCTATATGGAAAGAATTTTCCAAACAGCCGCCCGTTGGTCTGAGACGGAGACAGAGCCGTTATTTAATGAAATTGACCCCGAAATGAAATCCGACTTCGGACAATCGAATTAGTAAGACAAACACAATTAAGAAATGAAACCAGTTTCAGAAATGACGCCAGAAGGGCAGACAGCCGGTGTACGTCGAGAAGCAAGACGTGATTGGAAAATTACCGAAATGCCCCCGGTAAATGCTCAGTCCTTAGAATTAGTTGAATTAGGATTTTTGAGAGTAGATTCGATCAATCGAAATCAAATCTTGTTTGAAATTCGTTCGCGCTCGGGACCCGATCGGTGCATCTGGCACGCAAATCGAGACAAGTCAAATCAGTTGTCAAATCAATCAATGGTCTTGTCAATCACATCAATCATTCATGGCACAATTTCCAAGACAATCCATCAAGTCATTCAAGTGTCATTCAATCAAGTACAAGTCAATCCAAACCACTATTCTACCTACTCCACTAACTTAGTTTATTTGAATTTTTTAATAATAACTTGCATTCTCTCTCTCCCTCCCCTATACATGTTTCGGCCGGCCCCTTCTCTCTCTCTCCTCTCCTTCATTTCTCCTTCTTTTTCCTCTCATTCTTCTCCTTCGTTCTCTTCTTCGGCCGCCCGTGGAGCACCGCCCGTCCGCCGCCCACGTCGCCGTCGTTTCCTCATCGTTCCGCCACCGTCCGGCCTCCACGACCATCACCCTCCACTCCCTTGCGTCGGTAAGCCTCTCTCCTCCCTTCTCCATGCTATTTCATAGTTAGAAAACCACCTTGAGCCGGCCAAGTTCTCACCGTTACTCTCTCTCTTTCTCGGCTAGCTCTTGCCGTCAACCTCACCGACCGCCGCTCGGCCTTGCCGCCACCACCAGCCCTTGTCCTTATTTTGGTAAGTCTACTTAGCTCATCTCCCTTTGTGTTCCACGGCTTGAAGGCCCATGGGAAGCCCGAAACAGCCCCTCTTTCCCGTCGTTGTCTCATTTGTGTTTTGCACCAACTTGGACTCGAACATGCCCTACCTTGTTCCCTTGCATTCCTCACGTTTTTGGCTTGATAAATGGTCGTCCTAGGACTCTTGGAGCCCCTGGAACAGCCCCCAAACAGCCGCCTCCCCTTCCCTTGCCGTGGACCACCATTCGGCCGTTCTTGCTCCGCCCTTCGTCGTCGTCGTTTCCAACCATCTCCGGTAAGCTCCACCCCTAACCTTGGCTTAGGTTAGATGTATACATGTTTGATGTAGTGCAAAGATGGTTAGTTGTGGTGATTAGAGGCTAACGCATGTGATTAAGTATAATGCTCCCTAAGCTAATGTAATGGAAGGTGGTTTGGGCTGTATGAGTGGGCTGTCCATGATCGAATTGGGCTTCAAAATAGGTTGTGTGGGCTACAATGGACGCATTTAGCGTTAGGTACAGACCCCCAAAAAGAAACCACAACCTACAGTCAAACCTACGCTCTCACAACATCAAAATACTAGATCAGCATCAGGGACTCAGTTCTCCTCGGAATCCTCCACGGGGTCCTCTTCTGGATCCTCCTCATCAGTGTCCATAGCATCACCCTCCTCGTGGCCGTCAATCTCTGAACGTCCTGGGGACGGCAACACCTGCAGTGGGTCGGGGTCGATCACCTGGCCTACATACTCGGCAGGCTGCAGGCAGAATGGGTCCTCCTCCATAGGTATCGGGGAGTCTCGCTGCGGTCCCTCAAAACCATGAAGGCCCTCTCTAAACCACGCCTCGAACCTATGGGGTACAAGGTAGGGTCCACCCTGATCTACAAATACAGTCGTCACATGCCTTTGCTATAGCGTAGCATGTTTATCAAAATGGAGGGTGATCTGGGTATCCATCTGAACTGGCAATCCAAAAAGCATCGGGGGTGTTGCCATCACGGGCGTCCAGGATCTGAAAAGGAAGGTAACCACCACCAGTGAGTCGATGACTCAGCAAGCTCACCACTAATCCTAGCGTAGGGTAGGGTATACAAGAGGGGTCAGTCCTATCCAGTAAACTAGGGTTCACGGTCCAAGGTTCAGACGCTCTCGATCTCCCTAGTTACCAAGTCCCAACGTATAACGCATAGCAATGCAGTCCGTATAGTGCAGACGGGCAATAACAAACAATCAACCATAATGCCATATGTGATGGTGCAGGCCTCAAACGGCCATATCGAATCCCACGGATCATGCTCGGGCCTCAACCGGCCATAACGGATCGAGCCCGCCTATCACTCCAAATCCCATCAGGGCACATCCAATTGTGCCATCCGGCCAATGTCACAACTGCGTTCTCTGACGCCTTACTTTGGCTACTCCCTTGTCCCTCCATTTCCCCCACATAACACGCATCTGGGGCTCATTCTCATGTCACATCTCTAGTGACTCATGCAATGCTTTCAATAAATGCGGGACCCAAAAGATTGCAACAGCAATTCAGTCACAGAGCATGCATGCCATAGTACATAAGCACAGGAACATGACCCATCGAAGAATCGTACGAATAACCCACTACGTTTAGCAGAACGGCATTGCAAAGGCCCAATGCTCTATAATCAGTTCCTTAAACAAAAGTTCAATCGTGACTAACGTTAACTCAGGAACCTAATAAATGGAAACTCAACCCAGTTAAACCCATAACTCATCTTAATTCTCAGGGGATTAGTAACCCATATTCAACATCTTAATCGTCTTTCGTTCTGATGAATTAGGCTTAGCTTGGTTTGGGGTTCAGTTAATTAGTTCGGGTCCATTCAGGCCTAAGGCCCAGTCCAAGCTTGAAGGCCCATAATTATTTCTTTAAATTAAATATATAATTCGACCCAGTCCAAGCTTGAAGGCCCAAGCCGAATACTGAAAGTAGGTTTATGAAGCCCATTTTAACCCATTTAGGCCCAATTTGATAACCCAAGCCCATATACATCATTAGGTTTCATATTTTAATATTCAAGGTCATAAATTAGGCCCAATTAAGGTGAATTTTCGTCCATTAGTGGCCCCCTACTTAATTTAGGCCCAATTAGTCATATCTTGGCCCAATTAGTTGAAATAAAGGTTCCCAAGCCCATTCATTTACCATGGCCCATCTAATTCGCGCCCAAGCCTACACATTCAGCCCTTAAATGAGTATTTCTAGGCCCCACTAAAATAGATTTTCGTCCATGTGAAGGTCCTTTAAACTTACTTGAGCCCATTAGTCCATTTTTGGTTATTTTAGCTCAATTTGAGCCCCCAAGCCCAATCACATGCTTCGGCCCACTATTCCACACGCCTAAGTCATCCCTTGCAGCCCATAATCACACTTTGAAGCCCAAATTCCTCTAATCCAGCCCGCAAGATTCATCCACAACCACACGTACGCAACTAGTCTTAAATAAACTAGCCTAATCCATGCTTAATCATGCATAATCCATCCATAAATCACCATGACCAGCCCATGACATTGCATTCCACATATGCATACTACTAACCTAGACTAAGATTAGTAGTAGAGCTTACCCGAAAATGATTGGAAATCGACGACGACGAAGGTCGAGGTTAGGACGGCCGTGTAGGCTCTCGGCTTAGGGAGAGAAAACAGTCGCGTTAGGTCAACAAACAAGGTCCCATGACCATGGAAAGAAAGGGAAACGAGCTTAGGATACTTACCAAGGAGTGAGGGGGATTGGTGATGAGGGACGGCGGCTGAACGATGGAGGAGACGACGGCGACGCGGATGGTGGCTGAACGACGGGACCGAGAGAGAGAGGGAGAGGTGAGGTCGAGTTGGGGTCCACCAAGGCCACGAAAGTGGGAGGAGAGGGAGTGAGGGAGCTTACCTAGGCGAGGAGATGAGGGATGATGATGGACGACGACGGCGGAATCGAGCGGTGGGCGGTGGAGCTCCTCGGGCGGCCGAATGAAGGAAGAAAATGAGAGGAGGAAGAAGAAGAAATGAAGGAGAGGGGAGAGAGAGAAGGGGCGGCCGAAACATGTATAGGGGAGGGAGAGAGAGAATGCAAGTTATTACTCAAAATTCAAATAAACTAAGTTAGTAGAGTAGGTAGAATAGTGGTTTGGATTGACTTGTACTTGATTGAATGACCCTTGATGGACATGATGGATTGCCTTGGAAATTGTGCCATGAATGATTGATGGATTGACAAGACATCGATTGATTTGACAATTAATTTGATTAGCCTCGATTTGCGTGCCAAATGCACCGATCGGGTCCCGAGCGCGAACGAATTCCAGACAGGATTTGATTTCGATTTAACAAACCTACTCTCAAAAATCCTAATTCAACTAATTCTAAGGACTGAGCATTTACCGGGGGCATTTCGGTAATTTTTCCACTCACGTCTTGCTTCTCGACGTACACCGGCTGTCTGCCCTTCTAGCGACATTTCTAAAACTGATCTCATTTCTTAATCGCGTTTATCTTACTAATTCGATCTTCCGTTGTTGGATTTCATATTGTGGTCAATTTCATTAAATAACGACTCTGTCTCTGTCTAAGACCAACGGGCGGCTGTTTGGGAAATTCTTCCCAAATAGCCTTTCCCCTTCGGTTAGTCATCTTAGGGTAGCTAATCCTGAGTGAGCGTCAATCAGAGTGCATTAACGAAGTATTTCCATTCATTTAGAAATGCCGATAAAAATGGGTCGAATTTTCAGACTGTCACAAGTTGGATGAGCCCTGATGCGTAAATACGCGGGGAAACGGAGAGATAAGCGTGCCAACCCGGGGCATTTTATATGGGGGTAGAGGCACGAGGCCATGTGGCACTGTTGGATGAGCCCTGATGGGAATTGAAGAGATAGACGGGCGGGATCCACTGGGATCAGTTGTGATAAGCTGAGACTGGCATCTGTTTGCATAATAAATTGTTGTTGATTGTCTGTTAATTGCCTGTTTGCATTATATGATCTGCATCTCTATGCCTCGTTCGACTGGTACACGTTGGGAATGTGGTATTTAGGGAAGTTGAGAGTGCGTGAACCATTGACTTTAAACCCTAGGTTATTGAATAGAACCGATTCCACTAGTATACTCTATCCTACGCTAGGATTAGGGGTGAGCTTGCTAAGTCCTCAACTCACTAGCGGTGGTTGCCCCTTTTTTTTCAGATCCAGGACGCCAGTGATGGCCGCACCCCCTGTGCTTTTTAGTTTGCCGGTGCAGATGGAGACCCAGGTTACCCTTCATTTTGATATGCATGCCGTGATGTGGAATAGGTACGTGACCACTATGTTAGTAGATTAGGGTGGACTCTATCTTGTTCCTCATAGGTTCGAGGCGTGGTTTAGAGAGGGCCTGTACGGTTTTGAGGGACCCCAGAGAGACGCTCCGATCCCCATGGAGGAGGATCTGTTCTTTTTGCAGCCTGCCGAGTATGGTGGCGAGGTGATCGACCCAGACCCGCTGTAGGAGTTGCCGTCCCCAAGATGCTCAGAGATCGACGGTCATGATGAGGGTGACATCATGGACACCAACCAAAAGGAGGATCCAGAGCCAGAGGAGGATCCCGAGGAGGACCCAAAGGAGGAGCCTGAGAACTGAGTCCCACTATTGCTGGCTTAGATTTTTGGAATTTGTGCGAGCGTAGGTGTCTTGACCATAGGCTGCGATTTTCTTTTGGGGTCTGTATCTAACGCTTATTATGTATATATATATCGATGTTTGCATATGGTTCATGCATTCGTACTACCCCTTTGTATTATATGCATGTATATATGGTTAGGAGGCACCCTTCCGCAGGTTTAAGAGATTAACGAAGGATGCGTCATCTGGTCGCGACGAAGAGACTCCCTAGGCCATTGCGTACTGTAAACCAGACGAGCGCAAAGAGATTTAAAGGTATGAACAGGATGTCGCGGCTCGATTGGGGTTCGGGGCATGACAGTTCGCCTGCGGCATGGCCATCAATCATCGATTGCCCTGGGGACGGCAAATCCTCCATTGGATCAGGGTCTACTACATCTCCCTCATAGTCAGCGAGTCGAAACGTAGTGGGGTCGTCCTCCATCGATATAGGAGCATCTCGCTCTCGACGAACTGGGGTCTACCTTAATCTACGTATATAGTGGTTACCTTACAACGCTATAGCTGGCATGCTCGTCAAGATGATTAGTGATCTGTGTCTCCATGTCAACTGGGTGACCAAAAAGTACGGGTGGCGAAATCATAGCTAGGGTCTGGGATCTGAAAAGAATGGCAACCATCGCTAGTGAGTCGAAACTCAATAAGCTCACCACTAATCCTAATGTAGGGTAGAGTATACTAGTGGGTTCGAACCTATCCAATAACTAGGGCGTCGACTCTCCTAGCTCTAGTATCCTCACTGGTTGTAGATACCCAAATCCCCACGTATGAATGGTCAAACTACACGATACAACGCAATAAACAACATGTAAACGGGCAGTCAACAGGCAATCATAGCAATTTAATATACAAGGCAAATGCATGCTTCAGTATGCCTCAAACGATCCCAGCGGATCGTGCTCGCTTATACCTCCCATTCCCATTAGGGCTCATCCCACTGTGCCATTCGGCATTGCCTCAACTGCGTGTGGTACGCCTTACGTTAGCCAAACTTATCCCTCTATTTCCCCGCGTAAAGACGCCTCAGGGCTCATCCCACATGTCACAACTCCAGGTGATTCATGCCATGCTCACAGTACATGATGCTCAAACAATTTCAACCACGAATCAATCACAGAGCAGGCAATCCAGTAGATTCATATGTAACGAGGCATGACAATTTAACAGTTGTTCTATCAAAACCATATTCATCGGGGTATGCCCCGTGCAAGCCTAGTATTATACATAAACTTACTCAACCACTGGATTCAATTGGGTACCCACGTAGTTATGATAGACATTAACTTCCTTATGAAATGAATCCCCCAATTTAGCTCAATCGTGTTTTATTTCACCATTGGAACTTATTTATTTCAGAGCTCGGTCCAATATGGCCTAGTGGCCTGACCCAACTTGGTATCTACTATTCAACCCTGGCCCGTCATTGGCCCATGATTAGAGTTTGAAATCACTTTTGGGTCCCACTTGATCTTATGAAATTTAACTAAACCCAATTACCAAAGCCGAATGAATGATTCTTAAGTTTTAGGCCCATTAAGTAAATTAGGTCCATTTTGGCCCAAGGCCCATCTACTATTCACAAGCTCATGATTGAATTTTAAGTATTAAATATTTTAAGGCCCATTATTTTTATAATTTTCGGATGGGGCCCAAGCCCATAGTTTAAAACAACCTTATTAAGCCCATTTAAGCATTTTTAGGCCCAATTTCAACCCCTAAGCCCATGTACACTATTGGGCTCTAATTTATTAAGTTCAAGACCTTAAATTAGGCCCAATTACATTTAATTTTCGTCCATTGAGGGCCCACGAATTTATTTTAAGCCTATATGTTCTATTTTGGCCCAATTAGCTTTGAATTAAACCCCTTAGCCCATTTACAAGCTTTGGCCCGCTATTTTACACGCCTAATCAGCTAATTGCAGCCCATATCCAATGTTTCATGGCCCAATTCCAACACCCTAAGGCCAAGATCATCTCACTTTGCAAATTACTCAACTAATCCTTACTAGAATAATCGAAATCACATACTTATTTGCTAATCCACCTAGGCTACTAACCAAATCAGCAACTAAGCATAATATACTCTATTCCTAAGCAAGGATTAGAGGCTAGCTTACCTATATAATGTGGAATGGACGACGACGACGAAGGGAGAACCAGGCGGCCAGTTGATGCTCACGGCCGACGGTGGCAAGAGGACGGCATGGGGCTGGTTCGGCGGCCTCCACGAGCTAGATCAAGCCTAAAATGAAGGTTCCAAGCATTAGTGGGGGCGTGGAACGAATCGGGATCAGCCTTGGTGACTGGGGCACCCACGGTTCCAACGACGAGCAAAAATGCAACAGGAAAACGGGGCTGGTTCGGGGGTGTTCCAAGGGCCAATGAGCCACGAAGATGAAGAGGAGGAAGCTTGGAGGACTTACTGGGATGAGTGAAGAAAGATAGGTGGCCAACAGTGGCGGTTTGGGCGGCGGAACGGCGGCGGCCACGGTGGTGCTTCACAGGTGGACGAAGGAGAATCCCAAAGAAGAAGAAGAAGAAGAAGAAGAAGAAAAAGAAGAATGGAGAAGGAAGATGGTGATGTTTCGACCAAATGGAGGGAGGGTGAGGAGAGAGAGAGGTTATACAAATTTGAAATAAAGAAGAAAATTGATAATAATGGGTTAGGTAAGTGAATAGTGACATGATGTGTACTTTGATAAGATTTGATTTTATGGGGAATTGAACCTTGATTGATTGATGGATTGACTTGTCTTAGAAAATGTGCCATGATTGATTAATGTGACAACTGATTTGACTTGCCTCGATTTACGTGCCAAATGCACCGATCGAGTCTCGAGCGCGAACGAATTTTCGGACTAGATTTGGTTTCGATCTAATGAATTCACTCCCAAAAATCCTAATTTATCTAATTCTAAGGACTGAGTATTTACCGGGGGCATTTCGGTAATTTTCCATCCACGTCTTGCTTCTCGACGTGCACCGGCTGTCTGTCCTTCAGGCGACATATCTGAAACTGATTTCATTTCTACATTGTGGTTATCTTACTAATTCGATTGTCTACTGTCGGATTTCATTTTGTGGTCAATTTCATTAAATACCGACTCTATCTCAATCTTAGACCAACGAGCGGCTGTTTGGGAAATTATCCCCAGGTAGCCTTTCCCCTTCGGCTAGTCATCTCAGGGTAGCTAATCCTGAGTGAGCGTTAATCAGAGTGTATTAACGAAGTGTTTCCATTCATTTAGAAATTCCGATAGATGGGTCGAATTTTCAGACTGTCACAGGAGCAATGTGAGAAGCGGGGAGTTAAGTACTTATCAGTCTCAATTGCAACCACTTGATGAGTGGATTCCACTATCTGATCCCTGTGGGAGCGTAATAGAGAATGAAGTACTTATGGTACAATATTCTACCCAACGAACAAGTGGCAAAAGCATTCCTCGACGACGCTTCGAGATCGAAGGGGAAGCTTTCATGATCACTCCACAAAGATGAAGATGAGCCAAAGAATGTCAATGGGGCTTTTATCTTGCCCTAATAAGGAAATGTGGATGAAAGCAATGGAAGAAGAAATGGAGTCAATGAGATCGAACCAAGTTTGGAAACTAGTTGATCTCCCAAAAGGATGCAAGACCATTGGGAACAAGCGGGTTCTCAAAATAAAGCGTAAGGCTGATGGCTCGATTGAGAGATATAAGGCTCGCATTGTGGTGAAGGGGTATAATCAACAGGAAGGAATTGACTATGAAGATACATTTTCTCCTATTGTAAGATTCACCTCAGCTCGCCTTATTCTGGCAATAGTGGCTAACTTGAATCTTGAATTGCATCAAATGGATTTAAAGATTGCTTTTCTCAATGGAGAATTAGAAGAAGAAATTTACATGGAACAACCCATTGGGTTTGTCACTAAAGGCTAAGAACATAAAGTATGTCGACTTTTAAGATCGATATATGGCCTCAAGCAGTCTTCAAGACAATAGTATATACGCTTTCATAATGCCGTAATGGCATATGATTTTGAGATGATTCATGAAGATAATTGCGTATATGTCAAAAGATCCAAAGGTCATTTTGTGATCTTATCATTATACGTTGATGATATACTTATTGCTGGAAGCAATATGGAATTTGTCAAGACAGTCAAAAGTTAGCTATCTTCTGATTTCGAAATGAAAGACATGGGTGAAGCTACGTACATTCTTGGAGTTAAGATCTGGAGAGATCGTTCGAAAAGGTTGTTATCTCTTTCGCAAGAGACATACATAAATAAAGTCCTTGAACGATTTCGTATGCAAGACTGTAAACCCATTGATACTCATATTGCAAAAAGTGAAGGTTTGAGCCGTCAAAATTTGTCCTAAGACTCCACAAGAGCAAGAAAAAATAAAAGTGTTCCTTATGCGAGTGCCGTTAGAAGCTTAATGTACGCTACAATGTGTACTAGACTTGATATTTGTTATGCAGTTGGATTGGTGAGCAGATACCAATCCAATCTAGGTCCAGCACATTGGGCTGCTGTAAAGAGAATCATGAGGTATTTGAAAGCTACTGCTGACTATGCGTTGAGTTATCAAGGAAGTTGTCACGCCCCGGATCCCTATTCGGGCACACGGCATCCCGTCCCTGCGGAAGTTTCTCACCCTCGCTCGTCAGGTTAACAAAATGCGACGGCCCAGGAAAACCTATCGTCGCGACCAGACGACGAGTCCTTCGTCTAACTTTCGAACCTGCGGAAACGTGCCTCCTATCCATACATACATGCATACAGAACAGAGGGGTAGAACGAACAATATAAACACAATTAACAATATATACATAACATAGCATTAGCGTTAGGTACAGACCCCAAAAAGAAACCACCAACTACAAACCTACCTACGCTCAACCTAACATCAAAACACTAAACCACTGCCAGGAACTCAGTCCTCCTCAGGCTCCTCTTCGGAATCCTCCATGGGGTCCTCTTCTGGATCCTCCTCATCGGTATCCATGGCATCGCCCTCCTCGTGGCCATCAATCACGGAACGCCCGGGGGACGGCAACTCCTGCACTGGATCGGGGTCGATCACCTGGCCTCCACACTCGGCAAGCTGCAGCCAAAATGGGTCCTCCTCCATGGGTATCGAGGAATCTCGCTGGGGTCCCTCAAAGCCATGAAGGCCCTCCCTAAACCATGCCTCGAACCTTTGGGGTACAAGGTAGGGTCCATCCTAATCTACTAGTACAGTCGTCACATGCCTATGCCACAGGGTAGCGTGCATATCAAAATGGAGGGTGATGTGAGTATCCATCTGAATCGGCAGTCCAAAAAGCATCGGGGGTGCGGCCATCACTGGCGTCCGGGATCTGAAAAAGGAAGGTATCCACCACCAGTGAGTCGAGGACTCAGCAAGCTCACCACTAATCCTAGCGTAGGGGTCGGTCCTAACCAGTATCTAAGGTTCAGGGTTCATAGTCCAACCACTCTCGATCTCCCAAGATACTATGACCCATCGTAAACAACATGAACCATATAATAATACAAGTTATACAATACAGACGGGCAATATCAAACAATCAGCAATCATGTCATGCAATGCTGTAGGCCTCAAGCGGCCATCACGGATCCCACGGATCAGCCCGCCTATCACTCCAATTCCCATCAGGGCTCAATCTCGGTGACACACGGCAAATACCACACTGCGTTTCTGACGCCTTACGTTGGTCTCCCTTTTTTCTCCATTTCCCCATCTTGGGCACATTCTCATGTCACATCTTCGGTGACTCATGCAATGCTCTGAATGTACGCGGGGCCCAAATGATTGCATCAGTAGTTTAAACACAGAGCATGCATGCCAACGTATACGAGTACTAGCACAGAGCACATCAATTGATCGCCTAATAAATCTCATGTTAATCATACCATACGATCATAGGACTAGTACTATACACTCAGATTCTCGATCATCTAGGCTCGCCTTAACGTCTTACTCGCGATTCTGCCATACTATTGCTTACCATAGGCGATCCCCTGATTGAACCCATATGAACCAAGGTTTTACCTAAGTAAGGGTCTAAATAATTAAGTTAAGTTCAACTGGGCCTAAGGCCCACTTCAAGTCTTGAGGCCCATGATTTATTTCTTAAATTAAATATATGATTTGGGCCCATTATTATTGTTAAATTCGTGTAGGGCTCAAGCCCATTTCTGAATATTAACCTATTAAGCCCAATATGGTCATTTTAGGCCCAATTTGATATTCCAAGTCCATATACATTATTAAGTCTTATATTTTAACATTTAGAACATAACTTAGGTCCAATTAATTCACCATTTTCGTCCATTAGTGGCCCACTACTTCAATTAGGCCCAATTTGATGCATTATAGCCCAAATAGCTTAAGATTGGACCCCTAAGCTCATCTTCATGATTCGGTCCAACAACTCGCGCCTACACCGAAATTTGCAGCCCACATTTGGCACATTTTAAGGCCCAATTAATTTATAAATTCGTGCATATACAAGCCCATTAGCATAAATTAGGCCCGTTAGCTTATCTTAGGTTCAATTAGTCCAAATTAAGTCCCTTAGGCCCATTAGTTGATTCGGCCCACTAATCCACACGCCTAAGCCGTCCCTTGCAGCCCATACGTTACATTTTCAAGCCTATTTCACAAGCTAACAGCCCCCACATTCAGCCCAATCAAGATTTCAACATGTTAGCCTAAGGTAAACTTAACCTTAATCTCATTTCAAACCCACATCAAGCCTGACCAACCTCTCACACATCATCCTACATGCATATACTACTAACCTAGGCTAGAATTAGTAGTAGAACTTACCTATTTCGGCTCGGGACAACGACGACGACGGCAAGGGCAACGGACGGCCAAACGGAGCTCACGGCCGACGGGAAGGAAACGGCGGCTCACGGCTGGTCCCGGGGTTCCACAGCCTTCAATGGTCCTAAAGGCAAGCCTAAGAATGTTAAAATGGCTGAAGGAGGGTGTGGAACAAGCTTGTGTAGCTCTTGCTCTCGCGGGGCAAACGACGACGACGGAAAGGCATGAAGAAGTAGGGGGCTGATCGGGGTTCCTTGGGACATCCACATGCCACAAAAACGGGGAAGAAGATGCTTGGAAGACTTACCACGATGAGGGGAGGGTTGGTGGTGCCGGCGGAAGCCAAACGGCGGCGACGACGGAAGGAGTTTGGGCGGCGGACGGGCGGACGACGGGGGAGCACCGGCGGAGAAGAAGAAAACGAAGAAGAAATGAAGGAGAGGGAGAGAGAGATTTCGGCCGAAAATGGGGAATGAGGGAGGAGAGAGAGAGTGTATGAGGGTTTAATCCAAATTTGAAAATGAGATAGTGGGTTAGGTATTGGTGTAATAGTGTTAGAATAGTGATATAGATGAGACATGTACTTGACAAGTTGATAGATGGATTTGATGGGTTGTCATGCCTTGGAAATTGTGCCAAGATGTGATTGATTGATTGACAAGACATCGATTGATTTGACAACTGATTTGACTTGCCTCGATTTGCTTGCCAAATGCACCGATCGGGTCCCGAGCGCGAACGAATTTCAGACAAGATTTGGTTTCGATTTACCGAATCTACTCCCAAAAATCCTAATTCAACTAATTCTAAGGACTGAGCATTTACCGGGGGCATTTCGGTAATTTTCCAATCACGTCTTGCTTCACGACGTACACCGGCGGTCTGCCCTTCTGGCGACATTTCTGAAACTGACTTCATTTCTTAATTGTGTTCGTTTTACCAATTCGATTGTCCGAAGTCGGATTTCATTTTGTGGTCAATTTCATTAAATAACGACTCTGTCTCTGTCTCAGACCAACGGGCGGCTGTTTGGAAAATTCTTCCCAGATAGCCTTTCCCCTTCGGTTGGTCAACTCAGGGTAGCTAATCCTGAGTGAGCGTCGATCAGAGTGTATTAACGAAGTATTTCCATTCATTTAGAATTTCCGATAATCGGGTCGAATTTTCAGACTGTCACAATTCTTCCCTTCTTATAAAAATTTTGTCCTCGAAATTTACATCCATCAATCCTTACACAAAACAGAAATTACACTGAGCTACCCAAACAAATACGGATACTTCTTCATTTCGTTCTCGCTTTCCCAAGTGGTTCCTTCAGTCCCATGATGTTCCCAGATAACCTTGACCAGCGGTATTGTTTTATTCCTCAGGACCTGCTCCTTACGATCTTCAATCCTTACTGGCCTTTCCACGTAAGAGACGCGGTCATCCATTTCAATGACTTCATGATCGAGTATATGGCCAGGGTCCGGCTCGTATTTCCGAAGCATCGATACATAAAACACGTTGTGAATCTGCGACAAGTTCGGCGGTAGTGCTAGACGATAAGCCAGTGTCCCGATCTTTTCCAAAATCTCGAATGGCCCAACAAACCTAGGACTCAGCTTTCCTTTCTTGCCAAACCGAGATAGTCCTCGCATCGGCGACACCTTTAGGAATACATGGTCTCCAACTTGAAACTCCAACGGTTTACGTCTCCTGTCTGCATAACTTTTCTGCCTGCTCTGAGCGGTTCTCAGTCTGTCCCTGATCACTTTAACTGCCTCAACTGATTGCTGAACTAGCTTCGGGCGTGTTATACTTTTCTCACCAACCTCGTCCCAGCAAATCGGAGTTCTGCAAGCTCTCCCATACAATGCCTCAAACGGTGCCATTCTGATACTCTGCTGATAACTGTTGTTGTAGGCAAACTCCACCAAGTGTAACTGCTCTTCCCAGCCTCCTTTGAAATCAATTACACATGCTCTCAGCATGTCCTCCAAAGTCTGTATAGTCCTTTCCGTCTGACGGTCTGTCTGAGGATGGTAGGCTGTACTGAATCTCAATTCTGTCCTTAAAGCACCCTGCAAACTCTTCCAAAACGTAGCTGTGAAACGAGGATCTCTGTCTGATACAATGCTTACTGGTACCCCATGCAATCTCACGATCTGCCTCACGTACAATTCAGCCAGCTTCTCTAAGGTCGAGTCCTTTCGTACTGCAATGAAATGAGCTGATTTCGTCAGTCTGTCCACTATTACCCAAATCGAATCATTGCCTCTCTGACTTCTTGGCAATCCTGTCACAAAATCCATAGTGACATACTCCCATTTCCACTCTGGGATTTCCAATGGTTGCAATAATCCTCCAGGCCTGCAATGCTATGCCTTTACCTGTTGGCACGTCAGACACTTAGCTACATGCTTAGCCACATCCACCTTCATTCTGTCACGCCTCGGATCCCCTATTCGGGAACGCAGCATCCCGTCCCTGCGGAAGATACACCTCGCGCTCGACTGGTTTCAAAAGTTCGACGGTCCAGGATGAATCTCCTCGTCGTAACCAGACGACGCGTCCTCATTATATTTACGAACCTGCGGAAGCGTGCCTCCTATCCAACACACACAAGCATGCATAGCAAAGGGTAGCGTAGACAAGGTAAAAACAAACAGCATTATATACATATCAAGCGTTAGGTACAGACCCCAAAAAGAAACCACAACCTACTGCCTAACCTACGCTTTTACTAACGTCAAAATACCAGACCAGCATCAGAAACTCAGTCCTCCTCAGGCTCCTCGTCGGAATCCTCCATGGGGTCCTCCTCTGGATCCTCATCTGTATCTATGGCGTCGCCCTCCTCGTGGCCATCAATCTCAGATCGTCCCGGGGACGGCAACTCCTGCAGTGGGTCGGGATCGATCACCTGGCCTCCATACTCGGCAGGCTGCAGCCAGAATGGGTCCTCCTCCATGGGTATCGGGGAATCTCTCTGGGGTCCCTCAAAGCCATGAAGGCCCTCTCTAAACCAAGCCTCGAACCTATGGGGTACAAGGTAGGGTCCACCCTGATCTACTAGTACAGTCGTCACATGCCTATGCCATAGAGTAGTGTGCATATCAAAATGGAGGGTGATCTGAGTGTCCATCTGAATCGGCAGTCCAAAAAGCATCGGGGGTGCAGCCATCACTGGCGTCTGGGATCTGAAAAAGGAAGGTAACCACCACCAGTGAGTCGAGGACTCAGCAAGCTCACCACTAATCCTAGCGTAGGGTAGGATATACAAGTGGGGTCGGTCCTAACTAGTATCTAGGTTTCAGGGTTCAGGGACCAAGCACTCTCGATCTCCCAAGATACTATAACCCATCGTAATCATCACGAACCACATAATAATACAAGTTGTACAATACAGACGGGCAATATCAAACAATCAGCAATCATGTCATGCAATGCTGCAGGCCTCAAGCGGCCATCACGGATCCCATGGATCAGCCCGCCTATCACTCCAATTCCCATCAGGGCTCAATCTCAGTGCCACACGGCAAGTACCACACTGCGTTTCTGACGCCTTACGTTGGTCTCCCTTTTCTCTCCATTTTCCCGTCTTGGGCACATTCTCATGTCACATCTTCGGTGACCCATGCAATGCTCTAAATGTATGCGGGGCCCAAACGATTGCATCAGTAATTCAAACACAGAGCATGCATGCCAAAGTACACAAGTACAAGAACAGAGTACATCAATCGATCGTCTAATAAATCTCATGTTCATCATGCCATACGATCGTAAGATTAGTACTAGACATTCAGATTCTCGATCATCTAGGCTCGTATTAACATCTTACTCGCGATCCGGTCATACTATTGCTCACCATAGGTGATCCCCTAATTGAACCCATATAAACCAAGGTTTAACCTAAGTTAGGGTCTAATTAATTAAGTTAAGTTCGACTGGGCCTAAGGCCCACTTCAAGACTTGAGGCCCAATATTTAATCCTTAAATTAAATCATATGAGTTGGGCCCATTATTTTATTAATTTCGCGTGAGGCCCAAGCCCATTTTTAAGGATTTACTATTTAAGCCCATTTCCATTATTTTAGGCCCAATTTGATGACCCAAGCCCATAGACACTTTTGGGTTTCATTCTTTAATGTTCATGGACATAAATTAGGCCCAATTTAAGTGGATTTTCGTTCATTAGTGGTCCATTGGTTTGATTAGGCCCGATTAGTTTAGTTTTGGCCCAATTACCTGAAATAAAGGCTCCTAAGCCCAACACCTTACTTTGGCCCATTAAACCCCACGCCTAAGCCCACTAAATCAGCCCACTAATCATGTTTTCGGGGCCCATTCAGATTGTTAATCTCGTCCATTAGCAAGTCCATTAGGGTATCTTAGGCCCGTTAGCTTATTTTAGGTCTAACTTGCGTAATTTAAGTCCCAAGCCCACTAACACATTTCGGTCCACCTCATACACGCCCAAGTCACTCATTCGCAGCCCAATGTACATGATTTCCAGCCCTCTCCAAGTCTCTAAGCTCTTAGTTTAACCTAACACACTAATCACCTTAACTAACATAACTTGCCTAACCTTTAACCATGCAATCTTCTCCGAAAATCACCACATTCAGTCCTCTATTTCACACTCCACCTACATATACTACTAACCTAAACCAAGATTAGTAGTAGAGCTTACCTAAAGTGGCTCGGGAGGACGACGAAGACGGCGAGGAATACCGGTGGCTGGTTCGAATCTCACGGCCTACACGGGAAGTTAGGGTTTGGTCGGTCAAATGGGGTATTCCAAGGCCACGAAATGAAGGAACAAGAAGAGAACTCACCAAGGCACGGTGGAACGTGGGACGACAAATGGTGGCCGACGGTGGCCCACGGAAGCGACGATAGTGGCGGTTTGAGCGGCGGCACAACCTGACCGAGAGAGAGAGAGAGATGAGGTCGGGTCGGCGGTTTAAGGTGGCTTTCAAGCTATGAAACAACAAGGGGAGAGAGAGAAGAGGCTCACCGAACGAAGATGGGATGGTGGCGTTGGCGAGGGAGCTCGGATAGCGGCGGTTCACGGTGGAGCTCGGGCGGATGGCGGCAGAAGGGAAAGGAAGGAGAAGAAAATGAAGAGGAGAGGGGAGAGAGAGGTTTCGGCCGAAAAATGGGAGGGAGAGTGAGGGAGGAGAGAGAGATGGCAAGACTTATTTCAAGTTTGAATGGGTTGGTGGGAGTTGGTAGCTTGAATAGTGACAAACATATGACATATACTATGCTTGAATGACACTTGAATGACTTGGAAGGGACTTGATTGACATTCTTGGGAATTGAACCATGATTGACCGATGGATTTGACTGATGGATTGACAAGACATCGATTGATTTGACAACTGATTTGACTTATCTCGATTTGCGTGCCAAAAGCACCGATCGGGTCTCGAGCGCGAATGAATTTCAGACAAGATTTAGTTTCGATTTACCGAATCTACTCCCAAAAATCCTAATTCAACTAATCCTAAGGACTGAGCATTTACCGGGGGCATTTCGGTAATTTTCCAATCACATCTTGCTTCACGACGTATACTGGCTGTCTGCCCTTCTGGCGACATTTCTGAAACTGAGTTCATTTCTTAACTGTGTTTGTCTTACTAATTCGATTGTCCAAAGTCGGATTTCATTTTGTGGTCAATTTCATTAAATAACGACCCTGTCTCTGTCTCAGACCAACGGGCGGCTGTTTGGGAAATTCTTCCCAGATAGCATTTCCCCTTCGGTTAGTCATCTCAGGATAGCTAATCCTGAGTGAGCATCGATCAGAGTGTATTAACGAAGTATCTCCATTCATTTAGAAATTCCGATAATCGGGTCGAGTTTTCAGACTGTCACACATTCCATTCCACCAATAATGCTGACACAAATTCTAATACATCTTCGTACTCCCTGGATGAATACTGTAGTTACTTCTGTGCGCCTCAGACAAAATCTTCTACTTCCATCAGCAGTTACTTGGAACTCAGCCTTCCTCTCATCTGCATTCATCGACATAATCTTCTGAATATCTGGATCCGTAGACTGCAACTCCTTGATCCTTAGCTGAATCTCTGGTTCAATCTGCAAGGTAGCCATCAGACTTGAGAGGTTTCCTACCTCAACCTTGAACTCAGAATCTCTGATTTCCTCCAGTAATGTCCATTCCTTGACCATCATATGCGCAATGCTCGACTTCCTACTTAGAGCATCTGCCACTTTATTCGCCTTTCCTGGATGGTACAAAATATCGCAGTCGTAGTCCTTCAACAGCTCCATCCAACGACGCTGCCTCATATTCAGTTCTTTCTGCGAAAACAAATACTTCAAACTTTGATGATCGGTGTAAATCTGGAAGTTCTCTCCCACCAAATAATGCCTCCAAATTTTTAGTGCAAACACAATTGCAGCTAATTCCAAGTCGTGCGTCGGGTAGTTCATCTCATGCGGCCTTAACTATCGAGATGCATAAGCCACTACTCGTCCATGCTGCATCAAGACACATCCCAATCCTCTTAATGACGCATCGCTTTATATTTCAAACCCTCCAAGTCCAGACGGGATGGTTAACACTGGTGCGGAAGTTAATCGATCCTTCAATTCTTGAAAACTCTCCTCGCACTTCTCGGTCCATTCAAACCTCGTTTCCTTCTTCAACAGATGGGTCAGAGGAGACGCTATCACCGAGAACCTTTCCACAAAGCGTCTGTAGTAGCCAGCCAAACCAAGAAAACTTCGTACTTCAGTCACAGTTGTTGGCCTCGGCCACTTCTCTACTGCCTCGATCTTTGCTGGATCCACTGATATTCCTTCTCCAGATACTATGTGTCCAAGAAACGCCACTCTGCTTAACCAGAACTCGCACTTGCTGAACTTCGCATACAGCGAGTGTTCCCTTAACGTCTGCAGGACAATCCTTAAGTGTTCCTCGTGGTCCTCAGAACTCTTCGAATACACCAATATGTCATCAATGAAGACTATCACGAACTGATCCAGAAACTCCTTGAACACTCGATTCATCATATCCATAAATGCTGCTGGGGCGTTCGTCAATCCAAACGGCATAACTGTGAACTCGTAGTGCCCATACCTCGTCCTAAAGGCAGTCTTAGGCACGTCCTCCTTCTTAATCCTCAATTGGTGATAACCTGTCCTTAGGTCTATCTTGGAGAACACACATGCGCCTTGAAGTTGGTCAAACAGATCATCAATCCTTGGTAGAGGATACTTATTCTTGATCGTCACTTGGTTCAGCTGTCTGTAGTCGATGCACAGTCTTAGCGATCCATCTTTTTTCTTAACAAACAGCACCGGAGCTCCCCATGGCGAAGCACTGGGGCGGATAAATCCTTTATCCAATAGCTCTTGCATCTGTACCTTCAACTCTTTTAACTCAGACAACGACATTATATACGGTGCTTTCGAGATCGGCTCTGTTCCAGGTGCCAACTCAATCACAAACTCTACGTCACGCTCTGGTGGCAAGCCAGGCAATTCTTGAGGAAACACATCCGGGTACTCTCTCACTACAGATGAGGGCTACACTGATGCTGATTAGGGAGGAGATTTAGATGAGAGAAAATCTACCTCTGGAAATGTGTTCTTACTGAATAATGGCACCATATCATGGAGCGGTAAGAAATAGAATTGCATAGCCTTATCTACCAAGGAAGCCGAGTTTGTGGCTTTGTTAGCAACAGTGCAGGAGGGTGTCTGGCTTAAAAGATTTTTGGAACATTTAAGTGTTACTGGCGAGGCTGCAAGTCCAGATTTTTGGAACATTTAGGTCTCCTATTGTAAGACCAAACATATAGACATTAAGTATAACTACGTTAAGGATATAGTTGCACAAAAGGAGGTGAATGTACAGTATATATCTACACATAGAATGTTAGCAGATCAAATGACGAAACCAATTCCTAGAGATGTTTTCCATGGTCATGTGAAATCTCTTGGATTGCGTAGAATATGATATACTGGATATTGTAATTTCCCTGATTGTTCACTATTAATGAAGTATGAGATAATTGCCTATGAACTTTTTTTTAAATAATATTTATGGATGTTAAAGCTTGGTGCTTTATATTGAGATGGTATATCGGATAGATAAGAGATTGGCCCACTCACACAGGTAATCGCCTCTATTTTCTGCATGATAAATAGAGATGAGATAATTTTAAGTTCATTATTTAAGTGATAATTGAGAGCTCGAACTTAGAATATAAATATCGCCTTAACATAATGTTAAGATGAGGACTTAATATTCATTATGTCCGAAAGTGAAATAACCCACATATTTCACTTTATTCGTCTTTATTGCCATATGTGAGTTCTGATGGATACTTTTGAGTAAAGTAGTTACGTGAACCCAGGTTAGACACTGAGAGTGTCTAGACTATCATATGTACGGTATTGAATGAAAAGACATACACTCCGTAGGGAATGAGAAAATACCGTAATACGTATTTCATATTACGTATGCAGAAATACGACCAATGAGAGTTGGCAAAAGTTCAAGATCTCAACTTTATAAGCCGTGTGAGACTCTCAAGGATAAGTGTTCCTTAATTGGTGCCCTCACGACTCTTCGTTATTCTCAAGATTTCTAGTTAGCGTTCGCTATCTTAGAGTATTGCCTATGGTCATGAGATTGATTCGATCTAAATGGATATTTCTAGAAAAGCGAGCTAAACTGAGACTGAGAGATTTAATGAAAGAGGAAGATTGATTTAGAGTTTTACGTCACATTATAGATTTATATTCACAGACCGGTCGGTTATGATTATTCTGTGTAATCATAATTGTGAATATAACGCATCATACTTAAAAGAGATCAAGATATGGATATGTAAATGTGACTAATTGATCTAGGGTACAGCATACGAAATTCTACTGATAATCATGTCCAATGTTGAGCTGCTATATACTCCTAACAGATGTATAGCAACGAGCTCTCAATATATGCTGGTCGCACGGATTATTTACAAGTGAGAGTTATTAGTCTTCCGTGGATGAGTGGGAGTTGTTTACTTTTTGCATGGGCGAGTGGGAGATGTTAAAACATAGTGTTATTGTGTGCCGCATATGCGGCAATCACAACCCAAATTGTAGAATAACTACCAAGGCAGTTACCTTTTTGAACATAAAGAAAAACTCACGTTGTTTTTCTAAGTGTTACAATTAACTCTCCCAAAAATACTTACAGACTATTAGACTCTCTCTTGAACTTGAAATTTCTTGGACAATTTGATTCTCGCAAGGCTGTCGTTGGAGGCTCTTAATCAGTGGAAAACGGGTACGTTCCCTCGTGTGATCGTGCTCTGATCGGTGATACAAGTTAGTAATTCTTGGACATGTTTTCGCACGTTCTTCCGCATATTTGGTGTTTAGATTAGGAATCCATTTCCTTCACTAATCAACTGGATTCCGTTAGGTACTCCCACGTAATTACATTGGACATTTACTTCCTCTTGGAACAGACTCCCAATCAGACTTAATCATGTTTTATTTCACCCTTAGAACTTATCTGTTTCAAGACTCAGTCTAATCCGGCTTAATGGCTCGGCCCAACTTTGTGACAGTCTGAAAATTCAACCCAGTGATCAGGATTTTGGAATGAATGGGAGTATTTCATGAATGCGCTCTGATTGATCCTCACTCAAGGTTGGCCACTTTGAGACGACTAACCAAAAGGGAAAGGCTACCTGAAGAATTTTCCAAACAGCCGCCCGTTGGTCTGAGACAGAGACAGAGTCGTTATTTAATGAAATTGACCACGAAATGAAATCTGACTTCGGACAATCGAATTAGTAAGACAAACATAATTAAGAAATGAAGTCAGTTTCAGAAATGTCGCCAGAAGGGCAGATAGTCGGTGAACGTCGAGAAGCAAGACGCGATTGGAAAATTTCCGAAATACCCCCGGTAAATGCTCGGTCCTTAGGATTAGTTGAATTAGGATTTTTGAGAGTAGATTCGAATAATCGAAATCAAATCTTGTCTGAAATTCGTTCGCGCTCAGGACCCGATCGGTGCATTTGGCACACAAATCGAGACAAGTCAAATCAGTTGTCAAATTAATCGATATCTTGTCAATCCATCAATCAAATCCATCATGTCAACCCATCAATCTTGGTTCAATTCCCAATGCAATCCATCAAGTCACTCCCTTGTCATTTCAAGTACAAATGACACTATTTCACCTAACCCATTATCTCTTACTTGCAACTTTCACTAAAATCACATGATAACCTCTCTCTCCTCCTCACTTCATTTTCGGCCGGCACCTCCATTCTCCTCTCTCTCTCGTGCTCTCATCTCTCTCTCCCTCGGTTGCTCTCCTCCCGGCCGCCACCATTGCCCGCCTCAAGCCGCCGCCCGTCCGCCACTTCTCGACCGTCGTTACCACCGTCCCGCCTCCAAGTCATCTCGGTAAGCTCCCCTCCTCCCTCTCCTTGCTGTTTCGTGGCTCGAAAGCCACTTTGAAGCCGCCCCTAGCTCACGGTCTCCATTCTCTCTCTCGGGTCTAGCTCAACCGCCGTGCCGCTCGTGAGCTTCGTCGTCGTCGTCAGGCCACCTCCGGCCTTCATCGACCACCCTCAATCTTTGGTAAGCTTCCTAGTTTCCCTTCCCTTCATTTTCCATGACAATTCGAAGCCGTTTAAGGACCCAAACCCGGCTGTTCCCTTGTAGGCCGCACACTTCAAAACCGGCCGCCGGTGTTCCTTGCCACCTTCATCGTCGTCCCGAGCCGAAATAGGTAAGCTCTATTACTAATTATAGCCTAGGATTGATGTATATGGATGTGGTTTGTCGTATTAAGGATTGATGATTTCGGTTTAGGCGTGAAATGGGTAATTATGTGTAATGCTCACTAAGCTAATGTGATGGAAATTCGTTTGGGCCGATTGTGTGGGCTGTAGGTTTGCAATTTGGGCCTTGGAACGTGATAATGAGCTATGTATGAGTAATGTAGGCGCTCGAGGGAGAGGCCGTGAGAGACTAATTGGCCTAAGGGACTTAATTTGGACAATTTCAACCAAAAATAAGCTAACGGGCCTAAGGTACCTTAATGGGCTTGTGAATGGGCGAATTTAATGATTTAGTTGGGCCTTAAAAATGTCAAATGTGGGCTGCCAATGTTGTTTAAGGCGTGTAGAAGGTGGGCCTAAGGCTACCTATGGGCTTGGGGGCTTAGATGGGACCAAACTAACCTTATACAAGCTTATGGGCCTAACGTATTTTATTGGGCTTCTCGGAAAATCAAAATTCAGATTTAACTTGGGCCTTGAAATATTAATCATGGGCTGGAATAGATGAGTGGACATGTGACCTAATGGGCCGAAGGGTTCTATTGGGCTTCGGGACTTAATTCTGGACTAATTGGGCCCAAACAAATCTAATTGGACCTAAATTGCAATGGTGGGCCTTAATGGACGAAAATTATAATCTAATTGGGCCAAATTTGTGTTTTGAATATTAAAAATGTGAGGCCCAATAATGTATATGGGCTTAGGATATCAAATTGGGCCTAAAATGTCCTAATTGGGCTTAGTAGACTAATCCTTAAGAATGGGCTTAGGCTTTGCACGAAATTAATATAATAATGGGCCTAAATCATGTATTTTGATTTAAGAAATAAATCATGGGCCTTAAACCTTGGAATGGGCCTTAGGCCCAGTTGAACCCAAACTAATTAATTAGGCCCAAACCCTAAGCTAAGTCTAATTCGTTGAAACCCAAGGATATATATATCAAGACGACTAATTCATTGATCGTGGGTTACTAACTCCCAGGGAACTAACATGGGTTATTGGGCTTAGACTGAGTGACCGAGTCCGCTAAGGTGGAACTTAATTTGTATGGGTTCAATCAGGGAATCGCCTATGGTAAATGATAGTACGATGGGAATTCGTATGAGATATCTAATTGGACCTGGTTGGTCGAGAAACTGCGTGTGGGGCACTAGACCTATTATAGGCTGGCATGACGAGCACGTGATTATTTTGATGATTTCTTGATGTGCTCTGTACTTGTATTTATGTACCATTGCATGCATGCTCTGTGACTGAATTGCTGTTTGCAATCATTTGGGCCCTGCATACATTGAGAGCATTGCATGAGTCACCAAAGATGTGACATGAGATGGAGCCCCAGAGGCGTTGTTACGCGGGGAAATGGAGAGAAAAGGGAGGCCAACGTAAGGCATCCGAGACGCAGTATGGTATTTGCCGAGTGGCTGAGAATGTGCCCTGATGGGAAATGGAGGAAAAAGGGAGGCCAGCGTAAGGCGTCTAAGACGCAGTGTGGCGTTTGCTGTGTGGCACTGAGAATGAGCCCTGATGGGAATTGGAGTGATAGGCGGGCATGATCCACTGGGATCCGTTATGGCCGGTTGAGGCCTGCATCAGTTTGCATGTGGCATTCATGGTTGACTGTCTGTTATTGCCCGTCTGTGTTATATGATATGCATTGCTATGCTTTAGGGCATTTGCTTATACGTTGGGGGTCTGGTACCGAGGGAAAATTAAGAGTGTTTGAACCTTGGACCCTACACCCTAGTTACCGGATAGGACCGACCCCACGAGTATACCCTATCCTACGCTAGGATTAGTGGTGAGCTTGCTGAGTCCTCGACTCACTGGCGGTGGTTGCCTTCTTTTCAGATCCCAAACCGCTGTGATGGCCGCACCTCCCGTGTTATTTTGGACTGCTTATACTGTGGAGGTGAGGTAGTTGATCCAGACCCGATAGTGCAGCTGCCGTATCTAGGTCGCGGGGAGAATGACGGACATGAGGAAGGACCGGAAGAGTGATTTGCCATATGCCAAGTTTAGACTATGAGCGTATGACCGAGTGTAGGATTTTGGACCGTGTCATGTATTTCCTTTTGGGGGTCTGTATCGAACACCTTTGTAAGGTATATATTGATGTTGTTGTTATTCCATTGTCGTACTACCCCTTTGTATCGTATGCATGTATGTGTGGTTAGGAGGCACGCTTCCGCAGGTTCGCAAGACTAATGAAGGACATGTCGTCTGGTTGCGACGAAGAGACTTCCTGGGCCGTCGCGTATCGTAAACCGGACAAGCGTGATGAGATTCGTTTGCATGAACGGGATGCCGCGTGCCCGATTGGGGTTCGGGGCGTGACATCCCCGTTCGAGTGGTATCAGAGCAAGGTCAGCTCGATAAGAGACCGTTCGAGGTTTTGGAGTGATAAGGCTGATGATTTTGGGGTAGTTAGATAGACAGACCCTAGACCTAAGGATAGGAAAGGGGTAGAATGCTTGAATTGATTGGCGCATGTGATTGCTTAGCAGAATCGATTGTCTAGAGTGGCCTTTGGTTAAGGTGTTTTAAACTAAGCTACAGATGCATCAGGACCTGAGGTAAGGTTCTAAGGCAGAGCCCCATGAGTAGGGCGTTTGACTGTTGGTTGCTGATTGCTGATTGCTGAATGGTTAACTTGCTAGATGCTGCTTGTGTTTGTATGCTTAGTCGGCTGTCGCGCGCTGCTTGACCATCATGCATTGCATGATTTTCGCATTGAAAGCAAAATGATTTAGAAATGAAAACTGTTTGGAAAGGGAATCTGGATTTGGAAAATACATGCATCTCATGTTGTTGGACTTGGTAACCGTCAGCCTGGTTTGGGACAGGATTGACGGGACGTCTAAAAACTGTGATGAAGCGTGGTATGGGACACGTGGAACAGGATTCTCTCTAGCTATGGGTGACCTAGGACAACTGTTCGCACCAAGAAATGAGGAGGGCGGGGAGTGGTCGCCGGGGCAGAAACCTGATCAAGGAAGCGGCTCTCGACAGGCTTCTAGTTGAGGTGGCGAACAGAGTGGCCTAGGTTGTGCATTGTCAGGGGTGAGTCTAGATGTCAACCGGGTTCAACTGCATTTAAGCTGCAGCGAATATTTACATGCATATTCATGTCAGTAAACGCGACAGTAGGCGAAAGCTTGATTGCTAGTTTTAGGGTTCCAAATTCCTTAAGGGAATTTTATTGGATATAGGTGTGAGAAAGAATTAGGAGGACGAGCAATAGGGGCAGAAGACCGAGTACGGGTGCGATAAGCTCAAAGGCTCATGCCCCCGAAGGAGATCCAAGGATTGAAGAGACGTTGAGGGTCCCGACTGAAGTCAATAAATTGATGGGACTAAGGCAGATTGAGTGAATAGAATCTGGGAGTACGAGCAATCGGGGCAGAAGGACTAGTGAAGCATTTAGCTTGTGAACATTTTGTAGTTGAAGGCCCGGGAATGAATGGGGTCTTGAGGATATTGAAAGAGGTTAGAAACCTAGTGGGTAGGTAGGCTCAAGAAGAGAGAGCTGCCGCTGTCGCCCAAATTGCTAAAACTACGGTGGCCGCCGTGAATGGGGCCAATGAGAATAGTGAAGTTGGTAGAAACAGAAATGGAGGACCCAAAGTACTCCCTCGCTAAACAGGAAAGCTAAATGGGATGTTTGCCGCGCTGGAATGCTTAGAGAAGAAAGCAGCTCGAAGGAAAAAGATGGAGGAAATCCCAAGGCGTTGTCGAGACTAAAGGCCTGTGGATAAGTACGAAGGCAAGTTCCCTAGGTTGCTAGAGTTGGATTAAGGAATACAGAGAACCCCTATAGCAAAGTAAAAAGGGCGCCGAAAGGGATTGAAATTGGAACTCAAGTATTAGTTGATGACCTGAGGGTCAGAGAATCAAAACCTGAGATATGAAGGAACTTAGGCAGTTTAATAGAGCCTGGCTAAAGAGGGCTACCGTATCTAGGCTGGGGTTATATTAAAAGGGGCAACAGGACCTTTAACCATGGAGCCCTAGGTGGATAAAAGGACGGATACCGTCGTAGCAAGAAGGGCGATCGTGGGAGTTAGTTCCTGAGATCTATATGCGGTTGAAGGATAGCGTAGTTTTGCGATAAGAAATTTCGATCCCCTCGATGGTCATAAAGAGTCGAAAGACAGAGAGAGTCATTTGCTGAATGCTTGGCTGGCGGATCACAGCCTCTGGACGACATTGATTTAGGTCACATTGACGGGACTTGTGGCGCAAGGAGAACCTGCCAACAGACTTGTTTAGCAAAGACAATATGTTGATGAGAAGACGAACCGCTATGGATTACATAGGGTGGAAATTAGAAGTAAGTTTGATGGTCTTAGTCTCCCAATCTTTGTCGATGGCCTAGAGCAATCGTACGACTGAAGTTCGCAAGGAGGTAGCAAGAGCCAAGAAACCATAGACGTGGATTCAGATGGACAAGTATGCCCGAGGCTTATGAGTATGAGCAATAATAAAGGACTAGCAAAATAGTACAACGGTAATCTTGGAATGGCAATGCCCCAAACTTGGGGGTAAACCTAGCAATTGAGAGATAGGTTGGCCGATAAGCTTGAAGGATGAAGGCTCAGACTTGGATCAAGAGAAAACTTGATGGATAGCCGTTCGAGACACTTGAGGATATGGGATTAAGGCACCCGATGATTGCGAACCCCAAGTATGGATTAGGGTGGCGCTTAATGGTTTAGGTTACGAATCCCAATAATGGTTCTAATTGAGGTGAGGAAGTTCCTTGGGAGAGCGAAGAAAGGAATGTTGGGACAAAAGCCAATTGGATGCCTCGAGGGCATTTCAGATTTGAATAAGGGCCAGAAGTAAGTACATCGTCCGAGTATTGACAAGTGACCTTAAGTCGTGATGGTCCTTGGTATGTTTGGCAAACTGGAGATATAAGGATGGGCACGAAAGCAGAAGGCGTAAACAGTAGTGGCGAGGCATGCCGATAGGCCTGAATTGGAAATTCTGACAGTTAACCTTGAGAAATGGATTGTAGATACGAAAGTACAAGGATTCGGTATCCAAGGACTATATGCCAGAACTATGTCAGACCTCGATGGTTTAGATTGAAGGTGAGATTCAAATGAGGCAAGTAGCAACATTGAATAATGGGCCAGAGGGATGTCATGATTTTGACTTGTCATGAGTGGTGACAAGAAAGGTATTACATTCACTTGAAAGTTTAAGTATTCGACCTTAGAAACGTTGGTCACCAATGGAAATTGGATGCTGACATTTTGAGGGCCCGTGAAGTATATAATTTAGGAGAGGGCAGACGATAACTATGGGATATTGAATGAGATGGACATCGTGGTCCCGAAGTATGCCATGTGAGTTGGTCTGGGTGAGAGAATAAACTAGATGTGTTCCACGTATCGGTGCTCCGGAAGTACGAGCCGGGCCCTGGCCATATACTCGATCATGAAGTCATTGAAATGGATGACCGCGTCTCATACGTGGAAAGGCCAGTATGAATCGAAGATCGAAAAGAGCAAGTGTTGAGGAACAAGACAATTCCTTGGGTTAAGGTCATCTGGGAACATCACCAGACAGAAGGAGCAACGTGGGAAAGTGAGGACGAGATGAAGAAGAAGTACCCTCATTTGTTTGAGTAGTCAAGCGTAACTTCTGTTTTGGTTGTAAGGTCATTTGGATTGTAAATTTCGAGGACGGCATTTTTATAAGAAGGGAAGAATTGTGACAGTCTGAAAATTCAACCCAGTGATCAGGATTTTGGAATGAATGGGAGTATTTCATGAATGCGCTCTGATTGATCCTCACTCAAGGTTGGCCACTTTGAGACGACTAACCAAAAGGGAAAGGCTACCTGAAGAATTTTACAAACAGCCGCCCGTTGGTCTGAGACAGAGACAGAGTTGTTATTTAATGAAATTGACCACGAAATGAAATCCGACTTCGGACAATCGAATTAGTAAGACAAACACAATTAAGAAATGAAGTCAGTTTCAGAAATGTCGCCAGAAGGGCAGATAGTCGGTGAACGTCGAGAAGCAAGACGCGATTGGAAAATTTCCGAAATGCCCCCGGTAAATGCTCAGTCCTTAGAATTAGTTGAATTAGGATTTTGAGAGTAGATTCGATTAATCGAAATCAAATCCTGTCTGAAATTCGTTCGCGCTCGGGTCCCGATCGGTGCATTTGGCACGCAAACGAGACAAGTCAAATCAGTTGTCAAATTAATCGATATCTTGTCAATCCATCAATCAAATCCATCATGTCAACCCATCAATCTTGGTTCAATTCCCAATGCAATCCATCAAGTCACTCCCTTGTCATTTCAAGTACAAATGACACTATTTCACCTAACCCATTATCTCTTACTTGCAACTTTCACTAAAATCACATGATAACCTCTCTCTCCTCCTCACTTCATTTTCGGCCGGCACCTCCATTCTCCTCTCTCTCTCGTGCTCTCATCTCTCTCTCCCTCGGTTGCTCTCCTCCCGGCCGCCACCGTTGCCCGCCTCAAGCCGCCGCCCGTCCGCTACTGCCCGGCCGTCGTTACCACCGTCCCGCCTCCAAGTCACCTCGGTAAGCTCCCCTCCTCCCTCTCCTTGCTGTTTCGTGGCTCGAAAGCCACTTTGAAGCCGCCCCTAGCTCACGGTCTCCATTCTCTCTCTCGGGTCTAGCTCAACCGCCGTGCCGTCCGTGAGCTTCGTCGTCGTCGTCAGGCCACCTCCGGCCTTCATCGACCACCCTCAATCTTTGGTAAGCTTCCTAGTTTCCCTTCCCTTCATTTTCCATGACCATTCGAAGCCGTTTAAGGACCCAAACCTGGCTGTTCCCTTGTAGGCCGTGCACTTCAAAACCGGCCGCCGGTGTTCCTTGCCACCTTCGTCGTCGTCCCGAGCCGAAATAGGTAAGCTCTACTACTAATTATAGCCTATGATTGATGTATATGGATGTGGTTTGTCGTATTAAGGATTGATGATTTCGGTTTAGGCGTGAAATGGGTAATTATGTGTAATGCTCACTAAGCTAATGTGATGGAAATTCGTTTGGGCCGATTGTGTGGGCTGTAGGTTTGCAATTTGGGCCTTGGAACATGATAATGAGCTATGTATGAGTAATGTAGGCGCGCGAGGGAGAGGCCGTGAGAGACTAATTGGCCTAAGGGACTTAATTTGGACAATTTCAACCAAAAATAAGCTAACGGGCCTAAGGTACCTTAATGGGCTTGTGAATGGGCGAATTTAATGATTTAGTTGGGCCTTAAAAATGTGAAATGTGGGCTGCCAATGTTGTTTAAGGCGTGTAGAAGGTGGGCCTAAGGCTACCTATGGGCTTGGGGGCTCAGATGGGACCAAACTAACCTTATACAAGCTTATGGGCCTAACGTATTTTATTGGGCTTCTCGGAAAATCAAAATTCAGATTTAAATTGGGCCTTGAAATATTAATCATGGGCTAGAATAGATGAGTGGACATGTGACCTAATGGGCCGAAGGGTTCTATTGGGCTTCGGGACTTAATTTTGGACTAATTGGGCCCAAACAAATCTAATTGGACCTAAATTGCAATGGTGGGCCTTAATGGACGAAAATTATAATCTAATTGGGCCTAATTTGTGTTTTGAATATTAAAAATGTGAGGCCCAATAATGTACATGGGCTTAGGATATCAAATTGGGCCTAAAATGTCCTAATTGGGCTTAGTAGACTAATCCTTAAGAATGGGCTTAGGCTTTGCACGAAATTAATATAATAATGGGCCTAAATCATGTATTTTGATTTAAGAAATAAATCATGGGCCTTAAACCTTGGAATGGGCCTTAGGCCCAGTTGAACCCAAACTAATTAATTAGGCGCAAACCCTAAGCTAAGTCTAATTCGTTGAAACCCAAGGATATATATATCAAGACGACTAATTCATTGATCGTGGGGTACTAACTCCCAGGGAACTAACATGGTTTATTGGGCTTAGACTGAGTGACCGAGTCCTCTAAGGTGGAACTTAATTTGTATGGGTTCAATCAGGGAATCGCCTATGGTAAATGATAGTACGATGGGAATTCGTATGAGATATCTAATTGGACCTGGTTGGTCGAGAAACTGCGTGTGGGGCATTAGACCTATTATAGGCTGGCATGACGAGCACGTGATTATTTTGATGATTTCTTGATGTGCTCTGTACTTGTATTTATGTACCATTGCATGCATGCTCTGTGACTGAATTGTTGTTTGCAATCATTTGGGCCCTACATACATTGAGAGCATTGCATGAGTCACCAGAGATGTGACATGAGATGGAGCCCCAGAGGCGTTGTTACGCGGGGAAATGGAGAGAAAAGGGAGGCCAACGTAAGGCGTCCGAGACGCAGTGTGGTATTTGCCGAGTGGCTGAGAATGTGCCCTGATGGGAAATGAAGAGAAAAGGGAGGCCAGCGTAAGGCGTCTGAGACGCAGTGTGGCGTTTGCTGTGTGGCACTGAGAATGAGCCCTGATGGGAATTGGAGTGATAGGCGGGCATGATCCACTGGGATCCGTTATGGCCGGTTGAGGCCTACATCAGTTTGCATGTGGCATTCATGGTTGACTGTCTGTTATTGCCCGTCTGTGTTATATGATCTGCATTGCTATGCTTTGGGGCATTTGCTTATACGTTGGGGGTCTGGTACCGAGGGAAAATTAAGAGTGTCTGAACCTTGGACCCTACACCCTAGTTACCGGATAGGACCGACCCCACGAGTATACCCTATCCTACGCTAGGATTAGTGGTGAGCTTGCTGAGTCCTCGACTCACTAGCGGTGGTTGCCTTCTTTTCAGATCCCAGATCGCTGTGATGGCCAAACCTCCCGTGTTATTTTGGACTGCTTATACTGTGGAGGTGAGGTAGTTGATCCAGACCCGATAGTGCAGCTGCCGTATCTAGGTCGCGGGGAGAATGACGGACATGAGGAAGGACCGGAAGAGTGATTTGCCATATGCCAAGTTTAGACTATGAGCGTATGACCGAGTGTAGGATTTTGGACCGTGTCATGTATTTCCTTTTGGGGGTCTGTATCGAACACCTTTGTAAGGTATATATTGATGTTGTTATTCTATTGTCGTACTACCCCTTTGTATCGTATGCATGTATGTGTGGTTAGGAGGCACGCTTCCGCAGGTTCGCAAGACTAATGAAGGACATGTCGTCTGGTTGCGACGAAGAGACTTCCTGGGCCGTCGCGTATCGTAAACCGGACAAGCGTGATGAGATTCGTTTGCATGAACGGGATGCCGCGTGCCCGATTGGGGTTCGGGGCGTGACAAACTTGGTCTTTGCTATTCAACCCTGGCCCAGCATCGGCTCACAATTAAAGTTTGAAAATACTTTTTGGGTCCAATTTAATCTTATTAAATTTAATTATACCCAATAACTAAGGCCTAATGATTCTTTCTTAAATTTTAGGCCCATTAAGTGAATTAAGCCCGTTTGGGTCTAAGGCCCAATTACTATTCACAAGCCCATGATCTAATTATAAATAATTAAATATTTTAAGGCCCATTATTTTTATAAATTTTCGGATGAGGCCCAAGCTCATTTGTTAAGGTAAGCCTATTAAGCCATTTTAGCTTATTTAGGCCCAATTTCAACCGCTAAGCTCATGTACACTATTGGGCCCTAAAATTTTATAATCAAGACCATAATTTAGGCCCAATTTCATTGACTTTTTGTCAATTTAAGGCCCATTGCCCATGAGTTTTATTTTGGCCCAATTAGCTTGGAAATTAACCCATAAGCCCACTTGCATTCTTTGGCCCACCATTCTCATGCCCAAATCATCCATTTGTAGTCCATATCAAATGTTTCATGGCCCATTTCAAATAACACTAGCCCCTCACTCGGCCCAATTCTCTAATTAGCCGATTAGCCTAACATAATCCAACTTTAATTGCACATTAACCACCCATACTACACATACCAACCCTTAATACATCAAACCATACACATATACAGCTAGCCTAGGCCACGATTAAGGGTAGAACTCACCTAGATGGGTCGGATTGGAGGCGATGATGACGAAGGTTCAAGTAGCCCGTGTCACGCCCCGAACCCTAATCGGGCACACGGCATCCCGTTCCTGCGGAAGATTCTCACCCTCGCTCGTCAGGTTTATAACATGCGACGGCCCAGGAGAACCTACCGTCGCGACCAGACGACGAGTCCTTCGTCTAACTCTCGAACCTGCGGAAACGTGCCTCCTATCCATAAATGCATGCATACAGAACAGAGGGGTAGAATGAACAGTATAAACACAAATAACAATATATACATGTCAACCTCAGCGTTAGGTACAGACCCCCAAAAAGAAACCACAACCTACAGTCAAACCTACGCCCAAACAACCCCAAAAGACTAGACCAGCATCAGGGACTCAATCCTCCTCAGGCTCCTCTTCGGAATCCTCCACGGGGTCCTCTTCTGGGTCCTCCTCATCGGTATCCATGGCATCGCCCTCCTCGTGGCCATCAATCTCAGATCGTCCAGGGGACGGCAACTCCTGCAGTGGGTCGGGGTCGATCACCTGGCCTCCATACTCAGCAGGCTGCAGCCAAAATGGGTCCTCCTCCATAGGTATCGGGGAGTCACGCTGCGGTCCCTCAAAGCCATGAAGGCCTTCTCTAAACCAAGCCTCGAACCTATGGGGTACAAGGTAGGGTCCACCCTGATCTACTAGTGTGACAGTCTGAAAATTCGACCAAATTATTGGAATTTCTAAATGAATGGAAATACTTCGTTAATACACTCTGATCGACGCTCACTCAGGATTAGCTACCCTGAGATGACTAACCGAAGGGAAAAGGCTATCTGGGAAGAATTTCCCCAAACAGCCGCCCGTTGGTCTGAGACAGAGACAGAGTCGTTATTTAATGAAATTGACCACGAAATGAACTCCGACTTCGGAAAATCGAATTAGTAAGATAGACACAATTAGGAAATGAAGTCAGTTTCAGAAATGTCGCCAGAAGGGCAGACAGCCGGTGTACGTCGAGAAGCAAGACGTGATTGGAAAATTACCGAAATGCCCCCGGTTAATGCTCAGTCCTTAGGATTAGTTGAATTAGGATTTTTGAGAGTAGATCCGATCAATCGAAATCAAATCTTGTCTGAAATTCGTTCGCGCTCGGGACCCGATCGGTGCATTTAGCACGCAAATCGAGACAAGTCAAATCAGTGGTCAAATCAATCAAATGTCTTGTCAATCAATCAATCACATCATGGCACAATTTCCAAAGCAAATCAATCCATCAATCAAGTGTCATTCAAGCTCACATCAAGTACAAATCAAGGTCACTATTCTATACTATTCACTCACCTAATCCACTCACCATTTGATTTAACCTTGCTCACTCTCTCTCTCCTCACTCTCCCTCCCATTTTCGGCCGCCCCTCATCTCCTCTCCCTCACGCCCCATCTTCTTCTTCTTCGGTTCCTCTTCCTCCGCCCGTGTCGCCCGTTGCCGTCGCCTTGCCGCCACCGTCCGGCCACCGTCGTCACTTCATCTTCCTCCGGTGAGTCCCTTAACCTTTGTTCCTTCCCTTTTCGTGCCTTGAGGAGTCCCCCAAGGCCACCGACCAGACCCCATCTCATTCTCTCTCTCGGTTTCTCCTCAAGCCGCCGTGGACCGCCGCCCGTTCCGTCACCGTTCCACGTCGTCGTCGTCGTCGTCGTCTTGCCCCGCCACGGTAAGCTTCTCCTCTCTCCCTCCTTGTTGTTTCGTGACCTTGGTGAGTCGCCCTTAGCCCAAACCAGCCCCGGTCTCATCTCTCTCTCTCTCTCGGTTTCCTTATCCGCTGTTGCACCGCCGGCCGTCTGCCCCTCCTCTTCCGTTCGGCTACCACCAACAGCCCTCTAAGGTAAGCTCCACCTCTAACCTTGGCTTAGGTTAGTTGTATGTGTGTGTGGTGTAGCGCAAAGATGGTTAGTTGTGATGATTAGAGGCTAATACAAGTGGTTAGGCATAATGTTCACTAAACTCATGTGATGGAAGGTTGCTTGGGCCGTATGAGTGGGCTGTGAGTGCACAATTTAGGCGTAGAGATGGGTTGTGTGAGCTGCAAATTGGCTGATTTAGGCGTGGGATGATGGGCCAAAGGGTGCCAATGGGCTTAGGGGCTTAATTCTAAGCTAGTTGGGCCAAAATGATGCAAACCGGGCTTAATTTGTAATGGTGGGCCTCAATGGACGAAAATTCACTTAAATTGGGCCTAATTTCTAGTCTTGAATATTAAAATATGAAGCCTAACGATGTGCATGGGCTTGGGTATTAAATTGGGCCTGAAATAGTTGAAATGGGCTTAAATGGATAGTCTTTAACAATGGGCTTGGGCCCTGCACGAATTTAATAATAATAACGGGCCCAAACCATATATTTAATTTAAGGAATAAATCATGGGCCTCAAACCTTGAAGTGGGCCTTAGGCCCGGTCGAACTTAACTTAATTAATTGGACCATTACTTAGGTTAAACCTTGGTTCGTATGGGTTCAATTGGGGGATCGCCTATGGTGAGCAATATTATGACAGGATCGCGAGTAAGATGTTAAGGCGAGCCTAGAGGATCGAGAATCTGGGTACATAGCACTAGTCCTATGATCGTACGGCATGATGAACATGAGATTTATTAGACGATCAATTGAGGTACTCTGTTCTTGTACTTGTGTACTTTGGCATGCATGCTCTGTGTTGAATTACTGATGCAATCATTTGGGCCCCGCATACATTCAGAGCATTGCATGAGTCACCGATGATGTGACATGAGAATGTGCCCAAGATGGGGAAATGGAGAGAAAAGGGAGACCAACGTAAGGCGTCAGAAACGCAGTGTGGTATTTGCCGTGAGACACTGAGATTGAGCCCTGATGGGAATTGGAGTGATAGGCGGGCTGATCCGTGGGATCCGTGATGGCCGCTTGAGGCCTGCAGCATTGCATGACATGATTGCTGATTGCTTGATATTGCCCGTCTGTATTGTATGACTTGTATTATTATGTGGCTCGTGTTGGTTACGATGGGTTATAGTATCTTGGGAGATCGAGAGTGGTTGGACTCTGAACCCTGAACCCTAGATACTGGTTAGGACCGACCTCACTTGTATACCCTACCCTACGCTAGGATTAGTGGTGAGCTTGCTGAGTCCTCGACTCACTGGTGGTGGTTACCTTCCTTTTTCAGATCCCGGACGCCAGTGATGGCTGCACCCCCGATGCTTTTTGGACTGCCGATTCAGATGGATACTCAGATCACCCTCCATTTTGATATGCACGCTACTCTATGGCATAGGCATGTGACGGCTGTACTCGTAGACCAGGGTGGACCCTACCTAGTGCCCCATAGGTTCGAAGCTTGGTTTAGAGAGGGCCTTCATGGCTTTGAGGGATCGCAGCGTGACTCCCCGATACCCATGGAGGAGGACCCGTTCTGGCTGCAGCCTGCCGAGTATGGAGGCCAGGTGATCGACCCCGACCCACTGTAGGAGTTGCCGTCCCCTGGACGATCTGAGATTGATGGCCACGAGGAGGGCGATGCCATGGATACCGATGAGGAGGACCCAGAAGAGGACCCCGTGGAGGATTCCGAAGATGAGCTTGAGGAGGATTGAGTCCCTGATGCTGGTCTAGTCTTTTGGGGTTGTTTGGGCGTAGGTTTGGCTGTAGGTTGTGGTTTCTTTTTGGGGGTCTGTACCTAACGCTGATATTGATATGTATATATTGTTATTTGTGTTTATATTGTTCGTTCTAACCCTCTGTTCCGTATGCATGTATGTATGGATAGGAGGCACGTTTCCGCAGGTTCGAAAGTCAGACGAAGGACTCGTTGTCTGGTCGCGACGATAGGTTCTCCTGGGCCGTCGCATATTGTTAACCAGGCGAGCGAGATGAGTTTTGTTACGTGGAACGGGATGCCGTGTGCCCGATTGGGGTTCGGGGCGTGACAACTAGTACAGTCGTCACATGCCTATGCCATAGAGTAGCGTGCATATCAAAATGAAGGGTGATCTGAGTATCCATCTGAATCGGCAGTCCAAAAAGCATCGGGGGTGCAGCCATCACTGGCGTCCAGGATCTGAAAAAGGAAGGTAACCACCACCAGTGAGTCGAGGACTCAGCAAGCTCACCACTAATCCTAGCGTAGGGTAGGATATACAAGTGAGGTCGGTCCTAACTAGCATCTAGGGTTCAGGGTTCAGAGTCCAACCACTCTCGATCTCCCAAGATACTATAACCCATCGTAACCAACACGAACCACATAATAATACAAGTTATACAATACAGACGGGCAATATCAAGCAATCAGCAATCATGTCATGCAATGCTGCAGGCCTCAAGCGGCCATCACGGATCCCACGGATCAGCCCGCCTATCACTTCAATTCCCATCAAGGCTCAATCTCAGTGCCTCACGGCAAATACCACACTGCGTTTCTGACGCCTTACGTTGGTCTCCCTTTTCTCTCCATTTCCCCCATCTTGGGCACATTCTCATGTCACATCATCGGTGACTCATGCAATGCTCTGAATGTATGCGGGGCCCAAATGATTGCATCAGTAATTCAAACACAGAGCATGCATGCCAAAGTACACAAGTACAAGAACAGAGTACATCAATTGATCGTCTAATAAATCTCATGTTCATCATGCCGTACGATCATAGGACTAGGGCTATGTACCCAGATTCTCGATCCTCTAGGCTCGCCTTAACATCTTACTCGCGATCCTGTCATAATATTGCTCACCATAGGCGATCCCCCAATTGAACCCATACGAACCAAGGTTTAGCCTAAGTAAGGGTCTAATTAACTAAGTTAAGTTCGATTGGGCCTAAGGCCCACTTCAAGACTTAAGGTTCATTATTTAATTCTTAATTTAAATTTTATGGTTTGGGCCCATTATTTTATTAATTTCGTGTGGGACCCAAGCCCATTTTAAAAGATCAATCGTTTAAGCCCATTTCCACTATTTTAGGCCCAATATGATAACCCAAGCCCATATATATCATTAGGCTTCATATTTTAATATTCAAAATTATAGATTAGGCCCAAATTAAGTAAATTTTCGTCCATTGAGGCCCACCATTACAAATTAAGCCCATCTTGCATCCCTTTGGTCCAATTACTTGAATTAAAGGCTCCTAAGCCCATTAGTATCATTTGGCCCATTAAGGTACACGCTTAAGCCCACTAAATCAGCCCACTAATCATGTTTTCGGGGCCCATTCAGATTGTTAATCTCGTCAATTAGCAAGTCCATTAAGGTATCTTAGGCCCGTTAGCGTATATTAGGTCCAATTCGTATAATTTAAGTCTTCGAGCCCACTAACACATTTCGGCCCGCCTCGTACACGCCCAAGTCACTCATTCACAGCCCAATATACATGATTTCCAGCCCTCCCCAAGTTTCTAAGCTCTTGGTTTAACCCAACACACTAATCGCCTAAGCTTTAATCATGCAATCTCTTCCGAAAATCACCACAATCAGCCATCTATTTCACATTCCACATACATATACTACTAACCTAAACCAAGATTAGTAGTAGAGCTTACCTAAATCGGCCCGGGACAACGACGAAGACGACAAGGGCAACGGACGGGCTCACGGCCGAACGAAAAGGAGGGGCTGGTCGCGGCTGGTCTGGCCACTTCCAAGAGCTCCACGGACCTAAAAGCGTTAGTTCTAGACATTGGAGAGGTTGAGGGAGAGAATGGATCAAGCTTGGGCAGCTCGAAGGCTCACGGCCAAGCCGATGGTGATGAACGACGACGGCGAAGAGGGACGGTGAGGGTCGGTCGGGCTGCAAGGGGGGTTCTCAAGGCCACGAAAATGAGAAGGAGAGGGCTTAGAAGACTTACCAAGACAAGCCAAGGGAGAGGGGTGGCCGACGGTGGCTGGACGGCGGCGGCAAGGCGACGGCAACGGCGGCCAAGGAAGGAGAAGAAGAAAATGAAGAGAGAAAGAAGGAGGAGAGGCACGGCCGAATGGGAGAAATGAGGGAGGAGAGAGAGTGAGCAAGGTTAAGTCAAATGGTGAGTAGATTAGGTGAGTGAATAGTGTAGAATAGTGACCTTGATTTGTACTTGATGTGAGGTTGAATGACACTTGATTGAGGGATTGATTTGCTTTGGAAATTGTGCCATGATGTGATTGATTGATTGACAAGACATTTGATTGATTTGACCACTGATTTGACTTGTCTCGATTTGCGTGCTAAATGCACCGATCGGGTCCCGAGCGCGAACGAATTTCAGACAAGATTTGATTTCGATTGATCGAATCTACTCTCAAAAATCCTAATTCAACTAATCCTAAGGACTGAGCATTAACCGGGGGCATTTCGGTAATTTTCCAATCACGTCTTGCTTCTCGACGTACACCGGCTGTCTGCCCTTCTGGCGACATTTCTGAAACTGACTTCATTTCCTAATTGTGTCTATCTTACTAATTCGATTTTCCGAAGTCGGATTTCATTTCGTGGTCAATTTCATTAAATAACGACTCTGTCTCTGTCTCAGACCAACGGGCGGCTATTTGGAAAATTCTTCCCATGTAGCCTTTCCCCTTCGGTTGGTCAACTCAGGGTAACTAATCCTGAGTGAGCGTCGATCAGAGTGTATTGACGAAGTATTTCCATTCATTTAGAATCTCCGATAATCGCGTCGAATTTTCAGAGTGTCACAATTCTTCCCTCCTTATAAAAATTTCGTCCTCGAAATTTACATCCACCAATCCTTACAACAAAACAGAAAATTACACTGGCTACTCAAACAGATACGGATACTTCCTCTTCATTTCGTCCTCGCTTTCCCAAGTCGCTCCTTCAGTCCCATGATGCTCCCAGATAACCTTGACCAGCGGTATTGTCTTGTTCCTCAAGACCTGCTCCTTACGATCCTCAATTCTTACTGGCCTTTCCACATACGAGACGCGGTCATCCATTTCAATGACTTCATGATCGAGTATATGGCCAGGGTCCGGCTCGTACTTCCGAAGCATCGATACATGAAACACGTTATGAATCTGCGACAAGTTCGGCGGTAGTGCTAGACGATAAGCCAGTGTCCCGATCTTTTCCAAAATCTCGAATGGCCCAACAAACCTAGGACTCAGCTTTCCTTTCTTGCCAAACCGAGACAATTCAGCCAACTTCTCCAAGGTCGAGTCCTTTCGTACAGCAATGAAATGTGCGGATTTCGTCAGTCTGTCCACTATTACCCATATCGAATCATTGCCTCTCTGACTTCTTGGCAGTCCTGTCACGAAATCCATAGTGACATGCTCCCATTTCCATTCTGGGATTTCCAATGGTTGCAATAATCCTCCAGGCTTGCAATGCTGTGCCTTTACCTGTTGGCACGTCAGACACTTAGCTACATGCTTAGCCACATCTACCTTCATTCCATTCCACCAATAGTGCTGACGCAAATTCTGATACATCTTCGTACTCCCTGGATGAATACTGTAGTTACTCCTGTGCGCCTCAGACAAAATCTTCTCCTTCAGCGCCTCGTCATTAGGCACGCACAAACGTCCTCTAAACTTCAATATTCCGTCAGCAGTCACTTGGAACTCAGCCTTCCTCTCATCTGCATTCATCATCACAATCTTCTGGATATCTGGATCCGTAGACTGCAACTCCTTGATCCTTAGTTGAATCTCTAGTTCGATCTGCAAGGTGGCCATCAGACTTGAGAGGTTTCCTACCTCGACCTTAAACTCGGAATCTCTGATTTCTTCCAGCAATGTCCACTCCTTGATCATCATATGCACAATGCTCGACTTCCTGCTCAGAGCATCCGCTACCTTATTCGCCTTTCCTGGGTGGTATAGAATATCGCAGTCGTAGTCCTTCAACAACTCTATCCAACGACGCTGCCTCATATTCAGTTCTTTCTGCGAAAACAGATATTTCAAGCTCTGATGGTCTGTAAAAATCCGAAACTTCTCTCCCACCAGATAATGCCTCCAAATCTTCAATGCAAACACTATGGCCGCTAGCTCTAAGTCGTGAGTCGGGTAGTTCATCTCATGCGGCCTCAACTGTCGAGATGCATAAGCTACTACTCGTCCATGCTGCATCAGGACACATCCCAATCCTCTTAATGACGCGTCACTATAAATTTCGAATCCTCCAGGTCCAGACGGGATGGTTAACACTGGTGCGGAAGTTAATCGGTCCTTCAACTCCTGAAAACTTTCCTCGCACTTCTCAGTCCATTCAAACCTCGTTTCCTTCTTCAACAAATGGGTCAGAGGAGACGCTATCACCGAGAACCTTTCCACAAAGCGTCTGTAGTAACCAGCCAATCCAAGAAAACTTCGTACTTCAGTCACAGTTGTTGGCCTCGGCCACTTCTTTACAGCCTCGATCTTCGCTGAATCCACTGATATTCCTTCTCCAGATACTATGTATCCAAGGAACGCCACTCTGCTCAGCCAGAACTCACACTTGCTAAACTTCGCATACAGCGAGTGTTCTCTTAACGTCTGCAGGACAATCCTTAAGTGTTCCTCGTGGTCCTCAGAACTCTTCGAATACACCAATATATCATCAATGAAGACTATCACGAACTGATCCAGAAACTCCTTGAACACTCGATTCATCATATCCATAAATGCTGCTGGGGCGTTCGTCAATCCAAATGGCATAACTGTGAATTCGTAGTGCCCATACCTCGTCCTAAAGGCAGTCTTAGGCACGTCTTCCTTCTTAATCCTCAATTGGTGATAGCCTGTCCTTAGGTCTATCTTGGAGAACACACATGCTCCTTGAAGCTGATCAAACAGGTCATCAATCCTTGGCAGAGGATACTTGTTCTTGATCGTCACCTGGTTCAGCTGTCTGTAGTCGATGCACAGTCTTAGCGATCCATCCTTCTTCTTAACAAACAGCACCGGAGCTCCCCATGGCGAAGCATTGGGGCGGATAAATCCTTTATCCAGCAGCTCTTGCATCTGTACCTTTAATTCCTTCAACTCAGACAACGATATCCTATACGGTGCCTTTGAGATCGGCTCGGTTCCAGGTGCCAACTCAATCACAAACTCTACGTCACGCTCTGGTGGCAAGCCAGGCAATTCTTGAGGAAACACATCCGGGTACTCTCTCACTACAGGCACTTCCTCCAACTTCATTTCTTGAGCAGTCGAATCTGACACTGATGCCAAAAATCCCAGACAACCCTCATCCATCAGTTTGGTCGCCTCCAACGACGAGATCCAAGGTATCGACGTTCCTCCTCGATTTCCTCTAAATTCATACCCAAGGTGACCTACTGGGTTTAGCTGTACCATACTCCTACCACAGTCTATTACTGCCCCATGTCTAACCAACCAATCCATGCCAACAATCACGTCGAAATCAAACATAGGCAAAACAGCTACATCGATCTCTTCCTCTCTATCGCCCAGAACTAACTTGCACCCCTTACATCCTAACGCAACAATCACTCTATCCTTTAACGGGGTGGTTACATGCAAAGTCACATCCAACGGTTTAACATTCATCCCAGATAACTCCACAAAACGTGCAGATACGAAGGAGTGTGATGCTCCCAGATCAAACAAAGCATAAGCAGTATGACCACAGAGAGAGACGGTACCTGTGATCACCCCTGGCGCGTTCTCAGCATCCTTTCGCGCTACTGCATAGACTCGTCCTTGCACAGGTGGACGGTTCTGATTCCCTTGAGGAGCATTCGTCATCGGCGGCTGCTGCTGCGGCTGGAACGGGGGTCTCGGACCTCTCTTCGGGCAGTTCCTAAGAATATGCCCCACCTGTCCACATCCAAAGCAGCCCCCAGTCTTCCTTGGGCAAGGGCTGCTCCCATGCCTCCTGCCACAGTCACGGCAGTTCTGATTCCCAAAATGTGTCGGTTTCCCCAGAGTCCCTTTCGCAGGTGGAACGAACCTGCGGTTGTCCTTCATCGGCCTCTTGCCAAAATCTCTGAAGTTCCCTCTCGGCACAAACCGCGATCCAGATGCGGCAGCCTTCTCTTGTAGGTCTCGCTCTATCGCCAATGCTCGCTCATAAATCTCATTGTAGTCCCTCAGTCCTGTGGCGATTATCATACTCTTCAACTCTGGTCTCAAGCCTTCTCTAAACCTCCTGGCCTTGTCCCACGGATCCTCAATCAGTCTTCGAGCAAACTTGGACAATCTGGCAAACTCGCCTTCGTACTGGTCCACAGTCATCTGTCCTTGGCGGATCCTGATAAACTCTTTCATTTTCCTTTCTTGGGCTGCCTCAGAGAAATATTTTCCATTGAACGCTGCACAGAAAGCGGCCTAGTTCGGCCTCATGCCATCTGGAAAGACTCGCCCTCTAGTGTTGAATTACTGATGCAATCATTTGGGCCCCGCATACATTGAGAGCATTGCATGAGTCACCGATGATGTGACATGAGAATGTGCCCAAGATGGGGAAATGGAGAGAAAATGGAGACCAACGTAAGGCGTCAGAAACGCAGTGTGGTATTTGCCGTGAGGCACTGAGATTGAGCCCTGATGGGAATTGGAGTGATAGGCGGGCTGATCCGTGGGATCCGTGATGGCCGCTTGAGGCCTGCAGCATTGCATGACATGATTGCTGATTGCTTGATATTGCCCATATGTATTATATGACTTGTATTATTATGTGGTTGGACTCTGAACCCTGAACCCTAAATACTGGTTAGGACCGACCTCACTTGTATACCCTACCCTACGCTAGGATTAGTGGTGAGCTTGCTGAGTCCTCGACTCACTAGTGGTGGTTACCTTCCTTTTTCAGATCCCGGACGCCAGTGATGGCTGCACCCCCGATGCTTTTTGGACTGCCGATTCAGATGGATACTCAGATCACCCTCCATTTTGATATGCACGCTACTCTATGGCATAGGCATGTGACGACTGTACTCGTAGATCAGGGTGGACCCTACCTAGTGCCCCATAGGTTCGAAGCTTGGTTTAGAGGTGGCCTTCATGGCTTTGAGGGACCGCAGCGTGACTCCCCGATACGCATGCAGGAGGACCCGTTCTGGCTGCAGCCTGCCGAGTATGGAGGCCAGGTGATCGACCCCGACCCACTGTAGGAGTTGCCGTCCCCTGGACGATCTGAGATTGATGGCCACGTGGAGGGCGATGCCATGGATACCGATGAGGAGGACCTAGAAGAGGACCCCGTGGAGGATTTCGAAGAGGAGCCTGAGGAGGATTGAGTCCCTGATGCTGGTCTAGTCTTTTAGGGTTGTTTGGGCGTAGGTTTGGCTGTAGGTTGTGGTTTCTTTTTGGGGGTCTGTACCTAACGCTGATGTTGATATGTATATATTGTTATTTGTGTTTATATTGTTCGTTCTACCCCTCTGTTCCGTATGCATGTATGTATGGATAGGAGGCACGTTTCCGCAGGTTCGAAAGTCAAACGAAGGACTCGTCGTCTGGTCGCGACGATATGTTATCCTGGGCCGTCGCATATTGTTAACCAGGCGAGCGAGATGAGTTTTGTTACGTGGAACGGGATGCCGTGTGCCCGATTGGGGTTCGGACCGAAAATAGCAATGACGGACGTCGGGGCCAAGAATGGCCGAATGGGTTCACGGCCAAGGGAAGATGGTCGGCGGTTGAGGCGGCTGTTCCGATGCCCTCTTGAGACTTTCAAGACCAAGATGAGTAGAGAGAGAGATGGCCGACGGTGGCGGTGGTGTGCTCCACGACGGCGGACGGCGGCGGCTTGGGCGAGCTTCCTCGAGCGAACGAAGGAGAGGAAGAAGAAGATGAAGAAGCCAAAGAATGGAGAGGGAGGAGAGGGAGATTTCGGCCAAAATGAGAGGAAGAGGGAGGAGAGAGAGAGGGTGAGATTATAATGTGGAAAATGCCAAAAAGATGAATAGTGGAGTAGGTGTACTTGATGTGATCTTGGAAAGATTGGATGAGACTAGGCTTCTTGTCAAAGTACAATGGTAGGTGGGATAAATTAATGGGGATGTGAGGTTGACATATACTTTAATAAGATTTGAATGAAACTTGATGTGTACTTTATGTATTTGACAAGTTGACGTGATTGATTGCATTTGAAATTGTGCCACTTGATTTGATTGATTTGACTTGTCTCGATTTGCGTGCCAAATGCACCGATTGGGTCCCGAGCGCTAACGAACTTCGGACTAGATTTGGTTTCGATCTACCGAATCTACTCTCAAAAATCCTAATTTAACTAATTCTAAGGATTGAGCATTTACCGGGGGGCATTTCGATAATTTTCCATTCATGTCTTGCTTCCCGACGTGCACCGGCTGTCTGCCCTTCGGGCGATGTTTCTGAAACTGTATCCATTTCTCCATGGTGACCATCTTAGAAATTCGATTGTCCAATACCGGAATTCATCTCGTGGCCAAATTCCCTAGGTAGCCATTCCCCTTCGGTTGGTCGTCTCGAGTTGATCAGACTCGAGTGAGACTTAACTAGAGCGTATTAATGAAGTATATCCATTCAATTTATGAATTCCGAAAATGGGTCGAAAATCCAAAATGTCACATGGTTTGTAACATTCTGGATTTTCGACCCATATTCAGAATTTATAAACATAATGGGTATATTTCATTGATACGCTCTAGATAAATCTCACTCGAGCCTGATCAACTCGAGATCACCAACCGAAGGGGAAAGGTTATCCAGAACTTTAAAGTACGTGGACCTAACAAGTCGATACGCGTATCTCCTATCAGCCACCCGTTGGTCTGAGTATTTACTAAAGTTTTTTTTAAATGAATTTGACCACGAAATGAATTCCAAATTTGGATAATCGAATTTTCCTGAATAACGCGATTAAGTTTTAGACATCGTATTGAAGGTTTCAGAATTGGCAGCATCACTCCGGAGCGCCGCGAAGTAAGGCGAGGTTGGGAATGACCGTCTCGCCCCTGGATTGCGTTGGACTCCCTAGATCGTGGGTAGAATGTTTTTAGAGTGATTAGAATATCGGATCGGGTTAGTCGCGTAATTCAAGTCGATTGTGTTAGAATTTCATCCGGTCTCAATGGCACCCATCTCGAGGAATAATGTCAAATCGATCCCGCCATCACATCAATTGCCACGTGTCACTCTCTTCCCAAGTATGTCCAATTGTCTTCTTCTCCTTTTCTTTTAAAAGACATGTCAACATCTCACATTTTTATCTTTGCAAGGCAATAATACTCTTTGTCATTTCTTCATGAAAGCTTGTGACACAACATGTCTTGTCCCTTCTCTTCTCAAGGCAACAATCCTCACCTTTTTGTCCCACTTTCATCTACTTTATGAAACATCCCCTTCTCTTTTCCATGCAAATGTCAAGTCTCATTAAGAGAACATGTCTTGTGTCTTGTCCCTTGTCCTCATTAAAACCAAGATAAGATTTTTACTTTTGTCCCCCCCTCACCATGATATCTATGGCATCTCACTCTTCCAAGGCACCTTTTTGCCTCTCCAAGGAATCTTGTCATGCCCACTTGCTTCTCCAAGGACCCATCATTTCATTTTGTCAAATCACACATATTCCATGACAACTCAAGTTCCCATGTTTATGTCAAGACCAAGAAAAGGGATTTTGGGAGTTTCTATTTTGAAACCTTAAAAACAAGAGCACTCTCTCCCTCTCTCATTTTCACTTTCTCCTCCTCTCTCACTTTCACTTACTCTCTCCCTCCTTCTTGCTCAAGGATCGCCGGCCGCCACACCCACACCGGAGCTCCATTCTACACTTCCAACAACCCTCAAGACCCTTGGATCGTTTGGTAAGAAACTCTCACTCACAAACTCTCTCAAAGTTCTTGATTTCTCTCTCGGGTAACCTCTGTACCACCTGGACTCCCGAGGCCATAACTTTTTCTGTAGTACTCCGATTGCCATGAAACCAACGCCATTTTCTTCGTCTCTTCACGCCCGTCATTTTGACACCTCACTCGTATCAAACGGATATCGGAGTTCGCCGAAACAGCTTGTGGAAGCTGGCGGACAAAATCCCATTTTCTGCACCGGTTCGCCTTCAGTCGGGCTCTGCCGTGCTCCGATTACCTCCCTTGACCTCTAACCACCCCCAGCCAGCATCCTCTATGTCTTGAGCACCTCTCTTGCCCACGGTTCGGCCAAAGGACCACTTTTAGCCCCGGTCGCTCCCAAACCCGGGAGGCTCTCCCTCTCGATCACCTCTCTCTCTCTCTCTCTCTCTCTCTCTCTCTCTCCGACTCTTGAGCTTACTTTCACTCTTTTGTGTGATATTAGGCTTCTTTGGACATCGGCGTGAGTAGATTGCCGTCTCTCTCTCGCCTCGTGATTTCGCGAGCTTGAGTAACGAGTAAGCCGACGTCCTATCCCTTGAGTAGGCTCAAGCATGAACCTTGGTTGAACTTAGTGTGTGTATGGTTAGGGTTTATGTGCTAGAGTTGGATTAGAGCTGAGAATGAGTGTTTGGTTGAATTGTTGGGTGCAAGATGGCGCTGTGGTGTGCTGATTTGGAGTGAATAGGGCTGTGGTGAACTTGTTTGGTAGGCTCAAGGCTAGATCCGGACTCTAAGACAAGGTCAATGGAAAACCGGGTTAGGGTTTCAAGTGGAGATTTGACATAGATCACTTAATGGGTTGTTTAGAGGTTAAAAGTGTGCTGGAAAGTGAGACTTTTGGTTCGAAATAGGTCTATGGGGAATTCTTGGGATGGGTTCGTGCTAAGGGTCGGCTTTTAGGGCAAGAAAATGGTGAAAATGGCCTATGGTTTAATGGAATCTATGTTTAAACAAACTAAATGGACTAAACCGAAATTGAAATATGGGACGGTCATATAACACCTACGATGGTTAAAGTAGTCACGATTGAGTTTTAAAGGCCAATGTAATGGGAAACGTAAACTGGGCTTAATTGACTACTTGTTTGTCTATTTATGAAATGCTATGTATTATCCGCTTGTTTATCCCTCATCGATTATATGCTATGAATGCATCATGATGAATTGTATACCGGTTTGCATGCGTATGTGATTGGCGGATAATGAGCATGGAGGGCGGCCCTGTGCGTGTTTACGCGAGGGAATGGAGGGAAAAGACAGTAGGCGGGCGAGTCCCAAAGAGAGGGGAAAATGGCGAGATAAGGCTGTACACCTGGATGCGTCGACGCGGGGTGTTGGAGCGATAAGGGTGTCGACTTGTGCCTTGGATTTGATGCCTTGCTGGTCGAGGCACTGGGAGTGGCGGTGTACTTGGGTCTTGTACGTGTAGAAGGCGTACTTGCTGGTGCACTGGCAATGGGTGTACCGTTGAGAATTAATGCTTGTCATGAGATGTGCTGGTGCATTGATATGTGTGTCATGCAACTTGAGGCCTGGTCTGGCATATGCATGGCGATAATGTGATAGTGCAGGGGCTCATAGTCTGAATTGCATGCCAACGTTATATGTTGTCCTTTGGCCTGTCGTATGATCGTTCCGGTTCAGCATGCTAGTGTTTGGCTTTGAGGTCTATGCGAGGTCCTGAGCGAGGCTTAGGATTAGGCTTACTGAGATGTGTATCTCACGGTTTATTAAAACCCCACCTTTCAGATCGTAAGCCCTGAGGATGAGTGGACTGCCACGCCGTTTTGGAATACCCATGGAGGTAAGGACTGATCGTATTGAGTATCTAGCAAACGATGAGATTGTATATGTCAAGTAGGTGACCACCATTTGGGTGGATGTAGGAGATGTAGTTTGGGAGAAGCACAAACATGAGGCTTGGAAGCGGAGAGATGGGGAGCACTTGTCTGAGGCACCGTCTGGTTTTGATATCCCCTCCGAGGTTCTTCGTGCTCAGGATCCCTATGCAGTGCCTCCCAATGGCGCGTTAGTGGATCTTGAGGACGGACCGCCAGAGTTTGATGGGAATGATTTTTGGGAAGAGGGTCCCTGTGTATACTATGCTGATGAACCTGAGGAGGATCAAATGGTGATTGATCTGGACATCGACCCGCCTGGTCTACTTCTTGAGGAGTTCCCGCCTGCGGAGAGGAGCGATGTGGAGGATCCTTAGATTTGTGTCAGCTTCCCTTTTTGTGACCCGTTTTCGGATGTGAGCTTGCGAGAGTCGTAACCTGCTATCTGTTGAACTTTTTGTATCCATGGGTATGTTTTGTAAGAATGGTTTATGTAAAAGTCTTTGGCGACGTTTAACGGTTGAATGTGTTGCTTCATGTTATCTCTCCCTTTCTCTATCTCGTTTATATGTATGTATGGGGATTGGATTCGTTTCCATTGCGAAAACTCTATTGGTGGAAATGTTGGTCAGCGACAATCCTGGGAGTCGCAAATGCTTATCGACCGTTGTAAGGCATGACGCGTGAGGTCGCATGGTCGTACGGAACAGGGCGTGACATCACCGCTCGAAGTGGTATCAGAGCAAGGTCAGCTCGATGTGAAGTATTCGAGGCTTGGAGTGATAAGGTTGATGATTTGGGGTAGTTAGATAGAGAGACCCCTAAGCTTGGACTAGGGTTGAGCACGTCGTATGTTTGATTGGCGCATGTGCTTGCTGTTTGAATTGTTTCCTTGGTTGTGGTGCTAAATGTTTCTAGTTTTATTGCTAAGTTGCAGGTGTGTCTAGACCCGAGGTAAGAACCTAGCCTTTGTCTGTGGGGTGTTAAGTGAGCTTTTGTGGCTGTGTTAGTGGTCATAGGCCTTGACCTGCTGTTGTGTGTGGGCTGCTAGGCCTCGAGTACTAGCTTAGGTTACTAATTCCCTGGTGGAATTATAGCAGGTCTAGGTGAGTGAGATCGGGGAGTATGAGCAACCGGGGCAGAAGATCGGGTGGAGCATTGAGCTCACGGGCTCCAGCTGCGGAGAACCCGACGATCGCAAATTTGATGAGGGTACTGACAGAAGTTGGCAATCTGATGGGCAGGCAGGCCCAGGAAAGAGTTGCTGAGGTTGCCCACGCTGCGGAAGTTGCTGCTACCGCCGCAGTAAATAGAGTGAATGGGAATAATGGTAATGGTGCTGGAGGACGGCATGTACCTTATCTGGTGGAGCAATTTCTGAGGCTGCAACCACCAAAGTTTGATGGAAGTGGAGGACCCGAAGTAGCATCCCTATGGGTTGCATAATTGGGGAAGGCGTTCGCCGTGCTGAGGTGCACCGAGGAAGAGAAGGTCTCTTTAGTAGTTTACCAACTTCAAGGCACCGCGGACGATTGGTGGAAGGCCACCCGTGGGGTAGTTTTCCCTGAGGGTATAGAGCCGAACTGGATGGCGTTTGTGGAGCGTTCAACGGGAAGTACTTTTCGGACGCGGCGCAGGAAAGGAAAATGGAGGAGTTTCTGCGGCTCCGTCAAGGTCAGATGTCAGTAGACCAATATGAGGCAGAATTTGCAAGACTGTCGAAGTTTGCTTAAAGGATAATAGGGAATCCATGGGATCAGGCGAGAAGGTTCCGTCATGGGATGAAGCCGGAACTAAAAAGTCATCTGATCACCGCAGATGTGAGAGACTACAATGAAATGTATGAGAGGGCACAGGAGTTGGAAAGGGATATAATAGAACGGGTTGCTGCATCTGGATCACGGTTTCCACCCTCAAGAGATAACCGCAACTTTGGAAAAAGACCCATGGGGGACACAAGGAGGTTTGTCCCACCTGCTCAAAGGAACCTGAAGAAACCAACCTATGCTGCTAGTAGACCGTGTAGAAATTGTGGGAGGAGGCATGGAAATGGTCCCTGCCCGTCTAGGCCAGGAGCTTGCTTTGGATGCGAGTAGACAGGGCACCAGGTGAAGGACTGCCCAATGAGAGCCCTAGGACCCCGGTTCCAGCGACAACGGCAACAGACAGGACTCCAAATGGGAGTTGCCTTGCCGAATAACCTGAACAGACTACCAGCGTAAGGAAGGGTTTATGCTGTGGCGCGCAAGGAGGCTGAGAACGCGCTTGGAGTGATCACAGGTACCGTCCCTCTCTGTGATCATCCTGCATATGCTTTGTTCGATCCTGGAGCGTCGCATTCGTTTGTGTCTGAGCAATTTGTGTGTTTATCTGGCATGGATGTAAAATCGCTTGACGTAGTGTTGCATGTTGTGACACCATTGAAGGATAAAGTGATGGTTTCGTTAGGATGTCAAGGGTGTAAGATAGTTCTTGGTGATAGGAAGGAGTTAATCGACCTAGCAGTGCTACCTATGCATGACTTTGACGTAATAGTAGGAATGGACTGGTTAGTTAAGCATGGCGCTGTGATAGATTGTGGAAACAGGGTGATCCAACTTAACCGAGTGGGTCATCCTAAATATGAGTTTTTGGGAAATCGAGGAGAAACCTCGCTACCTTGGATTTTGTCTTTAGAGGTAACTAAACTGATGGAAGAAGGATGTCAAGGCTTCCTAGCATCTGTAACGGACTCTTTGGTTAAGGAAGTAAGGTTGGAGGACGTGCCAGTGGTGCGAGATTTCTCGGACGTTTTCTCTGAGGAATTGCTTGGGTTACCGCTGGAAAGAGAAGTGGAGTTTGTAATCGAGTTGGCACCAGGGACTGAACCAATCTCTAAGGCACCTTATAGGATGGCTTTGTTAGAATTGAAGGAACTTAAGGTACAATTGCAAGAATTATTGGACAAGGGGTTCATCCGACCAAGTGCGTCGCCATGGGGTACGCCAGTGCTGTTCGTAAGGAAGAAGGATGGGTCGCTACGTTTGTGCATCGACTATAGACAGCTGAATCAGGTGACAATCAAGAACAAGTACCCGCTCCCAAGGATTGATGATCTGTTTGATCAATTGCAAGGACCGTCAGTGTTCTCAAAGATTGACCTTAGGACAGGTTATCATCAGTTGAGGATTAAAAAGGAGGATATACCAAAGATGGCGTTTAGGACGAGATATGGGCATTATGAGTTTATAGTCATGCCATTTGGATTGACAAATGCCCCTGCCGCTTTTATGGATATGATGAACAAGGTGTTTAAGGAATTCTTGGATCAGTTTGTGATAGTGTTTATCGATGACATCCTAGTTTACTCGAAGAGCTCTGAGGATCATGAATTGCACCTAAGGACAATTCTACAGACGTTAAGGAAGCATTCACTTTACGCCAAGTTTAGTAAGTGTGAGTTTTGGCTCAATCGAGTGCCATTTCTTGGACACGTAGTCTCTGGCGATGGTATAACACTGGATCCGTCAAAGATCGAAGCAGTTGAGAAGTGGCCAAGGCCTATAACCATGACGGAGGTAAGGAGTTTCCTAGGATTAGCAGGCTACTATAGACGCTTCGTGGAGAGATTTTCCGCAATAGCTGGTCCCTTAACGTATCTACTGAAGAAGGAGACTAAGTTTGAATGGACGGATAAGTGCGAAGAAAGTTTTCAGGAGCTGAAGAGTAGGTTGACGACCGCGCCAGTGTTGACAATCCCATCAGGACCAGGAGGATTCGAGATCTATAGTGACGCGTCGTTGAAAGGACTTGGGTGTGTCTTAATGCAGAATGGACGAGTTGTGGCGTATGCGTCTAGACAGCTGAGGCCGCATGAGATGAATTACCCGACGCATGACTTGGAATTAGCAGCAATAGTGTTCGCACTTAAGATATGGAGGCACTACCTGGTTGGAGAGAGGTTTCAGATTTATACGGACCACCAGAGTTTAAAGTATCTATTCTCTCAAAAAGAGTTGAACTTGAGACAGCGTCGTTGGATGGAGTTGTTAAAGGACTACGACTGCGACATTCTATACCATCCAGGAAAGGCCAATAAAGTAGCAGATGCCCTTAGTCGGAAATCGAGCGTCGCTCAAATGGTGGACAAAGAGTTGGCCCTGCTAAAGGAATTAAGAGACTTAGAATTCAAGTTTGAAGTAGGACACCTCTTGAGCCTAATGGCTGCTTTGAGGATTGAACCAACGATACGGACAAGGATTAAGGAACTACAGTCTATGGATCCCAACCTTCAAAAGATCCAATCTTTGGAAGTAAGCAAGAGGAAACCAGAGTTTCAGGTGACAACAGATGGGATCTTAAAGTTTCGTGGACGATTGTGTGTACCAGATAATGAGGAGTTGAAGGAGGAGATCTTATCGGAAGCGCATTGTAGCAGTTATAGTATTCATCCTGGCAGAACAAAGATGTATCAAAACCTACGCCAGCACTATTGGTGGAATGGAATAAAGGTGAATGTGGCAAAGTATGTAGCTAAGTGTTTGACATGTCAGCAAGTGAAGGCGCAACATTGTAAGCCTGGAGGACTACTACAACCATTGGAGATACCAGAATGGAAATGGGAACATGTCACGATGGATTTTGTGGCAGGATTATCGAGAAGCCAAAGGAGCAATGATTCAATTTGGGTCGTAGTCGATAGGTTAACGAAGTCGTCTCACTTCATAGCTGTACGAAAGGATTTCGCTCTGGAAAGGTTGGCTAAGTTGTATGTGCGGAACATAGTGCGACTTCATGGAGTGCCCGTGACAATCTCGTCAGATCGTGATCTAAGGTTAACTGCATCATTTTGCAAAAGTCTGCAAGCTACCTTAGGATCAGAGTTGCGCTTCAGTACAGCGTATCACCCTCAGACAGATGGACAGTCTGAAAAGACGATTCAGACTCTGGAGGACATGTTAAGGGCATGTGTCATAGACTTTAAAGGTGGATAGGAGGAGCAGCTACACTTGGTGGAGTTCGCGTATAACAATAGTTATCAGCAGAGTATCCGAATGGCACCTTTTGAGGCTCTATATGGAAGATCTTGTAGAACTCCCGTCTGTTGGGATGAAGTATGTGAAAGGAGCATAACAGGTCCGGAGTTGGTTCAACAGTCGGTCGAGGCAGTAAAGATGATCAGAGATAGGCTGAAAACTGCTCAGAGTCGCTAGAAAAGTTATGCGGATAGGAGGCGCAGACCTTTGGAGTTTCAAGTTAGAGATAATGTGTTTTTGAAGGTTTCGCCGATACGGGGGTTATCTCGATTTGGGAAGAAAGGAAAGCTGAGCCGAAGGTTTGTACGCCCATTCGAGATCTTGGAAAGAATTGGAACCCTGGCGTATCGTCTAACCCTACCACCGAGCTTGTCACAAGTGTATAATGTCTTTCATGTATCGATGTTAAGGAAATACGAGCCAGACCCTGGACATATACTCGATCATGAAGTCATAGAAGTGAACGACAAAGTTTCTTACGTGGAGAAACCAATCAAAATAGAGGATAGAAGGGAACAATTTTTGAGAAGCAAGACAGTTCCGTTGGTCAAAGTGGTATGGGAGCACCATGGAACCGAAGGAGCCACGTAGGAAAGTGAGGAAGAGATGAAGCGTTTAAATCCATTTTTGTTTGAGTAGTCAGATGTATAAGTGTATTGTAAATTTCGAGGACGAAATTTTTATAAGGAGGGAAGAATTGTGACATTCTTGATTTTCGACCCATATTCAGAATTTATAAACAGAATGGGTATATTTCATTGATACGCTCTAGATAAATCTCACTCGAGCCTGATCAACTCGAGATGACCAACCGAAGGGGAAAGGTTATCCAGGACTTTAAAGTACGTGGACCTAACTAGTCGATACGCGTATCTCCTATCAGCCACCCGTTGGTCTGAGTATTTACTAAAGTTGTTATTCAATGAATTTGACCACGAAACGAATTCCGAATTTGGATAATCAAATTTTCCTGAATAATGCGATTAAGCTTTGGACATCGTATTGAAGGTTTCAGAATTGGCAGCATCACTATGAAGCGCCGCAAAGTAAGGCGAGGTTGGGAATGACCGTCTCGCCCCTAGATTGCGATGGACTTCCTAGATCGTAGGTAGAATGCTTTTAGAGTGATTAGAATATCGGATCGGGTTAGTCGGGTAATTCAAGTCGACTGTGTTAGAATTTCATCCGGTCTCGATAGCACCCATCTCGAGGAATAATGTCAAATCGATCCCGCCATCACATCAATTGCCACGTGTCACTCTCTTCCCAAGTATGTCCAATTGTCTTCTTCTCCTTTTCTTTTAGAAGACATGTCAACATCTCACATTTTTATCTTTGCAAGGCAATAATACTCTTTGTCATTTCTTCATGAAAGCTTGTGACACAACATGTCTTGTCCCTTCTCTTCCCAAGGCAACAATTCTCACCTTTTTGTCCCACGTTCACCTACTTTATGAAACATCACCTTCTCTTTTCCATGCAAATGTCAAGTCTCACCTTTTCATGTCATCTCCCACATTCTTCAAGAGAACATGTCTTGTGTCTTGTCCCTTGTCCTCATTAAAACCAAGACAAGATTTTTACTTTTGTCCCCCCTCACCATTTTTGTCTCTCCAAGGCACCTTTTTGTCTCTCCAAGGAATCTTGTCATGCCCACTTGCTTCTCCAAGGACCCATCATTTCATTTTGTCAAATCCCACATATTCCATGATAACTCAAGTTCCCATGTTTATGTCAAGACCAAGAAAAGGGATTTTGGGAGTTTCTATTTTGAAACCTTAAAGACAAGAGCACTCTCTCCCTCTCTCATTTTCACTTTCTCCTCCTCTCTCACTTTCACTTACTCTCTCCCTCCTTCTTACTCAAGGATCGCCGGCCGCCACACCCATACCGGAGCTCCATTCCACACTTCCAACAACCCTCAAGACCCTTGGATCGTTTGGTAAGAGACTCTCACTCACAAACTCTCTCAAAGTTCTTGATTTCTCTCTCGGGTAACCTTTGTACCACCTGGACTCCCGAGGCCATAACATTTTTTTGTAGTACTCCGATTTCCATGAAACCAACACCATTTTCTTCGTCTCTTCACGCCCGTCATTTTCCTACCTCACTCGCATCAAACGGACATCGGAGCTCGCCGAAACAGCTTGTGGAAGCTGGCGGGCAGAATCCCATTTTCTACACCGGTCCGCCTTCAATCGGGCTCCGCCTTACTCCGATCACCTCCCTTGACCTCTGACCACCCCCAGCTAGCATCGTCTATGTCTTGAGCACCTGTCTTGCCCACGGTTCGGCCAAAGGACCACTTTTAGCCCCGGTCGCTCCTAAACCCGAGAGGTTCTCCCTCTCGAGCACCTCTCTCTCTCTCTCTCTCTCTCTCTCGGACTCTTGAGTTCACTTTCACTCATTTGTGTGATATTAGGCTTCTTTGGACATCGGCGTGAGTAGATTGCCGTCTCTCTCTCGCCTCGTGATTTCCCGAGCTTGATTAACGAGTAAGCCGACGTCCTATCCCTTGAGTAGGCTCAAGCATGAACCTTGGTTGAACTTAGTATGTGTATGGCTAGGGTTGATGTGCTAGAGTTGGATTAGAGCTGAGGATGAGTGTTTCGTTGAATTGTTGGGTGCAAGATGGGGCTGTGGTGTGCTGATTTGGAGTGAATAGGGTTGTGGTGAACTTGTTTAGTAGGCTCGAGGCTAGATCCGAACTCTAGGACAAGGTTAATGGAAAACCGGGTTAGGGTTTCAAGTGGAGATTTGACATAGATCACTTAATGGGTTGTTTAGAGGTTAAAAGTGTGCTGGAAAGTGAGACTTTTGGTTCGAAATAGGTCTATGGGGAATTCTTGGGATGGGTTCGTGCTAAGGGTTGGCTTTTAGGGCAAGAAAATGGTGAAAATGGCCTATGGTTTAATGGAATCTAAGTTTAAGCAAACTAAAGGGACTAAACCGGAATTAAAATGTGGGACGGTCGTATAACACCTACGATGGTTAAAGTAGTCACGATTGAGTTTTAAAGGCCAATGTAATGGGAAACGTAAACTGGGCTTAATTGACTACTTGCTTGTCCATTTATGAAATGCTCTATATTATCCGCTTGTTTATGCCTCATCGATTATATGCTATGAATGCATCATGATGAATTGTATGCCGGTTTCCATGCATATGTGATTGGCGGATAATGAGCATGGAGGGCAGCCCTGTGCGTGTTTACGCGAGGGAATTGGAGGGAAAAGACAGTAGGCAGGCGAGTCCCAAAGAGAGGGGAAAATGGCGAGATAAGGTTGTACACCTGGATGCGTCGACGCGGGGTATTGGAGCGATAAGGGTGCCGACCAGTGCCTTGGATTTGATGCCTTGCTGGTCGAGGCACTGGGAGTGGCGGTGCACCTGGGTCTTGTACGTGCAGGAGGCGTACTTGCTGGTGCACTGGCAAAGGGTGATACGCCAACCTGTGCCTTGGCTGGACGCCTTGCTGGTTGTGCATGCGTGGCGAGTTGTACCGTTGAGAATTAATGCTTGTCATGAGATGTACTGGTGCATTGATATGTGTATCATGTAACTTGAGGGTTGGTATGGCATATGCATGGCGATAATGTGATAGTGCATGAGCTCATAGTCTGAATTGCATGCCAACGTTATATGTTGTCCTTTGGCCTGTCATATGATCGTTCCGGTTCAACATGATTGTGTTTGACTTGAGGTCTATACGAGGTCCTGAGCGAGGCTTAGGATTAGGCTTACTGAGATGTGTATCTCACGGTTTATTAAAACCCCACCTTTCAGATCCTAAGCCCTAAGGATGAGTGGACTGCCACCCTGTTTTGGAATACCTACGGAGGTAAGGACTGATCGTATTGAGTATCTAGCAAACGATGAGACTGTATATGTCAAGCAGGTGACCACCATCTAGGTGGATGTAGGAGATGTTGTTTGGGAGAAGCATAAACATGAGGCTTGGAGGTGGAAAGATGGGGAGCACTTGTCTAAGGCACTGTCTGGTTTTGATATCCCCTCTGTGGTTCTTCGTGCTCAGGATCCCTATGCAGTGCCTCCCGATGGCGCGTTAGTGGTCCTGAGGACGGACCGCCAGAGTCTGATGGGAATGATTTTTGGGAAGAGGGTCCCTGTGTATACTATGCTAATGAACCTGAGGAGGATCAAATGGTGATTGATCTGGACATCGCCCGCCTGGTCCACTTCTTGAGGAGCTCCCGCCTGCGGAGAGGAGCGATGTGGAGGATCCTTAGATTTGTGTTAGCTCCCTTTTTTGTGACCCGTTTTCGGAAGTGAGCTTGCGAGAGTCGTAACCTGCTATCTGTTGAACTTTTTGTATCCATGGGTATGTTTTGTAAGAATGGTTTATGTAAAAGTCTTTGGCGACGTTTAACGGTTGAATGTGTTACTTCATGTTGTCTCTCTCTTTTTCTATCCCGTTTGTATGTATGTATGGGGATTGGATTCATTTCCATTGCGAAAACTCTATTGATGGAAATGTTGGTCGGTGACAATCCTAGGATTCGCAAATGCTTATCGACCGTTGTAAGGCATGACACGTGAGGTCGCGTGGTCGTAGGGAACGGGGCGTGACATGGTTCGGCAGCCTCCACGAGCCTTCAAAGACCTAGAACAGTGTTCCCACAAGCCGAAAATGAGTGAGGAACAATGGGGAGGCAAGGTGGTTTGGTCGGGTTCAAGTTGAGGCTAAAACGACAAACGGAGCGACGATGGAAAATGGGGCTGGTTCCGGTGGTAAACGGAGGAGTCAAGCCACGAAACTTGAGGGGGAGGTAGCTAGGACACTTACCGAGAGATAAGGGTGGTTGGCGGCGGTTGGCGTGGCTGGATGGCGATGGAACAACTGGCGGCGTCGGGCAGCACGGCTGGGAGTTCAACCGAGAGAAGAGAGAGAGATCAAGCCTGGTCGGCATCCCTAGGGCCTCCTGGCCATGGAGAATGAATAGAGGAGGGTCTAAGGGAGCTTACCAAGGGAGTTGGAGGGCTGGACAGTGGTGACGGCGGCCGGAAAATGGCGGACGGCGGGGGTGCTCTCGGGCGGACGGCGATAGAACAAGGAGGAGGAAGAAGAAGATGGAATTTTCGGGAGAGGAGAGGGAGAATGAGGGCCGGCCAAAGCTTATAGGGAAAAGAAAGAGAGGTTATAACAAAAATAAAATAAGGAAATTAGCTCATAGTGGGGTTAGGTTTAGGGAATAGTGACTAGGATGTGTACTTGATATGATTGATGGATTTCATTGGAAATTGTGCTATGATTAATTGATGGATATGATTGATGTGACATCCGATTGATGTGACAACTGATTTGACTTGCCTCGATTTGCATGCCAAATGCACCGATCGGGTCCCAAGCGCGAACGAATTTCGGACTAGATTTGGTTTCGATCTATCATATTTGCTCTCAAAAATCCTAATTTATCTAATTCTAAGGACTGAGCATTTACCAAGGGCATTTCGGTAATTTTCCATTCACGTCTTGCTTCCCGGCGTGCACCGGCTATTTACCCTTCGAGCGACTCTTCTGAAACCGAATTCATTTCTCCATTGTGTTTATCTTACTAATTCGATTGTCTAATGTCAGATTTCATTTTGTGATCAATTTCATTAAATACCGACTCTGACTCAGTCTCAGACCAACGGGCGGCTGTTTGGGAAATTTTCCCAAGTAGCCTTTCTCTTTTGGTTAGTCGTCCCAGGGTAGCTAGTTCTAAGTGAGCGTCGACTAGAGTGTACTAATCTTCCGCTTTAGCTTTCTCGAATTCAAAAAATATGGCGGATTTTGAAGGACCAATATTTTATTACTGAACATGGCCCACAATCATTTTTCCCGACGCTACAGGCGATCGACACGAACAAGTGGACGCCGAACGAGAAAAGCATGAGTGAAGTGGGGCACGCAACAGGTGGCCTGGGTTATTTATTGGCGCACTGATCAAGTAGTCACAGTTGTCTCAATTTATTTGATTGATTGCGAGTCTCAATATGGCTAGTGGGGGCCACCATTGATTCTTGATATCATTGTCTACAACAGTAAACAAAAATATCAGGAAGGATGTTAAGCCTCGGTATTTCCTGTGCCTTGAATCGATCTATCATGATATTCGGGAGAAGAGATAGCTGGGAAATTAAAGTACAAACATACCAAATTTTCCTTTCATTCCATTCATGAACGAGTTTTACAAACAACTCACTGGGGCGGAAAAGTAAAGCCAAAATGAGCCTTAATAAGCATCACAAAAGAGTTCAACTGGCTCTCTGTCACGCCCCGGATCCCTATTCGGGCACACGGCATCCCGTCCCTGCGGAAGTTTCTCACCCTCGCTCGTCAGGTTAACAAAATGCGATGGCCCAGGAAAACCTATCGTCGCGACCAGACGACGAGTCCTTCGTTTAACTTTCGAACCTGCGGAAACGTGCCTCCTATCCATACATATATGCATACAGAACAGAGGGGTAGAACGAACAATATAAACACAATTAACAATATATACATAACATAGCATTAGCGTTAGGTACAGACCCCAAAAGAAACCACCAACTACAAACCTACCTACGCTCAACCTAACATCAAAACACTAAACCACTGCCAGGAACTCAGTCCTCCTCAGGCTCCTCTTCGGAATCCTCCACGGGGTCCTCTTCTGGATCCTCCTTATCGGTATCCATGGCATCGCCCTCCTCGTGGCCATCAATCTCGGAACGCCCGGGGGACGGCAACTCCTGCACTGGATCGGGGTCGATCACCTAGCCTCCATACTCGGCAGGCTGCAGCCAGAATGGATACTCCTCCATGGGTATCGGGGAATCTCGCTGGGGTCCCTCAAAGCCATGAAGGCCCTCCCTAAACCACGCCTCGAACCTATGGGGTACAAGGTAGGGTCCACCCTGATCTACTAGTACAGTCGTCACATGCCTATGCCACAGGGTAGCGTGCATATCAAAATGGAGGGTGATGTGAGTATCCATCTGAATCGGCAGTCCAAAAAGCATCGGGGGTGCGGCCATCACTAGCGTCCGGGATCTGAAAAAGGAAGGTATCCACCACCAGTGAGTCGAGGACTCAGCAAGCTCACCACTAATCCTAGCGTAGGGTAGGGTATACAAGAGGGGTCGGTCCTAACCAGTATCTAGGGTTCAGGGTTCAGAGTCCAATCACTCTCGATCTCCCAAGATACTATGACCCATTGTAAACAACATGAATCATATAATAATACAAGTTATACAATACAGACGGGCAATATCAAACAATCAGCAATCATGTCATGCAATGCTATAGGCCTCAAGCGGCCATCACGGATTCCACGGATCAGCCCGCCTATCACTCCAATTCCCATCAGGGCTCAATCTCGGTGCCACACGGCAAATACCACACCGCGTTTCTGACGCCTTACGTTGGTCTCCCTTTTCTCTCCATTTCCCCATCTTGGGCACATTCTCATGTCACATCTTCGGTGACTCATGCAATGCTCTGAATGTATGCGGGGCCCAAATGATTACATCAGTAGTTCAAACACAGAGCATGCATGCCAATGTATACGAGTACTAGCACAGAGCACATCAATTGATCGCCTAATAAATCTCATGGTAATCATACCATACGATCATAGGACTAGTACTATACACTCAGATTCTCGATCATCTAGGCTCGCCTTAACGTCTTACTCGCGATTCTGCCATACTATTGCTTACCATAGGCGATCCCCTGATTGAACCCATATGAACCAAGGTTTTACCTAAGTAAGGGTCTAAATAATTAAGTTAAGTTCAACTGGGCCTAAGGCCCACTTCAAGTCTTGAGGCCCATGATTTATTTCTTAAATTAAATATATGATTTGGGCCCATTATTATTATTAAATTCATGTAGGGCTCAAGCCCATTTCTGAATATTAACCTATTAAGCCCAATATGGTCATTTTATGCCCAATTTGATATTCCAAGTCCATATACATTATTAAGTCTTATATTTTAACATTTAGAACATAACTTAGGTCCAATTAATTCACCATTTTCGTCCATTAGTGGCCCACTACTTCAATTAGGCCCAAATTGATGCATTATGGCCCAAATAGCTTAAGATTGGACCCCTAAGCTCATCTTCATGATTCGGTCCAACAACTCGCGCCTACACTGAAATTTGCAGCCCACATTTGGCACATTTTAAGGCCCAATTAATTTATAAATTCGTGCATATACAAGCCCATTAGCATAAATTAGGCCCGTTAGCTTATCTTAGGTTCAATTAGTCCAAATTAAGTCCCTTAGGCCCATTAGTTGATTCGGCCCACTAATCCACACGCCTAAGCCGTCCCTTGCAGCCCATACGTTACATTTTCAAGCCTATTTCACAAGCTAACAGCCCCCACATTCAGCCCAATCAAGATTTCAACATGTTAGCCTAAGGTAAACTTAACCTTAATCTCATTTCAAACCCACATCAAGCCTGACCAACCTCTCACACATCATCCTACATGCATATACTACTAACCTAGGCTAGAATTAGTAGTAAAACTTACCTATTTCGGCTCGGGATGACGACGACGACGGCAAGGGCAACGGACGGCCAAACGGAGCTCACGGCCGACGGGAAGGAAACGTGTGACATTCTGGATTTTCGACCCATTTCCGGAATTTATAAATTGAATGGATATACTTCATTAATACGCTCTAGTTAAGCCTCACTCGAGTCTGATCAAATCGAGACGACCAACCGAAGGGGAATGGTTACCTAGGAAATTTTCCTAAACAGCCGCCCGTTGGTCTGAGATTTCGACAGAGTCGTAAATTAATGAATTTGGCCACGAGATGAATTCCGGTATTGGACAATCGAGTTTCTAAGATGGTCACAATGGAGAAATGGATTTAGTTTCAGAAATGTCGCCCGAAGGGCAGACAGCCGGTGCACGTCGCGAAGCAAGACGTGAATGGAAAATTACCGAAATGCCCTCGGTAAATGCTCAGTCCTTAGAATTAGATAAATTAGAATTTTTGAGAGTGAATACGGTAGATTAAAACCAAATCCAGTCCGAAGTTCGTTCGCGCTCGGGACCCGATCGGTGCATTTGGCACACAAATCGAGGTAAGTCAAATCAAGCGTCAAATCAATCAATGTCCCATCAATCAATCCATCAAATCAAATCAATCAATCATGGCACAAGTTTCAAGATAAATCCATCAATCAAGTCAAAGTACAAAAGTACACATCATGGTCACTATTCACTTACCTAACCCACTTTAACCTTTATTTTCCATTTTCTTCATAGTATGATCTCTCTCTTCACCCTCCTCCTTCATTTGGCCGAAGACCATCATCTTCCTCTCCCTCTCATCTTCTCCTTCTTTCCTTTTCCTCTTCTTCTTCGTCCGCCCTCCCAAGCCGCCGTCCGCCGTCGTGGAGCACACCACCGCCACCGTCGGCCATCTCTCTCTCTACTCATCTTGGTAAGTCTTCCAAACTCTTTTCTTTTCATTCCCATGGCTTGGTTCTTCCATTAAAGCCGCCGACCAAACCCTCTTCATCCTTGTTCTTCCGTCGACGTAGGTTGAACCAAGAGCCTTCGGGTTGTCCAGGTTGCTCCACCCTTTCCCCCAACCTCTCTAATGTCTAAAACTAACCTATTTAGGTCTTGAAATTCTCAAGAGGGCGCCGGAACAGCCGCCTCAACCGCCGACCATCTTCCCTTGGCCGTGAACCCATTCGGCCATTCTTGGCCCCGACGTCCGTCATTGCTATATTCGGTCCGTCTAAGGTAAGCTAGCCTCTAATCCCCGCTTAGGAATGGTGTATGCATGATTTAGATACTGATTTGTATGGTGATCCAAGTGGACTAGATGATAAGAGAGTAATTTAGGCTAATCTAATTAGGGTTAGTTTGGTTGCTTTGTAAGATGGGTTAATCTTGGGCTTAGACATCATAAATTGGGCTTCAAATTAGATGATATGGGCTGCAAGTTGATGGATTGAGTGTGAGAAGTGATGGGCCTTATGATGTAATTAGGCTTAGGGGTTAAAATTTGGACTAATTGGGCCAAAATAGAATCATTGGGCTTAAGTCTTGCTAGTGGGCCTTATATGGACGAAAATGAGAATAAAATGGGCCTCAATTATAGTCTAGAATATAAAATTTTAGGGCCCAATAGAGTATGTGGGCTTAGGGTTTGAAATTTGGCCTAAATATGCTAAAATAGGCTTAATAAACTTGCCTTAAAATATGGGCTTGGGCCTCACTCGAAATTAATAAAAATAATGGGCCTTGAAATATTTAATTACTTATAATTAAATCATGAGCTTGTGAATAGTAGGTGAGCTTAGACCCAATTGGGCCTAATTCAACTTAATGGGCTGAACCTAAAGAAAGGGCCACTGGGCCTTAGATATTGGGCTTAATTAAATGTAATAAGATCAATTGGAATCCAAAAGGATTTTAAGATGTTAATTACGGGCCATCGATGGGCCGAGGTCTAATGATAGAGACTACGCTTAGGCCGGATTATTGGGTCTGATAGGACCAAGTCCTGAAATAAACGGGTTCCAAAGGGCGATGTTAACCACGGCTGAGGTTCATTCGAGAGGATTGTTCAGGGGAAGTAAATGGCTTAATGTGGGACGTCTGATTGAACCTAAATGAGCGAGAATCCGCTTTTAGAGTACTAGGTACACATGTGGCCTGTTCTACTGAACGCGAGTAGCTCAGATGATTTCTAGAAATGCTTTGCTCCTGTACTCATGTACCTTCGTGAATGCATGCTCTGTAACTGATTCACTGTTTGACATTGTCTGAGCACCATATTTCATGAGTATGGCATTAGTCACCGGGAGGTGTGACATGTTGGATGGGCCCTGATGCGTTGTTACGCGGGGAATAGGGAGTATAAGGATGTTGTGCGCCCGGACGTGCTCGGCACAGGGTAGCTAGAGAGATAAGGGTGCCTACCCGGGTCTTAGTTTTGACGCTATGCGGGTTGAAGCACTGGGAGGATATTGTGCACCTGGGTCTTTACGCGCTGGAGGCGTATATGCGGGTGCATGGACAATGGGTGATGTGCATTGAGGCACAAGCAATAAGCATTTGAACATTTGAGCATTGGCATATGGCATGCATGAGTATGAGACCTGAGGCGTGACACGCTGGTCAAGACGAAACTCTGGCAGTGCATAATGAACATTGAAAACCGAATAATGAATCTGAGGTCATGGGATAGATGATAATCGTTCACGTTATGCGAGACTGCCTTATTAAACGCATGCTTGCCTGATTGGTTTGGCCTGTGTACGTTTACGTTTTATTGTGGTACCGCTGAGACCGTTTGGGTAGAGAGTGCTAGTTCGTCTTATTAATTGCCGGACATGACCCATCCAATGAGCGTACCTCACCCTACGCGAGTCAGATGACCTGAAACCCTAGTTAATGGATAGGACCGATCCCACTAGTATACTCTATCCTACGCTAGGATTAGGGGTGAGCTTGCTGAGTCCTCGACTCACTGGCGGTGGTTGCCATATTTTCAGATCCCAGACGCCAGTGATGGCCGCACCCCCTGTGTTCTTTGGCCTGCCAGTGCAGATGGAGCCCGAGGTTACCCGCCATTACGATGAAAGTGCTACAATGTGGCTCAGACGACTGACTATTGTATGGGTGGATCAGGGAGGTCCCCAGTTTGTTTCCTATAAGTTCGAGGCCTGGTATAGAGAGGATGAGTTAGGTATGGAGGGGCCCTTGAGAGATGCCCCGATACCCATGGGGGACGACCCCACTATTTTACGACCTACTGTATATGGAGGTGAGGTGGCCGACCCCGACCCGATGTTGGAGCTGTCGTCCCTAGGACGCTCGGAGATAGACAGCCACATGGAGGGCGACGCCATGGACACCAACCAGGAGGAGGATCCCGAGGAGCAGCTAGAGGACTGAGTTCTGCTGACGCTGGCCTAGTTTTTGGGAGATAGTGTAAGCGTAGGTATCGAGACCATGGGTTGAAATTTTCTTTTGGGGGTCTGTACCGAACGCCTTGTTAACATGTATATATGGATGCTTTGTGTTTCTCCTTTGTGTACTACCCCGATTTTCATATGTATGCATGTATGGATAGGAGGCACGCTTCCGCAGGTTTCAAGTTCAGGTTGACAGGATCATATGATGGTTTTTGATGGACGCGCCGTCTGGTCGCGACGAAGGTAATTCCCTGGGCCGTCGTGTATCCTAGACCAGGCGAGCACTGAGAAGAGATTTGAATGTATGAGCGGGATGTCGTGGGTTCGAGAGGGGCTCGGGGCGTGACAACCCTGTTCGAGTGGTATTAGAGCAAGGTCAGCTCAATACGAGACCGTTCGAGGATTTGGAGTGATAAGGCTGTTGATTTTGGGGTAGTTAGATAGACAGACCCTAGACCTAAGGATTAGGCATGGTAGAATGCATGAATTGATTGGCGCATGTGATTGCTTAGTTTAATTAGTTTTCTAGAATAAACTGAGGCAATAGCAACTATGAACTGAATTGCAGGTGCGTCAGGACCTGAGGTAAGGTTCTAAAGCATATCCCCATGAGTAGGGTTCTGGGATGATGACTGCTGATTTGCTGGTTGCTGATTGTTGTTGTTTGTTGTTGATTGTTGACTGTTGTTTGTGGTTGTACGCTTAGTCGGCTGTCGCACACTGCTTGACCATTATGCATTGCATGATTTATGCATTGAAAACAAAATGGTTTTAATTGGAAACTATTTAAAAAGGGAGATTTGGATTTGAAAAGCACATGCATCTCATGTTGTTGGATCGGGTAACCGTCAGCCTGGTATGGGACAGGTCTGACGGGACGTCTAAAAACTGTAATGAAGCGTGGTATGGGACACGTGGAACGGGATTCTCCTTGGATATGGGTAACTTAGGACAACTGTTCGCACCAAGAAATGATGAGGGCGGGGAGTGGTCGCCGGGGCAGAGACCCGTTCAAGGAGCGGCTCCCGGCAGGCTTCTAGTTGAGGTGGCGAACAGAGTGGCCTAGGGTGTGCATTGACGGGGTTAAGTCTAGATGTCTACCAGGTTCAATTGCATTTAAGCTGCAGCGAATTTTACATGCATATTCATGTCAGTAGACGCGATAGCAGGCGAATGCTTATATGGTAGTTTAGATTACTAATTCCTGAAAGAATTACATCGGGTCCAGGAGTGGATAAGATTAGGAAGGATGAGCAATAGGGGCATAAGATCTAGCGCAGCCGCGTAGAGTTCGCGAGCTCTAGCACCAGAATGGGACCCTAGGATCGAAAAGATGATGAGGATCCTGATTGAAGTCAATAAATTGATGGGTAGGCAGGCGGCAAGAAGAACTGCCATTGTAGCCCCAGCAGTTGATGCCGCTCTGGATGCTGTGAATGGAGCGAATGGGATAAGGGTAATTGAAATGGAGGTCGTCAAATACATCATGTGGTAGAGCAATTCCTGAAGCTGCAACTAATTGAGTTTGAGGGAGTGGAGGACCAGAAGTAAGTTTCTGCAGTTGAAGAACCAAGGATGGATGAGGTCTGGAAAATGTGGAAAGAAATAAGGGAATCCGATGGGCAGGTAGACTGAAGAAAGAGCTGCTATTGTTGCCCGAGCTGCAAAAGCTGTAGTGGCCACCGTGAACAAGGCCAATGAGATTGATAGGATCAACAGAAATATGAAATGGAGTTCATTAAATGCATTAGTAAGTGGAATTATTTTTGAAGGTGAAGTTATCTGATCTTGATGGCAATAGTTACCCTATGGACGGAAAAGTGAGAAAAAGGCGTTTGCTCTACTAAAGTGCTAAGACGAAGAGGGCGCTCAAGAGGAAAAAAAGGATGGAAAAATTTCCTGAAGCTTCATCAAGAGTAAACATTTGTGGATGAGTATGAAAGCAAAATGTGAGGAAATTCAGAGGGTGTGTCAAGGAAAATAAAGATACTCTTATTGGATTGGGACGAGAATGTGCTTAAGCATGGCCAGTAAGACCTTTAAGATGTAAGGTTGTTCGTAGAGGTGAATAACAAGACAGACATTGCAGTAACAAGGATGATAGTTGCAGGAATTAGTTCTTGGGATTTAGGTATGGTCGAAGGATGGTGTAATCCCTGCGATAAAGTATTTCGATCTCGTTAATGGTCATAGTCGGTTCAAGAAAGAGTGGCATGAACTAAATGGTTAACTGGTAAATTACAGCCTCTGGACAACTTAGATGTAGGTTGCATTAGCGTTTGTATTGCAAGAGTGCCTGTCTATGGACTCGCCTGGTGGAAATAATATAGTAATGAGATGGTAGGCATTTGTGGACTATATGCATTGAAGCTCAGATACATGTTGGAGGATAAGCTTGAAAAATAAAGGTTTAGGCTTGAATCTTAGGAGTTTGATGAATACTTGTTTGGGAAACCTATCAATGTGAAGGTGTAGTGCCTTGATAATTTTAGTTGTTGAATCTCATGAGTGGCCAGAGTGAAGGTACAATCGGGGTTCGCTGATAAATTGATGGACATTAGAAAAGCTCAGGTGCAAAGTCGGATTGAAGGGTATGCTCAAAGTTTAATGGCGTAATGTATAAAGGAAGGACTAGCCAAAGTATACGATCGTGATTAAGAACTATTGATACCCAAACTTGAGGACATATTGTAGTGATTTAGCAATTTGGTGATGGTAAGCTTAGGAGATAAGCTTTTGAATCCGAATCGTGAGAGCTTAAGGGATGACCCGCTCAAGAACATGATGATTATGAGGATGTTTCGAGTTTATATGATGATCAGGATGTAAAGTGTATAGATTTGATATAAGTAAGTGATCTACGAGGCGTACCAATCATTGAAGGAGTTGAGAAAAAACCTGAGTTGCCCTGGAATGGCATAAGAATGAGCGACTGGTGAAAAAATGGTGACGATTATATCCTGATAGGCTTGAATTTGGAAGTTCTAATGGTTAGCCTTGGGAAATAGATCGGAGTCATGGAATTGCGAAGGCTCGATGTTGGAAGACTATAGGCTTGAATTGTGTCGGACCTTGATGGTTTAGATGGGATTCTTACAAAAAGTTCTAGATGATTGGATAAAATTCACAATGAGGCAAATGGTAAACCTGGACCATGAGTCGATTGGATTGCATGAGTTTGGTTCGTAATGAGGGGCGACAGGAAAAGCGTTGCGTTAGTTGGGATTTAAATGATCGATTCTGGAGATGATCATCGCCTATGGCATTTAGACATTGATGTTACAAGGGCCCATGAAGTACGTGACTGATGAGTAGGCACACGATGATGGTAAATGCTAAGGGTGGACTAAACTTGAGTTTGGAGATAAGGATGCTGACTCTAAATGTAGACCTCGATCGGGCGAGATGATTGAGATCTCGATGCGAGTAATGACCAAATAGAGTACTCCACATTGGTTCCAAGTGATTGGTTTTATATAAATTGGTCGTTTACAATGTTTGGAGGTTTAAGTGAAGACAGAAACTAAGAGTTTAAAAAATAAGTGGTATACGAGGCAAGTGGGAAAAAAAATTGAGGATATTCATGCATTACGACAGTCTGTGGCATCGAGGTGAAGACAAGAGAAAGGCGCATGTATGAGATCGTTTTTAATTCTAGCAGTCAGGTTGCGATATGAGTTTGACAAGAGGTAATTCAAGGAGTGATACCAAAGACTGGGAGCCTTGACATGTAAAATTGATATCACAAGTTGACAAGATGAACTTGGTAAGTCCTTGGTGATAAGAGGTGGATTATTTAAGAAATGAAATAGATGCTCTGTGCCTGAATGACACCATATAGATCGACGATCATGGAGATTGAGTTAGGAGCCTCCTTGGTGTTGTTAAGAGGGTGTAACGAAAGTTGTGACCAAACGAATCCATGACGATAACCTGTGTTAAAGATTACTTTTGTGGGATATGAAGACTCCAAAGTAACACAGTGGAAAATGAGAAGGGATGTAGAGGGAATCAAAGGAAGATATATGAAAGCTAGCTCGATAAACCTTAAGGAGGATAGGAAGAGTGGCTTCACTCAGTAGAGTACGCATGATGGTGAGTGCCAGCAAAAGACCAGGATGTTAGTAATGGAATCACTGGATGGTAGAGGGAGAAAAAGGGAATTCTCTTGTGCTAGGATGAGATTGGTAAAAGAATTATAGTAGACTCAAAGTTAATCTAACAGTTGTTGGTGCAATCAAGTGATGTGAGAAAGATCAAGGGCTGTTTAAAACCGCCAAGAATGTCAGATGGATAAGCGGTGCAAACTTTGGGATCTTAAATGAGAGCTTTGCGTACCCTTAATCATGAGATCGATAGGCGGATGGTGAAGCAGTATATGTGACAGAACCGATACGCATGTAATATAGAAAGGGATAAGCCTGGAGAGTATCATGAAGCGAAAATAGTCATTTGAGAAAGGCAAAGAAATGATAAAAGCCCCAATGCTATTTCAGAATGTTTTAGTGAGATGCCTCTAGTGAGAAACGTCAAAGTGCCTTGAAAGTGTTGGTGAAAGTCGAGTAATTGTGATTTGTACCTCCGTAATAATCGGAGAGGACCACTATTGTGCGATCAGGACAATCCATGATGAGGCCCACACGAGCTAGTTGGCTAGTGATCCGATAGTGTCGTGATGGGGGTGAAATGCGCTTGAATTGAAAGACCGTAACCAACAAAGTCCCAGGCGTGGCATCTGGAAGTAGCATCGTAAAGAAGGGGCTGAGATGTATCATATCCTAGATATAAGGGATGCTCTGTTTAGAGAAATGAGACGGACTTAATGGTTTTGAAGTAGGCCGTATGGATAAGCAAGAGTGAGAATGGATTGGGCTTGTCCATAAGGAAATGTTAAGAAACTATAGGTTGACGTTGATAAAAGGACCTACAAGAAATTTAGGTCGATGAGAGTTCTTTTGAATAGTTGAGATTGCAGAATGTAGTGAAAAAGAAAGACGAGGGATCAAAAGTGCGCAGTAGAAGATTAATTAGGCCATATAGTCGAAGGAGGTAGCAAACGTGAGATGGTTACATGTTGGGAAACGAAGAAAAAGGCAAGTTTCGAGGACGAAACTTTTTTTTAGGAGGAAAGAATTGTGACATTCTGGATTTTCGACCCATTTCCGGAATTTATAAATTGAATGGATATACTTCATTAATACGCTCTAGTTAAGCCTCACTCGAGTCTGATCAACTCGAGACGACCAACCGAAGGGGAATGGTTACCTAGGAAATTTTCCTAAACAGCCGCCCGTTGGTCTGAGATTTCGACAGAGTCGTAAATTAATGAATTTGGCCACGAGATGAATTCCGGTATTGGACAATCGAGTTTCTAAGATGGTCACTGTGACAGTCTGAAAATTCGACCCGATTATCGGAAATTCTAAATGAATGGAAATACTTCGTTAATACACTCTGATCGACGCTCACTCAGGATTAGCTACCTTGAGTTGACCAACCGAAGGGGAAAGGCTACCTGGGAAGAATTTTCCAAACAGCCGCCCGTTGGTCTGAGACAGAGACAGAGTCGTTACTTAATGAAATTGACCACGAAATGAAATCCGACTTCGGACAATCGAATTAGTAAGACAAACACAATTACGAAATAAAGTCAGTTTCAGAAATGTCGCCAGAAGGGCAGACAGCCGGTGTACGTCGAGAAGCAAGACGTCAATGGAAAATTACCGAAATGCCCCCGGTAAATGCTCAGTCCTTAGGATTAATAGAATTAGGATTTTTGAGAGTAGGTTCGACTAATCGAAATCAAATCCTGTCTGAAATTCGTTCGCGCTCGAGACCCGATTGGTGCATTTGGCACGCAAATCGAGGCAAGTCAAATCAGTTGTCAAATCAATCGATGTCTTGTCAATCAATCAATCAAATCCATCGGTCAATCATGGCACAATTTCCAAGGCAATCCATCAAGTCAATGTCAAGTACACATGTCTTGTAAAATTCAAATCAAGGTCACTATTCACTTACTATTCACCTCACCTAACACACTACCCCCTCTCACTTAAGTCTCTTCCCTCTCTCTCCTCCCTCATTCTCTCATTTTCGACCACCCTCCTCTCTCCCCCTCTCCCGAAATCTCTCTCAACTCTCTCGGTTCTCTCCCTCCCCCGTCGACCACCGTCGCCCGCCTCAAGCCGCCATCTTCCTCCGTCGTCACCACCTCGAGGTAAGCCTCTTCTCCTCCTTACCTTGTTGTCCCATGGCCATAAGAGCCTCTTGAGACCGCCCCTCAACCTCACCGTCTATCTCTCTCTCTCGGTGATCTTCATGTAGCGCCACCGTCGTCGTCATCAATCACCTTCGTTCGGCCACCGCCGGCCACCACCGTCCACGAACGCACTTTGGTAAGCCTTCTAACTCATCTCTCTCCCTTGTCCACCGCCCCTTAAAGCTTGCCATTTGACCGAACCAACCCCAAACTTCCTTGTAGGCCGTGAACCACATTCGGCCGTTCCTCGCTCCGTCGTCCGTCGTTGTAGATTTCGGTCCAACTAAGGTAAGCTTCACTACTAACTCTAGCTTAGGTTAGTCGTATATGCATGTAAGAGGACAAATTAGGGGTTGGTTAGGCTTGATATGAGGCTAAGATGAGATTAATGTGCAACTTACCTTAGGCTATCTTGTGGGAATCTTGTTTGGGCCGTATGAGGGGGCCGGTAGTCGCGAATTGGGCTGGAAAAATGTGAATGTGGGCTGTGAGGGATGGCTTAGGTGTGTGATGGAGAGGCCGTGGGGTGTTAATGGGCTTAGAGGGCTCAAATTGCACTAATTTGATCAAAAACAAGCTATCGGGCCAAGATACAACTATTGGGCTTGCTTATGGACGAGATTAACAATCAAAAAGGGGCTTGAACACATGATTAATGTGCTGTGTTGTTGGGTTTAGGCGTGTATTTAATGGGCCAAAGGGGATTAATGGGCTTGGAAGCTTTAAAATCAAGTAATTGGGCCAGAACTAATCAACATGGGCCTAATCTAGCTAGTGGGCCACTAATGGACGAAAATCCACTTAAATTGGGCCTAAATTAAGTCCATGAAAATTAAAGAATGAAACCCAAAAATGTATATGGGCTTGGGTAATCAAATTGGGCCCAAAATAATGAATATGGGCTTGAATAGTAAACCTTTAGAAATGGGCTTGGGCCTCGCACGAAATTAATAAAATAATAGGCCCAACCCATAGGAATTAATTTAATAATTAATTATTGGACCTCAACTATTGAAGTGGGCCTTAGGCCCAGTCGAACTTAGCTTGATTAATTAGAGGTTCTTAATTAGATTAGACCTTGGTTTATGGGGGTTGGATTAACGAGTTGCCCTTGAGTAAGTGATGACAATGACAGACTCTTGTATGAGATGTAAGGCGAATTTAGATGATCGAGACTGTGAAAGTAGAGGCCTACGATCCATGTCTGTTTGGTTGATGATCGTGAGGTTCACTGATCGATTGAATGATGTGCTCTACTCCTGCACTTGTATTTATTTGCATGCATGCTCTGTGTTGAGTTATTGATGTGATCATCTGGGCCCTGCATACATTCAGAGCATTGCATAAGTCACTGGGAATGTGACATGAGATTGTGCCCTGAGGGGAAGTGGAGAGAAAAGGGAGACCAACGTAAGGCGTCAGAAACGCAGTGTGGTACGGGCCTATGTGGCACCGAGAATTATGCCGTGTGGCACTGTTGGTAGCGCCCTGATGGGAGATGGAGAGAAAAGGGAGGCCAGCATAAGGCGTCCGAGACGCAGCGTGGCATGCCGTGTGGCACTGCTGGTAGAGCCCTGATGGGAATTGGAGTGATAGGCGGGCTGATCCATGGGATCTGTGATGGCCGTTTGAGGCCTGTGGCATTTGCATAATGTCATTGCTGATTGTTGTTATTGCCCGTCTGTATTGCATGAATTGTTGTGACGAAACTTGTATTGGCTATATGAGGCATGATGATAACTGGGGAGATCGAGAGCGTTGGACTCCGAGTACCAAACCCTAGTTACTAGTTAGGACCGACCCCACTCGTATATCCTACCCTACGCTAGGATTAGTGGTGAGCTTGCTGAGTCCTCGACTCACTGGCGTTGGTTGCCACCTTTTTCAGATCCAGGTCGCTAGTGATGGATGTGCTACCGATGCTTTTTGGTCTGCCGATCCAGATGGACACCCAGGTTACCCTCCATTTTGATATGCACGCTACCCTGTGGCATAGGCATGTGACGACTGTGCTCGTAGATCAGGGAGGTCCTTACTTAGTGCCCCATAGATTCGAGGCTTGGTTTAGAGAGGGCCTACATGGCTTTGAGGGACCCCAGAGAGATTCCCCGATTCCCATGGAGGAGGACCCGTTTTGGCTCCAGCCTGCAGAATATGGAGGCCAGGTGATCGACCCCGACCCAAAGCAGGAGTTGCCGTCTCCAGGGCGCTCCGAGATAGATGGCCACGAGGAGGGCGATGCGATGGATACCGAGGAGGAGGATCCAGAGGAGGACCCTATGGAGGATTCCGACGAGGAGGACTGAGTTATGGCAGAATCCCGATGTTTTGAGGATTAGTAGAGCGTAGGATGATCTACAGCTAGTGGTTTTCTTTTGGTAGTCTGTACCTAACGCTAATCGTATTTATGAAATGTTGTTTATGTTTATCTTGTCCATGCTACCCCCTTTGCTATGTATGCTTGTGTGTATGGATAGGAGGCACGCTTCCGCAGGTATGAGAATTTGGCGCAAGCCGCGTCGTCTGGTCGCGACGAAGTGAAAAATTTTCCCTAGGCCGTCGCTTATCGTGAACCAGGCGAGCGCGAGGTGTATCTTCCGCAGGAACGGGATGCCGCGTTCCCGAGGAGGGATCCGGGGCGTGACATCACCGTTCGAGTGGTATCAGAGCAAGGTCAGCTCGATACGAGACCGTTCGAGGTTTGGAGTGATAAGGCTGATGATTTTGGGGTAGTTAGTTAGACAGACCCTAGACCTAAGGATTAGGAAGGGTAGAATGCATGATTTGATTGGCGCATGTGATTGCTTAGCAGAATTGATTGTCTAGAGTAACCTTGGGATAAGGTATTTCATGCTAAGCTGCAGGTGCGTCAGGACCTGAGGCAAGGTTCTATGGCAGAGCCCCATGAGTTGGGCGCTTGAATGCTGATTGCTGAATGTTAGTCCGTGAGGTATTGCATGTGATTGTATGCCTAGTCGGCTGTCGCGCGCTGCTTGACCATCATGCATTGCATGATTTCTGCACCGAAAGCAAAATGGTTTAGAAATGGAAAATCATTGTTGAAAAAGGAGATTTGGATTTTGAAAGAAATGCATGCATTCATGTTGTTGGATTTGGTGACCGTCAGCCTGGTATGGGACAGGATTGACGGGACGTCTAAAAACTGTGATGAAGCGTGGTATGGGACACGTGGAGTGGGATTCTCTTTGTCTATGAATTTCTTAGGACAACTGTTCGCACCAAGAAACGATGAGGGCGGGGAGTGGTCGCCGGGGTAAAGACCTGATCAAGGAAGCGGCTCCCGACAGGCTTCTAGTTGAGGTTGAGAACAGAGTGGCCTGGGTTATGCATTTGCAGGGTTGAGTCTAGATGTCGACCAGGTTCAACTGCATTTAAGCTGCAGCGATTATTTACATGCATATACATGTCAGTGGACGCGACAGTAGACGAAAGCTTGGTTGCTAGATTTAGAGTTCCAAATTCCTGAATGGGAATTTCGTTGTTTTAGGTGTAAGTGTTAGCAAGGATGAGCAATAGGGGCAGAAGACCGACTGCTGGTGCATCGAGCTCGAGGGGCCGTGAATTTGAAGGAGACCCCAGAATCGAAGAGATGATGAGGGTGCTGACGGAAGTGAGCAACTTGATGGCTAGGCAAGCTGCTGAGAGAGCTGCCACTGTTGCCCAAGCAGCTGAGGCCGCCTTGGCCGCTGCGAATGGTGCCAATGGAGGCAATGGGCATGGAAATGGTGGACGTCAGACTCATCATATGGTGGAGCAATTTCTGAAATTGCAGCCGTCGAGGTTCGATGGCAGTGGTGGTCCAGAAGTAGCTGCCTTGTGGATCGAACAGCTTGAGAAGGCTTTTACTGTTCTGGGTTGCACCGATGAGGAGAAGGTTTCGTTGGCAACTTATTAGCTTCAAGGGACTGCAGATGATTGGTGGAAAGCCACCAGAGGACGAGTCTTTCCGGATGGTATGAGGCCGAGCTGGACCGCCTTCTGTGCAGCATTCAATGGCAAGTATTTCTCTAAGGCAGCCCAGGAAAGGAAGATGGAAGAGTTCATCAGGCTCCGTCAAGGATTACTGACCGTGGACCAGTATGAAGGCGAATTTGCCAGGCTGTCCAAGTTCGCACGAAGGCTGATTGACGACCCATGGGATAAGGCCAGGAGATTCAGGGAAGGATTGAGGCCTGAGTTGAAGAGTATGATCATCGCCACTGGGCTGAGGGACTACAATGAGATTTATGAGCGAGCACTGGCGATAGAGCGGGATCTGCAAGAAAAGACCGCCGCATCTGGATCGCGGTTCGTGCCAAGAGGGAACTTCAGAGACTTTGGCAAGAGGCCAATGAAGGACAACCGCAGGTTCGTTCCACCTGCAAGGAGAACCCTGGGAAAGCCATCGTTCCCTGGGAATCAGGTCTGCCGTGACTGTGGCAGGAGGCATGGGAACAGCCCTTGCCCGAGGAAGACTGGAGGCTGCTTTGGATGTGGCCAAACGGGGCATATCCTGAGGAACTGCCCGAGGAAAGGCCAGAGACCCCCATTCCAGCAACAACAGCAGCAACCGCAGATGGTGAACGCTCCGCAAGGAAACCAGAACCGTCCGCCTGCTCAGGGACGAGTGTATGCAATGGCGCGCAAGGACGCTGAGCATGCGCCAGGGGTGATCACAGGTACCATTTCTCTCTGTGGTCATACCGCTTATGCCTTGTTTGATCCGGGAGCGTCGCACTCTTTCGTATCTGCACGTTTTGTTGAGTTGTCTGGGATGAATGTTAAGCCGTTGGATGTGACCTTGCATGTAACCACCCCGTTGAAGGATAGAGTAGTTGTTGCGTTAGGGTGTAAGGGGTGTAAGTTAGCTCTGGGCGATAGGCAAGAAGAAATTGACTTAGCTGTTCTGCCCATGTATGATTTTGATGTGATTGTTGGCATGGATTGGCTAGTTAGGCATGGAGCAGTGATAGACTGTGGTAGGAGTATGATACAGTTAAACCCAGCAGGCCACCCTGGGTATGAATTTAAGGGAAATCGTGGAGGAACGTCGATTCCTTGGATCTCATCTTTAGAGGCGACCAAGTTAATGGATGAAGGTTGCCTAGGATTTTTGGCATCGGTATCAGATTCGACTGCTCAAGAAATGAAGTTAGAGGAAGTGCCTATAGTAAGTGAGTATCCAGATGTATTTCCTCAAGAGTTGCCTGGATTGCCACCTGAGCGTGAAGTAGAATTTATGATTGAACTGGCACCTGGAACAGAGCCGATCTCGAAAGCACCGTATAGGATGTCGTTGTCGGAGTTGAAGGAATTGAAGGTGCAAATGCAAGAGCTACTGGATAAAGGATTTATCCGCCCCAGTGCTTCGCCATGGGGAGCTCCGGTGCTGTTTGTTAAGAAAAAGGATGGATCACTAAGGCTGTGCATCGATTACAAACAGCTGAACCAAGTGACGATCAAGAATAAGTATCCTCTACCAAGGATTGATGACCTGTTCGACCAACTTCAAGGCGCTTGCGTGTTCTCCAAGATAGACCTAAGGACAGGCTATCACCAGTTAAGGATTAAGAAAGAGGATGTGCCTAAGACTGCTTTTAGGACGAGGTATGGGCACTATGAGTTCACCGTTATGCCGTTTGGATTGACAAATGCTCCAGCCGCATTTATGGATATGATGAATCGAGTGTTCAAGGAGTTTTTGGATTAATTCGTGATAGTCTTCATTGATGACATCTTGGTATATTCGAAGAGTTCTGAGGACCACGAAGAACACTTAAGGATCGTTCTGCGAACGCTAAGGGAACACTCGCTGTATGCGAAGTTTAGTAAGTGTGAGTTTTGGTTAAGCAGAGTGATGTTTCTTGGTCATATAGTATCTGGAGAAGGAATATCAGTGGACCCATCTAAGATTGAAGCAGTGGAGAAATGGCCGAGACCTACGACCGTGACGGAAGTGCGAAGTTTCCTTGGATTGGCTGGGTATTATAGACGCTTCGTGGAAAGATTCTCGGTGATAGCGTCTCCTCTGACGCGTTTGTTGAAGAAGGAAACAAAGTTTCAATGGACTGAGAAGTGCGAGGAGAGTTTTCAAGAGTTGAAGGATCGATTGACGTCCGCACCAGTGTTGACCATCCCATCTGGACCTGGAGGGTTTGAGATATACAGCGATGCGTCATTAAGAGGATTGGGATGTGTCTTGATGCAGCATGGACGAGTAGTAGCTTATGCCTCTAGGCAGCTGAGGCCGCATGAGACGAATTACCCGACGCACGACTTGGAGTTAGCTGCCATAGTATTTGCATTGAAGATTTGGAGGCATTATCTGGTGGGAGAGAAATTCCAGATTTTTACGGACCATCAGAGTTTGAAGTATCTGTTCTCGCAGAAGGAGCTGAATATGAGGCAGCGTCGTTGGATGGAGTTGTTGAAGGACTACGACTGCGATATTTTGTACCATCCAGGAAAGGCGAATAAAGTGGCAGATGCTCTGAGTAGGAAGTCGAGCATTGCGCATATGATGGTCAAGGAGTGGACATTACTGGAGGAAATCAGAGATTCTGAGTTCAAGGTCGAGGTAGGAAACCTCTCGAGTCTGATGGCTACGTTGCAGATCGAACCAGAGATTCAGCTAAGAATCAAGGAGATGCAATCTACGGACCCGGACATTCAGAAGATTGTGGCGATGAATGCAGACGAGAGGAAGGCCGAGTTCCAAGTGACTGCTGACGGAATATTGAAGTTTAGAGGACGTCTGTGCGTGCCTAATGACGAGGCGCTAAAGGAAAAGATTTTGTCCGAGGCACACAGAAGTAACTACAGTATTCATCCAGGGAGTACTAAGATGTATCAGAATTTGCGTCAGCACTATTGGTGGAATGGAATGAAGGTGGATGTGGCTAAGCATGTAGCTAAGTGTCTGACGTGTCAACAGGTAAAGGCACAGCATTGCAAGCCTGGAGGATTATTGCAACCATTGGAAATCCCAGAGTGGAAATGGGAGCATGTCACTATGGATTTTGTGACAGGATTGCCAAGAAGTCAGAGAGGCAATGATTCGATTTGGGTAATAGTGGACAGACTGACGAAATCAGCTCATTTCATTGCAGTACAAAAGGACTCTACCTTGGAAAAGTTGGCTGAATTGTACGTGAGGCAGATAGTGAGATTGCATGGGGTACCAGTAAGTATTGTATCAGACAGAGATCCTCGCTTCACCGCTACATTTTTGAAGAGTCTGCAGGGTGCGCTGGGAACAGAGTTAAGATTCAGTACAGCTTACCACCCTCAGACAGATGGTCAATCGGAAAGGACGATACAGACTTTGGAAGACATGCTGAGAGCTTGTGTGATTGATTTCAAAGGAGGCTGGGAAGAGCAGTTGCATTTGGTGGAATTCGCCTACAACAACAGCTACCAGCAGAGTATCAATGTCACACCCCGGATCCCTTCTCGGGAACGCGGCATCCCGTTCCTGCGGAAGGTACACCTCGCGCTCGCCTGGTTCACGCTACGCGACGGCCCAGGAATATTTTCTCTTCGTCGCGACCAGACGACGCGGCTTGCGCCAAATTCTCATACCTGCGGAAGCGTGCCTCCTATCCATACACACAAGCATACATAACAAAGGGGTAGCATGGACAAGATAAACATAAACAGCATTTCATAAATACGATTAGCGTTAGGTACAGACTACCAAAAGAAAACCACTAGCTGTAGATCATCCTACGCTCTACTAATCCTCAAAACATCGGGATTCTGCCATAACTCAGTCCTCCTCGTCGGAATCCTCCACAGGGTCCTCCTCTGGATCCTCCTCCTCGGTATCCATCGCATCGCCCTCCTCGTGGCCATCTATCTCGGAGCGCCCTAGAGACGGCAACTCCTGCTTCGGGTCGGGGTCGATCACCTGGCCTCCATATTCTGCAGGCTGAAGCCAAAACGGGTCCTCCTCCATGGGAATCGGGGAATCTCTCTGGGGTCCCTCAAAGCCATGTAGGCCCTCTCTAAACCAAGCCTCGAATCTATGGGGCACTAAGTAAGGACCTCCCTGATCTACGAGCACAGTCGTCACATGCCTATGCCACAGGGTAGCGTGCATATCAAAATGGAGGGTAACCTGGGTGTCCATCTGGATCGGCAGACCAAAAAGCATCGGTGGCACATCCATCACTAGCGACCTGGATCTGAAAAAGGTGGCAACCAACGCCAGTGAGTCGAGGACTCAGCAAGCTCACCACTAATCCTAGCGTAGGGTAGGATATACGAGTGGGGTCGGTCCTAACTAGTAACTAGGGTTTGGTACTCGGAGTCCAACGCTCTCGATCTCCCCAGTTATCATCATGCCTCATATAGCCAATACGAGTTTCGTCACAACAATTCATGCAATACAGACGGGCAATAACAACAATCAGCAATAGCATTATGCAAATGCCACAGGCCTCAAACGGCCATCACAGATCCCATGGATCAGCCCGCCTATCACTCCAATTCCCATCAGGGCTCTACCAACAGTGCCACACGGCATGCCACGCTGCGTCTCGGACGCCTTATGCTGGCCTCCCTTTTCTCTCCATCTCCCATCAGGGCGCTACCAACAGTGCCACACGGCATAATTCTCGGTGCCACATAGGCCCGTACCACACTGCATTTCTGGCGCCTTACGTTGGTCTCCCTTTTCTCTCCACTTCCCCTCAGGGCACAATCTCATGTCACATCCCCAGTGACTTATGCAATGCTCTGAATGTATGCAGGGCCCAGATGATCACATCAATAACTCAACACAGAGCATGCATGCAAATAAATACAAGTACAGGAGTAGAGCACATCATTCAATCGATCAGTGAACCTCACGTTCATCAACCAAACAGACATGGATCGTAGGCCTCTACTTTCAAAGTCTCGATCATCTAAATTCGCCTTACATCTCATACAAGAGTCTGTCATTGTCATCACTTACTCAAGGGCAACTCGTTAATCAAACCCATATAAACCAAGGTCTAATCTAATTAAGAACCTCTAATTAATCAAGCTAAGTTCGACTGGGCCTAAGGCCCACTTCAATAGTTGAGGTCCAATAATTAATTCTTAATTTAATTCATATGGGTTGGGCCTATTATTTTATTAATTTCGTGCGAGGCCCAAGCCCATTTCTAAGGGTTTACTATTCAAGCCCATATTCATTGTTTTAGGCCCAATTCAAATACTCAAGTCCATATACATTTTTGGGTTTCATTCTTTAATTTTCATGGACTTAATTTAGGCCCAATTTAAGTGGGTTTTCGTCCATTAGTGGCCCACTAGCTAGATTAGGCCCATGTTGATTAGTTCTGGCCCAATTACTTAATTTTAAAGCTTCCAAGCCCATTAGTCCCCTTTGGCCCATTAAATACACGCCTAAACCCAACAACACAGCACATTAATCATGTGTTCAAGCCCTTTTTTGATTGTTAATCTCGTCCATAAGCAAGCCCAATAGTTGTATCTTGGCCCGATAGCTTGTTTTTGATCAAATTAGTGCAATTTGAGCCCTCTAAGCCCATTAACACCCCACGGCCTCTCCATCACACACCTAAGCCATCCCTCACAGCCCACATTCACATTTTTCCAGCCCAATTCGCGAACTACCGGCCCCCTCATACGGCCCAAACAAGATTCCCACAAGATAGCCTAAGGTAAGTTGCACATTAATCTCATCTTAGCCTCATATCAAGCCTAACCAACCCCTAATTTGTCCTCTTACATGCATATACGACTAACCTAAGCTAGAGTTAGTAGTGAAGCTTACCTTAGTTGGACCGAAATCTACAACGACGGACGACGGAGCGAGGAACGGCCGAATGTGGTTCACGGCCTACAAGGAAGTTTGGGGTTGGTTAGGTCAAATGGCAAGCTTTAAGGGGCGGTGGACAAGGGAGAGAGATGAGTTAGAAGGCTTACCAAAGTGCGTTCGTGGACGGTGGTGGCCGGCGGTGGCCGAACGAAGGTGATTGATGACGACGACGGTGGCGGCTACACGAAGATCACCGAGAGAGAGAGATAGACGGTGAGGTTGAGGGGCGGTCTCAAGAGGCTCTCATGGCCATGGGACAACAAGGTAAGGAGGAGAAGAGGCTTACCTCGAGGTGGTGACGACGGAGGAAGATGGCGGTTTGAGGCGGGCGACGGTGGCCGACGGGGGAGGGAGAGAACCGAGAGAGTTGAGAGAGATTTCGGGAGAGGGGGAGAGAGGAGGGTGGCCGAAAATGAGAGAATGAGGGAGGAGAGAGAGAGAAGAGACTTAAGTGAGAGGGGGTAGTGTGTTAGGTGAGGTGAATAGTAAGTGAATAGTGACCTTGATTTGAATTTTACAAGACATGTGTACTTGACATTGACTTGATGGATTGCCTTGGAAATTGTGCCATGATTGACCGATGGATTTGATTAATTGATTGACAAGACATCGATTGATTTGACAACTGATTTGACTTGCCTCGATTTGCGTGCCAAATGCACCGATCGAGTCTCGAGCGCGAACGAATTTCGGACAGGATTTGATTTCGATTAGTCGAATCTACTCTCAAAAATCCTAATTCTATTAATCCTAAGGACTGAGCATTTACCGGGGGCATTTCGGTAATTTTCCATTGACGTCTTGCTTCTCGACGTACACCGGCTGTCTGCCCTTCTGGCGACATTTCTGAACTGACTTTATTTCTTAATTGTGTTTGTCTTACTAATTCGATTGTCCGAAGTCGGATTTCATTTCGTGGTCAATTTCATTAAATAACGACTCCGTCTCTGTCTCGGACCAACGGGCGGCTGTTTGGAAAATTCTCCCCAGGTAGCCTTTCCCCTTCGGTTGGTCAACTCAGGGTAGCTAATCCTGAGTGAGCGTCGATCAGAGTGTATTAACGAAGTATTTCCATTCATTTAGAATTTCCGATAATCGGGTCGAATTTTCAGACTGTCACAATTCTTCCCTCCTTATAAAAATTTCGTCCTCGAAATTTACATCCACCAATCCTTACAACAAAAATGGAGATTACATCGATTTACTCAAACAGGTACGGATACTTCTTCTTCATTTCATCCTCGCTTTCCCAAGTCGCTCCTTCAGTCCCATGGTGTTCCCAGATAACCTTGACCACCGGAATCGTCTTATTCCTTAAGACTTGCTCCTTACAATCTTCAATCCTTACTGGCCTTTCCACGTATGAGACGCGGTCATCCATTTCAATGACTTCATGATCGAGTATATGGCCAGGGTCCGGCTCGTACTTACGAAGCATTGAAACATGAAACACATTATGAATCTGCGATAAGTTCGGCGGCAATGCTAGACAATAAGCCAGTGTCCCGATCTTTTCCAGGATCTCGAATGGCCCAACAAATCTTGGACTCAACTTTCCTTTCTTGCCAAACCGAGATAGTCCTCGCATCGGCGACACCTTCAGAAATACATGATCTCCAACTTGAAATTCCAATGGCTTACGTCTCTTGTCTGCATAACTCTTCTGCCTACTCTGCGCAGTCCTCAATCTGTCTCTAATCACCCTGACTGCCCCAACTGACTGCTACACTAATTCTGGGCCTGTTATGCTTTTCTCACCAACTTCGACCCAACAGATTGGCGTTCTACAGGCCCTTCCATACAGTGCCTCAAATGGGGCCATTTTGAGACTCTGCTGGTAGCTGTTGTTGTAGGCGAATTCCACCAAATGCAACTGTTCTTCCCAGCCTCCTTTGAAATCAATCACACAAGCTCTCAGCATGTCTTCCAAAGTCTGTATCGTCCTTTCCGATTGACCATCTGTCTGAGGGTGGTAAGCTGTACTGAATCTTAACTCTGTTCCCAGCGCACCCTGCAGACTCTTCCAAAATGTAGCGGTGAAGCGAGGATCTCTATCTGATACAATACTTACTGGTACCCCATGCAATCTCATTATCTGCCTCACGTACAATTCAGCCAACTTTTCCAAGGTAGAGTCCTTTCGTACTGCAATGAAATGAGCTGATTTCGTCAGTCTGTCCACTATTACCCAAATCGAATCATTGCCTCTCTGACTTCTTGGCAATCCTGTCACAAAATCCATAGTGACATGCTCCCATTTCCACTCTGGGATTTCCAATGGTTGCAATAATCCTCCAGGCTTGCAATGCTGTGCCTTTACCTGTTGACACGTCAGACACTTAGCTACATGCTTAGCCACATCCACCTTCATTCCATTCCACCAATAGTGCTGACGCAAATTCTGATACATCTTAGTACTCCCTAGATGAATACTGTAGTTACTTCTGTGTGCCTCGGACAAAATCTTTTCCTTTAGCGCCTTGTCATTAGGCACGCACAGACGTCCTCTAAACTTCAATATTCCGTCAGCAGTCACTTGGAACTCGGCCTTCCTCTCGTCTGCATTCATCGCCACAATCTTCTGAATGTCCGGGTCCGTAGATTGCATCTCCTTGATTCTTAGCTGAATCTCTGGTTCGATCTGCAACGTAGCCATCAGACTCGAGAGGTTTCCTACCTCGACCTTGAACTCAGAATCTCTGATTTCCTCCAGTAATGTCTACTCCTTGACCATCATATGCGCAATGCTCGACTTCCTACTCAGAGCATCTGCCACTTTATTCGCCTTTCCTGGATGGTACAAAATATCGCAGTCGTAGTCCTTCAACAACTCCATCCAACGACGCTGCCTCATATTCAGCTCCTTCTGCGAGAACAGATACTTCAAACTCTGATGGTCCGTAAAAATCTGGAATTTCTCTCCCACCAGATAATGCCTCCAAATCTTCAATGCAAATACTATGGCAGCTAACTCCAAGTCGTGCGTCGGGTAATTCGTCTCATGCGGCCTCAGCTGCCTAGAGGCATAAGCTACTACTCGTCCATGCTGCATCAAGACACATCCCAATCCTCTTAATGACGCATCGCTGTATATCTCAAACCCTCCAGGTCCAGATGGGATGGTCAACACTGGTGCGGAAGTCAATCGATCCTTCAACTCCTGAAAACTCTCCTCGCATTTCTCAGTCCATTGAAACTTTGTTTCCTTCTTCAACAAACGCGTCAGAGGAGACGCTATCACAGAGAATCTTTCCACGAAGCGTCTATAATACCCAGCCAATCCAAGGAAACTTCGCACTTCCGTCACGGTCGTAGGTCTCGGCCATTTTTCCACTGCTTCAATCTTAGATGGGTCCACTGATATTCCTTCTCCAGATACTATATGACCAAGAAACGCCACTCTGCTTAACCAAAACTCACACTTACTAAACTTCGCATACAGCGAATGTTCCCTTAGCGTTCGCAGGACAATCCTTAAGTGTTCCTCGTGGTCCTCAGAGCTCTTCGAATACACCAAAATGTCATCAATGAAGACTATCACGAATTGATCCAAAAACTCCTTGAACACTCGATTCATCATATCCATAAATGCGGCTGGAGCATTTGTCAATCCAAACGGCATAACGGTGAACTCATAGTGCCCATACCTCGTCCTAAAAGCAGTCTTAGGCACATCCTCTTTCTTAATCCTTAACTGGTGATAGCCTGTCCTTAGGTCTATCTTGGAGAACACGCAAGCGCCTTGAAGTTGGTCGAACAGGTAATCAATCCTTGGTAGAGGATACTTATTCTTGATCGTCACTTGGTTCAGCTGTCTGTAATCGATGCACAGCCTTAGTGATCCATCCTTTTTCTTAACAAACAGCACCGGAGCTCCCCATGGCGAAGCACTGGGGCGGATAAATCCTTTATCCAATAGCTCTTGCATTTGCACCTTCAATTCCTTCAACTCCGACAACGACATCCTATACGGTGCTTTCGAGATCGGCTCTGTTCCAGGTGCCAGTTCATTCATAAATTCTACTTCACGCTCAGGTGGCAATCCAGGCAACTCTTTAGGAAATACATCTGGATACTCACTTACTATAGGCACTTCCTCTAACTTCATTTCTTGAGCAGTCGAATCTGATACCAATGCCAAAAATCCTAGGCAACCTTCATCCATTAACTTGGTCGCCTCTAAAGATGAGATCTAAGGAATCAACGTTCCTCCACGATTTCCTTTAATTTCATACCCAGGGTGGCCTGCTGGGTTTAACTGTATCATACTCCTACCACAGTCTATCACTGCTCCATGCCTAACTAGCCAATCCATGCCAACAATCACATCAAAATCATACATGGACAGAACACCTAAGTCAATCTCTTCTTGCCTATCGCCCAGAGCTAACTTACACCCCTTACACCCTAACGCAACAACTACTCTATCCTTCAACGGGGTGGTTACATGCAAGGTCACATCCAACGGCTTAACATTCATCGCATACAACTCAACAAAACGTGCAGATACGAAAGAGTGCGATGCTCCCGGATCAAACAAGGCATAAGCGGTATGACCACAGAGAGAAACGGTACCTGTGATCACCCCTGGCGCATTCTCAGCGTCCTTGCGCGCCATTGCATACACTCGTCCCTGAGCAGGCGGACGGTTCTGGTTTCCTTGCGGAGCGTTCACCATCTGCGGTTGCTGCTGTTGTTGCTGGAATGGGGGTCTCTGGCCTTTCCTCGGGCAGTTCCTCAGGATATGCCCCGTTTGGCCACATCCAAAGCAGCCTCCAGTCTTCCTCGGGCAAGGGCTGTTCCCATGCCTCCTGCCACAGTCACGGCAGACCTGATTCCCAGGGAATGATGGCTTTCCCAGGGTTCTCCTTGCAGGTGGAACGAACCTGCGGTTGTCCTTCATTGGCCTCTTGCCAAAGTCTCTGAAGTTCCCTCTTGGCACGAACCGCGACCCAGGGGCGGCGGTCTTTTCTTGCAGATCCCGCTCTATCGCCAGTGCTCGCTCATAAATCTCATTGTAGTCCCTCAGCCCAGTGGCGACGATCATACTCTTCAACTCAGGCCTCAATCCTTCCCTGAATCTCCTGGCCTTATCCCATGGGTCGTTAATCAGCCTTCGTGCGAACTTGGACAGCCTGGTAAATTCGCCTTCATACTGGTCCACGGTCAGTGATCCTTGACGGAGCCTGATGAACTCTTCCATCTTCCTTTCCTGGGCTGCCTCAGAGAAATACTTGCCATTGAATGCTGTACAGAAGGCGGTCCAGCTCGGCCTCATACCATTCGGAAAGACTCGTCCTCTGGTGGCTTTCTACCAATCATCTGCAGTCCCTTGAAGCTGATAAGTTGCCAACGAAACCTTCTCCTCATCGGTGCAACCCAGAACAGTAAAAGCCTTCTCAAGCTGTTCGATCCACAAGGCAGCTACTTCTAGACCCCCACTGCCATCAAACCTCGACGGCTGCAATTTCAGAAATTGCTCCACCATATGATGAGTCTGACGTCCACCATTTCCATGCCCATTGCCTCCATTGGCACCATTCGCAGCGGCCAAGGCGGCCTCAGCTGCTTGGGCAACAGTGGCAGCTCTCTCAGCAGCTTGCCTAGCCATCAAGTTGCTCACTTCCGTCAGCACCCTCATCATCTCTTCGATTCTGGGGTCTCCTTCAGATTCACGGCCCCTCGAGCTCGATGCACCAGCAGTCGGTCTTCTGCCCCTATTGCTCATCCTTGCTAACACTTACACCTAAAACAACGAAATTCCCATTCAGGAATTTGGAACTCTAAATCTAGCAACCAAGCTTTCGTCTACTGTCGCGTCCACTGACATGTATATGCATGTAAATAATCGCTGCAGCTTCAATGCAGTTGAACCTGGTCGACATCTAGACTCAACCCTGCAAATGCATAACCCAGGCCACTCTATTCTCAACCTCAACTAGAAGCCTGTCGGGAGCCGCTTCCTTGATCAGGTCTTTTCCCCAGCGACCACTCCCCGCCCTCATCGTTTCTTGGTGCGAACAGTTGTCCTAAGAAATTCATAGACAAAGAGAATCCCACTCCACGTGTCCCATACCACGCTTCATCACAGTTTTTAGACGTCCCGTCAATCCTGTCCCATACTGTCGCGACCCTCTAAAAAAATTTTAAATTTTAAAGGGGTTAACGGATTATTAGGTTAATTAGATTTGACTAACCTAACGCGGACCTTCCCAAGCCCTACCGAATCGCAACTTTGATTTTTGTTTAAATGATTTTGAAATTTGGAGTCGCCACTAATCGTTCTTGGTAGGTCGATTAGAAACCTAAATAAATTAGCGGGAGAACTAATTTATTCCTACGAACCAGAGATTATGAGCTCGGAGACTTGGTTACACTAGTTAATTAAAACTAATGCCCTTTCGGTACCTTAATTTCATGGATATCCTAATTCGGCAACTCAGGCTTGGTCTATTCCTAAGGCTTTAATAGGGTATTCTCTTTTGTGTTTTCACTTTTTAAATAGGATGCATGGATGGTATATATTTTTATTTGTTATATTTTTTTAAGTGTTAAAGATTCCCTGAAGCCGTAAGAGGGAGTGTGTTAACAACTTCTGTGCAGTATTACGACCTACTCATTTTTTGGGTTTGATGATTCAAAAATTAAATTATAAGAAGTACATGACAGTGAATAAACACCTCCAATGGGAGGCCTAGCATTGGCTTGGCTCTTCCCTTTGGGATTTAAGGTACAGGTATTTAAGTTGCAAGTATTTAAACTACTGTAAGTAAAAAACCTCCAATGGGAGGCTAAGCATTGGCTTGGCTCTTCCCTTTGGGATTTAAGGTACAGGTATTTAAGTTGCAGGTATTTAACTACTGTAAGTAAAAACCTCCAATGGGAGGCTAAGCATTGGCTTGGCTCTTCCCTTTGGGATTTAAGGTACAGGTATTTAAGTTGCAGGTATTTAACTACTGTAAGTAAAAACCTCCAATGGGAGGCTAAGCATTGGCTTGGCTCTTCCCTTTGGGATTTAAGGTACAGGTATTTAAGTTGCAGGTATTTAACTACTGTAAGTAAAAACCTCCAATGGGAGGCTAAGCATTGGCTTGGCTCTTCCCTTTGGGATTTATGGTGCAGGTATTTAAGTTGCGGATGGACTTTGTCTTCTCCATTCTAGGGTATGAATTCTTTAAAATAAAATACAACGAATTGATTTAACAATTTAAAATTTGTATGCGCTTGAGGACTTCTCCAAGCCGATTTTGTGCTTCCATAGGGTTGACCATTGATATCGAGTTGCGGCTTCCTGACATAAAATAGAGTGAAGTGTCAGTATACAAAATATGTGCTAATCTGCACCTAAAACCAGAAGAGTGGAAAGAGTACTTATCTCCCGTTTTTTGGGAGGGATTTCTATAATTGATTTTCGCTCTCTATGTTCCCAATATAGAGAGTTTCTTTTGAATTAAGAGGGACTTTTAGTCACAGATCAGTTGAGAAATCGGTGGACAGCTTAGGAGCTTGTCTGGGCCGATTTTTGCATCTCTACGAGATTTTTGCTGTTGACGTAGAGATATCCTTCTCCTGACATAAAATATGGGGAAAAAAAGAGATGGAGAAAGTGTATACAATTTGTGCTAATTTGCGAGTAAAATCATAAATAAATGAATAAATAAAAACACTTAGCTCGAATTTGCTTGCTCGTTGACGAGGATGAACTCTTGATTTATATTGATCGATGAAGGAATTTGTGATGATAACCCCTAGCTTTAAACTCCCATCATCTTCAAAATTCTCTCTCTTTTGGTATTTTCTTTTTCTCGAATTTTTCTTCAATCTCCCAAAACTCTCTCAAACATCCAAAATTTCCTCTCCAAAAAATTCTCCCAAACACTTCAAATTTTCTCTCCCAAGAATCCCCCCTCAAGCTCACTTCTTCCTCCTTTTATAATCTACTAATCTATCTCCCATTCTAATTTTTCCACTAACTCTATCTCCCATTCTAATTTCTCCACTAACTCTTCTTCATTTTCATCTTCCATTCTCCATCTCTATCTCACATTCTAATCTCTCCACTAACTCTTCTTCATCTTCATCTTCCCTTCTCCATATTTATCTCCCATTCTAATTTCTCCACTAACTCTTCTTCATCTCCATCTTCCCTTCTCTATTCTTATCTCCCATTCTAATTTCTCCACTAACTCTTCTTCATCTCCATCTTCCATTCTCTATTCTTATCTTATTTTCTCCATCCATTCTTCTCCAACTTCTCTTCTTCATCTCATCTTCTCCATCTTCCCTTCTCTATTCTAATTTATCCACTAACTCTTCTTTTTGTTATTTGTAAAATAATCCTTCAAGAGTTAAGTATTTGCACTCTAGTCCTTGAATTTTAAGTATTTACAATTTAGTCCCTGAAAAAATATATTTCTTTAAGTCCAAATCTCCTCACAATTTCTGACACACCAAAATTTACCACATGTCAAATTTAAGCTCATTTCTTGCCGCTGAAAATAATGCAGAATTTAATTAAAGCCCTTTTGCAAAATTAAGTCATTCTGAGTATAATTGGGCCAAGATGAAAATTTAAAATATTAGAAGACAATGTCACAACTCATAAAAAGTGAAAATTAAAAATAAGTTGACTCAAATTAAATTTTTTTAGGCCCGATTCAAGACTATACTCGTGAAGGAACACGTGACTCGAATTGGATTTTTCTGAATTTGCGATGGCCAATATGAAAATAGATTTAAAATAAAAATATTAACTATCTTTGTGTATTCTTTTGGCCTCAAATGTTATTTTTCCAAAGTTTTAAAGTATTTTTGTATTTGTTTTTAAAAAAAATTAAATAAATATATAATATGAAATTTTATTTTTTGGTCAAAATTGGTTCCCTAGGCTTGGGTAAGGTTCCCAAAGTTGATTTTTCAATTTTATGAATTTTTATGGATTTTCTATTAATTTTCGAAAATAAATAAATAAAAAATATGTAAAAATACTGAAAATATGAAAAATCGTTTTTTTGTCAAAATTGGTTCCCTAGGCTTGGCTAAGGTCCCCAAAGTTGATTTTTCAATTTTATGAATTTTTATGGATTTTTTTTATTACTTTAGCAATAGAAAAAATGATTAAAAATCAGGTGTCAATAGCTGCCCCTCTTTGAAAGGAAGCTCGGTAGAGGTTCATTTCAAAGACGAGATGACACCTGAATTCTAATCAACTCAATACAGGGAAATAAAAAGAGTCGTGATATGAATGTTCCACTGAAAATGAAATGAGAACCTAAGGATTCGTTATATAAAAAAATTTAGGGTGGTTGAACTTGAACCCGTATGGTGGATCAACCCATGGTAGATTCCTAATAAAAGGATTCTACTGATTAAAAATTGAATTAAAATTTGACCCGTATGGTGGGTCGTACCATGGTAGATTCCTAATAAAAGGATTCTACTGATTAAATTTTGATTGAGATTTGACCCGTATGGTAGGTCACCCCATGGAGATACCTGTAAGAAGGACTTGGTGCCTGTAGAAAGGACTTGTGTCTGTAAAAAGGACTTGTGCCTGTAAGAAGGACTTGATTTGCCTGTAAAAAGGACTTAATTTGCCTGTAAAAAGGACTTAATTTGCCTGTAAGAAGGACTTCATTTGCCTGTAAGAAGGACTTACTTTGCCTGTAAGAAGGATTTTGTGCCTGTAAGAAGGACTTTGTGCCTGTAAGAAGGACTTTGTTTGCCTGTAAGAAGGACTTGATTTGCCTGTAAGAAGGATTTCATGCCTGTAAGAAGGACTTGATTTGCCTGTAAGAAGGACTTTGTGCCTGTAAGAAGGACTTGATTTGCCTATAAGAAGGACTTGGTGCCTGTAAGAAGGACTTGGTTTGCTTGTAAGAAGGACTTGATTTGCCTGTAAGAAGGACTTTGTGCCTGTAAGAAGGACTTGGTTTGCCTGTAAGAAGGACTTAGTTTGCTTGTAAGAAGGACTTTATGCCTGTAAGAAGGAATTGATTTGCCTGTAAGAAGGACTTTGTGCCTGTAAGAAGGACTTTGTACCTGTAAGAAAGACTTGATTTGCCTGTAAGAAAGACTTGTTTTGCCTGTAAGAAGGACTTTGTTTACCTGTAAGAAGGACTTGATTTGCCTGTAAGAAGGACTTTATGCCTGTAAGAAGGACTTGGTTTGCCTGTAAGAAGGACTTTGTGCCTGTAAGAAGGACTTAGTTTGCCTATAAGAAGGACTTAGTTTGCCTGTAAGAAGGACTTGGTTTGCCTGTAAGAAGGACTTAGTTTGCCTGTAAGAAGGACTTTATGCCTGTAAGAAGGACTTGATTTGCCTGTAAGAAGGACTTAGTTTGCCTATAAGAAGGGCTTGGTGTACCTCAAATGGTGCAATTCTGAAATCTGGGAAGACCAGAAATCCTACGGAAGCTCAAACCCAAATTATATTCTCCTGTCGCTTTAGGAATAAACCAAAGAAGCAGAGATCAAAAGGTCTCGAACATTTCTGTCCTTGAGACAAATCATGCTTTATTGAAGAAGGTGGATACCTATATATACCGCAATGGATTCGAGTACCCCAACAACCGTCAGAATTCATTCTCTTGAAAGATTCAGGTTGAAGATATACTTACCTGAGAATTTGGAAGAAATGCTTGGTGGCTTCTCGACAACCAAGCTTGTTCATTCAATAATCGCCGAATGAATTTCAAGACTTTGGAAGGTAACTCAAACACCGGGAATGTGTTGCCTGTCAGGCAATGTCAGAGCTAACATGTGCAAGCATTTTCATCAATGCGTTCATTGGTTCATACAAAATTGTTCAGCTAAGTTGGCAATGATTAGAAGTAGTCTGTGTGATAACTCATGATGCAATCAATCAAAATGTGGATCATGCAAAACTATTCTGTCAAGTTTGCATTACCAATTCTATTTAAGGAGGTTCTCATAATATGAACGCCTCGAATGTAATCTGAATGGGGGACTTTAGTCCGAAGGGGCTTTCTCTCACTCTAGAGAAAGGCTATTTATCTGTAGATTAAAATGTTAGACCTGTGTAGAAATGGTTTAACTTTCCTCATCCTGTTATGCCCCATTTTACACATTTGATGTCTCCTATGCAGTTTATGCTCTAAGTTGGAGTTGGTAAATTAAACATGCGGAATAATCATACATAATTCGTGAAATGTGTAAACACAATGCCGATGTGACAATTTTTAGCATCATGTGTATTTATATAATGTGCAAACATGGGCGGATTTGAATTGCCCCTGGTATGTGGGTGGATTGAACAAATTGGGAAGCCCACTCCTTATGTCGAGGAGCGGTTTGTCTCAAGTTTTGCCCCTGCACGATGAGGCATATGGGTGATGGAGCATTTTGGTTTGTTTAATGACAGCGACCGCCATGGTTTAGCGGTTAAATGCCTCCCATTTTTCACCAGAATAGATCTTGTCAAATGATCATCATTTTTTTTTTGATTTGTCTCCTCCAACATGTTACATGTTAGTATAAATATTTCCTGTAACAAGAAAAGGAGACATGTCAACCGGTATTAAAAGGGATAAATTGGAAACGATACTGATTTACCCTTCATCTTGAATGCCTTGGACAAGTCTTTTACCAATTTTGCTGGGTTGAGTTTTCTTCGACTTTTGTTGGATGCTTCACCATTAAGCCGAGAATGTGGCAAAATATTGACTTCGGTATTACTCGTCGAGTATTCCTGCTTGCAAAAAGAAATACACAAAAAGTTGTTTCATTTATTTATAATACATACAACATTCCCCACTTTGGAGATCGAACTCGGGATATTTCGGACCTACTGTCATCCCCCATACCATTCGGTCCATTGGACCATAGGTGTCCATGGGATTTTCTTTTCAAAGGTTAATCCCTGGGGATAACGCGGCCCTGTTGTATCACCTTGGGCCTTGTTACGATATTTCTCGAGGTAATTTGCAATCCCTGTTAAGAATGGAATAAAAAAATTCAGGACTCGAGATGATTATGTGCAAATTAGAACGATACAGAATTACCCATGTCTGAGATTGTTCGGATCTTTCGCTTGTATTTTTCTTTAACCGAAGTTGCCCATCCCGTGGTAATGTCCATGAGTTGATTTGCCCCCAATTTAGCCCGACCAGGAAATTTGGTTTTTGGATACAATTGTATTTTCGAGTCGCTTTTGCAAATTCCTGAAAATAGAAGGGATCAAATTTAAAACCGGAGCAATTTAAGGGTAAATTGGAACGATACAGATTTACCCTTCAAATTTACGCAGATTTCGTCTCGATATTAATTTTTTCTAGTTTGGTGCGGTTAATGGCTCCGAGCATTTAATAGGGGGGAAAGGGAAATGATTACTTCTAGCTTGTGCATTAATTTTGGACATCGACAAAAGGCGAGAACGTGCGATGAAACTAAGTAGACGTATTCGTCTAGGTTTAATCTTCTTCATGATGCTCACGCGGGTTGCGGTAGACGATGATATCAAGAACATTAGAGAGACATTCAGTGTGGCTTTCCACCAGCCGCCTAGAGACCCGCGTTCAATCATGTAAATTAATAAAGCTACCACCACTTAATTAGTGTGCCAATAAATTCGGCCATTTGTTGCGTGCCCCACTTCAACCGTGTTTTGTTTCTTTCGGTGCCTACTTGCTCTTGTCGGGCGCCTGTAGCATTGGGAGAAATACTTGTGGGTCACATTCATTAATAGAACCTCGGTCCTCTAAAACCCTCCGCGTGTTTCGGATCCGAGGAAATTTTAAGACCGGTCTCTGGTTGATTTAATCAGGTTAAGGTACTTATTTCATGGTTTCTGATTATATAATCCATATTGTCTTTCAAAAGACGCGGGATCCTCTGCAATACATTAAATATGCCCCCGTGTTTAATCAGTATAAGTCCACCGTCATATCAGAATACACTGCCCATACAAGTATACGGATTGACACAACTCTGTCTGTCAAAGATGGACAGTGTTCGTTTGCCCCCCTGAATTAACGGTTGAAGCCTTGGTGTTTTTCGTCTTTTGGTATTTCTGAAGATGATTCTTGATATATTATTGAACTTAATTTTTACACCCGTCTGGGGTATCTAGGATCTCCGTGCAAAAGAAAAGGATATAATTAGTATTCGACACAAGGAATGTCGGTCCATGACTCCTATATTAGTCCAATTTTATTTTTCCTATTTTATAGAGAAATCAGAAAAAAAAATTTCCTTAGGAAGAAATGGGTTAATTTCTGATACAGAATTTTTTTTTGCAGATTTATTACTCTTTTTTTTATTTTTTTAAAGGCATGTGACAAAATCTCTTGATGTTTACTAAAATTTTTGAAGGAATTTCCTTTTTATCAAAATAAATTTTCAGAGGTAAATTTATCAGGAAAATTTTATTTTTATTGAAGCAGGAAATACATAATAGAAATCCTTTATTGGTTAACAAAATTCCCCCGAGACATTAGTCTAATTTTATTTAGAGAAAATTTTCTTAGAAAAACATGAGCGAATTTCTCGAAAAGAATTTTTGTTGCAAGTTTTTATAATTTGAAAGAATGTGATAAAATCACTTGATGTTTACCAAAGTTTTTTTTTTGCAGGAATTTTTCTTTTTATCGAAATAAATTTTCAGAGGAAAATTTGTCAGAAAAATTTCATTTTTATTGAAGCAAGAAAAACATGACAAAAATCTCTTATTGGTCAATACAATTCCCCCGAGACATTAGTCTAATTTTATTTAGAGAAAATTTTCTTAGAAAAACATAAGCGAATTTCTCGAGAAGAATTTTCTTGCAAGTTTTTATAATTTGAAAAATGTGATAAAATCACTTGATGTCTACTAGAGTTTTTTTTTTGAAGGAATTTTTCTTTTTATTGAAATAAATTTTCAGAGGAAAATTTTTTCAGGAAAATTTCATTTTTATTAAAGCAATAAAAACATGACAAAAATCCCTTATTGGTTAATAAAATTCCCATGAAGGGATTTTTTCACATCATTTTTTCAAAAAAAAAATTTCTAAAAAGAAATGAGGGACAAATATAATTTTTATTTTCTTTTAAAAGAATGGTCGTAATATCAAGCTCAAAAACTGACTAACACCTAGCATGGACCGACCGAAAATAAATACAAGATAAAATTAGAGAACTTACTTTTACCTTGGAGAAATGCAAATCATATAGTCATGCGCATGACTCAAGTGAGGAGCGGACTCTAGAAAATAAAAGAAGGAGAGACATGGTATGGACCTAAAAGGCCCCCACTATCTGAATTGACAACCTTACCCTCCGCGCAATCAAATCACAATGGGAAGAATTGTCAATTCAGATAATGAGCGGGATAAAATATGGTCAACCCAAGCGCAATCGACGCAAGAGCTTTGTATATTCGATCCCTATCTATGGTTACCTAGGAAAAATTTCGCGACTTGGGTTTAGACGCTTGTGTGTGCAGGTGTTGTGATCCTCAGAATATGCAAGACATGCACAACAATTGATATCAAAACAACGCTTCTAAAAATGTATGAAATTAAACATAATCCCAACACCGAGCTTGCAAAATAAATGGGTTAGCCAAACACTCCGCCCCTTATAACTCCCATCCTGTAAAAATATATAACACCTATAGAATGAGTCACAACCAAGATCGCCAGAAGCGAGATATCCATGAAATTTTCATTGGCCTAAGTCCACTAAAACTTTTAAAATTTCGAAAAAATTTAAGTATTCCAATTGGTATCTTTTTTCGAAAATTTAAACATCTCTATTCCCCAGTGGAGTCGCCAAGCTGTCGCGACCCTCTAAAAAAATTTTAAAATTTAAAGGGGTTAACGGATTATTAGGTTAATTAGATTTGACTAACCTAACGCGGACCCTCCCAAGCCCTACCGAATCGCAACTTTGATTTTTGTTTAAATGATTTTGAAATTTGGAGTCGCCACTAATCGTTCTTGGTAGGTCGATTAGAAACCTAAATAAATTAGCGGGAGAACTAATTTATTCCTGCGAACCAGAGATTATGAGCTCGGAGACTTGGTTACACTAGTTAATTAAAACTAATGCCCTTTCGGTACCTTAATTTCATGGATATCCTAATTCGGCAACTCAGGCTTGGTCTATTCCTAAGGCTTTAATAGGGTATTCTCTTTTGTGTTTTCACTTTTTAAATAGGATGCATGGATGATATATATTTTTATTTGTTATATTTTTTTAAGTGTTAAAGATTCCCTGAAGCCGTAAGAGGGAGTGTGTTAACGACTTCTGTGCAGTATTACGACCTACTCATCTTTTGGGTTTGATGATTCAAAAATTAAATTATAGGAAGTACATGACAGTGAATAAACACCTCCAATGGGAGGCCTAGCATTGGCTTGGCTCTTCCCTTTGGGATTTAAGGTACAGGTATTTAAGTTGCAAGTATTTAAACTACTGTAAGTAAAAAACCTCCAATGGGAGGCTAAGCATTGGCTTGGCTCTTCCCTTTGGGATTTAAGGTACAGGTATTTAAGTTGCAGGTATTTAACTACTGTAAGTAAAAACCTCCAATGGGAGGCTAAGCATTGGCTTGGCTCTTCCCTTTGGGATTTAAGGTACAGGTATTTAAGTTGCAGGTATTTAACTACTGTAAGTAAAAACCTCCAATGGGAGGCTAAGCATTGGCTTGGCTCTTCCCTTTGGGATTTAAGGTACAGGTATTTAAGTTGCAGGTATTTAACTACTGTAAGTAAAAACCTCCAATGGGAGGCTAAGCATTGGCTTGGCTCTTCCCTTTGGGATTTATGGTGCAGGTATTTAAGTTGCGGATGGACTTTGTCTTCTCCATTCTGGGGTATGAATTCTTTAAAATAAAATACAACGAATTGATTTAACAATTTGAAATTTGTATGCGCTTGAGGACTTCTCCAAGCCGATTTTGTGCTTCCATAGGGTTGACCATTGATATCGAGTTGCGGCTTCCTGACATAAAATAGAGTGAAGTGTCAGTATACAAAATATGTGCTAATCTGCACCTAAAACCAAAAGAGTGGAAAGAGTACTTATCTCCCGTTTTTTGGGAGGGATTTCTATAATTGATTTTCGCTCTCTATGTTCCCAATATAGAGAGTTTCTTTTGAATTAAGAGGGACTTTTAGTCACAGATCAGTTGAGAAATCGGTGGACAGCTTAGGAGCTTGTCTGGGCCGATTTTTGCATCTCTACGAGATTTTTGCTGTTGACGTAGAGATATCCTTCTCCTGACATAAAATATGGGGAAAAAAAGAGATGGAGAAAGTGTATACAATTTGTGCTAATTTGCGAGTAAAATCATAAATAAATGAATAAATAAAAACACTTAGCTCGAATTTGCTTGCTCGTTGACGAGGATGAACTCTTGATTTATATTGATCGATGAAGGAATTTGTGATGATAACCCCTAGCTTTAAACTCCCATCATCTTCAAAATTCTCTCTTTTTTGGTATTTTCTTTTTCTCGAATTTTTCTTCAATCTCCCAAAACTCTCTCAAACATCCAAAATTTCCTCTCCAAAAAATTCTCCCAAACACTTCAAATTTTCTCTCCCAAGAATCCCCCCTCAAGCTCACTTCTTCCTCCTTTTATAATCTACTAATCTATCTCCCATTCTAATTTTTCCACTAACTCTATCTCCCATTCTAATTTCTCCACTAACTCTTCTTCATTTTCATCTTCCATTCTCCATCTCTATCTCACATTCTAATCTCTCCACTAACTCTTCTTCATCTTCATCTTCCCTTCTCCATATTTATCTCCCATTCTAATTTCTCCACTAACTCTTCTTCATCTCCATCTTCCCTTCTCTATTCTTATCTCCCATTCTAATTTCTCCACTAACTCTTTGTGTATTTTTTTGGCCTCAAATGTTATTTTTCCAAAGTTTTAAAGTATTTTTGTATTTGTTTTTAAAAAATTTAAATAAATATATATAATATGAAATTTTATTTTTTGGTCAAAATTGGTTCCCTAGGCTTGGCTAAGGTTCCCAAAGTTGATTTTTCAATTTTATGAATTTTTATGGATTTTCTATTAATTTTCGAAAATAAATAAATAAAAAATACGTAAAAATATTGTAAATATGAAAAATCTTTTTTTTGTCAAAATTGGTTCCCTAGGCTTGGCTAAGGTCCCCAAAGTTGATTTTTCAATTTTATGAATTTTTATGGATTTTTTTTATTACTTTAGCAATAGAAAAAATGATTAAAAATCAAGTGTCAACACATACCAGGCTGACGGTCACCAAATCCAACAACATGAATGCATGCATTTCTTTCAAAATCCAAATCTCCTTTTTCAACAATGATTTTCCATTTCTAAACCATTTTGCTTTCGGTGCAGAAATCATGCAATGCATGATGGTCAAGCAGCGCGCGACAGCCGACTAGGCATATAATCACATGCAATACCTCACGGACTAACATTCAGCAATCAGCATTCAAGCGCCCAACTCATGGGGCTCTGCCATAGAACCTTACCTCAGGTCCTGACGCACCTGCAGCTTAGCATGAAATACCTTATCCCAAGGTTACTCTAGACAATCAATTCCGCTAAGCAATCACATGCGCCAATCAAATCATGCATTCTACCCTTCCTAATCCTTAGGTCTAGGGTTTGTCTAACTAACTACCCCAAAATCATCATCCTTCTCACTCCAAACCTCGAACGGTCTCGTATCGAGCTGACCTTGCTCTGATACCACTCGAACGGTGATGTCACGCCCCGGATCCCTTCTCGGGAACGCGGCATCCCGTTCCTGCGGAAGATACACCTCGCGCTCGCCTGGTTCACGATAAGCGACGGCCCAGGAATATTTTCTCTTCGTCGCGACCAGACGACGCGGCTTGCGCCAAATTCTCATACCTGCGGAAGCGTGCCTCCTATCCATACACACAAGCATACATAGCAAAGGGGTAGCATGGACAAGATAAACATAAACAACATTTCATAAATACGATTAGCGTTAGGTACAGACTACCAAAAGAAAACCACTAGCTGTAGATCATCCTACGCTCTACTAATCCTCAAAACATCGGGATTCTGCCATAACTCAGTCCTCCTCGTCGGAATCCTCCACAGGGTCCTCCTCTGGATCCTCCTCCTCGGTATCCATCGCATCGCCCTCCTCGTGGCCATCTATCTCGGAGCGCCCTGGAGACGGCAACTCCTGCTTCGGGTCAGGGTCGATCACCTGGCCTCCATATTCTGCAGGCTGGAGCCAAAACGGGTCCTCCTCCATGGGAATCGGGGAATCTCTCTGGGGTCCCTCAAAGCCATGTAGGCCCTCTCTAAACCAAGCCTCGAATCTATGGGGCACTAAGTAAGGACCTCCCTGATCTACGAGCACAGTCGTCACATGCCTATGCCATAGGGTAGCGTGCATATCAAAATGGAGGGTAACCTGGGTGTCCATCTGGATCGGCAGACCAAAAAGCATCGGTGGCACATCCATCACTAGCGACCTGGATCTGAAAAAGGTGGCAACCAACGCCAGTGAGTCGAGGACTCAGCAAGCTCACCACTAATCCTAGCGTAGGGTAGGATATACGAGTGGGGTCGGTCCTAACTAGTAACTAGGGTTTGGTACACGGAGTCCAACGCTCTCGATCTCCCTAGTTATCATCATGCCTCATATAGCCAATACGAGTTTCGTCACAACAATTCATGCAATACAGATGGGCAATAACAACAATCAGCAATAACATTATGCAAATGCCACAGGCCTCAAACAGCCATCACAGATCCCATGGATCAGCTCGCCTATCACTCCAATTCCCATCAGGGCTCTACCAACAGTGCCACACGGCATGCCACGCTGCGTCTCGGACGCCTTATGCTGGCCTCCCTTTTCTCTCCATCTCCCATCAGGGCGCTACCAACAGTGCCACACGGCATAATTCTCGGTGCCACATAGGCCCGTACCACACTGCGTTTCTGACGCCTTACGTTGGTCTCCCTTTTCTCTCCACTTCCCCTCAGGGCACAATCTCATGTCACATCCCCAGTGACTCATGCAATGCTCTGAATGTATGCAGGGCCCTGATGATCACATCAATAACTCAACACAGAGCATGCATGCAAATAAATACAAGTACAGGAGTAGAGCACATCATTCAATCGATCAGTGAACCTCACGTTCATCAACCAAATAGACATGGATCGTAGGCCTCTACTTTCAAAGTCTCAATCATCTAAATTCGCCTTACATCTCATACAAGAGTCTGTCATTGTCATCACTTACTCAAGGGCAACTCGTTAATCAAACCCATATAAACCAAGGTCTAATCTAATTAAGAACCTCTAATTAATCAAGCTAAGTTCGACTGGGCCTAAGGCCCACTTCAATAGTTGAGGTCCAATAATTAATTCTTAAATTAATTCATATGGGTTGGGCCTATTATTTTATTAATTTCGTGCAAGGCCCAAGCCCATTTCCAAAGGTTTACTATTCAAGCCCATATTCATTATTTTAGGCCCAATTTGAGTACCCAAGCCCATATACATTTTTGGGTTTCATTCTTTAATGTTCATGGACTTAATTTAGGCCCAATTTAAGTGGATTTTCGTCCATTAGTGGCCCACTAGCTAGATTAGGCCCATGTTGATTAGTTCTGGCCCAATTACTTGATTTTAAAGCTTCCAAGCCCATTAGTCCCCTTTGGCCCATTAAATACACGCCTAAACCCAACAACACAGCACATTAATCATGTGTTCAAGCCCCTTTTTGATTGTTAATCTCGTCCATAAGCAAGCCCAATAGTTGTATCTTGGCCCGATAGCTTGTTTTTGATCAAATTAGTGCAATTTGAGCCCTCTAAGCCCATTAACACCCCACGGCCTCTCCATCACACACCTAAGCCATCCCTCACAGCCCACATTCACATTTTTCCAGCCCAATTCGCGAACTACCAGCCCCCTCATACGGCCCAAACAAGATTCCCACAAGATAGCCTAAGGTAAGTTGCACATTAATCTCATCTTAGCCTCATATCAAGCCTAACCAACCCCTAATTTGTCCTCTTACATGCATATATGACTAACCTAAGCTAGAGTTAGTAGTGAAGCTTACCTTAGTTGGACCGAAATCTACAACGACGGACGACGGAGCGAGGAACGGCCGAATGTGGTTCACGGCCTACAAGGAAGTTTGGGGTTGGTTCGGTCAAATGGCAAGCTTTAAGGGGCGGTGGACAAGGGAGAGAGATGAGTTAGAAGGCTTACCAAAGTGCGTTCGTGGACGGTGGTGGCCGGCGGTGGCCGAACGAAGGTGATTGATGACGACGACGGTGGCGGCTACACGAAGATCACCGAGAGAGAGAGATAGACGGTGAGGTTGAGGGGCGGTCTCAAGAGGCTCTCATGGCCATGGGACAACAAGGTAAGGAGGAGAAGAGGCTTACCTCGAGGTGGTGACGACGGAGGAAGATGGCGGCTTGAGGCGGGCGACGGTGGCCGACGGGGAGGGAGAGAACCGAGAGAGTTGAGAGAGATTTCGGGAGAGGGGGAGAGAGAAGGGTGGCCGAAAATGAGAGAATGAGGGAAGAGAGAGAGAGAAGAGACTTAAGTGAGAGGGGGTAGTGTGTTAGGTAAGGTGAATAGTAAGTGAATAGTGACCTTGATTTGAATTTTACAAGACATGTGTACTTGACATTGACTTGATGGATTGCCTTGGAAATTGTGCCATGATTGACCGATGGATTTGATTGATTGATTGACAAGACATCGATTGATTTGACAACTGATTTGACTTGCCTCGATTTGCGTGCCAAATGCACCGATCGGGTCTCGAGCGCGAACGAATTTCAGACAGGATTTGATTTCGATTAGTCGAACCTACTCTCAAAAATCCTAATTCTATTAATCCTAAGGACTGAGCATTTACCGGGGGCATTTCGGTAATTTTCCATTGACGTCTTGCTTCTCGACGTACACCGGCTGTCTGCCCTTCTGGCGACATTTCTGAAACTTACTTTATTTCGTAATTGTGTTTGTCTTACTAATTCGATTGTTCGAAGTCGGATTTCATTTCGTGGTCAATTTCATTAAATAACGACTCTGTCTCTGTCTCGGACCAACGGGCGGCTGTTTGGGAAAATTCTTCCCAGGTAGCCTTTCCCCTTCGGTTGGTCAACTCAGGGTAGCTAATCCTGAGTGAGCGTCGATCAGAGTGTATTAACGAAGTATTTCCATTCATTTAGAATTTCCGATAATCGGGTCGAATTTTCAGACTGTCACAATCAAAATGGCACCATTTGAGGCACTGTATGGAAGGGCCTGTGGAACGCCAATCTGTTGGGACGAAGTTGGTGAGAAAAGCATAACAGGCCCAGAATTAGTGCAGCAGTCAGTTGGGGCAGTCAGAGTGATCAGAGACAGATTGAGGACTGCGCAGAGTAGGCAGAAGAGTTATGCAGACAAGAGACGTAAGCCATTGGAATTCCAAGTTGGAGATCATGTGTTTATGAAGGACTCTCTCGGTGATCTTCGTGTAGCCGCCACCGTCGTCGTCATCAATCACCTTCGTTCGGCCACCGCCGGCCACCACCGTCCACGAACGCACTTTGGTAAGCCTTCTAACTCATCTCTCTCCCTTGTCCACCGCCCCTTAAAGCTTTCCATTTGACCGAACCAACCCCAAACTTCCTTGTAGGCCGTGAACCACATTCGGCCGTTCCTCGCTCCGTTGTCCGTCGTTGTAGATTTCGGTCCAACTAAGGTAAGCTTCACTACTAACTCTAGCTTAGGTTAGTCGTATATGCATGTAAGAGGACAAATTAGGGGTTGGTTAGGCTTGATATGAGGCTAAGATGAGATTAATGTGCAACTTACCTTAGGCTATCTTGTGGGAATCTTGTTTGGGCCGTATGAGGGGGCCGGTAGTTCGCGAATTGGGCTGGAAAAATGTGAATGTGGGCTGTGAGGGATGGCTTAGGTGTGTGATGGAGAGGCCGTGGGGTGTTAATGGGCTTAGAGGGCTCAAATTGCACTAATTTGATCAAAAACAAGCTATCGGGCCAAGATACAACTATTGGGCTTGCTTATGGACGAGATTAACAATCAAAAAGGGGCTTGAACACATGATTAATGTGCTGTGTTGTTGGGTTTAGGCGTGTATTTAATGGGCCAAAGGGGACTAATGGGCTTGGAAGCTTTAAAATCAAGTAATTGGGCCAGAACTAATCAACATGGGCCTAATCTAGCTAGTGGGCCACTAATGGACGAAAACCCACTTAAATTGGGCCTAAATTAAGTCCATGAAAATTAAAGAATGAAACCCAAAAATGTATATGGGCTTGGGTACTCAAATTGGGCCTAAAATAATGAATATGGGCTTGAATAGTAAACCTTTAGAAATGGGCTTGGGCCTTGCACGAAATTAATAAAATAATAGGCCCAACCCATATGAATTAAATTAAGAATTAATCATTGGACCTCAACTATTGAAGTGGGCCTTAGGCCCAGTCGAACTTAGCCTGATTAATTGGAGACTCTTAACTAGATTAGACCTTGATTTATATGGGTTTGATTAACGAGTTGCCCTTGAGTAAGTGATGACAATGACAGACTCTTGTATGAGATGTAAGGCGAATTTAGATGATCGAGACTTTGAAAGTAGAGGCCTACGATCCATGTCTGTTTGGTTGATGAACGTGTGGTTCACTGATCGATTGAATAATGTGCTCTACTCCTGTACATGTATTTATTTGCATGCATGCTCTGTGTTGAGTTGTTGATGTGATCATCTGGGCCCTGCATACATTCAGAGCATTGCATGAGTCACTGGAGATGTGACATGAGATTGTGCCCTGAGGGGAAGTGGAGAGAAAAGGGAGACCAACGTAAGGCGTCAGAAACGCAGTGTGGTACGGGCCTATGTGGCACCGAGAATTATGCCGTGTGGCACTGTTGGTAGCGCCCTGATGGGAGATGGAGAGAAAAGGGAGGCCAGCATAAGGCGTCCGAGACGCAGCGTGGCATGCCGTGTGGCACTGTTGGTAGAGCCCTGATGGGAATTGGAGTGATAGGCGGGCTGATCCATGGGATCTGTGATGGCCGTTTGAGGCCTGTGGCATTTGCATAATGTTATTGCTGTTTGTTACTATTGCCCGTCTGTATTGCATGAATTGTTGTGACGAAACTCGTATTGGCTATATGAGGCATGATGATAACTGGGGAGATCGAGAGCATTGGACTCCGAGTACTAAACCCTAGTTACTGGTTAGGACCGACCCCACTTGTATACCCTACCCTACGCTAGGATTAGTGGTGAGCTTGCTGAGTCCTCGACTCACTGGCGTTGGTTGCCACCTTTTTCAGATCCAGGTCGCTAGTGATGGATGCGCCACCGATGCTTTTTGGTCTGCCGATCCAGATGGACACCCAGGTTACCCTCCATTTTGATATGCACGCTACCCTGTGGCATAGGCATGTGACGACTGTGCTCGTAGATCAGGGAGGTCCTTACTTAGTGCCCCATAGATTCGAGGCTTGGTTTAGAGAGGGCCTACATGGCTTTGAGGGACCCTAGAGAGATTCCCCGATTCCCATGGAGGAGGACCCGTTTTGGCTCCAGCCTGCAGAATATGGAGGCCAGGTGATCGACCCCGACCCGAAGCAGGAGTTGCCGTCTCCAGGGCGCTCCGAGATAGATGGCCACGAGGAGGGCGATGCGATGGATACCGAGGAGGAGGATCCAGAGGAGGACCCTGTGGAGGATTCCGACGAGGAGGACTGAGTTATGGCAGAATCCCGATGTTTTGAGGATTAGTAGAGCGTAGGATGATCTACAGCTAGTGGTTTTCTTTTGGTAGTCTGTACCTAACGCTAATCGTATTTATGAAATGTTGTTTATGTTTATCTTGTCCATGCTACCCCTTTGCTATGTATGCTTGTGTGTATGGATAGGAGGCACGCTTCCGCAGGTATGAGAATTTGGCGCAAGCCGCGTCGTCTGGTCGCGACGAAGAGAAAATATTCCTAGGCCGTCGCTTATCGTGAACCAGGCGAGCGCGAGGTGTATCTTCCGCAGGAACGGGATGCCGCATTCCCGAGAAGGGATCCGGGGCGTGACAGTCACAATGGAGAAATGGATTTAGTTTCAGAAATGTCGCCCGAAGGGCAGACAGCCGGTGCACGTCGCGAAGCAAGACGTAAATGGAAAATTACCGAAATGCCCTCGATAAATGCTCAGTCCTTAGAATTAGATAAATTAGAATTTTTGAGAGTGAATACGTTAGATTAAAACCAAATCCAGTCCGAAGTTCGTTCGCGCTCGGGACCCGATCGGTGCATTTGGCACACAAATCGAGGTAAGTCAAATCAAGCGTCAAATCAATCAATGTCCCATCAATCAATCCATCAAATCAAATCAATCAATCATGGCACAAGTTTCAAGATAAATCCATCAATCAACTCAAAGTACAAAAGTACACATCATGGTCACTATTCACTTACCTAACCCACTTTAACCTTTATTTTCCATTTTCTTCATAGTATGATCTCTCTCTTCACCCTCCTCCTTCATTTGGCCGAAGACCATCATCTTCCTCTCCCTCTCATCTTCTCCTTCTTTCCTTTTCCTCTTCTTCTTCGTCCGCCCTCCCAAGCCGCCGTCCGCCGTCGTGGAGCACACCACCGCCACCGTCGGCCATCTCTCTCTCTACTCATCTTGGTAAGTCTTCCAAACTCTTTTCTTTTCATTCCCATGGCTTGGTTCTTCCATTAAAGCCGCCGACCAAACCCGCTTCATCCTTGTTCTTCCGTCGACGTAGGTTGAACCAAGAGCCTTCGGGTTGTCCAGGTTGCTCCACCCTTTCCCCCAACCTCTCTAATGTCTAAAACTAACCTATTTAGGTCTTGAAATTCTCAAGAGGGCGCCGGAACAGCCGCCTCAACCGCCGACCATCTTCCCTTGGCCGTGAACCCATTCGGCCATTCTTGGCCCCGATGTCCGTCATTGCTATATTCGGTCCGTCTAAGGTAAGCTAGCCTCTAATCTCCGCTTAGGAATGGTGTATGCATGATTTAGATACTGATTTGTATGGTGATCCAAGTGGACTAGATGATAAGAGAGTAATTTAGGCTAATCTAATTAGGGTTAGTTTGGTTGCTTTGTAAGATGGGTTAATCTTGGGCTTGGACATCATAAATTGGGCTTCAAATTAGATGATATGGGCTGCAAGTTGATGGATTGAGTGTGAGAAGTGATGGGCCTTATGATGTAATTAGGCTTAGGGGTTAAAATTTGAACTAATTGGGCCAAAATAAAATCATTGGGCTTAAGTCTTGCTAGTGGGCCTTATATGGACGAAAATGAGAATAAAATAGGCCTCAATTATAGTCTAGAATATAAAATTTTAGGGCCCAATAGAGTATGTGGGCTTAGGGTTTGAAATTTGGCCTAAATATGCTAAAATGGGCTTAATAAACTTGCCTTAAAATATGGGCTTGGCCCTCACTCGAAATTAATAAAAATAATGGGCCTTGAAATATTTAATTACTTATAATTAAATCATGGGCTTGTGAATAGTAGGTGAGCTTAGACCCAATTGGGCCTAATTCAACTTAATGGGCTGAACCTAAAGAAAGGGCCACTGGGTCTTAGATATTGGGCTTAATTAAATGTAATAAGATCAATTGGAATCCAAAAGGATTTTAAGATGTTAATTACGGGCCATCGATGGGCCGAGGTCTAATGATAGAGACTACGCTTAGGCCGGATTATTGGGTCTGATAGGACCAAGTCCTGAAATAAACGGGTTCCAAAGGGCGATGTTAACCACGGCTGAGGTTCATTCGAGAGGATTGTTCAGGGGAAGTAAATGGCTTAATGTGGGACGTCTGATTGAACCTAAATGAGCGAGAATCCGCTTTTAGAGTACTAGGTACACATGTGGCCTGTTCTACTGAACGCGAGTAGCTCAGATGATTTCTAGAAATGCTTTGCTCCTGTACTCATGTACCTTCGTGAATGCATGCTCTGTGACTGATTCTCTGTTCGACATTGTTTGAGCACCATATTTCATGAGTATGGCATTAGTCACCGGGAGGTGTGACATGTTGGATGGGCCCTGATGCGTTGTTACGTGGGGAATAGGGAGTATAAGGATGTTGTGCGCCCGGACGTGCTCGGCACGGGGTAGCTGGAGAGATAAGGGTGCCTACCCGGGTCTTAGTTTTGACGCTATGCGGGTTGAAGCACTAGGAGGATATTGTGCACCTGGGTCTTTGCGCGCTGGAGGCGTATATGCGGGTGCATGGACAATGGGTGATGTGCATTGAGGCACAAGCAATGAGCATTTGAACATTTGAGCATTGGCATATGGCATGCATGAGTATGAGACCTGAGGCGTGACACGCTGGTCAAGACGAAACTCTGGCAGTGCAAAATGAACATTGAAAACCGAATAATGAATCTGAGGTCATGGCATAGATGATAATCATTCACGTTATGCGAGACTGCCTTATTAAACGCATGCTTGCCTGATTGGTTTGGCCTGTGTACGTTTACGTTTTATTGTGGTACCGCTGAGACCGTTTGGGTAGAGAGTGCTAGTTCGTCTTATTAATTGCCGGACATGACCCATCCAGTGAGCGTACCTCACCCTACGCGAGTCAGATGACCTGAAACCCTAGTTAATGGATAGGACCGATCCCACTAGTATACTCTATCCTACGCTAGGATTAGGGGTGAGCTTGCTGAGTCCTCGACTCACTGGCCATTATGATGAAAGTGCTACAATGTGGCTCAGACGACTGACTACTGTATGGGTGGATCAGGGAGGTCCCCAGTTTGTTCCCTATAAGTTCGAGGCCTGGTATAGAGAGGACGAGTTAGGTATGGAGGGGCCCTTGAGAGATGCCCCGATACCCATGGGGGACGACCCCACTATTTTACGACCTGCTGTATATGGAGGTGAGGTGGTCGACCCCGGCCCGATGTTGGAGCTGTCGTCCCTAGGACGCTCGGAGATAGACGGCCATAAGGAGGGCGACGCCATGGACACCAACCAGGAGGAGGATCCCGAGGAGCAGCTAGAGGACTGAGTTCTGCTGACGCTGGCCTAGTTTTTGGGAGATAGTGTAAGCGTAGGTATGGAGACCATGGGTTGAAATTTTCTTTTGGGGGTCTGTACCGAACGCCTTGTTAACATGTATATATGGATGCTTTGTGTTTCTCCTTTGTGTACTACCCCGATTTTCATATGTATGCATGTATGGATAGGAGGCACGCTTCCGCAGGTTTCAAGTTCAGGTTAACAGGATCAAATGGTGGTTTTTGATGGACGCGCCGTCTGGTCGCGACGAAGGTAATTCCCTGGGCCGTCGTGTATCCTAGACCAGGCGAGCGCTGAGAAGAGATTTGAATGTATGAGCGGGATGTCGCGGGCTCGAGAGGGGCTCGGGGCGTGACAAAACGGCCGCTCACGGCTGGTCCCGGGGTTCCACGGCCTTCAATGGTCCTAAAGGCAAGCCTAAGGATGTTAAAATGGCTGAAGGAGGGCGTGGAACAAGCTTGTGTAGCTCTTGCTCTCACGGGGCAAACGACGACGACGGAAGGGCATGAAGAAGTAGGGGGCTGATCGGGGTTCCTTGGGACATCCACATGCCACAAAAACGGGGAAGAAGATGCTTGGAAGACTTACCACGATGAGGGGAGGGTTGGTGGTGCCGGCGGAAGCCAAACGGCGGCGACGACGGAAGGAGTTTGGGCGGCGGACGGGCGGACGACGGGGGAGCACCGACGGAGAAGAAGAAAACGAAGAAGAAATGAAGGAGAGGGAGAGAGAGATTTCGGCGGAAAATGGGGAATGAGGGAGGAGAGAGAGAGTGTATGAGGGTTTAATCCAAATTTGAAAATGAGATAGTGGGTTAGGTATTGGTGTAATAGTGTTAGAATAGTGACATAGATGAGACATGTACTTGACAAGTTGATAGATGGATTTGTTGGGTCGTCATGCCTTGGAAATTGTGCCAAGATGTGATTGATTGATTGACAAGACATCGATTGATTTGACAACTGATTTGACTTGCCTCGATTTGCGTGCCAAAAGCACCGATCGGGTCCCGAGCGCGAACGAATTTCAGACAAGATTTGGTTTCGATTTACCGAATCTACTCCCAAAAATCCTAATTCAACTAATTCTAAGGACTGAGCATTTACCGGGGGCATTTCGGTAATTTTCCAATCACGTCTTGCTTCACGACGTATACCGGCGGTCTGCCCTTCTGGCGACATTTCTGAAATTGACTTCATTTCTTAATTGTATTCGTCTTACCAATTCGATTGTCCGAAGTCGGATTTCATTTTGTGGTCAATTTCATTAAATAACGACTCTGTCTCTGTCTCAGACCAACGGGCGGCTATTTGGAAAATTCTTCCCAGATAGCCTTTCCCCTTCGGTTGGTCAACTCAGGGTAGCTAATCTTGAGTGAGCGTCGATCAGAGTGTATTAACGAAGTATTTCCATTCATTTAGAATTTCCGATAATCGGGTCGAATTTTCAGACTGTCACACTCTCCATGAAATTAATGCTCTACCTACACTAAGCAATCTGGGAGTCGAGATCTGCAAGCTTGAAGAACATGCGGGTACATTTCTCTTTGTACCTGGCTGCATTCATCTCATGATGTTCAACGGTGAGTTTTAAGTTGTCAATCAGGTACCGCTCGAAAGCTATATCCGCTGTTAGATCGTCGAGCCTCTTCTCCAGCCATTCACATCTAAACTTCATCACAACGTCCCTCGGGTCATGCTTAAAATAAGTCTGATTGAAAGCTAGGCGCTCAACCAGCTTCTCCCTCTCATGAATCAACAGCGAGACCCGCTCATCAGTAGACTTGACAGCCTTCTTGTATCGAGTAATCGAACATTCTGTAAACTCCAGACATTCAAATCAATCCTAGTAGCGGGCCTTCACGACGTGGGCTAAAGTGACTGTCTCCTAGGTGCTTCGATAGGCCTCTAGAAAATTAATGAAGACATGTGGGAATGCCCTGTATTCTTTCTCCAAGTTAGTGCATTGGACTGAGGAAGTATTTATCTCCCTGAACAGATCGAGGATCTCAGCCTCGACACTCAGATGATGGGCTATATAAATATAACCTCTGCCAAGAAGATGATAGAGCCTTTCCCATTTGAATATAACGTCAGCTGAGAAGATGTGTATAGGAAGATTAGCCATCAACGAAGAGAAAATCAAGGCAGATGAACAGAACACGAGAGTATTGGAGGAGAGAGTCAGGGTAGACTAGTGGGATGTGAAGATGGTAATATGTTCTGAAGTAAATATTGATTTCATAGTAACAGTATTAACTAATCAAACTTTCCTATCTACCATTGCCCGTCGGTATCACCCTTGTCGGCTTAAATTCGCTGCTCGTCTCCAATCTCGAGCCAAGCAAATCCAACGTCTCTGCGGAAAAGTTGGACTAGGCGCCCGCTTTGAAAAAGAATGAATGAAAAGACGAGCTGAGTATGGGACAAAGAAATTTTCGGCAGAAAGAGAGATATGACTCATCTTTATTGGATAACTCGCTAGCAAATCGACGTGGAGATAATGACAAGGCCCCCCCTTACCGTGAAAGGATGAAAGAAGACGAACTGGGCGAGAGATATAATAAAAAAAGGTTAAGAAAAGAACAAAATGCTCAAGGGAAACAATACAGTTTTCTAAACCCACGTCTGAATTTTAAAAGGAAACGTTCTCTTGATAATCTTTATCTTCCTCTAAAAAGAGTTTCAAAGCATACACGGTCGCTTAGAAAATTTCAAAGAGAGTGGAAATACGAGGAGTGGTAGAAAACCTTGAGAGATCATTAACCAAATTGAAGATATCTCAACCCAACACCCTCAAGAGCTATCGTTACTTGCTGAATATGGGAGTGAAAGAGTTCGAGGCCATATTTGGGATTCAGACAATAAAGCCTAGCCTTTCCTCTAACGATGTCTAAGATCTCGGTAAAGATAAGGACAACAATAATAAGGGTCAAAGGAAGCGTTACCGTCGCCATACTAAGGAGTAAAAACAAAGGCTTGAGGATTTCTTCAGGACGTGCCCCATGCTAGACGGCATACAAAGAATGGAGCTGAGTCAAGAGCTAGGCTTGGAACCTTCACAAATCAAGTTCTGGTTTCAGAATAGGCGAACTCGAATGAAGACTCAATATGAGCGCAATGAAGCCGAGTTTTTAAGAGCTGAAAACGAAAACCTCCGAGCGGAGAACAAGATGTATAAAGAGGCTTTTGACTCCGCTACCTGCCCCAACTGCAATAGTCTCCTCACCCTCAACGAAAGGCAGTTCCTAAGGATTGAAAATGCTCGTTTAAAAGGTGAGTTATACTAGTTTATGAAAGGATCAAGTTCTGTTGGGGGAAAGCACGAAAAGACCGAGCCTATGGGGTCAGCATTGAAGCTTCCCGAGGAAGAGGAGATGTATCACCACCAGGCAAGTGGCATTGACGACGAACTCATCGCCATGATCAATTAGTTCAATGTTGATGAAGCACTAGGGCTGTAATGTACACACGAAGCCTGTATTTCAAAACTAGTGATCATAGGACTTTCAACATGGCCGACGCGTACCTGATCTGGAGCGAAACCAGCTGATCATAGGAGAGCCTGCAGGAGAAGCAGAACTGATCGTGAACGAATACATTTCGTTCCCCTGCGATGGATATTTCGTATATGTTATAGACATATGGATTAATGCAAAAACAAAAGGTAGTAATTTTCCTTTTTCCTATTAAATGCTTGAATCCACCGCTTCACTAAACTCGCGACGAATTAATTGCAACTAAAAGTCTACGAAAACCCGAAAGGTAACTCCGTATCGTTTCAATCTACCCTTAATCGTTCCAATTTTAAATTGAGCCCTTTCTATTCTCAGGATTTTGCAAATTGAGCCGATAAAGATCATGCCCAAATATGAAGTCCTCGTATTGAACGAGACTGGGGGTAAATCAACTCGTAGACATTACCACAGGACAGACAGATTCGAACAAAGAAAAGCACGAGCAAACGATACAAGCAATTTCAAAGATAGGTAATTTTATATCGTTCCAACTTTTCCATAATCGTCTTGAGTCCTGAATTACTTCCATTTTTAACAGGGATTTTAAATGGCCTTGAAAACTATCGTGATGTGAAGTCACTTAATGCAATGCGACAAAACTGCGTCATCTCGAGAATTAACACTTGAAAGCTCCCATGGACGTCTACGGTCTAATGGGCTTGAGAGCATGATGAATAACAGTGATCCGAAGTGAAAGAAATCATGGTACTTGATGCGCAAAATCAAGGCCCATACTTTGCCACAGCCTTGGCCCTAATGACAAAGTGTCCAACAAAAACTGGAGACAAACTCGACCCAATAAACCTGATAAAGGGATTATGCAAAACATTCAAGATGGAGGGTAAACCAGGATCGTTTCCAATTTATTCCTTCCAATATCGGCTGACATGTTTCCTTTTCTTTTGACAAGAAATGTTAATACTAACATTTAACATATCGAAGAAGACACCCCCAAGCAACAATTGAAAACTGTATTGCTTGATTTGCTTGCATGCCGAGGAGCAATCCAAATTTTCCCATTCTTGATATACTTGTGCATTTTGTAAACATACATAACGCTTGAAAATTGCCACATCGGTATTATGTTTGCACATTCCATGATTTATGTATGACTTTTCTACATGTTTAATTTGCTGATTCTGGCTTGGAACATAATCTACACATGATGCATCGAATGTGTAGAATGGGGCATGACAGGATGATGAAAAGCGACCCCATTTCCATACATGTCCCATATCCATAGTGAGTTGTATGCCAAATAGGTTCCGCATTCCTCAAGGCAATGGGATTTTCTCATGAAAGGTACGACCGAAAGAAATGAGGCATTCATTTCTCTATCCTAAACACTATATTTAACAATTGATAACCCATTTGGACGGTGACTTTATTCCATGACCCCTGTCAAGAATCACCCCACATCGGGGCCAAATGGAAGTAGTCCCAACAAATAGCACGAGGTAAATGGTTAGAAATTTTCTTGCTCGAACTAACATCAATTTTCAAATGTTCCTTTACTTTCAGCCTCGTATGGTAACTCAAGTGCCTTAGGACGATGAAAAGCATTCGTTTCTCTTTTCGATACACTCATATCCTTTGCACCACCCAATTGACGCTGCGTATTCATTTCTTAAAACCCCGCTGGTGATCATTACTCATTCTATGATGAAGATGAAAACACCTCAAAGCAGAAGAATTCAGAAGAAATGGGTCTATAAAGGATTCCCGAGTAATCTATTCGAGGGTGATTTTTGATATGTATATGTATAATGGCACCATCTTTGGAAATTTAATTTTCTATAAAAAAAAAAAGAAAAAAGAAAGAAAAGAAAGTGGAAAAAAGTCAATCTCGGGCATGAAAAAGCAAAGCGCTAGTCAAAAGCAAGGCCGATGCCCATTCAAAAGAAAACCCCATCGAATGGGTCAAATTGCGAAATACATGCGGTTGACGTTTACACCGCTCGAATGCAACGATGGTATCAGCAGGAATTGACACCTTCCTCATACAACAATGGTGTCTTTTAAGGATTATTCTAAAAAAGTCAAGACTGGTGGCAAAGATACAACGATCACCAATGTCCAGCTCACCTCTTATATCTTCTAAGCCAAAATAAGCCTTCTACTTCCTCGATCCCAATCTTAACCTACGTTACAACCCTTGAAAGTCTTTTCTGATTAAGGCGCTTGAGTTAACGTAGGGTTGAATGATTTTAAGCATCGCTCGAAAAGGTACGAGCAAGACTATTTCTCTCTCATTTTTACAGGGTTCTTTACTTGTAAACCCGGAGTAGATGATGAAAACTTTTCTATCGATGGCCTTAACTCAAAAGAATCCCATTCGTTAAGCCTTTGACCTAGTCTACATTATGGTCCTAATTAAGACCTCCAGAGCGGCGTGGTCGTACCAATTGCGAGATTACTCAGACCCTTGCTGAATGCGATGATGGTAAGATTGAGTGATTCCTTCTCAATCGTCTCAATCGTGCAATCAGGATAAACAACCTTTCTCAAGACTCAAGAGTGAGAGAAAGCCCTTTCGGACCAAAATCCCCCATTCAGGTTACAATCGAGGTATTCATGCGGTGATAACCTCTTTGAACAGAATTGGTAATGTAAACTTGACAGAACAGTCATGCATGATCTGCACTTTAATTAATTACATCATGAGTTATTACACATATTGCTTCAAATCATTGCAAACTTTGCTGAGTAGTTTTGCATGAACCAATGAAGTCATTAATGAAAATGCTTGCGCATGTTACCTCTAACATTGCCTAACAGGTAATACATTCCTGATGTTCGAGTTACCTTCCAAGGTCTCGAAATTCATAAGATAATTATTGAAGGCCGGAGGAATTTTCAACATAAACCCAGGGAATAGCAAAGAGGCACACGTGAAAGACTAATTGTATAGGGACATCGTGTCCGATGATATTAATGTCCATTGTCTGGCAGGTCCCGTTAAAGCTTGGTTCCGAGAGCTCCCTTCTAGCGTGCTCAATAGACTTTCCTAGAATAAGTTCTCCAATGCAACACGGAGAAAGAAACCACCAACAGCTCTGCACGCTGTGCAAGTAATGAACTTGCTCAAATTTCTGGTCATGAAGAATCTCGGAGAACGTGAAGAAATGGTTGCGAGAGGATACTCACCCGTGTCACTTCGTCCACCTAGGCAATAAACCGATTATGGATATAATAGTTATCGCAAGATAGATATCAATTGTGGGCTAATAGAGCTAATGTCATACTTTTATGACAACTATTTTACGAATGATGGTTAGGGCTGCGTGGGCGAACGTAGAGGCGATCATGAGCAAAAAACTGGCAGCTGAAGCTCTACATGAACGACCCCCAAGAGTCTATGGAGACGGATGCTATTTTCAAACACCCGGTGATGTTCGACACCTTGGCGATGCAATCGGACCAACGGTGAAGAGGGACTGACGCATTTTCAATGGCTTGATCACTCTCAAGACGTTTCGAAGACATATCCTGCCATGTTTTTTTATTTACATATAGCGAGCTATGCCAAAGTTGATATTCTCATGTACCGTAGTGAAGAATCCTTTTCATGGATCTTTAGGATCTCAGCATGTCCTGTGATTGATGCAGTTTGATTAGTTTTCCCTTCGTCTGACGCTTGCCTTCAAACCGTTTGTAATGCCAACATGGCCTACTGTACCCATCTCCATGGAGTTACTTCAGTTAGCTTACGAAATTAGTCTGCAAAGTGCCCGTGACAGTTTGAAAATTCGACCCAATTATCGAAATTTCTAAACGAATGGAAATACTTCGTTAATACACTCTGATCGACGCTCACTCAAGATTAGCTATCCTGAGATGACTAACCGAAAGGGACAGGCTATCTCGGAAGAATTTCCCAAACAGCCGCCCGTTAGTCTGAGACAGAGACAAAGTCGTTATTTAATGAAATTGACTACGAAATGAAATCCGACGACGGATAATCGAATTAGTAAGATAAACACAATCAAGAAATGGAATCAGTTTCTGAAATATTGCCAGAAGGGCAGACAGCCGGTGTACGTCGCGAAGAAAGACGTGATTGGAAAATTACCGAAATGCCCCCGGTAAATGCTCAGTCCTTAGAATTAGTTGAATTAGGATTTTTGAGAGTAGATTCGTTAAATCGAAACCATTCCCAATCTGAAATTCGTTCGCGCTCGGGACCCGATCGGTGCATTTGGCACGCAAATCGAGGCAAGTCAAATCAGTTGTCAAATCAATCATGCGTCACATCAATCAATCCATCATGTTAATCCATCAATCTTGGTCCAATTCCCAATGCAATCCATCAAGTCACTTCCTTGTCATTTCAACTACAAATGTCACTATTCAAGCAACCTACTCCCACTATAATATATTTTCTTGATTTTTTATAACTCTTATAAGCATATCTCTCTCTCTTCCTTTCCCCATTTGGCCGGCCACTCTTCCCCATCTCCCTCACACTCTCGTTGTGACAGTCTGAAAATTCGACCCAATTATTGGAATTTCTAAATGAATGGAAATACTTCGTTAATACACTCTGATCGACGCTCACTCAGGATTAGCTACCATGAGATGACTAACCGAAGGGGAAAGGCTATCTGGGAAGAATTTCCCCAAACAGCTGCCCGTTGGTCTGAGACAGAGACAGAGTCGTTATTTAATGAAATTGACCACGAAATGAACTCCGACTTCGGAAAATAGAATTAGTAAGATAGACACAATTAGGAAATGAAGTCAGTTTCAGAAATGTCGCCAGAAGGGCAGACAGCCGGTGTACATCGAGAAGCAAGACGTGATTGGAAAATTACCGAAATGCCCCCGGTTAATGCTCAGTCCTTAGGATTAGTTGAATTAGGATTTTTGAGAGTAGATCCGATCAATCGAAATCAAATCTTGTTTGAAATTCGTTCGCGCTCGGGACCCGATCGGTGCATTTAGCACGCAAATCGAGACAAGTCAAATCAGTGGTCAAATCAATCAAATGTCTTGTCAATCAATCAATCACATCATGGCACAATTTCCAAAGCAAATCAATCCATCAATCAAGTGTCATTCAAGCTCACATTAAGTACAAAGCAAGGTCACTATTCTATACTATTCACTCACCTAATCCACTCACCATTTGATTTAACCTTGCTCACTCTCTCTCTCCTCACTCTCCCTCCCATTTTCGGCCGCCCCTCATCTCCTCTCCCTCACGCCCCATCTTCTTCTTCTTCGGTTCCTCTTCCTCCGCCCGTGTCGCCCGTTGCCGTCGCCTTGCCGCCACCGTCCGGCCACCGTCGTCACTTCATCTTCCTCCGGTGAGTCCCTTAACCTTTGTTCCTTCCCTTTTCGTGCCTTGAGGAGTCCCCCAAGGCCACCGACCAGACCCCATCTCATTCTCTCTCTCGGTTTCTCCTCAAGCCGCCGTGGACTGCCGCCCGTTCCGTCATCGTTCCACGTCGTCGTCGTCGTCGTCTTGCCCCGCCACGGTAAGCTTCTCCTCTCTCCCTCCTTGTTGTTTCGTGACCTTGGTGAGTCGCCCTTAGCCCAAACCAGCCCCGGTCTCATCTCTCTCTCTCTCTCGGTTTCCTTAGCCGCCGTTGCACCGCCGGCCGTCTGCCCCTCCTCTTCCGTCCGGCCACCACCAACAGCCCTCTAAGGTAAGCTCCACCTCTAACATTGGCTTAGGTTAGTTGTATGTGTGTGTGGTGTAGCGCAAAGATGGTTAGTTGTGATGATTAGAGGCTAATACAAGTGGTTAGGCATACTGTTCACTAAACTCATGTGATGGAAGGTTGCTTAGGCCGTATGAGTGGGCTGTGAGTGCACAATTTGGGCATGGAGATGGGTTGTGTGGGCTGCAAATGGGCTGATTTAGGCGTGAGATGATGGGCCAAAGGGTGCCAATGGGCTTAGAGGCTTAATTCTAAGCTAGTTGGGCCAAAATGATGCAAACCGGGCTTAATTTGTAATGGTGGGCCTCAATGGACGAAAATTCACTTAAATTGGGCCTAATTTCTAGTCTTGAATATTAAAATATGAAGCCTAACGATGTGCATGGGCTTGGGTATTAAATTGGGCCTGAAATAGTTGAAATGGGCTTAAATGGATAGTCTTTAACAATGGGCTTGGGCCCTGCACGAATTTAATAATAATAACGGGCCCAAACCATATATTTAATTTAAGGAATAAATCACGGGCCTCAAACCTTGAAGTGGGCCTTAGGCCCGGTCGAACTTAACTTAATTAATTGGACCATTACTTAGGTTAAACCTTGGTTCGTATGGGTTCAATTGGGGGATCGCCTATGGTGAGCAATATTATGACAGGATCGCGAGTAAGATGTTAAGGCGAGCCTAGAGGATCGAGAATCTGGGTACATAGCACTAGTCCTATGATCGTACGGCATGATGAACATGAGATTTATTAGACGATCAATTGAGGTACTCTGTTCTTGTACTTGTGTACTTTGGCATGCATGCTCTGTGTTGAATTACTGATGCAATCATTTGGGCCCCGCATATATTCAGAGCATTACATGAGTCACCGATGATGTGACATGAGAATGTGCCCAAGATGGGGAAATGGAGAGAAAATGGAGACCAACGTAAGGCGTTAGAAACGCAGTGTGGTATTTGCCGTGAGGCACTGAGATTGAGCCCTGATGGGAATTGGAGTGATAGGCGGGCTGATCCGTGGGATCCGTGATGGCCGCTTGAGGCCTGCAGCATTGCATGACATGATTGCTGATTGCTTGATATTGCCCGTCTGTATTGTATGACTTGTATTATTATGTGGCTCGTGTTGGTTACGATGGGTTATAGTATCTTGGGAGATCGAGAGTGGTTGGACTCTGAACCCTGAACCCTAGATACTGGTTAGGACCGACCTCACTTGTATACCCTACCCTACGCTAGGATTAGTGGTGAGCTTGCTGAGTCCTCGACTCACTGGTGGTGGTTACCTTCCTTTTTCAGATCCCGGACGCCAGTGATGGCTGCACCCCCGATGCTTTTTGGACTGCCGATTCAGATGGATACTCAGATCACCCTCCATTTTGATATGCACGCTACTCTATGGCATAGGCATGTGACGACTGTACTCGTAGATCAGGGTGGACCCTACCTAGTGCCCCATAGGTTCGAAGCTTGGTTTAGAGAGGGCCTTCATGGCTTTGAGGGACCGCAGCGTGACTCCCCGATACCCATGGAGGAGGACCCGTTCTGGCTGCAGCCTGCCGAGTATGGAGGCCAGGTGATCGACCCCGACCCACTGCAGGAGTTGCCGTCCCCTGGACGATCTGAGATTGATGGCCACGAGGAGGGCGATGCCATGGATACCGATGAGGAGGACCCAGAAGAGGACCCCGTGGAGGATTCCGAAGAGGAGCCTGAGGAGGATTGAGTCCCTGATGCTGGTCTAGTCTTTTGGGGTTGTTTGGGCGTAGGTTTGGCTGTAGGTTGTGGTTTCTTTTTGGGGGTCTGTACCTAACGCTGATGTTGATATGTATATATTGTTATTTGTGTTTATATTGTTCGTTCTACCCCTCTGTTCCGTATGCATGTATGTATGGATAGGAGGCACGTTTCCGCAGGTTCGAAAGTCAGACGAAGGACTCGTCGTCTGGTTGCGACGATAGGTTCTCCTAGGCCGTCGCATATTGTTAACCAGGCGAGCGAGATGAGTTTTGTTACGTGGAACGGGATGCCGTGTGCCCGATTGGGGTTCGTGGCGTGACACTCGTGCTCTCCATCTCTTAATCTCTCTCGGCCCTAGCTCGTCTGGCCGCCCCTCCAACGCCGTCCGTCGTTCCTCACCGCCGTGGACCGCCACCACCAGCCACCTCCACGTCTAGGTAAGCCTCCCATCTCACTCTTCTCTCGTTTCCACGGTGGGATGTCGCCGTTTGAGCCCCGGAGCAGCCCCCTCTCCCCTTGTTCTTCCGCCCGCCATTGGAGCCGAAGGTGCTCCGGCCACCACGGCTTGTTCCCCTAGGTCCCTCACTCTGTCTAATGTTCTAAGCTACCATTCTTAGGCCCTTGAAGTCTTGTGGAGCAACCGGATCAGCCGCGATCTTCCCTCCCTTGGTCGTGAGCTCGTACGGCCATTTTGGCTCCATCGTTCGTCTTCGTCAAGTTTGGTCCATCCAAGGCAAGTTCTACTCCTAATCTTATCCTAGGTTAGTGTATATGTGTGTGGCAAGATTTCATTAGGGGTTGGTGAGTAGCAATTTCATGGTTATTATGATATTATGGTTGGATTATGTTAAGCTAAGTGAATAATTAATGGTTTGGGCTGATGGTGTGGGCTGGTATTAACTAATTGGGCCTTGAAAATATGATTAGTGGGCTGTTACAAAGGGCTTAGGCGTGTACTATAAGGGGCCAAAGTATGTAGATGGGCTTAGGGGCCCAAATCTCAACCAATTAGGCCTAAACAAATCAAATTGGACCTAATTTAAATAATGGGCCACTCATGGACGAGAATTTGGATTAGTTAGGCCCAAATTAGGATTTTGAATGTTAAAACATGAGGCCCAATAGCATACATGGGCTTAGGATAACAAATTGGGCCTAAAATGGTCGAATTGGGCTTAATAGGTTAATTTTTAGAAATGGGCTTGGGCCCTACACGAATTTAAAAATAATAATGGGCCGGAATTATATATTTGATTTAAGAATAAAATTTTGGGCCTTGGTCCATAAGATAAGGTCCAGACCCAATTGAACCTAAACTAATTAATTGGGCCAAACCTAAGCTAAGCCTAATTTAATTAAACTCAAGGGTTTATTAAGACATTAAATCGTTAATCGTGGGTTACTAATCCCCTGGGAACTAACATTAGCTATTGGGTTCGACTGGAATGCTGGGATTGCCTAGATTGAATACCGATTTCATGGGTTCCCAAGATAACGTTAAACTTGAATGGATTTACTTGGGGAACTAATCATAGAACATTGGGCTATGAGAGGCTTGCCTAACAAATGTAGTGAATTACACGTATGATTCTTTGTTATGCTCTGTTCCAGAACTTATGTACCGTTGCATGCATGCTCTGTGACTGAATTACTGTTTGCGATTATCTAGGCCCCGCATTCATTGAGAGCATGGCATGAATCACCAGAGATGTGACATGAGAAGGAGCCCCAGAGGCGTTGTTACGCGGGGAAGTGGAGGGATAAGGGAGTATCCAACGTAAGGCGTCAGAGAACGCAGTTGTGGCAATTGCCGGATGGCATTGTTGGATGCGCCCTGATGGGATTTGGAGTGATAGGCGGGCACAATCCGTGTGGATCTGTTATGATCGGTTGAGGCATAAGTATTGTGACAGTCTGAAAATTCGACCAAATTATTGGATTTTCTAAATGAATGGAAATACTTCGTTAATACACTCTGATCGACGCTCACTCAGGATTAGCTACCCTGAGATGACTAACCGAAGGGAAAAGGCTATCTGGGAAGAATTTCCCCAAACAGCCGCCCGTTGGTCTGAGATAGAGACAGAGTCGTTATTTAATGAAATTGACCACGAAATGAACTCCGACTTCGGAAAATCGAATTAGTAAGATAGACACAATTAGGAAATGAAGTCAGTTTCAGAAATGTCTCCAGAAGGGCAGACAGCCGGTGTACGTCGAGAAGCAAGACGTGATTGGAAAATTACCGAAATGCCCCTGGTTAATGCTCAGTCCTTAGGATGAGTTGAATTAGCATTTTTGAGAGTAGATCCGATCAATCAAAATCAAATCTTGTCTGAAATTCGTTCGCGCTCGGGACCCGATCGGTGCATTTAGCACGCAAATCGAGACAAGTCAAATCAGTGGTCAAATCAATCAAATGTCTTGTCAATCAATCAATCACATCATGGCACAATTTCCAAAGCAAATCAATCCATCAATCAAGTGTCATTCAAGCTCACATCAAGTACAAATCAAGGTCACTATTCTATACTATTCACTCACCTAATCCACTCACCATTTGATTTAACCTTGCTCACTCTCCCTCCCATTTTCGGCCGCCCCTCATCTCCTCTCCCTCACGCCCCATCTTCTTATTCTTCGGTTCCTCTTCCTCCGCCCGTGTCGCCCGTTGCCGTTGCCTTGCCGCCACCGTCCGGCCACCGTCGTCACTTCATCTTCCTCCGGTGAGTCCCTTAACCTTTGTTCCTTCCCTTTTCGTGCCTTGAGGAGTCCCCCAAGGCCACCGACCAGACCCCATCTCATTCTCTCTCTCGGTTTCTCCTCAAGCCGCCGTGGACCGCCGCCCGTTCCGTCACCGTTCCATGTCGTCGTCGTCTTGCCCCGCCACGGTAAGCTTCTCCTCTCTCCCTCCTTGTTGTTTCGTGACCTTGGTGAGTCGCCCTTAGCCCAAACCAGCCCCGGTCTCATCTCTCTCTCTCTCTCGGTTTCCTTAGCCGCCGTTGCACCGCCGGCCGTCTGCCCCTCCTCTTCCGTTCGGCCACCACCAACAGCCCTCTAAGGTAAGCTCCACCTCTAACCTTGGCTTAGGTTAGTTGTATGTGTGTGTGGTGTAGCGCAAAGATGGTTAGTTGTGATGATTAGAGGCTAATACAAGTGGTTAGGCATAATGTTCACTAAAGTCATGTGATGGAAGGTTGCTTGGGCCGTATGAGTGGGCTGTGAGTGCACAATTTGGGCGTGGAGATGGGTTGTGTGGGCTGCAAATGGGCTGATTTAGGCGTGGGATGATGGGCCAAAGGGTGCCAATGGGCTTAGGGGCTTAATTCTAAGCTAGTTGGGCCAAAATGATGCAAACCGGGCTTAATTTGTAATGGTGGGCCTCAATGGACGAAAATTCACTTAAATTGGGCCTAATTTCTAGTCTTGAATATTAAAATATGAAGCCTAACGATGTGCATGGGCTTGGGTATTAAATTGGGCCTGAAATAGTTGAAATGGGCTTAAATGGATAGTCTTTAACAATGGGCTTGGGCCCTGCACGAATTTAATAATAATAACGGGCCCAAACCATATATTTAATTTAAGGAATAAATCATGGGCCTCAAACCTTGAAGTGGGCCTTAGGCCCGGTCGAACTTAACTTAATTAATTGGACCATTACTTAGGTTAAACCTTGGTTCGTATGGGTTCAATTGGGGTGATCGCCTATGGTGAGCAATATTATGACAAGATCGCGAGTAAGATGTTAAGGCGAGCCTAGAGGATCGAGAATCTGGGTACATAGCACTAGTCCTATGATCGTACGGCATGATGAACATGAGATTTATTAGACGATCAATTGAGGTACTCTGTTCTTGTACTTGTGTACTTTGGCATGCATGCTCTGTGTTGAATTACTGATGCAATCATTTGGGCCCCGCATACATTCATAGCATTGCATGAAGAGCAGTTACACTTAGTGGAGTTTGCCTACAACAACAGTTATCAGCAGAGTATCAGAATGGCACCGTTTGAGGCATTGTATGGGAGAGCTTGCAGAACTCCGATTTGCTGGGACGAGGTTGGTGAGAAAAGTATAACAGGCCCAGAATTAGTGCAGCAGTCAGTCGAGGCAGTCAGAGTGATTAGAGATAGACTGAGGACCGCTCAGAGTAGGCAGAAAAGTTTTGCAGACAGGAGACGTAAACCGTTGGAGTTTCAAGTTGGAGATCATGTCTTCCTAAAGGTGTCGCCGATGCGAGGACTATCTCGGTTTGGCAAGAAAGGAAAGCTGAGTCCAAGATTTGTTGGGCCATTCGAGATTTTGGAGAAGATCGGGACACTAGCTTATCGTCTAGCATTACCGCCGAATTTGTCGCAGATTCACAACGTGTTTCATGTTTCGATGCTTCGGAAGTATGAGCCGGACCCTGGCCATATACTCGATCATGAAGTCATTGAAATGGATGACCGCGTCTCGTACGTGGAAAGGCCAGTAAGGATTGAAGATCATAAGGAGCAGGTCTTGAGGAACAAGACAATACCGCTGGTTAAGGTTATCTGGGAGCACCATGGGACTGAAGGAGCGACCTGGGAAAGCGAGGACGAAATGAAGAAGAAGTATCCGTATTTGTTTGGGTAGCTCAGTGTAATTTCTGTTTTGTTGTAAGGATTGATGGATGTAAATTTCGAGGACGAAATTTTTATAAAAAGGGAAGAATTGTGACAGTCTGAAAATCCGACCCGATTATCGGCAATTCTAAATGAATGGAAATACTTCGTTAATACACTCTGATCGACGCTCACTCAGGATTAGCTACCCTGAGTTGACCAACCGAAGGGGAAAGGCTATCTGGGAAGAGTTTTCCAAACAGCCGCCCGTTGGTCTGAGACAGAGACAGAGTCGTTATTTAATGAAATTGACCACGAAATGAAATCCGACTTCGGACAATCGAATTAGTAAGACAAACACAATTAATAAATGAACTCAGTTTCAGAAATGTCGCCAGAAGGGCAGACAGTCGGTGTACGTCGTGAAGCAAGACGTGATTGGAAAATTACCGAAATGCCCCCGGTAAATGCTCAGTCCTTAGGATTAGTTGAATTAGGATTTTTGAGAGTAGATTCGGTAAATCGAAATCAAATCTTGTCTGAAATTCGTTCGTGCTCGGGACCCGATCGGTGCATTTGGCACGCAAATCGAGACAAGTCAAATCAGTTGTCAATCAATCAATGGTCTTGTCAATCACATCAATCATCATGGCACAATTTCCAAGTCAATCCATCAATCCGTCCATCAACTTGTCAAGTACAAGTCACTTCCAAGTCACTATTCTAATACTATTCAAGCCACCTAACCCACTCACTCCTTCAAACTTGAATTAAGCCTTGACTCTCTCTCTCTCTCCTCCCTCATTTTCCCTCATTCGGCCGCCCCTCATCTTCCTCCTCTCCCTCACGCCCTCATCTCCTTCTTCTTCCTCTTGCTTTCCTTCGTCCACCGGCCACCACCTCGCATCACCGCCGCCGTCCGAGCTCCCTCGCCAACGCCACCATTCCATCTTCGTTTGGTAAGGCTCTCAACCTCCCCTCTTCCCATTTTCGTGGCCATTTGGCCTTCGGTAAAGCCGGATCAAGCTCACCATCTCTCTCTCTCTCGGTGCTTCTTGTCCAGCCGCCTACATCGCCGTCGTTCCCACCGTCCTCCGGCCGGCGTTCATCCTCACCGGCCACCCACACTCCTTGGTGAGTATCCCAAGCTCCCTTGTCTTCATTTTCCATGACCATTCGAAGCCCTCTTGGACCCCGACCAACCCGATTTCCCCATGTAGGCCGAGAGCCTCCCTTGGCCGCCGGTGTCCCTTGCCGCCCCCGACGTCGTCCTCAACCCATTTTGGTAAGCTCTACTACTAATCTTGGTTTAGGTTAGTAGTATATGTATGTGGAATGTGATATAGAGGGCTGTCCATGATGATTTATAGAGGAAATTGCATGATTAAGGCTTAAGCTAGTTGTGTTAGTTTGAGTGATTAGTTTGTTGAGCTAAACCATAGGCTTAGCGACTTGAGAGGGGGCTGAAAATCATGCATGTTGGGCTGCAAGTGAGTGAGGTGGGCGTGTGAAATGTGGGCCGTGCGAAGTAAGTGGGCCTCGAGGTTTAATTTGGACCATTTGGACCTAAAATAAGCTAACGGGCCTAAGATACCCTAATGGACTTGCTAATGGACGAGATTGACAATCTAAATGGGCCCCGAAAACATGATTAGTGGGCTGATTTAGTGGGCTTAGGCGTGTACCTTAATGGGCCAAAGGATACTAATGGGCTTAGGAGCCTTTAATTCAAGTAATTGGACCAAAGTGATGCAAGATGGGCTTGATTTGTAATGGTGGGCCTCAATGGACGAAAATTTACTTAATTTGGGCCTAATCCATAATTTTGAATATTAAAATATGAAGCCTAATGATATATATGTGCTTGGGTTATCAAGTTGGGCTTAAAATAATGGAAATGGGCTTAAATAGTCAATCTTTAAAAATGGGCTTGGGGCTCACACGAAATTAATAAAATAATAGGCCCAACCCATATGATTTAATTTAAGAATTAAATATTGGGCCTCAAGTCTTGAAGTGGGCCTTAGGCCCAGTTGAACTTAGCTTGATTAATTCAGACCCTTAATTAGATTAGACCTTGATTTATATGGACTCGATTAATGGATTGCCCTTGGGTAAGTAATAGCATGGTAGAATTGCATACAAGCTGTAACACAAGCTTAGTTGATTGAAAGTCGAGAGTGGCTGCAATTGACCTACGTATGTATGGTGCGATGAATATGAGATTATCGATGATCGAATGACATGCTCTACTCTTGTGCTTATGTTCCTTGGCATGCATGCTCTGTGTTGAATTTCTGATGCAATCATTTAGGCCCTGCATACGTTCAGAGCATTGCATGAGTCACCGGAGATGTGACATGAGATTGTGCCCCGAGGGGAAGTGGAGAGAAAAAGGGAGACCAACGTAAGGCGTCAGGAACGCAGTGTGGTATTGAGCCCCAATGGGAATTGGAGTGATAGGTGGGCTGATCCGTGGGATCCGTGATGGCCGCTTGAGGCCTGCAGCATTGCATAACATGATTGCTGATTTCGATATTGCCCGTCTGCATTGTATAACTTGTATTATTATGAGGTTCGTGTTGGTTACGATGGGTTATAGTATCTTGGGAGATCGAGAGTGGTTAGACTCTGAACCCTGAACCCTAGATACTGGTTAGGACCAACCCCACTTGTATACCCTACCCTACGCTAGGATTAGTGGTGAGCTTACTGAGTCCTCGACTCACTGGCGTTGGTTGCCTCCTTTTTCAGATCCAGGTCACCAGTGACGGCCGCTCCGCCGATGCTTTTTGGACTGCCGATTCAGATGGACACTCACATCACTCTCCATTTTGATATGCACGCTACACTATGGCATAGGCATGTAACGACTGTACTCGTAAATCAGGGTGGACCCTACCTCGTGCCCCATAGGTTCGAAGCTTGGTTTAGAGAGGGCCTTTATCGCTTTGAGGGACCCCAGCGAGATTGCCCGATACCCATGGAGGAGAACCCATTCTGGCTGCGGCCTGCTGAGTATGGAGGCCAGGTGATCGACCCCGATCCAGTACAGGAGTTGCCATCCCCCGGGCGTTCTGAGATTGATGGCCACGAGGAGGGCGATGCCATGGATACCGATGAGGAGGATCCAGAAGAAGACCCCGTGGAGGATTCCGAAGAGGAGCCTGAGGGGGACTGAGTTCCTGGTAGTGGTTTAGGGTTTCGATGTTAGTGAGAGCGTAGGTTAGGCAGCAGGTTGTGGTTTCTTTTGGGGTCTGTACCTAACGCTTGATATGTATATAATGCTGTTTGTATTTACTCTGTCTATGCTACCCTTTGCTTTGTATGCTTGTGTGGATGGATAGGAGGCACGCTTCTGCAGGTATGAAAGTTCGTTGAAGGCCGCGTCGTCTGGTTGCGACGAAGTGAAAAATTTCCTGGGCCGTCGCATATCGTGAACCAGGCGAGTGCGAGGTGTATCTTCCGCAGGAACGGGATGCCGCGTTCCCGAGTGGGGATCAGGGGCGTGACATCCCCGTTCGAGTGGTATCAGAGCAAGGTCAGCTCGATATGAGACCGTTCGAGGTTCTGGAGTGATAAGGATGTTGATTTAGGGGTAGTTAGATAGACAGACCCTAGACCTAAGAATAGAAAAGGGTACAATGCATGAATTGATTGGCGCATGTGAATGCTTAGTTCGATTGGTTGCCTAGAGTAGACTGAGGCAGAGGTATTCTGAACTAAGTTGCAGGTGCGTCAGGACCTGAGGTAAGGTTCTAAGGCAGAGCCCCATGAGTAGGGCGCTTGATTGCTGATTGCTGAATGTTAGCCTGTGAGATATTGCTTGTGCTTGTACGCCTAGTCGGCTGTCGCGCGCTGTCTGACCATCATGCATTGCATGACTTCTGCACTAAAGGCAAAATGGTTTATAAATGAAAGTTGTTAAAAAGGGGATTTGGATTTGAAAAGTGCATGCATCTCATGTTGTTGGATTTGGTGACCGTCAGCCTGGTATGGGACAGGATTGACGGGACGTCTAAAAACTGTGATGAAGCGTGGTATGGGACACGTGGAGTGGGATTCTCTCTGTCTTTGGGTGACTTAGGACAACTATTCGCACCAAGAAACGATGAGGGCGGGGAGTGGTCGCCGGGGCAGAGACCTGATCAAGGAAGCGGCTCCCGACAGGCTTCTAGTTGAGGTGGCGAACAGAGTGGCCTAGGTTGTGCATTTTCAGGTTGAGTCTATATGTCAACTGGGTCCAACTGCATTTAAGCTGCAGCGAATATTTACATGCATATACATGTCAATGGACGCAACAGTAGACGAAAGCTTGGTTGCTAGATTTAGAATTCCGAATTCCTGAATGGGAATTTCGCTTGTTCTAGGTGTGAGTGTTAGCAAGGATGAGCAATAGGGGCAGAAGACCGACTGCTGGTGCATCGAGCTCGAGGGCTCCTGAGTCTGAAGGGGATCCTAGAATCGAGGAGATGATGAGAGTTCTGACGGAAGTGAGTAACTTGATGGCTAGGCAAGCCGCTGAGAGAGCTGCCACTGTAGCCCAAGCAGCTGAGGCCGCCTTGGCCGCTGCGAATGGAGCCAATAGAGGCAATGGGCATGGAAATGGAGGACGTCAGACTCATCACATTGTGGAGCAGTTTCTAAAGTTGCAGCCGTCGAGGTTTGATGGTAGTGGTGGTCCAGAAGTAGCTGCCTTGTGGATCGAACAGCTTGAGAAGGCTTTTACTGTTCTGGGTTGCACCGATGAGGAGAAGGTGTCGTTGGCAACTTATCAGCTCCAAGGTACTGCAGATGACTGGTGCAAGGCCACTAGAGGACGAGTCTTCCCTGATGGCATGAGGCCAAACTGGGCCGCTTTCTGTGCAGCATTTAATGGAAAGTATTTCTCTGAAGCAGCACAAGAGAGGAAAATGGAAGAGTTCATCAGGCTTCGCCAAGGATCTATGACCGTGGATCAGTACGAGGGTGAGTTTGCCAGATTGTCCAAGTTTGCTCGAAGATTGATTGAGGATCCGTGGGACAAAGCCAGAAGGTTCCGAGAAGGTTTGAGACCAGAGCTGAAGAGCATGATCATCGCCACTGGGCTAAGGGACTACAATGAGATTTATGAGCGAGCCCTGGCGATAGAGCGAGATCTGCAGGAGAAGGCTGCTGCATTTGGATCGCGGTTTGTGCCAAAAAGGGAACTTCAGAGACTTCGGCAAGAGGCCAATGAAGGACACCCGCAGGTTCGTTCCACCTGCAAGAAGGACTCTGGGAAAACCGTCATTCCCCGGGAATCAGAACTACCGTGACTGTGGCAGGAGGCATGGGAACAGCCATTGCCCAAGGAAGACTGGAGGCTGCTTTGGATGTGGCCAGACAGGGCATATTCTGAGGAACTGCCCGAGAAGAGGTCCGAGACCCCCGTTCCAGCCGCAGCAACAGCCGCCGATGGTGAATGCTCCTCAGGGAAATCAGAACCGTCCACCTGTTCAGGGACGAGTCTATGCAGTGGCGCGAAAGGACGCTGAGAATGCGCCAGGGGTGATCACAGGTACCGTTTCTCTCTGTGGTCATACTGCTTATGCTTTGTTTGATCCGGGAGCGTCGCACTCATTCGTATCTGCACGTTTTGCTGAGTTATCTGGGATGAATGTTAAATCGTTGGATGTGACTTTGCATGTAACAACCCCGTTAAAAGATAGAGTGATTATTGCTTTAGGATGTAAGGGGTGTAAGTTAGTTCTGGGCGATAGAGAGGAAGAGATCGATTTAGCTGTTTTGCCTATGTATGATTTCGACGTGATTGTTGGCATGGATTGGTTGGTTAGACATGGGGCAGTGATAGACTGTGGTAGGAGTATGGTACAGCTAAACCCAGTAGGTCACCCTGGGTATGAATTTAGGGGAAATCGAGGAGGAACGTCGATTCCTTGGATCTCGTCGTTAGAAGCGACTAAACTGATGGACGAGGGTTGTTTGGGATTTTTAGCATCAGTGTCAGATTTGACTGCTCAAGAGGTGAAGTTGGAGGAAGTGCCTGTAGTGAGAGAGTACCCGGACGTGTTTCCTCAAGAATTGCCTAGCTTGCCACCAGAGCGTGACGTAGAGTTTGTGATTGAGTTGGCACCTGGAAGAGAGCCGATCTCGAAAGCACCGTATAGAATGTCGTTGTCTGAGTTAAAAGAGTTGAAGGTACAGATGCAAGAGCTATTGGATAAAGGATTTATCCGCCCCAGTGCTTCGCCATGGGGAGCTCCGGTGCTGTTTGTCAAGAAAAAGGATGGATCGCTAAGACTGTGCATCGACTACAGACAGCTGAACCAGGTGACGATCAAGAACAAATATCCTCTGCCAAGGATTGATGACCTGTTCGACCAACTTCAAGGCGCATGTGTGTTCTCCAAGATAGACCTAAGGACAGGCTATCACCAATTAAGGATTAAGAAGTAGGACGTGCCTAAGACTGCCTTTAGGACGAGGTATGGGCACTACGAGTTCACAGTTATGCCGTTTGGATTGACGAACGCCCCAGCAGCATTTATGGATATGATGAATCGAGTGTTCAAGGAGTTTCTGGATCAGTTCGTGATAGTCTTCATTGATGACATATTGGTGTATTCGAAGAGTTCTAAGGACCACGAGGGACACTTAAGGATTGTCCTGCAGACGTTAAGGGAACACTCGCTGTATGCGAAGTTTAGTAAGTGTGAGTTCTGGTTGAGCAGAGTGGCGTTTCTTGGACATATAGTATCTGGAGAAGGAATATCAGTGGACCCCGCTAAGATCGAGGCGGTGGAGAAGTGGCCGAGGCCAACAACTGTGACTGAAGTACGAAGTTTTCTTGGATTGGCTGGGTATTACAGACGCTTTGTGGAAAGGTTCTCGGTGTTAGCGTCTCCTCTGACCCATTTGTTGAAGAAGGAAACAAGGTTTGAATGGACCGAGAGGTGCGAGGAAAGTTTTCAGGAGTTGAAGGATCGATTAACTTCCGCACCAGTGTTGACCATCCCATCTGGACCTGGAGGGTTTGAGATATACAGCGATGTGTCATTAAGAGGATTGGGATGCGTCTTGATGCAGCATGGACGAGTAGTAGCTTATGCATCTCGACAGCTAAGGCCACACGAAATGAACTACCCGACGCACGACTTGGAGTTAGCTGCCATAGTGTTCGCACTGAAGATTTGGAGACATTATTTAGTAGGAGAGAAATTTCAGATCTACACCGATCATCAGAGTTTGAAGTATCTGTTTTCGCAGAAAGAGCTGAATATGAGACATCGTCGTTGGATGGAGCTATTGAAGGACTACGACTGCGATATTCTATACCATCCAGGAAAAGCGAATAAGGTAGCAGATGCTCTAAGCAGGAAGTCGAGCATTGCGCATATGATGGTTAAGGAATGGACATTACTGGAGGAAATCAGAGATTCTGAGTTCAAGGTCGAAGTAGGAAACCTCTCGAGTCTGATGGCTACCTTGCAGATTGAACCAGAGATTCAGCTACGGATTAAGGAGTTGCAGTCTACAGATCCGGATGTCCAGAAGATTGTGATGATGAATGCAGATGAGAGGAATGCCGAGTTCCAAGTGACTGCTGACGGAATATTGAAGTTTAGAGGACGTCTGTGCGTGCCTAATGACGAGGCGCTAAAGGAGAAGATTTTATCTGAGGCACACAGGAGTAACTACAGTATTCATCCAGGGAGTACGAAGATGTATCAGAATTTGCGTCAGCATTATTGGTGGAATGGAATGAAGGTAGATGTAGCTAAGCATGTAGCTAAGTGTCTGACGTGGCAACAGGTAAAGGCACATCATTGCAAGCCTGGAGGATTATTGCAACCATTGGAAATCCCAGAGTGGAAATGGGAGCATGTCACTATGGATTTCGTGACGGGATTGCCAAGAAGTCAGAGAAGCAATGATTCGATTTGGGTAATAGTGGACAGACTGACAAAATCAGCTCATTTCATTGCAGTACGAAAGGACTCGACCTTAGAAAGGCTGGCTGAATTGTATGTGAGGCAGATCGTGAGATTGCATGGGGTACCAGTAAGTATTGTATCAGACAGAGATCCTCGTTTCACAGCGACGTTTTGGAAGAGTTTGCAGGGTGCTTTGGGAACCGAGTTGAGATTCAGTACAGCCTATCATCCTCAGACAGACGGTTAGTCGGAAAGGACTATACAGACTTTGGAGGACATGTTGAGAGCGTGTGTAATTGACTTCAAAGGAGGCTGGGAAGAGCAGTTACACTTAGTGGAGTTTGCCTACAACAACAGTTATCAGCAGAGTATCAGAATGGCACCGTTTGAGGCATTGTATGGGAGAGCTTGCAGAACTCCGATTTGCTGGGACGAGGTTGGTGAGAAAAGTATAACAGGCCCAGAATTAGTGCAGCAGTCAGTCGAGGCAGTCAGAGTGATTAGAGATAGACTGAGGACCGCTCAGAGTAGGCAGAAAAGTTATGCAGACAGGAGACGTAAACCGTTGGAGTTTCAAGTTGGAGATCATGTCTTCCTAAAGGTGTCGCCGATGCGAGGACTATCTCGGTTTGGCAAGAAAGGAAAGCTGAGTCCAAGATTTGTTGGGCCATTCGAGATTTTGGAGAAGATCGGGACACTAGCTTATCGTCTAGCATTACCGCCGAATTTGTCGCAGATTCACAACGTGTTTCATGTTTCGATGCTTCGGAAGTATGAGCCGGACCCTGGCCATATACTCGATCATGAAGTCATTGAAATGGATGACCGCGTCTCGTACGTGGAAAGGCCAGTAAGGATTGAAGATCATAAGGAGCAGGTCTTGAGGAACAAGACAATACCGCTGGTTAAGGTTATCTGGGAGCACCATGGGACTGAAGGAGCGACCTGGGAAAGCGAGGACGAAATGAAGAAGAAGTATCCGTATTTGTTTGGGTAGCTCAGTGTAATTTCTGTTTTGTTGTAAGGATTGATGGATGTAAATTTCGTGGACGAAATTTTTATAAAAAGGGAAGAATTGTGACAGTCTGAAAATCCGACCCGATTATCGGCAATTCTAAATGAATGGAAATACTTCGTTAATACACTCTGATCGACGCTCACTCAGGATTAGCTACCCTGAGTTGACCAACCGAAGGGGAAAGGCTATCTGGGAAGAGTTTTCCAAACAGCCGCCCGTTGGTCTGAGATAGAGACAAAGTCGTTATTTAATGAAATTGACCACGAAATGAAATCCGACTTCGGACAATCGAATTAGTAAGACAAACACAATTAATAAATGAACTCAGTTTCAGAAATGTCGCCAGAAGGGCAGACAGTCGGTGTACGTCGTGAAGCAAGACGTGATTGGAAAATTACCGAAATGCCCCCGGTAAATGCTCAGTCCTTAGGATTAGTTGAATTAGGATTTTTGAGAGTAGATTCGGTAAATCGAAATCAAATCTTGTCTGAAATTCGTTCGTGCTCGGGACCCGATCGGTGCATTTGGCACGCAAATCGAGACAAGTCAAATCAGTTGTCAATCAATCAATGGTCTTGTCAATCACATCAATCATCATGGCACAATTTCCAAGTCAATCCATCAATCCGTCCATCAACTTGTCAAGTACAAGTCACTTCCAAGTCACTATTCTAATACTATTCAAGCCACCTAACCCACTCACTCCTTCAAACTTGAATTAAGCCTTGACTCTCTCTCTCTCCTCCCTCATTTTCCCTCATTCGGCCGCCCCTCATCTTCCTCCTCTCCCTCACGCCCTCATCTCCTTCTTCTTCCTCTTGCTTTCCTTCGTCCACCGGCCACCACCTCGCATCACCGCCGCCGTCCGAGCTCCCTCGCCAACGCCACCATTCCATCTTCGTTTGGTAAGGCTCTCAACCTCCCCTCTTCCCATTTTAGTGGTGAGCTTACTGAGTCCTCGACTCACAGGCATTGGTTGCCTCCTTTTTCAGATCCAGGTCACCAGTGATGGCCGCTCCGCCGATGCTTTTTGGACTGCCGATTCAGATGGACACTCACATCACCCTCCATTTTGATATGCACGCTACACTATGGCATAGGCATGTGACGACTGTACTCGTAGATCAGGGTGGACCCTACCTCGTGCCCCATAGGTTCGAAACTTGGTTTAGAGAGGGCCTTCATGGCTTTGAGGGACCCCAGCGAGATTCCCCGATACCCATGGAGGAGGACCCATTCTGGCTGCAGCCTGCTGAGTATGGAGGCCAGGTGATCGACCCCGATCCAGTACAGGAGTTGCCATCCCCCGGGCGTTCTGAGATTGATGGCCACGAGGAGGACGATGCCATGGATACCGATGAGGAGGATCCAGAAGAGGACCCCGTGGAGGATTCCGAAGAGGAGCCTGAAGGGGACTGAGTTCCTGGCAGTGGTTTAGTGTTTCGATGTTAGTGAGAGCGTAGGTTAGGCAGCAGGTTGTGGTTTCTTTTGGGGTCTGTACCTAACGCTTGATATGTATATAATGTTGTTTGTATTTACTCTGTCTATGCTACCCTTTGCTTTGTATGCTTGTGTGGATGGATAGGAGGCACGCTTCCGCAGGTATGAAAGTTCGTTGAAGGCCGCGTCGTCTGGTTGCGACGAAGTGAAAAATTTCCTAGGCCGTCGCATATCGTGAACCAGGCGAGTGCGAGATGTATCTTCCGCAGGAACGGGATGCCGCGTTCCCGAGTGGGGATCAGGGGCGTGACACGTGGGATCCGTGATGGTCGCTTGAGGCCTGCAGCATTGCATGACATGATTGCTGATTGCTTGATATTGCCCGTCTGTATTGTATGACTTGTATTATTATGTGGCTCGTGTTGGTTACGATGGGTTATAGTATCTTGGGAGATCGAGAGTGGTTGGACTCTGAACCCTGAACCCTAGATACTGGTTAGGACCGACCTCACTTGTATACCCTACCCTACGCTAGGATTAGTGGTGAGCTTGCTGAGTCCTCGACTCACTAGTGGTGGTTACCTTCCTTTTTCAGATCCCGGACGCCAGTGATGGCTGCACCCCCGATGCTTTTTGGACTGCCGATTCAGATGGATACTCAGATCACCCTCCATTTTGATATGCACGCTACTCTATGGCATAGGCATGTGACGACTGTACTCGTAGATCAGGGTGGACCCTACCTAGTGCCCCATAGGTTCGAAGCTTGGTTTAGAGAGGGCCTTCATGGCTTTGAGGGACCGCAGCGTGACTCCCCGATACCCATGGAGGAGGACCCGTTCTGGCTGCAGCCTGCCGAGTATGGAGGCCAGGTGATCGACCCCGACCCACTGCAGGAGTTGCCGTCCCCTGGACGATCTGAGATTGATGGCCACGAGGAGGGCGATGCCATGGATACCGATGAGGAGGACCCTGAAGAGGACCCCGTGGAGGATTCCGAAGAGGAGCCCAGGCGAGCGAGATGAGTTTTGTTACGTGGAACGGGATGCCGTGTGCCCGATTGGGGTTCGGGGTGTGACATCCCCGTTCGAGTGGTATCAGAGCAAGGTCAGCTCGATATGAGACCGTTCGAGGTTTTGGAGTGATAAGGATGTTGATTTTGGGGTAGTTAGATAGACCGACCCTAGGCCTAAGAATAGAGAAGGGTACAATACATGAGTTGATTGGTTCATGTGAATGCTTAGTTCGGGTGGTTGCCTAGAGTGGACTGAGGCAGTGGCATTCTGAACTAAGTTGCAGGTGCGTCAGGACCTGAGGTAAGGTTCCAAGGCAGAGCCCCATGAGTAGGGCGCTTGATTGCTGATTGCTGAGTGGTTAACTTGTTAGGTGTTGCTTGTGTTTATATGCCTAGTCGGCTGTCGCTAGACATGGCCACGGGCCGGTTCCGGCCCGTGAAAACCGCCGAACCGGCCCGTACGGAACGGGCCGGTTCCGGTTCGTGGTTCGGAACCGCCGGCCCAACGGCTACTAGCCATTGGGTGCCGTTGGGGGGCAACGGCTATTTAGCCGTTGCCCCCTTTTTTTATTTTTTTTTTGTTTTTTTTAAATTAAATTTAATATCAAAAATTTTCTTATAAATACCCCCCTCCCCCATTCATTTTATTCACAATTTCTCTCATTCTTCTTCTCTCAATTTCTCAAATTCTCAATCTCAAATTCTCTCAAGTCGCGATACTCGATCCACTTTCATTTCTCTCGAAATTCTTCATTTCTTTTTTGTTGGAAATTCTTGAAAAATGGCAAGTGGAAGCCGTGGCGGGAGGGGTAAGAGCCTGATGGCGCCGGTGGGATCGTCCAATTATCCTCAATCTCATAATCCTCAAGATTATGCATATTATGGCTTCGACGACGACGAAATTGAAATCGACAATATTCCAAATGTCGAGCGGCCCGTTCCAACACAAAGTAGTATGAATCCTCCCACCGAAGAAGCGTCAATAACGATGAAACGAGAGGGGTCATCCGTTTCCTCGATATGGGAGCACTTCACGAAGACGCACGTTGAAGAAAACAAATATCAACTTACTTGCAAACATTGTGGAAAAAATTACAAATTCGTAAGTGGTCAAGGCTATGGAACATATCAACGGCATTTGAGGTCAAAACATCCAACGCTAGCTGGGATCGACACTCGTCAACAACAAATTTCCGGGTACGCCAAAACTAACGCTCCTCCTTTATTCCGTTATAGCGAAAATGTTTATAAAGAAGAATTAGCTAGATTTACGGCCGTAGAACATTTATGATTTAATTTTGGTGAGAAATTTGGTTTTAATAATTTTATACAAAATGCATGTACTTCACAAGCAAAACCCGTTTCTAGAAATACCGTTAAACGCCAAATTTATAATTTGTATAAAAAAGGAAAAGAAGAATTAAAAATATTTTTTATGAATTATAATGGACGTGTGCATTTAGGTAGCGATATTTGGACCGATCCTTGGCAAATTCATTCTTATATGGGTATTACGTGTCATTGGATAGATGACGATTGGAATATTCAAAAAAGAATTATTGCATTTCGAGTTTTTGAGGATAGACATACGGCAATTAATATTTATAGATTAATTAGACAAATTTTAGAAGAATATTGTTTGTTTGAAAAAGTTTTTTCTATTGGTTTTGATAATGCCGCGGCAAATACCGCTTCTATTGAAGACTTGGAAAAACTTTGTAAACCCACTTTTGGTGGAGAATTTTTTCATGTTAGATGTGCTTGTCATGTTTTAAACTTAAGCGTACAAGAAGGTTTACAAACTCTTAACGTTTTTCTCGACCTAATAAAAATCGCAATTCAATATTTATGGAGACATCCCCAAATTATGAAAGATTGGTGTAGATTTTGTAAACAAAATGGAAAAAGGCCAAGAAGATTTTCAAGAGATGTTCCAACTTGTTGGAATTCCACGTACGAATTGCTTAATCAATCGTTTGAATATAAAGATTTATTATGTGCATTTATTTCGACTAATATTCCTCAACTTGAGTTATTACCACAACATTGGAATATTTGCCAAAGAATTTTAGATTGTTTAAAAGTTTTCAATGATGCAACTTATACTTTATCCGGTGTTTATTATCCTACGACTCATTTATTTATAATAGAGTGTGTTAATATTGCTGGTATTTTTGAAGAATATGAAGACGATGAACAATTAGGTGCAACTATTAACACAATGAAATTAAAATGGCTAACTTATAAACATATTCCTTTTATTTATTTGGTTGCTTCTGTTTTCGATCCACGTACGAAATTAGAAGGCGTAAAAGATTTTTTGACTATGTATTATGGATGTCTTCATATAGAAATAGATTTAGATATTAATTTATTAAAAGGGATGGTTAGCAACTCAATAGTAGCATTATATAATGATTATTATAATAGATATAATACCACTGATATTGGATCTTCTTCTCAATTTAGTCGCGTAGAAAACGAGAGCGGAGGTAAAATGAGTAGAGGGTATAAAATGCTAATGAGCAGGCAAAAAAGACAAAGGGGGCACACGGATATTTCCGAATTTGATCACTATTTAAGCACTAACTTTGAGACTAACTCATTTGCAAGTGGCACAGATTTTCAAATTTTAGAGTGGTGGAAGGAGCATTCGAGTCAATATCGAATTCTCTCTATCATCGCTAGACAGGTTTTAGCAACTCCTTGTTCAACAGTTGCGGTTGAACAAGCTTTTAGCGCTGGAAGCAACATTTTGGACGATCACCGTTCAAGATTATCTCCGCAGTCTGTGGAGGCTCAAGCTTGTGTCGATGATTGGACGAAGGCTCAATATCGACAACAAGAGATGGATCGCAACGTAGAAGAACAATTTTTCGATGATGGAGCGAGCACCATAACGGGAACCACCGCCGGAAGCGACGATTGACGATGAGGTAAGTATGGGGTTATCAAAGTTCAAAGGTAAAAGAACTACATGGGCTTTGATTCTTCTATCCGCAAGAAGATATGTAGGCACTTAATGATAATTCATTAAGTCAAGCCCTTTCTCTCTCCCTTTTTTTTTACTCTAAGTTTGATTACAATTTTATAAAATTTTACTTGAAATTTTATTACTTAAAAATTTGATTTGATTTTGGTAAATATTCGGGGCCGAACCGGAACCGTGGCTATGTCTAGCTGTCGCACACTACTTGACCATCATGCATTGCATGATTTTTGCATCGAAAACGAAACGATTCAGAAACCAACATTGTTTGAAAAATGAGATTTGGGTTTGGTAAATACATGCATCTCATGTTGTTGGATTTGGTAACCGTCAGCCTGGTATGGGACGGGATTGACGGGACATCTAAAAACTGTAATGAAGCGTGGTATGGGACACGTGGAATAGGATTCACTCTGTCTGTCGGTAACTTGGGACAACTGTTCACACCAAGAAACGATGAGAGCGGGGAGTGGTCGCCGGGGCAGAGACCCGATCATGGAAGCGGCTCCCGACAGGCTTCTAGTTGAGGTGGCGAACAGAGTGGCCTAGGTTGTGCATTGACAGGGTTGAGTCTAGATGTCAATCGGGTTCAACTGCATTTAAGCTGCAGCGACTATTTACACGCATATACATGTCAGTGGACGCGACAGTAGACGAAAGCTGGGTTGCTAGATTTAGAATTCCGAATTCCTGAATGGGAATTTTGTTTGTTCTAGGTGTGAGTTTTAGCAAGGATGAGCAATAGGGGCAGAAGACCGACTGCTGGTGCATCGAGCTCGAGGGGTCCTGAGTCTGAAGGAGACCCCAGGATCGAAGAAATGATGTGAGTTCTGACAGAAGTGAGTAACCTGATGGCTAGGCAAGTTGCCGAGAGAGTTGCCACTGTTGCCCAAGTAGCTGAGGCCGCCTTGGCTGCTGCGAATGGAGCCAATGGGGGCAATGGGCATGGAAATGGAGGACGTCAGACTCATCACATAGTGGAACAGTTTCTGAAGTTGCAACCATCGAAGTTTGATGGCAGTGGTGGTCCCGAAGCGGCTGTCTTGTGGATCGAACAGCTTGAGAAGGCTTTCACCGTTTTGGGTTGCGCAGATGAGGAAAAGGTTTCGTTGGCAACTTATCAGCTTCAAGAGACTGCAGATGACTGGTGGAAGGCCACCAGAGGGCGAGTCTTTCCGGATGGCATGAGGCCAAACTGGGCTGCTTTTTGTGCAGCATTTAATGGAAAGTATTTTTCTGAGGCAGCCCAAGAAAGGAAAATGGAAGAGTTCATCAGGCTTCGCCAAGGATCTATGACTGTGGATCAGTATGAGGGTGAATTTGCCAGATTGTCCAAGTTTGCTCGAAGGTTGATTGAGGATCCGTGGGATAAAGCCAGAAGGTTCCGAGAGGGTTTGAGACCTGAACTGAAGAGTATGATAATCGCCACAGGGCTGAGGGACTATAATGAGATTTATGAGAGAGCACTGGCGATAGACCGAGACCTACAAGAGAAGGCTGCCGCATCTGGATCGCGGTTTGTACCAAGAGGGAACTTCAGAGACTTTGGCAAGAGGCCGATGAAGGACAACCGCAGGTTCGTTCCACCTGCGAGAAGGACTCTGGGAAAACCGTCACATTTTGGGAATCAGAACTGCCGTGACTGTGGCAGGAGGCATGGGAACAGCCCTTGCCCAAGGAAGACTGGAGGCTGCTTTGGATGTGGACAGATGGGGCATATTCTGAGGAACTGCCCGAAAAGAGGTCCAAGACCCCCGTTCCAGCCGCAGCAGCAGCCGCCGATGACGAATGCTCCTCAGGGAAATCAGAACCGTCCACCTGTTCAGGGACGAGTCTACGCAGTGGCGCGAAAGGACGCTGAGAACGCGCCGGGGGTGATCACAGGTACCGTCTCTCTCTATAGTCATGCTGCTTATGCTTTGTTTGATCCGGGAGCGTCGCACTCCTTCTTATCTGCACGTTTTGCTGAGTTATCTGGGATGAATGTGAAGCCGTTGGATGTGACCTTGCATGTAACCACCCCGTTAAAGGATAGAGTGATTGTTGCGTTAGGATGTAAGGGGTGTAAGTTAGTTCTGGGCGATAGAGAGGAAGAGATCGATTTAGCTGTTTTGCCTATGTTTGATTTCGACGTGATTGTTGGCATGGATTGGTTGGTTAGACATGGGGCAGTGATAGACTGTGGTAGGAGTATGATACAGCTAAACCCAGTTGGCCACCCTGGGTATGACTTTAGAGGGAAACGAGGAGGAACGTCGATTCCTTAGATTTCGTCGTTAGAAGCGACCAAATTGATGGACGAGGGTTGTTTGGGATTTTTGGCATCAGTATTTGATTCGACTGCTCAAGAAATGAAGTTGGAGGAAGTGCTTGTAGTGAGAGAGTACCCGGATGTATTTCCTCAAGAATTACCTGGTTTGCCCCCACAACGAGACGTAGAGTTTGTGATCGAGTTGGCACCTGGAACCGAGCCGATCTCGAAGGCACCGTATAGGATGTCGTTGTCTGAGTTGAAGGAATTGAAGATGCAGATGCAGGAACTACTGGATAAAGGATTTATCCGCCCCAGTGCTTCGCCATGGGGAGCTCCGGTGCTGTTTGTTAAGAAGAAGGATGGATCGCTAAGACTGTGCATCGACTACAAACAGCTGAACCAAGTGACGATCAAGAACAAGTATCCTCTGCCAAGGATTGATGACCTGTTTGATCAGCTTCAAGGAGCATGTGTGTTCCCCAAGATAGACCTAAGGACAGGCTATCACCAATTGAGGATTAAGAAGGAAGACGTGCCTAAGACTGTCTTTAGGACGAGGTATGGGCACTACGAATTCACAGTTATGCCATTTGGGTTGACGAACGCCCCAGCAGCATTTATGGATATGATGAATCGAGTGTTCAAGGAGTTTCTGGATCAGTTCGTGATAGTCTTCATTGACGACATACTGGTGTATTCGAAGAGTTCTGAGGACCACGAGGAACACTTGAGGATTGTCCTGCAGACGTTAAGGGAACACTCGTTCTATGCGAAGTTTAGCAAGTGTGACTTCTGGCTAAGCAGAGTGGTGTTCCTTGGACACATAGTATCTAGAGAAGGAATATCAGTGGATCCAGAAAAGATAGAGGCTGTGGAGAAGTGGCCAAGGCCAACAACCGTGACTGAAGTACGAAGTTTTCTTGGTTTGGCGGGCTACTCCAGACGCTTTGTGGAAAGGTTCTCGGTGATAGCATCTCCTCTGAAGGAAACGAGGTTTGAATGGACCGAGAAGTGGGAGGAAAGTTTTCAGGAGTTGAAGGACCGATTAACTTCTGCACCAGTGTTAACCATCCCGTCTGGACCTGGAGGATTTGAGATATATAGCGATGCGTCATTAAGAGGATTGGGATGTGTCTTGATGCAGCATGGACGAGTGGTAGCTTATGCATCTCGACAGCTGAGGCCACATGAGACGAATTATCCGACGCACGACTTGGAGTTAGCTGCGATTGTCTTTGCATTGAAGATTTGGAGGCATTACCTGGTGGGAGAGAAGTTTCAGATTTTTACGGACCATCAGAGTTTGAAGTACTTGTTTTCGCAGAAGGAACTGAACATGAGGCAACGTCGTTGGATGGAGCTACTGAAGGACTACGATTGCGATATCCTATACCATCTAGGAAAGGCGAATAAGGTAGCGGATGCTCTGAGCAGAAAGTCGAGCATTGCGCATATGATGGTCAAGGAATGGACATTGTTGGAAGAAATCAGAGATTTTGAGTTCAAGGTCGAGGTAGGAACCCTCTCCAGTTTGATGGCTACCTTGCAGATTGAACTAGAGATTCAGCTAAGGATCAAGGAGTTGCAGTCTACAGACCCGGATATCCAGAAGATTATGTCGATGAATGTAGATGAGAGGAAGGCTGAGTTCCAAGTAACTACTGACGGAGTATTGAAGTTTAGAGGACGTTTGTGCGTGCCAAGCGATGAAGAGCTGAAGGAAAGGATTTTGTCTGAGGCACACAGAAGTAACTACAGTATTCATCCAGGGAGTACGAAGATGTATTAGAATTTGCGTCAGCACTCTTGGTGGAATGGAATGAAGGTGGATGTGGCTAAGCATGTAGCTAAGTGTCTGACGTGCCAACAGGTAAAGGCACAGCATTGCAAGCCTGGAGGATTATTGCAACCATTGGAAATCCCAGAATGGAAATGGGAGCATGTCACTATGGATTTCGTGACAGGATTGTCAAGAAGTCAGAGAGGCAATGATTCGATATGGGTAATAGTGGACAGACTGACCAAATCAGCTCATTTCATTGCAGTACGAAAGGACTCGACCTTGGAGAAGTTGGCTGAATTGTACGTGAGGCAGATCGTGAGATTGCATGGGATACCAGTAAGCATTGTATCGGATAGAGATCCACGTTTCACAGCTACGTTTTAGAAGAGTTTGCAAGGTGCTTTGGGAACAGAGTTGAGATTCAGTACGGCCTACCATCCTCAGACAGACGGTCAGTCAGAAAGAACTATACAGACTCTGGAGGATATGCTGAGAGCGTGTGTAATAGACTTCAAAGGAAGCTGGGAAGAACAGTTATACTTGGTGGAATTTGCCTACAACAACAGCTATCAGCAGAGCATCAGAATGGCACCGTTTGAAGCACTGTATGGAAGGGCCTGCAGAACTCCGGTTTGCTGGGACGAGGTTGATGAGAAGAGCATAACAGGCCCAGAGTTAGTTCAGCAATCAGTTGAGGCAGTTAAGGTGATCAGAGATAGATTGAGGACAGCTCAGAGCAGGCAGAAAAGTTATGCAGACAGGAGACGTAAGCCGTTGGAGTTTCAAGTTGAAGACCATGTATTCCTAAAGGTGTCGCCGGTGCGAGGACTATCTCGGTTTGGCAAGAAAGGAAAGCTGAGTCCTAGGTTTGTTGGGCCATTCGAGATTTTGGAAAAGATCGGGACACTGGCTTATTGTCTAGCACTACCGCCGAACTTATCACAAATTCACAACGTGTTTCATGTATCGATGCTTCGGAAGTACGAGCCGGACCCTGGCCATATACTCGATCATGAAGTCATTGAAATGGATGACCGCGTCTCGTACGTGGAAAGGCCAGTGAGAATTGAAGATCGTAAGGAGTAGGTCTTGAGGAACAAGACAATACCGCTGGTCAAAGTTATCTGGGAGCATCATGGGACTGAAGGAGCGACTTGGGAAAGTGAGAACGAGATGAAGAAGAAGTATCCGCATTTGTTTGAGTAGCCCAGTGTAATTTATGTTTCGTTCTGAGGATTGGTGGATTGTAAATTTCGAGGACGAAATTTTTATAAGAAGGGAAGAATTGTGGCAGTCTGAAAATTCGACCAAATTATTGGATTTTCTAAATGAATGGAAATACTTCGTTAATACACTCTGATCGACGCTCACTCAGGATTAGCTACCCTGAGATGACTAACCGAAGGGAAAAGGCTATCTGGGAAGAATTTCCCCAAACAGCCGCCCGTTGGTCTGAGATAGAGACAGAGTCGTTATTTAATGAAATTGACCACGAAATGAACTCCGACTTCGGAAAATCGAATTAGTAAGATAGACACAATTAGGAAATGAAGTCAGTTTCAGAAATGTCTCCAGAAGGGCAGACAGCCGGTGTACGTCGAGAAGCAAGACGTGATTGGAAAATTACCGAAATGCCCCCGGTTAATGCTCAGTCCTTAGGATTAGTTGAATTAGGATTTTTGAGAGTAGATCCGATCAATCGAAATCAAATCTTGTCTGAAATTCGTTCGCGCTCGGGACCCGATCGGTGCATTTAGCACGCAAATCGAGACAAGTCAAATCAGTGGTCAAATCAATCAAATGTCTTGTCAATCAATCAATCACATCATGGCACAATTTCCAAAGCAAATCAATCCATCAATCAAGTGTCATTCAAGCTCACATCAAGTACAAATCAAGGTCACTATTCTATACTATTCACTCACCTAATCCACTCACCATTTGATTTAACCTTGCTCACTCTCTCTCTCCTCACTCTCCCTCCCATTTTCGGCCGCCCCTCATCTCCTCTCCCTCACGCCCCATCTTCTTCTTCTTCGGTTCCTCTTCCTCCGCCCGTGTCGCCCGTTGCCGTCGCCTTGCCGCCACCGTCCGGCCACCGTTGTCACTTCATCTTCCTCCGATGAGTCCCTTAACCTTTGTTCCTTCCCTTTTCGTGCCTTGAGGAGTCCCCCAAGGCCACCGACCAGACCCCATCTCATTCTCTCTCTCGGTTTCTCCTCAAGCCGCCGTGGACCGCCGCCCGTTCCGTCACCGTTCCATGTCGTCGTCGTCTTGCCCCGCCACGGTAAGCTTCTCCTCTCTCCCTCCTTGTTGTTTCGTGACCTTGGTGAGTCGCCCTTAGCCCAAACCAGCCCCGGTCTCATCTCTCTCTCTCTCTCGGTTTCCTTAGCCGCCGTTGCACCGCCGGCCGTCTGCCCCTCCTCTTCCGTTCGGCCACCACCAACAGCCCTCTAAGGTAAGCTCCACCTCTAACCTTGGCTTAGGTTAGTTGTATGTGTGTGTGGTGTAGCGCAAAGATGGTTAGTTGTGATGATTAGAGGCTAATACAAGTGGTTAGGCATAATGTTCACTAAACTCATGTGATGGAAGGTTGCTTGGGCCGTATGAGTGGGCTGTGAGTGCACAATTTGGGCGTGGAGATGGGTTGTGTGGGCTGCAAATGGGCTGATTTAGGCGTGGGATGATGGGCCAAAGGGTGCCAATGGGCTTAGGGGCTTAATTCTAAGCTAGTTTGGCCAAAATGATGCAAAACGGGCTTAATTTGTAATGGTGGGCCTCAATGGACGAAAATTCACTTAAATTGGGCCTAATTTCTAGTCTTGAATATTAAAATATGAAGCCTAACGATGTGCATGGGCTTGGGTATTAAATTGGGCCTGAAATAGTTGAAATGGGCTTAAATGGATAGTCTTTAACAATGGGCTTGGGCCCTGCACGAATTTAATAATAATAACGGGCCCAAACCATATATTTAATTTAAGGAATAAATCATTGGCCTCAAACCTTGAAGTGGGCCTTAGGCCCGGTCGAACTTAACTTAATTAATTGGACCATTACTTAGGTTAAACCTTGGTTCGTATGGGTTCAATTGGGGGATCGCCTATGGTGAGCAATATTATGACAGGATCGCGAGTAAGATGTTAAGGCGAGCCTAGAGGATCGAGAATCTAGGTACATGTCACTAGTCCTATGATCGTACGGCATGATGAACATGAGATTTATTAGACGATCAATTGAGGTACTCTGTTCTTGTACTTGTGTACTTTGGCATGCATGCTCTGTGTTGAATTACTGATGCAATCATTTGGGCCCCGCATACATTCAGAGCATTGCATGAGTCACCAATGATGTGACGTGAGAATGTGCCCAAGATGGGGAAATGGAGAGAAAAGGGAGACCAACGTAAGGCGTCAGAAACGCAGTGTGGTATTTGCCGTGAGGCACTGAGATTGAGCCCTGATGGGAATTGGAGTGATAGGCGGGCTGATCCGTGGGATCCGTGATGGCCGCTTGAGGCCTGCAGCATTGCATGACATGATTGCTGATTGCTTGATATTGCCCGTCTGTATTGTATGACTTGTATTATTATGTGGCTCGTGTTGGTTACGATGGGTTATAGTATCTTGGGAGATCGAGAGTGGTTGGACTCTGAACCCTGAACCCTAGATACTAGTTAGGACCGACCTCACTTGTATACCGTACCCTACGCTAGGACTAGTGGTGAGCTTGCTGAGTCCTCGACTCACTGGTGGTGGTTACCTTCCTTTTTCAGATCCCGGACGCCAGTGATGGCTGCACCCCCGATGCTTTTTGGACTGCCGATTCAGATGGATACTCAGATCACCCTCCATTTTGATATGCACGCTACTCTATGGCATAGGCATGTGACGACTGTACTCGTAGATTAGGGTGGACCCTACCTAGTGCCCCATAGGTTCGAAGCTTGGTTTAGAGAGGGCCTTCATGGCTTTGAGGGACCGCAGCGTGACTCCCCGATACCCATGGAGGAGGACCCATTCTGGCTGCAGCCTGCCGAGTATGGAGGCCAGGTGATCGACCCCGACCCACTGCAGGAGTTGCCGTCCCCTGGACGATCTGAGATTGATGGCCACGAGGAGGGCGATGCCATGGATACCGATGAGGAGGACCCAGAAGAGGACCCCGTGGAGGATTCTGAAGAGGAGCCTGAGGAGGATTGAGTCCCTGATGCTGGTCTAGTCTTTTAAGGTTGTTTGGGCGTAGGTTTGGCTGTAGGTTGTGGTTTCTTTTTGGGGGTCTGTACCTAACGCTGATGTTGATATGTATATATTGTTATTTGTGTTTATATTGTTCGTTCTACCCCTTTGTTCCGTATGCATGTATGTATGGATAAGAGGCACGTTTCCGCAGGTTCGAAAGTCAAACGAAGGACTCGTCGTCTGGTCGCGACGATAGGTTATCCTGGGCCGTCGCATATTGTTAACCAGGCGAGCGAGATGAGTTTTGTTACGTGGAACGGGATGCCGTGTGCCCGATTGGGGTTCGGGGCGTGACAAGTATGGTCCGTGGGACCTGACATGGCCGATTGAGGCCTGCAGCATTTGCATATGACATTATGACTGACTACTTGCTGTTTCCTGTCTGCATTGTACGAATTGCATTGCTATGCGTTGCACGATATGTTATACGCTAGGATTTGGTAAGTAGGGAGATTGAGAGTGCCCGAACCGTGGATCGTAAACCCTAGTTCACTGGTTAGGACCGACCCAATTGTATACTCTACCCTACGCTATGATTAGTGGTGACCTTGCTGAGTCCTCGACTCACTGGCGGTGATTGCCTTCTTTTCAGATCCAGGACGCTAGTGATGGCTGCACCGTCGATGCTTTTTGGACTGCCAGTACGGATGGATACCCAGGTCACACTCCATTTTGATATGCATGCCGTGATGTGGCATAGGCACGTGACGACTGTATTAGTAGATTAGGGTGGACCTTACCTTGTACCTCATAGGTTCGAGGCGTGGTTTAGAGAGGGCTTTTATGGTATTGAGGGACCCCAGCGAGACTCTTCGATTCCTATAGAGGAGGACCCGTTCTGCCTACAGCCTGCCGAGTGTGGAGGCCAGGTGATCGACCCCAACCAGCTGCAGGAGTTGCCATCTCCAGGCTGCTCTGAGATTGACGGCCATGAGGAGGGCGATGCCATAGACACCGATGAGGAGGACCCAGAGGAGGATCCGGAGAAGGACCCCGAGGAGGAGCCTGAGGAGGAGCCTGAGGAGGAGCCTGAGGAGGATCCGGAGGAGGACCCCGAGGAGGAGCCTGAGGAGGACTGAGTTTCGTTGCTGCTGGTTTAGCCTTTTGGAGTTAGCATGAGCGTATGTGTCCTATTTATAGGTTGTGGTTTTCTTTTGGGGTCTGTACCTAACGCTTATGATATGTATATATTGATTGTTTGTGTTCATTCTGTTCGTGCTACCCTTCTGTTTTGTATGTATGCATGTATGGTTAGGAGGCACGTTTCCGCAGGTTCGCAAGTTTATTAAAGGACGCGTCGTTTGGTCGCGACGAAGAGATTTCCTAGGCCGTCGCGTATCATAAACCTAGTGAGCGTGATGAAAATCTTCCGCAGGAACAGGATGCCGCGTGTCCGAATGGGGATCCGGGGCGTGACATCCTCGTTCTAGTGGAATCAGAGCAAGGTTAGCTCGATATGAGACCGTTCGAGGATTTGGAGTGATAAGGCCGATGATTTCGGGGTAGTTAGTTAGACAGACCCTAGACCTAAGGATAGGATGCATGAATTGATTGGCGCATGTGAATGCTTAGTTCGATTGGTTGCCTAGAATAGACTGAGGCAATAGTGGTTTTAAACTAAGCTGCAGGTGCGTGAGGACCTGAGGTAAGGTTCTAAGGCAAAGCCCCGTGAGTAGGACGCTTGACTATTGGTTGCTAATTTGAGTGGTTAGCTTGCTAGATACTGCTTGTGGTTGTATCCCTAGTCGGCTGTCGCGCGCTGCTTGACCATCATGCATTGCACGATCTCTGCATCGAAAACAAAATGGTTTGGAAACGGAAAATTATTTAAAAAAGGAAATTTGGATTTAGAAAATACATGCATCTCATATTGTTGGGTTTGGTAATCGTCAACCTGGTATGGGACAGGATTGACGGGACGTCTAAAAACTGTAATGAAGCGTGGTATGGGACACGTGGAACGGGATTCTCTCTGTCTGTGGGTAACTTAGGACAACTATTCGCACCAAGAAATAAGGAGGGCGGGGAGTGGTCGCCGGGGCAAAGACCTGATCAAGGAAGCGGCTCTCGACAGGCTTCTAGTTGAGGTGGCGAACATAGTGGCCTAGGTTGTGCATTGACAGGGTTGAGTCTAGATATCAACCAGGTTCAACTGCATTTAAGCTGCAGTGACTATTTACATGCATATATGTCACGCCCCGGATACCCAATTGGACACGCGGCATCCCGCTCCTACGGAAGGTTCTCATCACGCTCGTCGGGTTTGAGATGTGCGACGGCCCAGGAAATCACTTCGTCGCGACCAGACGACGTGTCCTTTGATAAACTTGCGAACCTGCGGAAACGTGCCTCCTAACCATACATACAAGCATACAAAACGGAGGGGTAGTACGAACAGAATGAACACAAACAACAATATATACATATCATAAGCGTTAGGTACAAACCCCAAAAGAAAACCATGACCTACAGCCAAGACTTACACTCACACTAAAATCCAAAAGCTAATCCAGCATCAGCGGAACTCAGTCCTGCTCAGGCTCCTTCTCAGAATCCTCGTCGGGGTCCTCCTCTAGATCCTCCTTGTCGGTATCCATGGCATCGCCCTCCTCATGGCCGTCAATCTCAAATCGTCCTGGGGACGGCAATTCCTGCAGCGGGTCGGGGTCGATCACTTGGCCTCCATACTCGGCAGGCTGTAGCCAGAATGGGTCCTCCTCCATAGGTATCGGAGAGTCTCGCTGGGGTCCCTCAAAACCATGAAGGCCCTCTCTAAACCACGCCTCGAACCTATAGGGTACAAGGTATGGTCCACCCTGATCTACTAGAACAGTCGTCACGTTTTTATGCCACATCGCGGCATGCAAATCAAAATGGAGGGTGACCTGGGTGTCCATCTGAACTGGCAATCCAAAAAGCATCGGGGGTGCTGCCATCACTGGCATCCTGGATCTGAAAAGGAAGGTAACCACCGCCAGTGAGTCGAGGACTCAGCAAGCTCACCACTAATCCTAGCGTAGGGTAAAGTATAAAAGTGGGGTCGGTCCTAACCAATGAGCTAGGGTTTACGGTCCAAGGTTCAGACGTTCTCAGCTCACCTCGGCACTAGACTCCAGCGCATGAACAACGCATAACGCATAATAATGCAAATCGTACAACACAAACGGGCCATAACAAGCAATCAGTCATAAGGCCACATGCAAATGATGCAGGCCTCAATCGGCCATATCGGATCCCAACGGATCAAGCTTAGGCCTCAACCGGCCATGAGAGATCACAACGGATCAGCCCACCTATCACTCCAAATCCCATCAGGGCGCATCCAACAGTGCCATCCGGCAAATGCCACAACTGCGTCCTCTGACGCCTTACGTTGGCTACTCCCTTGTCCCTCCATTTCCCTCACATAACAATGCCTCTGGGCTCATTCTCATGTCACATCTCTGGTGACTCATGCAATGCTCTCAATGTATGCGGGGCCCAGATAATTGTAAACAGTAATTCAGTCACATAGCATGCATGCAATGGTCCGTAAGTACGGAAACAGAGCATGACAAGGAATCATACGAGTAATTCACTACGTTTGCCAGACAAGCATCACGTCGGCCTAAGGTTCTGCGATTAGTTTCCCCAAGTAAACCCAACCTGTTAACATTATCTCGAGAACTCTCTCTAAATTGGAACTCGGTCCAGACAATCCCAGCAATTCGGTCGAACCTAGTAGCTATCGTTAATTCCCAGGGAATTAGTAATCCATGATTAGTGATTTAGTGTCTTAATAAACTTTTGAATTTAATTGGATTAGGCTTGGCTTAGGTTAGGGTCTAATTAGTTTATTTAGGTCCAGTTTGGCCTAAGGCCTGTTTTACGGTTCAATGCCCATAAATTATTTCTTAAATGGAATACATAATTCAGGCCCATTATAACATTTAAATTCGTGTGGGGGCCGAGCCCATTTTTAAAGATTAACCTATTAAGCCCAATTTGGCCAATTTAGGCCTAATTTGCTATCCTAAGCCCATATACCTTATTGGGCCTTATATTTTAATATTCAAAGTTAGGATTGGCCTAATTAATTTCCAATTTTCGTCCATAAGTGGCCCACCATCTGAATTAGGCCCAATTTCCTAAGTTTCGGCCTAACTAGTGTAGAATTAAGTCCCTAAGCCTAATGGCATTCTTTGGCCCTTAATTTCACACGCCCAAACAGCGATTTGCAGCCCATATTCAACGTTTCGTGGCCCAATTCAAATGCCAACAGCCCCCATATTTGGCCCAATCAAGTTTTCATCAATTTAGCCTAAGTTAATCCTAACCTTAATCACATTCTAACCCACTAATTAGCATAACCAGCCCTTGAAACTTCATCCTACATGCATATACCACTAACCTAGGCTAAGATTAGTAGTAGGGCTTACCAAGATCGGCTCGGGATGACGACGAAGACGGCAAGGGACACCGGCAGACAAACGGTCTCACGGCCGCACGGAAAGGAACGGCGACTTGGCGGCTGATCCGAGCTGTCCGAGGGGCTCCAAGGGTCCTATTAGAATGGTTTTAGGTGTTTGGGGAGTTGAGGAAACCAGCGGCACAAGCGCCTAAGGCCTAGGCTCCGTTGAACCCAAAACGCCGAGCAAAACATCAAGGGAGGAGGGGCTGGTTCAGGTTGGTTTCGGGGTCTCTAGGCCACGGAAATGAGAGGGAGAGGGCTTAGAAGACTTACCAAGACAAGCCAAGGGAGAGGGTGGCCGACGGCGGCGGTGGCTCGGGCGGACGGAGGAGGGGGAGAAGAAACCGTGAGGGAGAGAGGGAAAGGAAGGAGAAAATGAAAGGGAGGGGAGAGAGAGAAAGGGGTGGCCGGCGGTTTTAGAGGGAGAGGAGAGAGATTATACAAATTAAAATAAGAAGAAATAAGCTTATAGTGGGTTAGGTAGCATAGTGACATGAATTGATTTTGTACCTTGATGCGTCCTTTGACAAGAATTGATTTGCATTGGGAATTGAACCAAGATTGATGGATTGACATGATGGATTGATTGGTGTGCGCATGATTGATTTGACAACTGATGTGACAGTCTGAAAATTCGACCCGATTATCGGAAATTCTAAATGAATGGAAATACTTCGTTAATACACTCTGATCGACGCTCACTCAGGATTAGCTACCCTGGGTTGACCAACCGAAGGGGAAAGGCTACCTGGGAAGAATTTGTCCAAACAGCCGCCCGTTGGTCTGAGACAGAGACAGAGTCGTTATTTAATGAAATTGACCACGAAATGAAATTCGACAACGGGCAATCGAATTAGCAAGATAAACACAATTAAGAAGTGAACTCAGTTTCAAAAATGTCGCCAGAAGGCAGACAGCCGGTGTACGTCGTGAAGCAAGACGTGATTGGAAAATTACCGAAATGCCCTCGGTAAATGCTCAGTCCTTAGGATTAGTAGAATTAGGATTTCTGAGAGTAGACTCGATCAATCGAAATCAAATCCTGTCTGATATTCGTTCGCGCTCGGGACCCGATCGGTGCATTTGGCACGCAAATCGAGGCAAGTCAAATCAGTTGTCAAATCAATCGATGTCTTGTCAATCTATCAATCAAATCCATCGGTCAATCATGGCACAAGTTCCCATGCAAATCCATCAAGTCAAATCCAAGTACAATCAAGAGTACATGTCATATCCTAGTCACTATTTACCTCACCTAACCCCATTATCTCTTCTCTTTGATTTTCACCAAAACCATATCACCTTCTCTCTCTCCTCCTCACCCCTCATTTTCGGCCACTCCCACACTTCCCTCTCTCTCCCGAAAGCTCTCTCTCCCTCTCCTCTCCTTCTTCGTTCGGCCGCCGAGGAGCCCCTCCGTCCGTGCCGCCGTTCCGCTGCTCCGCCGCCCTTGCCGTCGCCGTCGGCCATCCCTCTTCATCCCCTCATCTTGGTAAGTCCCTCAATCCTCCTCCCTCTCATTTTCGTGGAGGGACCGCCCCTTATGGACGCCCAAACAGCCCCATTTTCTTCGTCGTTCCGCTCGTCGTCTTGTTTCAACTTGGACCCAAACTTGCCCCACCTTGTTCCCTTGCATTCCTCACGTCTTTGGCATGGTAAATGGTTGCCTTAGGACTCTTGGAGCCCCTTGAACAGCCCGGAACAGCCGCCTCTCCTCCTCCCTTTGCCGTGAACCTCATTCGGTCATTCCTCGCTCCGTCGTCCGTCGTTGTCAATTCCGGTCCAACCAAGTAAGTTCCACTACTAATCTTAGTTTAGGCTTGTTGTATACTTGCTTGGTTAATATTATTAGGGACTGGTGATATGGAATTTTGGAACTTGTGAAGAATGATAGTCGATCGGTTTGAAGCAAACTAGGGTATGTTTCGGCCGGGCCTTGTACATGGACTTAGAAGTATTATAATAGGCCTTGGAGTGGCTGTTAGGGGCTGATGTAGGCGTGGGAGGTATGGGCCGTGTGTGATTAAGAGGCTTGAGGGTCTAAATTAGGCGAATTTAACCTAAAATGAACTAACGGGCCTAAAGTACTCTAACGGGCTTGCTAATGGACGACATGAATAATCTAATTGGGCCTTGAAAGCATGATTGGTGGGCTGCAATAGTAGGCTTGGGCGTGTGTCTTAATGGGCCAAAGGGTGGAAACAGGCTTAGGAACCTTTATTTCAAGTAATTGGGCCAAAAAAACTAGACTAATTGGGCTTAATCCAACTAATGGGCCACTAATGGACGAAAATCCACTTAAATTGGGCCTAATTTATGTCCATGAACATTAAAGTATGAGACCTAAAAGTGCATATGGGCTTGGGTTATCAAATTGGGCTTAAAATAATGGAAATGGGCTTAAATAGTAAATCTTTAAAAATGGGCTTGGGCCTCACACGAAATTAATAAAATAATGGGCCCAAACCATATAATTTAAATCAAGAATTAAATATTGGACCTCAAGTCTTGAAGTGAGCCTTAGGCCCAGTCGAACTTAGCTTGATCAATTAAGACCCTTAATTAGATTAAACCTTGAATTATATGGACTCGATTAATGGGTTGCCCTTGGGTAAGTAGTAGTATGGTGGAATTACGTACAAGGTTTAAGGCAAGCTTAGATGATCGAAAGTCGAGAGTAGATGCACTTGACCTACGTATGTATGGTGCGATGAATCTGAGATTATTGATGATTGAATGATGTGCTCTACTCCCGTACTTACGTTCCTTGGCATGCATGCTCTCTATTGAATTTCTGATGCAATCATTTGGGCCCTGCATACATTCAGAGCATTGCATGAGACACCGGAGATGTAACGTAAGATTGTGCCCTGAGGGGAAGTGGAGAGAAAAGGGAGACCAACGTAAGGCGTCAGAAACGCAGTGTGGTACGTGCTGATGAGACACTGAGATTTATAGGCCGTGTGGCACTGATGATTATGCCTTGATGGGAATTGGAGAGAAAAGGGAGGCCAGCATAAGGCATCTGAGACGCAGCGTGGCATTGCCGAGTGGCACCGAGAATGAGCCCTGATGGGAATTGGAGTGATAGGCGGGCTGATCCATGGGATCTGGGATGGCCGTTTGAGGCCTGTAGCATTGGCATGGCATGCTTGATGATTGCTTGATATTGCCCGTCTGTATTGCATGAATTATATTATTATGAGACTCGTGTCGGCTATGCGATGTGCGATGGTAACTGGGGAGATCGAGAGCGTTGGGCTCTGAACCTTGAACCGTAGTTACTGGCTAGGACCTGAACCTTGAACCGTAGTTACTGGCTAGGACCGACCTCACTCGTATACCCTACCCTACCCGACCTCACTCCTTTTTCAGATCCTGGACGCCAGTGATGGCTGCACCCCCGATGCTTTTTGGACTGCCGATTCAGATGGATACTCAGATCACCCTCCATTTTGATATGCACGCTACTCTATGGCATAGGCATGTGACGACTGTACTAGTAGATCAGGGTGGACCCTACCTAGTACCCCATAGGTTCGAGGCGTGGTTTAGAGAGCGCCTTCACGGCTTTGAGGGACCCTAGCGAGATTCCCCGATACCCATGGAGGAGGACCCATTCTGGCTGTAGCCTGCTGAGTATAGAGGCCAGGTGATCGACCCCGATCTAGTGCAGGAGTTGATGTCCCCTGGGCGTTCCGAGATTGATGGCCACGAGGAGGGCGATGCCATGGATACCGAGGAGGAGGACCCGGAGGAGGACCCAATGGAGGATTCCGATGAGGAGCCGGAGGAGGACTGAGTCCCTGGCAGTGGTTTAGTGTTTTGGAGTTTGCATGAGCGTAGGTTGGTCTGTAGGTTGTGGTTTCTTTTTTTGGGGTCTGTACCTAACGCTTGACATGTATATAATGCTGCTTGTATTTACTCTGTCTATGCTACCCTTTGCTATGTATGCTTGTGTGCATGGATAGGAGACACGCTTCCGCTGGTTCGAGAGTTAGGCGAAGGACTCGTCGTCTGGTCGCGACGATAGGTTCTCCTGGGCCGTCGCATATTATAAACCTAACGAGCGAGGTGAGAATCTTCCGCAGGAACGGGATGCCGTGCGCCCGATTAGGGTTCGGGGCGTGACATCTGATTTGACTTGCCTCGATTTGCGTACCAAATGCACCGATCAGGTCCCGAGCGCGAACGATTTTTAGACAAGATTTGATTTCGATTTATCGAATCTACTCTCAAAAATCCTAATTCAACTAATTCTAAGGACTGAGCATTTACCGGGGGCATTTCGGTAATTTTCCAATCACGTCTTGCTTCGCGACGTACACCGGATGTCTGCCCTTCTGGCGACATTTTTGAAACTGATTCCATTTCTTAATCGTGTTGATCTTACTAATTCGATTGTCCAAAGTCGGATTTCATTTTGTGGCCAATTTCATTAAATAACGACTCTGTTTCTGTCTCAGACCAACGGGCGGCTGTTTGGGAAATTCTTCCCAGATAGCCTTCCCCCTTCGGTTAGTCATCTCAGGGTAGCTAATCCTGAGTGAGCGTCGATCAGAGCGTACTAACGAAGTATTTCCATTCATTTAGAAATTCTGATGACTGGGTCGAATTTTCAGACTGTCACAATATACATGTCAGTGGACGCGACAGTAGGCGAAAGCTTGGTTGTTAGTTCTAGAGTTTCGAATTCCTGAATGGGAATTTCGTTTGTTTTAGGTGTGAGTGATTAGCGAGGATGAGCAATAGGGGCAGAAGACCGATTGCTGGTGCATCGAGCTCAAGGGCTCCTGAGCCTGAAGGAAACCCTAGAATCGAAGAGATGATGAGAGTTCTGCCTTAAGTGAGTAACTTGATGGCTAGGCAAGCTGCTGAGAGAGCTGCCACTGTAGCCCAAGAAGCTGAGGCCGCCTTGACCACTGCGAATGGAGCCAATGGAGGCAATGGGCAGGGTAATGGAGGACGTCAGACTCATCATATGGTGGAACAGTTTCTGAAGTTGCAGCCATCAAGGTTTGATGGTAGTGGTTGCCCCGAAGTAGCTGCCTTATGGATCGAACAGCTTGAGAAGGCTTTTACTGTTTTGGGTTGCGCTGATGAGGAAAAGGTTTCGCTGGCAATGTACCAGCTCCAGGGCACTGCAGATGACTGGTGGAAGGCCACCAGAGGGCGAGTCTTTCCGGATGGCATGATGCCGAACTGGGCTGCTTTCTGTGCAACATTTAATGGAAAGTATTTCTCTGAGGTAGCCCAAGAGAGGAAAATGGAAGAGTTCATCAGGCTTCGCCAAGGATCTATGACTGTGGAGCAGTACGAGGGTGAGTTTGCCAGATTGTCTAAGTTTGCTCGAAGGCTGATTGAGGATCCGTGGGACAAGGCCAGAAGATTCAGAGAAGGTTTGAGACTCGAACTGAAGAGTATGATAATCGCCACTAGGCTGAGAGACTATAATGAGATTGATGAAAGGGCGCTAGCGATAGAGCGAGATCTGCAGTACAAGGCTGCCGCATCTGGATCGCGGTTCATGCCAGGAAGGAACTTTAGAGATTTCGGCAAGAGGCCGATGAAGGACACTCTCAGGTTCGTTCCACCTACGAGAAGGACTCTGGGAAAGCCGTCATACCCTGGGGGTCAGAACTGCCGTGACTGTGGCAGGAGGCATTGTGACATTCTGGATTTTCGACCCATTTTCGAAATTAATGGATATACTTCACTAATACGCTCTAGTTAAGTCTCACTCGAGTCTGATCAACTCGAGACGACCAACCGAAGGGGAATGGCTACCTAGGGAATTTTCCTAAACAGCCGCCCGTTGGTCTGAGGAATTCGACAGAGTCGTAATTTAATGAATTTGGCCACGAGATGAATTCCGGTATTGGACAATCGAATTTCTAAGATGGTCACCATGGAGAAATGGATACAGTTTCAGAAACATCGCCCGAAGGGCAGACAACCGGTGCACGTCGGGAAGCAAGACATGAATGGAAAATTACCGAAATGCCCCCCGGTAAATGCTCAGTCCTTAGAATTAGTTAAATTAGGATTTTTGAGAGTAGATTCGGTAGATCGAAACCAAATCTAGTCCGAAGTTCGTTCGCGCTCGGGACCCGATCGGTGCATTTGGCACACAAATCGAGGTAAGTCAAATCAAGCGTCAAATCAATCAATGTCCCATCAATCAATCCATCAAATCAAATCAATCAATCATGGCACAAGTTTCAAGACAAATCCATCAATCAAGTCAAAGTACAAAAGTACACATCAAGTCTCATTCAAATCTTATCAAAGTACATGTCAACCTCACATCCCCGTTAATTACCCCACCTACCATTGTACTTTGACAAGAACCCTAGTCTCATCCAATCTTTCCAAGATCACATCAAGTACACCTACTCCACTATTCATCTTTTGGCATTTTCCACATTATAATCTCCACTCTCTCTCTCTCCTCCCTCTTCCTCTCATTTTGGCCGAAATTTCCCTCTCCTCCCTCTCCATTCTTTGGCTTCTTCATCTTCTTCTTCCTCTCCTTCGTTCGCTCGAGGAAGCTCGCCCAAGCCGCCGCCGTCCGCCGTCGTGGAGCACGCCACCGCCACCGCCGGCCATCTCTCTCTCTACTCATCTTGGTAAGTCTTCCAAACTCTTTTCTTTTCATTCCCATGGCTTGGTTCTTCCATTAAAGCCGCCGACCAAACCCGCTTCATCCTTGTTCTTCCGTCGACGTAGGTTGAACCAAGAGCCTTCGGGTTGTCCAAGTTGCTCCACCCTTTCCCCCAACCTCTCTAATGTCTAAAACTAACCTATTTAGGTCTTGAAAGTCTCAAGAGGGCACCGGAACAGCCGCCTCAACCGCCGACGAACTTCCCTTGGCCGTGAACCCATTCGGCCATTCTTGGCCCCGACGTCCGTCATTGCTATTTTCGGTCCGTCTAAGGTAAGCTAGCCTCTAATCCCCGCTTAGGAATGGTGTATGCATGATTTAGATACTGATTTGTATGGTGATCCAAGTGGACTAGATGATAAGCGAGTAATTTAGGCTAATCTAATTAGGGTTAGTTTGGTTGTTTTGTAAGATGGGTTAATCTGGGGCTTGGACATCATAAATTGGGCTTCAAATTAGATGATATGGGCTGCAAGTTGATGGATTAAGTGTGAGAAGTGATGGGCCTTATGATGTAATTAGGCTTAGGGGTTAAAATTTGGACTAATTGGGCCAAAATAGAATCATTGGGCTTTAAGTCTTGCTAGTGGGCCTTATATGGACGAAAATGAGAATAAAATGGGCCTCAATTATAGTCTAGAATATAAAATTTTAGGGCCCAATAGAGTATGTGGGCTTAGGGTTTGAAATTGGCCTAAATATGCTAAAATGGGCTTAATAAGCTTGCCTTAAAATATGGGCTTGGGCCTCACTCGAAATTAATAAAAATAATGGGCCTTGAAATATTTAATTACTTATAATTAAATCATGGGCTTGTGAATAGTAGGTGAGCTTAGACCCAATTGGGCCTAATTCAACTTAATGGGCTGAAGCTAAAGAAAGGGCCACTGGGCCTTAGATATTGGGCTTAATTAAATTTAATAAGATCAATTGGAATCCAAAAGGATTTTAAGATGTTAATTACGGGCCATCGATGGGCCGAGGTCTAATGATAGAGACTACGCTTAGGCCGGATTATTGGGTCTGATAGGACCAAGTCCTAAAATAAACGGGTTCCAAAGGGCGATGTTAACCACGACTGAGGTTCATTCGAGAGGATTGTTCAGGGGAAGTAAACGGCTTAATGTGGGACGTCTGATTGAACCTAAATGAGCGAGAATCCGCTTTTAGAGTACTAGGTACACATATGGCCTGTTCTACTGAACGCGAGTAGCTCAGATGATTTCTAGAAATGCTTTGCTCCTGTACTCATGTACCTTCGTGAATACATGCTCTGTGACTGATTCTCTGTTCGACATTGTTTGAGCACCATATTTCATGAGTATGGCATTAGTCACCGGGAGGTGTGACATGTTCGATGGGCCCTGATGCGTTGTTACGCGGGGAATAGGGAGTATAAGGATGTTGTGCGCCCGGACGTGCTCGGCACGGGGTAGCTGGAGAGATAAGGGTGCCTACCCGGGTATTAGTTTTGACGCTATGCTGGTTGAAGCACTAGGAGGATATTGTGCACCTGGGTCTTTGCGCGCTGGAGGCGTATATGCGGGTGCATGGACAATGGGTGATGTGCATTGAGGCACAAGCAATGAGCATTTGAACATTTGAGCATTGGCATATGGCATGCATGAGTATGAGACCGGAGGCGTGACACGCTGGTCAAGACGAAACTCTAGCAGTGCAAAATGAACATTGAAAACTGAATAATGAATCTGAGGTCATGGCATAGATGATAATCATTCACGTTATGCGAGACTGCCTTATTAAATGCATGCTTGCCTGATTGGTTTGGCCTGTGTACGTTTACGTTTTATTGTGGTACCGCTGAGACCGTTTGGGTAGAGAGTGCTAGTTCGTCTTATTAATTGCCGGACATGACCCATCCAATGAGCGTACCTCACCCTACGCGAGTCAGATGACCTGAAACCCTAGTTAATGGATAGGACCGATCCCACTAGTATACTCTATCCTACGCTAGGATTAGGGGTGAGCTTGCTGAGTCCTCGACTCACTGGCGGTGGTTGCCATATTTTCAGATCCCAGACGCTAGTGATGGCCGCACCCCCTGTGTTCTTTGGCCTGCCAGTGCAGATGGAGCCCGAGGTTACCCGCCATTATGATGAAAGTGTTACAATGTGGCTCAGACGACTGACTACTGTATGGGTGGATCAAGGAGGTCCCCAGTTTGTTCCCTATAAGTTCGAGGCCTGGTATAGAAAGGACGAGTTAGGTATGGAGGGACCCTTGAGAGATGCCTAGATACCCATGGGGGACGACCCTACTATTCTACGACCTACTGTATATGGAGGTGAGGTGGTCGACCCCGACCCGATGTTGGAGCTGCCGTCCCCAGGACGCTCAGAGATAGACGGCCACGAGGAGGGCGACGCCATGGACACCGACCAGGAGGAGGATCTCGAGGAGCAGCTAGAGGACTAAGTTCTGCTGACGCTGGCCTAGTTTTTGGGAGATAGTGTAAGCATAGGTATCGAGACCATGGGTTGAAATTTTCTTTTGGGGGTCTGTACCGAACGCCTTGTTAACATGTATATATGGATGCTTTATGTTTCTCCTTTGTGTACTACCCCGATTTTCATATGTATGCATGTATGGATAGGAGGCACGCGTCCGCAGGTTTCAAGTTCAGGTTGACAGGATCATATGATTGTTTTGATGGACGCGCCGTCTGGTCGCGACGAAGGTAATTCCCTAGGCCGTCGTGTATCCTAGACCAGGCGAGCGCTGAGAAGAGATTTGAATGTATGAGCGGGATGTCGCGGGCTCGAGAGGGGCTCGGGGCGTGACATCCCCGCTCGAGTGGTATCAGAGCAAGGTCAGCTCAATACGAGACCGTTCGAGGATTTGGAGTGATAAGGCTGTTGATTTTGGGGTAGTTAAATAGACAGACCCTAGACCTAAGAATTAGGGAGGGTAGAATGCATGAATTGATTGGCGCATGTGATTGCTTAGTTCAATTAGTTTCCTAGAATAGACTGAGGCAATAGCAATTATGAACTGAATTGCAGGTGCGTCAGGACCTGAGGTAAGGTTCTAAAGCATAGCCCCATGAGTAAGGTGCTGGGATGATGACTGCTGATTTGCTGGTTGCCGATTGTTGACTGTTGTTTGTGGTTGTATGCTTAGTCGGCTGTCGCGCGTTGCTTGACCATCATGCATTGCATGATTTCTGCATTGAAAACAAAATGGTTTCAATTGGAAACTATTTAAAAAGGGAGATTTGGATTTGAAAAGCACATGCATCTCATGTTGTTGGATCAGGTAACCGTCAGCCTGGTATGGGACAGGTCTGACGGGACGTCTAAAAACTGTAATGAAGCGTGGTATGGGACACGTGGAACAGGATTCTCCTTGGATATGGGTAACTTAGGACAACTGTTCGCACTAAGAAATGATGAGGGCGGGGAGTGGTCGCCGGGGCAGAGACCCGTTCAACGAGCGGCTCCCGACAGGCTTCTAGTTGAGGTGGCGAACAGAGTGGCCTAGGGTGTGCATTGACGGGGTTGAGTCTAGATGTCTACCAGGTTCAATTGCATTTAAGCTGCAGCGAATTTTACATGCATATTCATGTCAGTGGACGCGATAGCAGGCGAAAGCTTGTATGGTAGTTTAGATTACTAATTCCTGAAAGAATTACATTGGATCTATGAGTGAGTGAGATTAGGAAGGATGAGCAATAGGGGCAAAAGATCTAGCGCAGCCGCGTAGAGTTCGCGAGCTCTAGCACGAGAATGAGACCCTAGGATCAAAAAGATGATGAGGATCCTGATTGAAGTCAATAAATTGATGGGTAGGCAGGCGGTAAGAAGAACTGCCATTGTAGCCCCAGCAGTTGATGCCGCTCTGGCTGCTGTGAATGGAGCGAATAGGATAAGGGTAATTGAAATGGAGGTCGTCAGATACATCATATGGTAGAGCAATTCCTGAAGCTGCAACTAATTGAGTTTGAGGGAGTGGAGGACCAGAAGTAAGTTTCTGCAGTTGAAGAACCAAGGATGGATGAGGTCTGGAAAATGTGGAAAGAAAATCCTCCAGGCTTGCAATGCTGTGCCTTTACCTGTTGGCACGTCAGACACTTAGCTACATGCTTAGCCACATCTACCTTCATTCCATTCCACCAATAGTGCTGACGCAAATTCTGATACATCTTCGTACTCCCTGGATGAATACTGTAGTTACTCATGTGCGCCTCAGACAAAATCTTCTCCTTCAGCGCCTCGTCATTAGGCACGCACAAACGTCCTCTAAACTTCAATATTCCGTCAGCAGTCACTTGGAACTCAGCCTTCCTCTCATCTGCATTCATCATCACAATCTTCTGGATATCTGGATCCGTAGACTGCAACTCCTTGATCCTTAGTTGAATCTCTGGTTCGATCTGCAAGGTGGCCATCAGACTTGAGAGGTTTCCTACCTCGACCTTAAACTCGGAATCTCTGATTTCTTCCAGCAATGTCCACTCCTTGATCATCATATGCGCAATGCTCGACTTCCTGCTCAGAGCATCTGCTACCTTATTCACCTTTCCTGGGTGGTATAGAATATCGCAGTTGTAGTCCTTCAACAACTCTATCCAACGACGCTGCCTCATATTCAGTTCTTTTTGCGAAAACAGATATTTCAAGCCTTACCTATTGGGACGGCAACTCCTGCAGTGGGTCGGGGTCGATCACCTGGCCTCCATACTCGGCAGGCTGCAGCCAAAATGGGTCCTCCTCCATGGGTATCCGGGAATCTCGCTGGGGTCCCTCAAAGCCATGAAGGCCCTCCCTAAACCACGCCTCGAACCTATGGGGTACTAGGTAGGGTCCACCCTGATCTACTAGTACAGTCGTCACATGCCTATGCCATAGAGTAGCGTGCATATCAAAATGGAAGGTGATGTGAGTATCCATCTGAATCGGCAGTCCAAAAAGCATCGGGGGTGCAGCCATCACTGGCGTCTGGGATCTGAAAAAAAAAGAAGGTAACCACCACCAGTGAGTCGAGGACTCAGCAAGCTCACCACTAATCCTAGCGTAGGGTAGGATATACAAGTGGGGTCGGTCCTAACCAGTATCTAGGGTTCAGGGTTCAGAGTCCAACCACTCTCGATCTCCCAAGATACTATAACCCATCGCAACCGACACGAACCACATAATGATACAAGTTATACAATACAGACGGGCAATATCGAAATCAGCAATCATGTTATGCAACGCTGCAGGCCTCAAACGGCCATTTCAGATCCCACGGATCATGCTTGGGCCTCAACCGGCCATAACGAATCTCAACGGATCAAGCCCGCCTATCGCTCCAAATCCCATCAGGGCTCATTCACAGTGCCACACGGCAATACCACACTGCGTTTCTGACGCCTTACGTTGGTCTCCCTTTTCTCTCCATTTCCCCTCTGGGCACAATCTCATGTCACAACTCCGGTGACTCATGCAATGCTCTGAATGTATGCGGGGCCCAAATGAATGCATCAATAAATCAACACAGAGCATGCATGCTAAAGTATACAAGTACAAGATCACAACACATCAACTGATCGTCAAATAGATCACAAGTTCATCATGCCACACGATCATAAAGCTAGTGCTATACATTCAGATCCTCGGCCATCTAGGCTCGCCTTAACGTCTCATTCGCGATCCCATCATACTAGTGCCCTTCATAGGCGGTTCCCCAATTGAACTCACAAAATTCAAGGTCTAGCCTAAGAACAGGTCTAATTGAGCAAGTTGGGTTCAACTGGGCCTAAGGCCCACTTCGAGATTTGAGGCCCATTATCTAGTTCTTAAATTAAATTATATAGTTTGGGCCCATTATTTAATTAATTTCGTGTGAGGCCCAAGCCCACTTTTAAAGATTGACTATTTAAGCTCATTTCCATTATTTTAAGCCCAACTTGATAACCCAAGCCCATATACACTTTTAGGTTTCACACTTTAATGTTCGTGGACATAAATTAGGCCCAATTTAAGTGGATTTTCGTCCATTTGTGGCCCATTAGTTGGATTAGGCCCAATTAGTTTAGTTTTGGCCCAATTACTTGAAATAAAAGCCCCTAAGCCTAATTCCATGTTTCGGCCTACCCCTTTCACGCCTAACCCACCTGTTTGCAGCCCCTAAACACATCCTAAGGTCCAATCCATGAATCCACAGCCCACATATTCAACCCAATCAAGTTTCCAACAAGTTAGCATAGGGAACTCTTAACCTTAAGCACATTCCAATCCCACAACAAGCACAACCAGCCTCTACCACAACATCCCACAAGCATATACCACTAACCTAGACTAAGATTAGTAGTAGAGCTTACTGAAAATGGGATGGGAAGGACGACGGAACGGCAAGGGACACCGGACGGCCGGACGGAGCTCACGACCGACGGAAAGGAACGGCGACTTGGCGGCTGGTCCGGGCTGTTCCGGCGGTTTCACGGGGGTTCCAAGGGCCCTAAGACAACCATTTACCAAGCCAAAGACGTGAGGAATGCAAGGGAACAAGGTGGGGCAAGTTCGGGTCCAAGTTGAAACAAGACGATGAGCGGAACGACGACGGAAAGGGGGCTGTTTGGGCGTCCATAAGGGGCTGTTCTTCCACGGAAATGAGAGGGAAAGGGCTTAGAAGACTTACCAAGAGAAGCTATGAGGATGGCGGTGGCGTGGAGGGCTGAACGGCGGTCGGTGATGGCGGAACGACGGCGGCAACGGGCGGAGCTTCACGGGCGGCCGACGAAGAAGGAAAGGAGGAGAGGGAGAGAGCTTTCGGGAGGGAGAGAGGGGTGAGGGTGTTGCCGAAAAATGAGAGAGTGAGGGAGGAGAGAGAGAAGGCAAGGCTTAAGTCAAATTCAAATGGGTTAGTGGGGTAGGTAATGGGGTAATAGTGTTAGGGATATGATGTTTACTATGCTTGAATAACACTTGATTTACTTGATGGATTGATGGGTTGACCTTCTTGGAAGTTGTGCTATGATGTGATTGATTGATTGACAAGACATCGATTGATTTGACAACTGATTTGACTTGTCTCGATTTGCGTGCAAAATCCATCGATCGGGTCACAAGCGCGAGCGAATTCAGACAGGATTTGATTTCGATTGATCGAATCTACTCTCAAAAATCCAAATTCTACTAATCCTAAGGACTGAGCATTTACCGGGGGCATTTCGGTAATTTTCCAAATCTCGTCTTGCTTCTCGACGTACACCGGCGGTCTGCCCTTCTGGCGACATTTCTGAAACTGACTTCACTTCTTAATTGTGTTTGTCTTACTAATTCGATTGTCCGAAGTCGGATTTCATTTCGTGGTCAATTTCATTAAATAACGGCTCTGTCTCCGTCTCAAACCAACGGGCGGTTGTTTGGAAAATTTTTCCCAGGTAGCCTTTCCACTTCGGTTGGTCAACTCAGGGTAGCTAATCCTGAGTGAGCGTCGATCAGAGTGTATTAACGAAGTATTTCCATTCATTTAGAATTTCCGATAATCGGGTCGAATTTTCAGACTGTCACAATTCTTCCCTTTTTATAAAAATTTCGTCCTCGAAATTTACAATCCACCAATCCTCACAACGAAACAGAAATTACACTGGGCTACTCAAACAAATACGGATACTTCTTCTTCATCTCGTTCTCACTTTCCCAAGTCGCTCCTTCAGTCCCATGATGCTCCCAGATAACCTTGACCAGCGGTATTGTCTTGTTCCTCAAGACTTGCTCCTTACGATCTTCAATCCTTACTGGCCTTTCCACGTATGAGACGCGATCATCCATTTCAATGACTTCATGATCGAGTATATGGCCAGGGTCCGGCTCCTACTTCCGAAGCATCGACACATGAAACGCGTTGTGAATCTGCGATAAGTTCGGTGGCAGTGCAAGACGATATGCTAGTGTCCCGATCTTCTCCAAAATCTCGAATGGCCCAACAAATCTTGGACTCAGCTTTCCTTTCTTGCCAAACCGAGATAGTCCTCGCATCGGCGACACCTTTAGGAATACATGGTCTCCAACTTGAAACTCCAATTGTTTACGTCTCCTGTCTGCATAACTTTTCTGCCTACTCTGAGCGGTTCTCAGTCTGTCCCTTATCACCTTAAATGCCTCAACTGATTGCTGAACTAACTCCGGGCCTGTTATGCTTTTCTCACCAACCTCGTCCCAGCAAATTGGAGTTTTGCAGGCCCTTCCATACAATGCCTCAAACGGTGCCATTCTGATACTCTGCTGATAGCTGTTGTTGTAGGCAAATTCCACCAAGTGTAACTGTTCTTTCCAGCCTCCTTTGAAATCGATTACACATGCTCTCAGCATGTCCTCCAGAGTCTATATAGTCCTTTCCGATTGACCTTCTGTCTGAGGATGGTAGGCCGTGCTGAATCTCAACTCTGTTCCCAAAGCACCCTGCAAACTCTTCCAAAACGTAGCTGTGAAACGAGGATCTCTGTCTGATACAATACTTACTGGTACCCCATGCAACCTCACGATCTGCCTCACGTACAATTCAGCCAACCTTTCCAACGTGGAGTCCTTTCGTACTGCAATGAAATGAGCTGATTTGGTCAGTCTGTCCACTATTACCCATATCGAATCATTCCCTCTTTGGCTCCTTGGCAATCCTGTCACAAAATCCATAGTGACATGCTCCCATTTCCATTCTGGGATTTCCAATGGTTGCAATAATCCTCCAGGCTTGCAATGCTGTACCTTCACCTGTTGGCACGTCAGACACTTAACTACACGCTTAGCCACATCCACCTTCATTCCATTCCACCAATAGTGCTGACGCAAATTCTGATACATCTTCGTACTCCCTGGATGAATACTGTAATTACTTCTGTGCGCCTTAGACAAAATCTTTTCCTTTAGCTCTTCATCGTTTGGCACGCACAGACGTCCTCTAAACTTCAATATTCCATCAGCAGTTACTTGGAACTCTGTCTTCCTCTCATCTACATTCATCTTCACAATCTTCTGGATATCTGGATCCGTAGACTGCAACTCCTTGATCCTTAGCTGAATCTCTGGTTCAATCTGCAAGGAGGCCATCAGACTTGAGAGGTTTCCTACCTCGACCTTAAACTCAGAGTCTCTGATTTCTTCCAGCAATGTCCACTCCTTGACCATCATATGCGCAATGCTCGACTTCCTACTCAGAGCATCCGCTACCTTATTCGCCTTTCCTGGATGGTACAAAATATCGCAGTCGTAGTCCTTCAATAGCTCCATCCAACGACGCTGCCTCATTTCAGTTCTTTCTGCGAAAACAAATACTTCAAACTCTGATGATCGGTGTAGATCTGAAATTTCTCTCCCACCAAGTAATGCCTCCAAATCTTCAATACGAACACTATGGCAGCTAACTCCAAATCGTGCGTCGGGTAATTCATCTCAGGTGGCCTCAGCTGTCGAGATGTATAAGCTACTACTCGTCCATGCTGCATCAAGACGCATCCCAATCCTCTTAATGATGCATCGCTGTATATCTCCAATCCTCTAGGTCCAGACGGGATGGTTAACACTGGTGCGGAGGTTAGTCGATCCTTCAACTCCTGAAAACTTTCCTCGCACTTCTTGGTCCATTCAAACCTCGTTTCCTTCTTCAATAAGTGGGTCAGAGGAGATGCTATCACCGAGAACCTTTCCACAAAGCGTCGGTAATAACCAGCCAATCCAAGAAAACTTCTCACTTCAGTCACAGTTGTTGGCCTCGACCACTTCTCCACAGCCTCTATCTTTGCTGGATCCACTGATATTCCTTCTCCAGATACTATGTGTCCAAGGAACGCCACTCTGCTCAGCCAGAACTCACACTTGCTAAACTTCGCATACAGCGAGTGTTCTCTTAACGTCTGCAGGACAATCCTTAAGTGTTCCTCGTGGTCCTCAGAACTCTTCGAATACACCAATATATCATCAATGAAGACTATCACGAATTGGTCCAGAAACTCCTTGAACACTCGATTCATCATATCCATAAATGCTGCTGGGGCGTTCGTCAATCCAAACGGCATAACTGTGAACTCGTAGTGCCCATACCTCGTCCTAAAGGCAGTCTTAGGCACGTCCTCCTTCTTAATCCTCAATTAGTGATAGCCTATCCTTAGGTCTATCTTGGAGAACACACATGCGCCTTGAAGCTGGTCAAACAGGTCATCAATCCTTGGCAGAGGATAATTGTTCTTGATCGTCACTTGGTTCAGCTGTCTGTAATCGATACACAGTCTTAGCGATCCATCCTTTTTCTTAACAAATAGCACCGGAGCTCCCTATGGCGAAGCACTAGGGCGGATAAATCCTTTATCCAATAGGTCTTGCATCTGTACCTTCAATTCCTTCAACTCAGACAACGACATCCTATATGGTGCTTTCGAGATCGGCTCTATTCCAGGTGCCAACTCAATCACAAACTCTACGTCACGCTCTGGTGGCAAACCCGGCAATTCTTGAGGAAACACGTCCGGGTACTCTCTCACTACAGGCACCTCTTCCAACTTCACTTCTTGAGCAGTCGAATCTGACACTGATGCCAACAATCCTAGGCAACCCTCGTCCATCAATTTGGTCGCTTCTAACGACGAAATCCAAGGGATCGACGTTCCTCCTCGATTTCCTCTAAAGTCATACCTAGGGTGGCCTACTGGGTTTAGCTGTATCATACTCCTACCACAGTCTATTACTGCTCCATGTCTAACTAGCCAATCCATGCCAACAATCACGTCGAAATCAAACATAGGCAAAACGGCTAAATCGATTTCTTCCTCCCTATCGCCCAGGACTAATTTACACCCCTTACATCCTAGCGCAACAATCACTCTATCCTTTAACGGGGTGGTTACATGCAAAGTCACATCCAACGGCTTAGCATTCATCCCAGATAACTCAGCAAAACGTGCAGATACGAAGGAGTGCGATGCTCCCGGATCAAACAAAGCATAAGCGGTATGACCACAGAGAGAGACGGTACCTGTGATCACCCCTGGCGAGTTCTCAGCGTCCTTTCGCGCCACTGCATAGACTCGTCCCTGAACAGGTGGACGGTTCTGATTTCCCTGAGGAGCATTCGCCATCGGCGGCTGCTGCTGCGGCTGGAACGGGGGTCTCGGACCTCTTCTCGGGCAGTTCCTCAGAATATGCCCTGTCTGGCCACATCCAAAGCAGTCTATCACGCCCTGTCTGATACCACTCGAACGGGGATGTCACGCCCCGAACCCTTATCGGGCACACGGCATCCCGTTCCTGCGGAAGATTCTCACCCTCGCCCGTCAGGTTTATAATATGCGACGGCCCAGGAGGACCTATCGTCGCGACCAGACGACGAGTCCTTCGTCTAACTCTCGAACCTGCGGAAGCGTGCCTCCTATCCACACACACAAGCATACATTGCAAAGGGTAGCATAGATAGAGTAAATACAAACAGCATTATATACATATCAAGCGTTAGGTACAGACCCCAAAGGAAACCACAACCAGCTGCCTAACCTACGCTCTCACTAACATCAAAATACTAGACCAGCATCAGAAACTCAGTCCTCCTCAGGCTCCTCGTCGGAATCCTCCACGGGGTCCTCTTCTGGATCCTCCTCATCGGTATCCATGGCATCGCCCTCCTCGTGGCCATCAATCTCAGATCGTCCAGGGGACGGCAACTCCTGCAGTGGGTCGGGGTCGATCACCTAGCCTCCATACTCGGCAGGCTGCAGCCAAAATGGGTCCTCCTCCATGGGTATCGGGGAATCTCGCTGGGGTCCCTCAAAGCCATGAAGGCCCTCCCTAAACCACGCCTCGAACCTATGGGGTACTAGGTAGGGTCCACCCTGATCTACTAGTACAGTCGTCACATGCCTATGCCATAGAGTAGCGTGCATATCAAAATGGAGGGTGATGTGAGTATCCATCTGAATCGGCAGTCCAAAAAGCATCGGGGGTGCAGCCATCACTGGCGTCTGGGATCTGAAAAAAAAAGAAGGTAACCACCACCAGTGAGTCGATGACTCAGCAAGCTCACCACTAATCCTAGCGTAGGGTAGGATATACAAGTGGGGTCGGTCCTAACCAGTATCTAGGGTTCAGGGTTCAGAGTCCAACCACTCTCGATCTCCCAAGATACTATAACCCATCGCAACCGACACGAACCACATAATGATATGAGTTATACAATACATACGGGCAATATCGAATCAGCAATCATGTTATGCAACGCTGCAGGCCTCAAACGGCCATCTCAGATCCCACGGATCATGCTTGGGCCTCAACCGGCCATAACGAATCTCAACGGATCAAGCCCGCCTATCGCTCCAAATCCCATCAGGGCTCATTCACAGTGCCACACGGCAATACCACACTGCGTTTCTGACGCCTTACGTTGGTCTCCCTTTTCTCTCCATTTCCCCTCTGGGCACAATCTCATGTCACAACTCCGGTGACTCATGCAATGCTCTGAATGTATGCGGGGCCCAAATGAATGCATCAATAAATCAACACAGAGCATGCATGCTAAAGTATACAAGTACAAGATCACAACACATCAACTGATCGTCAAATAGATCACAAGTTCATCATGCCACACGATCATAAAGCTAGTGCTATACATTCAGATCCTCGGCCATCTAGGCTCGCCTTAACGTCTCATTCGCGATCCCATCATACTAGTGCCCTTCATAGGCGGTTCCCCAATTGAACTCACAAAATTCAAGGTCTAGCCTAAGAACAGGTCTAATTGAGCAAGTTGGGTTCAACTGGGCCTAAGGCCCACTTCAAGATTTGAGTCCCATTATCTAGTTCTTAAATTAAATTATATAGTTTGGGCCCATTATTTAATTAATTTCGTGTGAGGCCCAAGTCCACTTTTAAAGATTGACCATTTAAGCACATTTCCATTATTTTAAGCCCAACTTGATAACCCAAGCCCATATACACTTTTAGGTTTCACACTTTAATGTTCGTGGACATAAATTAGGCACAATTTAAGTGGATTTTCGTCCATTTGTGGTCCATTAGTTGGATTAGGCCCAATTAGTTTAGTTTTGGCCCAATTACTTGAAATAAAAGCCCCTAAGCCTAATTCCATGTTTCGGCCTACCCCTTTCACACCTAACCCACCTGTTTGCAGCCCCTAAACACATCCTAAGGTCCAATCCATGAATCCACAGCCCACATATTCAACCCAATCAAGTTTCCAACAAGTTAGCATAGGGAACTCTTAACCTTAAGCACATTCCAATCCCACAACAAGCACAACCAGCCTCTACCACAACATCCCACAAGTATATACCACTAACCTAGACTAAGATTAGTAGTAGAGCTTACCGAAAATGGGATGGGAAGGACGACGGAACGGCAAGGGACACCGGACGGCCGGACGGAGCTCACGGCCGACGGAAAGGAACGGCGACTTGGCGGCTGGTCCGGGCTGTTCCGGCGGTTTCACGGGGGTTCCAAGGGCCCTAAGACAACCATTTACCAAGCCAAAGACGTGAGGAATGCAAGGGAACAAGGTGGGGCAAGTTCGGGTCCAAGTTGAAACAAGACGACGAGCGGAATGACGACGGAAAGGGGGCTGTTTGGGCGTCCATAAGGGGCTGTTCTTCCACGGAAATGAGAGTGAGAGGGCTTAGAAGACTTACCAAGAGAAGCTATGAGGATGGCGGTGGCGTGGAGGGCCGAACGGCGGTCGGTGATGGCGGAACGACGGCGGCAACGGGCGGAGCTTCATGGGCGGCCGACGAAGAAGGAAAGGAGGAGAGGGAGAGAGCTTTCGGAAGGGAGAGAGGGGTGAGGGGGTTGCTGAAAAATGAGAGAGTGAGGGAGGAGAGAGAGAAGGCAAGGCTTAAGTCAAATTCAAATGGGTTAGTAGGGTAGGTAATGGGGTAATAGTGTTAGGGATATGATGTTTACTATGCTTGAATGACACTTGATTTACTTGATGGATTGATGGGTTGACCTTCTTGGAAATTGTGCCATGATGTGATTGATTGATTGACAAGACATCGATTGATTTGACAACTGATTTGACTTGTCTCGATTTACGTGCCAAATGTGTCACGCCCCGAGCCCCTCTCGAGCCCGCGACATCCCGCTCATACATTCAAATCTCTTCTCAGCGCTCGCCTAGTCTAGGATACACGACGGCCCAGGGAATTACCTTCGTCGCGACCAGACAGCGCGTCCATCAAAAACCATCATATGATCCTGTCAACCTGAACTTGAAACCTGCGGAAGCGTGCCTCCTATCCATACATGCATACATATGATAATCGGGGTAGTACACAAAGGAGAAACACAAAGCATCCATATATACATGTTAACAAGGCGTTCGGTACAGACCCCCAAAAGAAAATTTCAACCCATGGTCTCGATACCTACGCTTACACTACCTCCCAAAAACTAGGCCAGCGTCAGCAGAACTCAGTCCTCTAGCTGCTCCTCGGGATCCTCCTCCTGGTCGGTGTCCATGGCGTCGCCCTCCTCGTGGCCGTCTATCTCTGAGCGTCCTGGGGACGGCAGCTCCAACATCGGGTCGGGGTCGACCACCCCACCTCCATATACAGCAGGTCGTAGAATAGTAGGGTCGTCCCCCATGGGTATCAGGGCATCTCTCAAGGGTCCCTCCATACCTAACTCGTCCTCTCTATACCAGGCCTCGAACTTATAGGGAACAAACTGGGGACCTCCCTGATCCACCCATACAGTAGTCAGTCGTCTGAGCCACATTGTAGCACTTTCATCGTAATGGCGGGTAACCTCGGGCTCCATCTGCACTGGCAGGCCAAAGAACACAGGGGGTGCGGCCATCACTGGCGTCTGGGATCTGAAAATATGGCAACAACCGCCAGTGAGTCGAGGACTCAGCAAGCTCACCCCTAATCCTAGCGTAGGATAGAGTATACTAATGGGATCGGTCCTATCCATTAACTAGGGTTTCAGGTCATCTGACTCGCGTAGGGTGAGGTACGCTCACTGGATGGGTCATGTCCGGCAATTAATAAGACGAACTAGCACTCTCTACCCAAACGGTCTCAGCGGTACCACAATAAAACGTAAACGTACACAGGCCAAACCAATCAGGCAAGCATGCATTTAATAAGGCAGTCTCGCATAACGTGAATGATTATCATCTATGCCATGACCTCAGATTGATTATTCAGTTTTCAATGTTCATTTTGCACTGCCAGAGTTTCGTCTTGACCAGCGTGTCACGCCTTAGGTCTCATACTCATGCATGCCATATGCCAATGCTCAAATGTTCAAATGCTCATTACTTGTGCCTCAATGCACATCACCCATTGTCCATGCACCCGCATATACGCCTCCAGCGCGCAAAGATCCAGGTGCACAATATCCTCCCAGTGCTTCAACCCGCATAGCGTCAAAACTAAGACCCGGGTAGGCACCCTTATCTCTCTAGCTACCCCGTGCCGAGCACGTCCGGTCGCACAACATCCTTATACTCCCTATTCCCCGCGTAACAACGCATCAGGGCCCATCCAACATGTCACACCTCCCGGTGACTAATGCCATACTCATGAAATATGGTGCTCAAACAATGTCGAACAGAGAATCAGTCACAGAGCATGCATTCACGAAGGTACATGAGTACAGGAGCAAAGCATTTCTAGAAATCATCTGAGCTACTCGCGTTCAGTAGAACAGGCCACATGTGTACCTAGTACTCTAAAAGCGGATTCTCGCTAATTTAGGTTCAATCAGACGTCCCACATTAAGCCGTTTACTTCCCATGAACAATCCTCTCGAATGAACCTCAGTCGTGGTTAACATCGCCCTTTGGAACCCGTTTATTTTAGGACTTGGTCCTATCAGACCCAATAATCCGGCCTAAGCGTAGTCTCTATTATTAGACCTCGGCCCATCGATGGCCCGTAATTAACATCTTAAAATCCTTTTGGGATTCCAATTGATCTTATTAAATTTAATTAAGCCCAATATCTAAGGCCTAGTGGCCCTTTCTTTAGCTTCAGCCCATTAAGTTAAATTAGGCCCAATTGGGTCTAAGCTCACCTACTATTCACAAGCCCATGATTTAATTATAAGTAATTAAATATTTCAAGGCCCATTATTTTTATTAATTTTGAGTGAGGCCCAAGCCCATATTTTAAGGCAAGCTTATTAAGCCCATTTTAGCATATTTAGGCTAAATTTCAAACCCTAAGCCCACATACTCTATTGGGCCCTAAAATTTTATATTCTAGACTATAATTGAGGCCCATTTTATTCTCATTTTCGTCTATATAAGGCCCACTAGCAAGACTTAAGCCCAATGATTCTATTTTGGCCTAATTAGTCCAAATTTTAACCCCTAAGCCTAATTACATCATAAGGCCCATCACTTCTCGCACTTAATCCATCAACTTGCAGCCCATATCATCTAATTTGAAGCCCAATTTATGATGTCCAAGCCCCAGATTAACCCATCTTACAAAACAACCAAACTAACCCTAATTAGATTAGCCTAAATTACTCGCTTATCATCTAGTCCACTTGGATCACCATACAAATCAGTATCTAAATCATGCATACACCATTCCTAAGCGGGGATTAGAGGCTAGCTTACCTTAGACGGACCGAAAATAGCAATGACGGACGTCGGGGCCAAGAATGGCCGAATGGGTTCACGGCCAAGGGAAGATGGTCGGCGGTTGAGGCGGCTGTTCCGGCGCCCTCTTGAGACTTTCAAGACCTAAATAGGTTAGTTTTAGACATTAGAGAGGTTGGGGGAAAGGGTGGAGCAACCTGGACAACCCGAAGGCTCTTGGTTCAACCTACGTCGACGGAAGAACAAGGATGAAGCGGGTTTGGTCGGCGGCTTTAATGGAAGAACCAAGCCATGGGAATGAAAAGAAAAGAGTTTGGAAGACTTACCAAGATGAGTAGAGAGAGAGATGGCTGACGGTGGCGGTGGCGTGCTCCACGACGGCGGACGGCAGCGGCTTGGGCGAGCTTCCTCGAGCGAACAAAGGAGAGGAAGAAGAAGATGAAGAAGCCAAAGAATGGAGAGGGAGGAGAGGGAAATTTCGGCCAAAATGAGAGGAAGAGGGAGGAGAGAGAGAGAGTGAAGATTATAATGTGGAAAATGCCAAAAGATGAATAGTGGAGTAGGTGTACTTGATGTGATCTTGGAAAGATTGGATGAGACTAGGCTTCTTGTCAAAGTACAATAGTAGGTGGGGTAATTAATGGGGATGTGAGGTTGACATGTACTTTGATAAGATTTGAATGAGACTTGATGTGTACTTTTGTACTTTGACTTGATTGATGGATTTGTCTTGAAACTTGTGCCATGATTGATTGATTTGATTTGATGGATTGATTGATGGGACATTGATTGATTTGACGCTTGATTTGACTTACCTCGATTTGTGTGCCAAATGCACCGATCGGGTCCCGAGCGCGAACGAACTTCGGACTGGATTTGGTTTCGATCTACCGAATCTACTCTCAAAAATCCTAATTTAACTAATTCTAAGGACTGAGCATTTACCGGGGGGCATTTCGGTAATTTTCCATTCATGTCTTGCTTCCCGACGTGCACCGGTTGTCTGCCCTTCGGGCGATGTTTCTGAAACTGTATCCATTTCTCCATGGTGACCATCTTAGAAATTCGATTGTCCAATACCGGAATTCATCTCGTGGCCAAATTCATTAAATTACGACTCTGTCGAATTCCTCAGACCAACGGGCGGCTGTTTAGGAAAATTCCCTAGGTAGCCATTCCCCTTCGGTTGGTCGTCTCGAGTTGATCAGACTCGAGTGAGACTTAACTAGAGCGTATTAATGAAGTATATCCATTCAATTTATGAATTTCGAAAATGGGTCGAAAATCCAGAATGTCACAAAATGCACCGATCGGGTCCCGAGCGCGAGCGAATTCAGACAGGATTTGATTTCGATTGATCGAATCTACTCTCAAAAATCCAAATTCTACTAATCCTAAGGACTGAGAATTTGCCGGGGGCATTTCGGTAATTTTCCAAATCACGTCTTGCTTCTCAACGTACACCGGCGGTCTGCCCTTCTGGCGACATTTCTGAAACTGACTTCATTTCTTAATTGTGTTTGTCTTACTAATTCGATTGTCCGAAGTCGGATTTCATTTCGTGGTCAATTTCACATGTATATGCATGTATATGCATGTAAATAGTCGCTGCAGCTTAAATGCACTTGAACCCTGTTGACATCTAGACTCAACCCTGTCAATGCACAACCTAGGCCACTATGTTCGCCACCTCAACTAGAAGCCTGTCGGGAGCCGCTTCCTTGATCGGGTCTCTGCCCTGGCGACCACTCCCCGCCCTCATCGTTTCTTGGTGCGAACAATTGTCCCAAGTTACCCACAGATAGAGTGAATCCTATTCCACGTGTCCCATACCACGCTTCATTATAGTTTTTAGATGTCCCGTCAATCCCGTCCCACACCAGGCTGACGGTTACCAAATCCAACAACATGAGATGCATGTATTTACCAAACCCAAATCTAATTTTTCAAACAATGTCGGTTTCTGAATCGTTTCGTTTTCGATGCAGAAATCATGCAATGCCTGATGGTCAAGTAGTGTGCGACAGCCGACTAGGCATACAAACACAAGCAACACCTAACAAGTTAACCACTCAGCAATCAGCAATCAAGCGCCCTACTCATGGGGCTCTGCCTTGGAACCTTACCTCAGGTCTTGACGCACCTGCAACTTAGTTCAGAATGCCACTGCCTCAGTCTACTCTAGGCAACCAACCGAACTAAGCATTCACATGGACCAATCAACTCATGCATTGTACCCTTTTCTATTCTTAGGCCTAGGGTCGGTCTATCTAACTACCCCAAAATCAACATCCTTATCACTCCAAAACCTCGAACGGTCTCATATCGAGCTGACCTTGCTCTGATACCACTCGAACGGGGATGTCACGCCCCGAACCCTAATCGGGCACACGGCATCCCGTTCCTGCGGAAGATTCTCACCCTCGCTCGTTAGGTTTATAACATGCGACGGCCCAGGAGAACCTACCGTCGCGACCAGACGACGTGTCACGCCCCGGATCCCTATTCGGGAATGCAGCATCCCGTCCCTGCGGAAGATACACCTCGCGCTCGCCTGGTTTCCAAAGTTCGACGGCCCAGGATGAATCTCTTCGTCGTAACCAGACGACGCGTCCTCAGTAAACTTACGAACCTGCGGAAGCGTGCCTCCTATCCACACACACAAGCATACATAACAAAGGGTAGCATAGACAGAGTAAATACAAATAGCATTATATACATATCAAGCGTTAGGTACAGACCCCAAAAGAAACCACAACCTGCTGCCTAACCTACGCTCTCACTGTCATCAAAATACCAGACCAGCATCAGAAACTCAGTCCTGCTCCGGCTCCTCGTCGGAATCCTCCACGGGGTCCTCTTCTGGATCCTCCTCGTCGGTATCCATGGCATCGCCCTCCTCGTGGCCATCAATCTCAGATCGTCCAGGGGACGGCAACTCCTGCAATGGGTCGGGGTCGATTACCTGGCCTCCATACTCGGCAGGCTGCAGCCAGAACGGGTCCTCCTCCATGGGTATCGGGGAGTCACGCTGCGGTCCCTCAAAGCCATGAAGGCCCTCTCTAAACCAAGCTTCGAACCTATGGGGTACGAGGTAGGGTCCACCCTGATCTACTAGTACAGTCGTCACATGCCTATGCCACAGGGTAGCGTGCATATCAAAATGGAGGGTGATGTGAGTATCCATCTGAATCGGCAGTCCAAAAAGCATCGGGGGTGCAGCCATCACTGGCGTCCGGGATCTGAAAAAGGAAGGTAACCACCACTAGTGAGTTGAGGACTCAGCAAGGTCACCACTAATCCTAGCGTAGGGTAGGGTATATAAGTGAGGTCGGTCCTAACCAGTATCTAGGTTTCAGGGTTCAGGGTCCAACCACTCTCGATCTCCCAAGATACTATAACCCATCGAAATCAACACGAACCACATAATAATACAAGTTATACAATACGGACGGGCAATATCAAACGATCAGCAATCATGTCATGCAATGCTGTAGGCCTCAAGCGGCCATCACGGATCCCACGGATCAGCCCGCCTATCACTCCAATTCCCATCAGGGCTCAATCTCAGTGCCACACGGCAAATACCACACTGCGTTTCTCACGCCTTACGTTGGTCTCCCTTTTCTCTCCATTTCCCCATCTTGGGCACATTCTCGTGTCACAACTCCGGTGGCTCATGCCATGCTCTAAATATATGCGGGGCCCAAATGATTGCATCAGTAGTTCGAACACAGAGCATGCATGCTAAAGTATACGAGTACCAGAACAGAGTACATCAATTGATCGTCTAATAAATCTCATGTTCATCATGCCATACGACCATAAGATTAGTACTAAACATTCAGATTCTCGATCATCTAGGCTCGTATTAACATCTTACTCGCGATCCGGTCATACTATTGCTCACCATAGGCGATCCCCTAATTGAACCCATGTAAACCAAGGTTTAACCTAAGTAAGGGTCTAATTAATCAAGTTAAGTTCGACTGGGCCTAAGGCCCACTTCAAGGTTTGAGGCCCATAATTTATTTCTTAAATTAAATATATGGTTTAGGCTCATTATTATTATTAAATTCGTGTAGGGTCCAAGCCCGTTTCTAAAAGTTAACCTATCGAGCCCAATATGGCCATTTTAGGCCCAATTTGTTACCCTAAGCCCATGTACATTAATGGACTTCATATTTTAATTCCCAAACTTGTAATTGGGCCCAATAAATACTAATTTTCGTCCATGAGTGGCCCATTATGTAAATTAGGTCCGATTTGGTTCATTTAGGCCCATTTAGTTGAAAATTAAGCCCCTAAGCCCATTAACCTCACTTAGCCCATTATCCTGCACGCCTATTACCTCAAAATCAGCCCATCGATGATAATTTTCGGCCCATTTTTAAGTTGCCAAGCCCACGATTCAACCCAACTTCCTAATCTTACCAATTGGCCTAACATAGATTAACTTAAATCATACATTAAGTTTCTTAATCTCAAACACCAGCCCTAAATACCTTACTCCACATGCATACACAACTATCCTAGGCCACGATTAGAGGTAGAACTTACCAAATTTCGCTCGATACCACGACGACGACGGCAAGGGACAACGGGCGGCCGAACGGAGCTCACCGCAAGGGAAAGAGAGGCGGCTGTTTGGGGGCTGTTCCAGGGGCTCCAAGAGTCCTAAGACAACCATTTACCAAGCCAAAAACGTGAGGAATGCAAGGGAACAAGGTGGGGCAAGTTCGAGTTCAAGTTGGTGCAAAACACGAATGAGACAACGACGGGAAGGAGGGGCTGTTTCGGGTAGTAAATGGGGGATTCAAGCCATGAAACTTGTAGGGAAGGTAGCTAAGACACTTACCTAGAGATAGGGACGGACGGCGGCGGCTGGCTTGGCCGGACGGCGGAGGAACGACGGGCGGCGTCGGGCGGCACGACTGGAAGTTCAACCGACAGAGAGGAGAGAGGTTAGGTCGGGTCGTGGCCTCCAAGGACCACACGGTCACGGGGATGAAGAGGCTAGGGTCAAGGGAACTCACCGGAGGAAGATGAGGTGACGACGGCGGCTGGACGGTGGCGGCACGGGCGGTGGAACGACGGCGACGGGAGGAGGCTCGGCGGGCGGAGAAGCAAGGAAGGAGAAGAAGAAAAAGAAGAGAGGGAGAGGGGGTCTCGGCCGAATGAGGGGAAGGGTGAGGAGAGAGAGAGGAGATGAGGTTTAATCCCAAAATTTGAAAATGTGATAGTGGGTTAGGTAATGGGGTAATAGTGTTAGGGATTTGACTTGTACTTGACAAGTTGATGGATGGATTGATGGATTGACATGCCTTGGAAATTGTGCCATGAATGATTGATGTGATTGACAAGACCTTTGATTGATTTGACAACTGATTTGACTTGTCTCGATTTGCGTGCCAAATGCACCGATCGGGTCCCGAGCGCGAACGAATTTCAGACAGGATTTGATTTCGATTAATCGAATCTACTCTAAAAAAAAATCCTAATTCAACTAATCCTAAGGACTGAGCATTTACCGGGGGCATTTCGGTAACTTTCCAATCACGTCTTGCTTCTCGACGTTCACCGGCTGTCTGCCCTTCTGGCGACATTTCTGAAACTGAGTTCATTTCTTAATTGTGTTTATCTTACTGATTCGATTGTCCAAAGTCGGATTTCATTTTGTGGTCAATTTCATTAAATAACGACTCTGTCTCTATCTTAGACCAACGGGCGGCTGTTTGGAAAATTCTTCCCAGATAGCCTTTCCCCTTCGGTTGGTCAACTCAGGGTAGCTAATCCTAAGTGAGCGTCGATCAGAGTGTATTAACGAAGTATTTCCATCCATTTAGAATTTCCGACAATCGGGTCGAATTTTCAGACTGTCACAATTCTTCCCTTCTTATAAAAATTTCATCCCCGAAATTTACAATCCACCAATCCTTACAACCACAGAAATTACACTGATCTACTCAAACAGATACAGGTGCTTCTTCTTCATCTCGTCCTCGCTTTCCCAAGTCGCTCCTTCAGTCCCATGGTGTTCCCAAATAACTTTGACCAGCGGTATCGTCTTATTCCTCAAGACCTGCTCCTTACGATCTTCAATCCTTACTGGTCTTTCCACGTACGAGACGCGGTCATCCATTTCAATGACTTCATGATCGAGTATATGGCCAGGGTCCGGCTCGTACTTCTGAAGCATCGATACATGAAACACGTTGTAAATCTGCGATAAGTTCGGCAGTAGTGCTAGACGATAAGCCAGTGTCCCGATCTTCTCCAGAATCTCGAATGGCCCAACAAATCTTGGACTCAACTTTCCTTTCTTGCCAAACCGAGATAGTCCTCGCATCGGCGACACCTTCAGAAATACATGATCTCCAACTTGAAATTCCAATGGCTTACGTCTCTTGTCTGCATAGCTCTTCTGCCTACTCTGAGCGGTCCTCAGTCTGTCTCTAATCACTCTGACTGCCTCGACTGACTGCTGTACTAATTCTGGGCCTATTATGCTTTTCTCGCCAACCTCGTCCCAGCAAATCGGAGTTCTGCAAGCTCTCCCATACAGTGCCTCAAATGGTGCCATTCCGATACTCTGTTGGTAACTGTTGTTGTAGGCAAATTCAACCAAGTGCAACTGCTCTTCCCAACCTCCTTTGAAATCAATTACACACGCTCTCAACATGTCCTCCAGAGTCTGTATAGTCCTTTCTGACTGACCATCTGTCTGAGGATGGTAGGCTATACTGAATCTCAACTCTGTTCCCAAAGCACTTTCCAAACTCTTCCAAAACGTAGCTGTGAAACGAGAATCTCTGTCTGATACAATACTTACTGGTACCCCAAGCAATCTCACGATCTGCCTCACGTACAATTCAGCCAACCTTTCCAACGTAGAGTCCTTTCGTACTGCAATGAAATGAGCTGATTTCGTCAGTCTGTCCACTATTACCCATATCGAATCATTGCCTCTCTGACTTCTTGGCAATCCTGTCACAAAATCCATAGTGACATGCTCCCATTTCCACTCTGGGATTTCCAATGGTTGCAATAATCCTCCAGGCTTGCAATGCTGTGCCTTTACCTGCTGACACGTCAGACACTTAGCTACATGCTTAGCCACATCCACCTTCATTCCATTCCACCAATAATGTTGACGCAAATTCTGATACATTTTCGTACTCCCTGGATGGATACTGTAATTACTTCTGTGCGCCTCAGATAAAATCCTTTCCTTCAGCTCTTCATCGCTTGGCACGCACGAACGTCCCCTAAACTTCAATATTCCATCAGTAGTTACTTGGAACTCAGCCTTCCTCTTGTCTGCATTCGTCGCCACAATCTTCTGAATATCCGGATCCGCAGACTGCAACTCTTTGATCCTTAGCTGAATCTCTGGTTCAATCTGCAACGTAGCCATCAGACTGGAGAGGGTTCCTACCTCAACCTTAAACTCAGAATCTCTGATCTCCTCCAGTAATGTCCACTCCTTGACCATCATATGCGCAATACTCGACTTCCTACTCAGAGCATCCGCTACCTTGTTCGCCTTTCCTGGATGGTACAAAATATCGCAGTCGTAGTCCTTCAACAGCTCCATCCACCGACGCTGCCTCATGTTTAGTTCCTTCTGCGAAAACAGATACTTCAAGCTCTGATGGTCCGTGTAGATCTGAAATTTCTCTCCCACCAGGTAATGCCTCCAAATCTTCAAGGCGAACACTATGGCGGCTAACTCCAGGTCGTGCGTCGGGTAGTTCATTTCGTGTGGCCTTAGCTGTCGAGATGCATAAGCTACTACTCATCCATGCTGCATCAAGACACATCCCAATCCTCTTAATGACGCATCGCTGTATATTTCAAACCCTCCAGGTCCAAACGGGATGGTTAACACTGGTGCGGAAGTTAGTCGATCCTTCAACTCCTGAAAACTTTCCTCGTACTTCTCGGTCCATTCAAACCTCGTTTCCTTCTTCAATAAATGGGTCAGAGGAGACGCTATCACCGAGAACCTCTCCACAAAGCGTCTGTAGTAACCAGCCAATCCAAGAAAACTTCTCACTTCAGTCACCGTTGTTGGCCTCGGCCACTTCTCCACAGCCTTTATCTTTGCTGGATCCACTGATATTCCTTCTCCAGATACTATATGTCCAAGAAACGCCACTCTGCTTAACCAGAACTCACACTTGCTAAACTTCGCATACAGCGAGTGTTCCCTTAGCGTCTGCAGGACAATCCTTAAGTGTTCCTCAGAACTCTTCGAATACACCAATATATCATCAATGAAGACTATCACAAACTGATCCAGAAACTCCTTCAACACTCGATTCATCAAGTCCATAAATGCTGCTGGGGCGTTCGTCAATCCAAACGGCATAACTGTGAACTCGTAGTTCCCATACCTCGTCCTAAAGGCAGTCTTAGGCACGTCCTCCTTCTTAATCCTCAATTGGTGATAGCCTGTCCTTAGGTTTATCTTGGAGAACACACATGCGCCTTGAAGCTGATCAAACAAGTCATCAATCCTTGGCAGAGGATACTTGTTCTTGATCGTCACTTGGTTCAGCTGTCTGTAGTCGATGCACAGTCTTAGCGATCCATCCTTCTTCTTAACAAACAGCACCGGAGCTCCCCATGGCGAAGCCCTGGGACGGATAAATCCTTTATCCAGCAGTTCCTGCATCTGCACCTTCAATTCCTTCAGTTCCGATAATGACATCCTGTACGGTGCTTTCGAGATCGGCTCAGTTCCAGGTGCCAGCTCAATCACAAACTCCACTTCACGCTCTGGTGGTAAGCCAGGCAATTCTTGAGGAAACACATCTGGGTACTCTCTCACTACAGGCACTTCCTCTAACTTCACCTCTTGAGCAGTCGAATCAGATATTGACGCCAAAAATCCCAGACAACCCTCGTCCATCAGTTTAGTCGCTTCTAACGACGAGATCCAAGGAATCGACGTTCCTCCTCGATTTCCCCTAAATTCATACCCAGGGTGACCTACTGGGTTTAGCTGTATCATACTTCTACCACAGTCTATTACAGCCCCATGTCTAACCAACCAATCCATGCCAACAATCACGTCAAAATCATACATAGGCAGAACAGCTAAATCAATCTCTTCCTCTCTATCGCCCAGAACTAACTTACACCCCTTACATTCTAGCGTAACAATCACTCTATCCTTTAACGGGGTGGTTACATGCAAGGTCACATCCAACGGCTTAACATTCATCCCAGATAATTCAACAAAACGTGCAGATACGAAGGAGTGCGACGCTCCCGGATCAAACAAAGCATAAGCAGCATGACCACAGAGAGAGACGGTACCTGTGATCACCCCTGGCGCGTTCTCGGCGTCCTTTCGCGCCACTGCATAGACTCGTCCCTGAACAGGTGGACGGTTCTGATTTCCCAGAGGAGCATTCGCCATCGGCGGCTGCTGTTGTGGCTGGAACGGGGGTCTTGGACCTCTTCTCGGGCAATTCCTCAGAATATGCCCCGTCTGCCCACATCCAAAGCAGCCTCCGGTCTTCCTTGGGCAAGGGCTGTTCCCATGCCTCCTGCCACAGTCACGGCAGTTCTGATTCCCGGGGAACGACGGCTTTCCCAGAGTTCTCCTCGCAGGTGGGACGAACCTGCGGGTGTCCTTCATTGGCCTCTTGCCAAAGTCTCTGAAGTTCCCTCTTGGCGCAAACCGCGATCCAGATGCGGCAGCCTTCTCTTGCAGGTCTCGCTCTATCGCCAGAGCTCGCTCATAAATCTCGTTGTAGTCCCTTAGCCCAGTGGCGATGATCATGCTCTTAAGCTCGGGTCTCAAGCCTTCTCTGAATCTCCTGGCCTTGTCCTACGGATCCTCAATCAGTCTTCGAGCAAACTTGGACAACCTGGAAAGCTCACCCTCGTACTGATCCACAGTCATCTGTCCTTGCCTGAGCCTTATAAACTCTTCCATTTTCCTTTCTTGTGCTGCTTCAGAGAAATACTTTCCATTAAACGCTGCACAGAAAGCAGCCCAGTTTGGCCTCATGCCATCAGGAAAGCCTCGTCCTCTAGTGGCCTTCCACCAGTCATCTGCAGTCCCTTGAAGCTGGTAAGTTGCCAACGAAACCTTTTCCTCGTCTGCGCAACCCAAAACGGTAAAGGCCTTCTCAAGTTGTTCGATCCACAAGGCAGCTACTTCTGGACCACCACTACCATCAAACTTCGACGGCTGTAACTTCAGAAACTGTTCCACTAAGTGATGAGTCTGACGTCCTCCATTTCCATGCCCATTGCCTCCATTGGCTCCATTCGCAGCGGCCAAGGCGGCCTCAGCTGCTTGGGCAACAGTGGCAGCTCTCTCAGCGGCTTGCCTAGCCATCAAGTTACTCATTTCCGTCAGAACTCTCATCATTTCTTCGATTCTAGGATCCCCTTCAGGCTCAGGAGCCCTCGAGCTCGATGCACCAGCAGTCGGTCTTCTGCCCCTATTGCTCATCCTTGCTAAAACTCACACCTAAACACAAACGAAATTCCCATTCAGGAATTCGAAATTCTAACTCTAGCAACCAAGCTTTCGTCTACTGTCGCGTCCACTGACATGTATATGCATGTAAATAGTCGCTGCAGCTTAAATGCAGTTGAACCCGGTCGACATCTAGACTCACCCTGAAAATGCACAACCTAGGCCACTCTGTTCGCCACCTCAACTAAAAGCCTGTCGGGAGCCGCTTCCTTGATCAGGTCTCTGCCCCGGCGACCACTCCCCGCCCTCATCGTTTCTTGGTGCGAACAGTTGTCCTAAGTTACCCACAGACAGAGAGAATCCCACTCCACGTGTCCCATACCACGCTTCATCACTGTTTTTAGACGTCTCGTCAATTGTGTCCCATACCAGGCTGACGGTCACCAAATCCAACAACATGAGATGCATGCACTTTTCAAATCCAAATCCCCTTTTTAACAACTTTCATTTATAAACCATTTCGCCTTTAATGCAGAAGTCATGCCATGCATGATGGTCAGACAGCGCGCGATAGCCGACTAGGCGTACAACCACAAGCAATATCTCACAGGCTAACATTCAGCAATCAGCAATCAAGCGCCCTACTCATGGGGCTCTGCCTTAGAACCTTATCTCAGGTCCTAACGCACCTGCAACTTAGTTCAGCATACCTCTGCCTCAGTCTATTCTAGGCAACCAACCGAACTAAGCATTCACATGCGCCAATCAATTCATGCATTGTACCCTTCCTAATCCTTAGGTCTAGGGTCTGTCTAACTATCTACCCAAAAATCATCGGCCTTATCACTCCAAAACCTCGAACGGTCTCGTATCGAGCTGACCTTGCTCTGATACCACTCGAACGGGGATGTCACGCCCCGGATCTCTATTCGGGAACGCAGCATCCCGTCCCTGCGGAAGATACACCTCGTGCTCGCCTGGTTTCCAAAGTTCGACGGCCCAAGATGAATCTCTTCGTCGTAACCAGACGACGCATCCTCAGTAAACTTACGAACCTGCGGAAGCGTGCCTCCTATCCACACACACAAGCATACATAACAAAGGGTAGCATAGACAGAGTAAATACAAATAGCATTATATACATATCAAGCGTTAGGTACAGACCCCAAAAGAAACCACAACCTGCTGCCTAACCTACGCTCTCACTGACATCAAAATACCAGACCAGTATCAAAAACTCAGTCCTGCTCCGGCTCCTTGTCGGAATCCTCCACGGGGTCCTCTTCTGGATCCTCCTCGTCGGTATCCATGGCATCGCCCTCCTTGTGGCCATCAATCTCAGATCGTCCAGGGGACGGCAACTTCTACAATGGGTCGGGGTCGATCACCTGGCCTCCATACTCGGCAGGCTGCAGCCAGAACGGGTCCTCCTCCATGGGTATCGGGGAGTCACGCTGCGGTCCCTCAAAGCCATGAAGGCCCTCTCTAAACCAGGCTTCGAACCTATGGGGTACGAGGTAGGGTCCACCCTGATCTACTTGTACAGTCGTCACATGCCTATGCCACAGGGTAGCGTGCATATCAAAATGGAGGGTGATGTGAGTATCCATCTGAATCGGCAGTCCAAAAAGCATCGGGGGTGCAGCCATCACTAGCGTCCGGGATCTGAAAAAGGAAGGTAACCACCACCAGTGAGTCGAGGACTCAGCAAGCTCACCACTAATCCTAGCGTAGGGTAGGGTATACAAGTGAGGTCGATCCTAACCAGTATCTAGGTTTCAGGGTTCAGGGTCCAACCACTCTCGATCTCCCAAGATACTATAACCCATCGAAATCAACACGAACCACATAATAATACAAGTTATACAATACGGACGGGCAATATCAAACGATCAGCAATCATGTCATGCAATGCTGTAGGCCTCAAGCGGCCATCACGGATCCCACGGATCAGCCCGCCTATCACTCCAATTCTCATCAGGGCTCAATCTCAGTGCCACACGGCAAATACCACACTGCGTTTCTGACGCCTTACGTTGGTCTCCCTTTTCTCTCCATTTCCCCATCTTGGGCACATTCTCGTGTCACAACTCTAGTGGCTCATGCCATGCTCTGAATATATGCGGGGCCCAAATGATTGCATCAGTAGTTCGAACACAGAGCATGCATGCTAAAGTATACGAGTACCAGAACAGAGTACATCAATTGATCGTCTAATAAATCTCATGTTCATCATGCCATACGACCATAAGATTAGTACTAAACATTCAGATTCTCGATCATCTAGGCTCGTATTAACATCTTACTCGCGATCCGGTCATACTATTGCTCACCATAGGCGATCCCCTAATTGAACCCATGTAAACCAAGGTTTAACCTAAGTAAGGGTCTAATTAATCAAGTTAAGTTCGACTGGGCCTAAGGCCCACTTCAAGGTTTGAGGCCCATAATTTATTTCTTAAATTAAATATATGGTTTAGGCCCATTATTATTATTAAATTCGTGTAGGGTCCAAGCCCGTTTCTAAAAGTTAACCTATCGAGCCCAATATGGCCATTTTAGGCCCAATTTGTTACCCTAAGCCCATGTACATTAATGGACTTCATATTTTAATTCCCAAACTTGTAATTGGGCCCAATAAATACTAATTTTCGTCCATGAGTGGCCCATTATGTAAATTAGGTCCGATTTGGTTCATTTAGGCCCATTTAGTTGAAAATTAAGCCCCTAAGCCCATTAACCTCACTTAGCCCATTATCCTGCACGCCTATTACCTCAAAATCAGCCCATCGATGATAATTTCCAGCCCATTTTTAAGTTGCCAAGCCCACGATTCAACCCAACTTCCTAATCTTACCAATTGGCCTAACATAGATTAACTTAAATCATACATTAAGCTTCTTAATCTCAAACACCAGCCCTAAATACCTTACTCCACATGCATACACAACTATCCTAGGCCACGATTAGAGGTGGAACTTACCAAATTTCGCTCGATACCACGACGACGACGGCAAGGGACAACGGGCGGCCGAACGGAGCTCACGGCAAGGGAAGGAGAGGCGGCTGTTCCAGGGGCTCCAAGAGTCCTAAGACAACCATTTACCAAGCCAAAAACGTGAGGAATGCAAGGGAACAAGGTGGGGCAAGTTCGGGTCCAAGTTGGTGCAAAACAAGAATGAGACAACGACGGGAAGGAGGGGCTGTTTCGGGTAGCAAATGGGGGATTCAAGCCATGAAACTTGTAGGGAAGGTAGCTAAGACACTTACCTAGAGATAGGGACGGACGGCGGCGGCTGGCTTGGCCGGACGGCGGAGGAACGACGGGCGGCGTCGGGCGGCACGGCTGGAAGTTCAACCGAGAGAGAGGAGAGAGGTTAGGTCGGGTCGTGGCCTCCAAGGACCACACGGTCACGGGGATGAAGAGGCTAGGGTCAAGGGAACTCACCGGAGGAAGATGAGGTGACGACGGCGGCTGGACGGTGGCGGCACGGGCGGTGGAACGACGGCGACGGGAGGAGGCTCGGCGGGCGGAGAAGCAAGGAAGGAGAAGAAGAAAAAGAAGAGAGGGAGAGGGGGTCTCGGCCGAATGAGGGGAAGGGTGAGGAGAGAGAGAGGAGATGAGGTTTAATCCCAAAATTTGAAAATGTGATAGTGGGTTAGTTAATGGGGTAATAGTGTTAGGGATTTGACTTGTACTTGACAAGTTAATGGATGGATTGATGGATTGACATGCCTTGGAAATTGTGCCATGAATGATTGATGTGATTGACAAGACCTTTGATTGATTTGACAACTAATTTGACTTGTCTCGATTTGCGTGCCAAATGCACCGATCGGGTCCCGAGCGCGAACGAATTTCAGACAGAGTTTGATTTCGATTAATCGAATCTACTCTCAAAAAAAAATTCCTAATTCAACTAATCCTAAGGACTGAGCATTTACCGGGGGCATTTCGGTAACTTTCCAATCACGTCTTACTTCTCGACGTTCACCGGCTGTCTGCCCTTCTAGTGACATTTCTGAAACTGAGTTCATTTCTTAATTGTGTTTATCTTACTGATTCGATTGTCCAAAGTCGGATTTCATTTTGTGGTCAATTTCATTAAATAACGACTCTGTCTCTGTCTCAGACCAACGGGCGGCTGTTTGGAAAATTCTTCCCAGAAAGCCTTTCCCCTTCGGTTGGTCAACTCAGGGTAGCTAATCCTGAGTGAGCGTCGATCAGAGTGTATTAACGAAGTATTTCCATCCATTTAGAATTTCCGACAATCGGGTCGAATTTTCAGACTATCACACGACGAGTCCTTCGTCTAACTCTCGAACCTGCGGAAACGTGCCTCCTATCCATAAATGCATGCATACATAACAGAGGGGTAGAATGAACAGTATAAACACAAATAACAATATATACATGTCAACCTCAGCGTTAGGTACAGACCCCCAAAAAGAAACCACAACCTACAGTCAAACCTACGCCCAAACAACCCCAAAAGACTAGACCAGCATCAGGGACTCAATCCTCCTCAGGCTCCTTTTCGGAATCCTCCACGGGGTCCTCTTCTGGGTCCTCCTCATCGGTATCCATGGCATCGCCCTCCTCGTGACCATCAATCTCAAATCGTGCAGGGGACGGCAACTCCTGCAGTGGGTCGGGGTCGATCACCTGGCCTCCATACTTAGCAGGCTGCAGTCAAAATGGGTCCTCCTTCATAGGTATCGGGGAGTCACGCTGCGGTCCCTCAAAGCCATGAAGGCCTTCTCTAAACCAAGCCTCGAACCTATGGGGTACAAGGTAGGGTCCATCCTGATCTACTAGTACAGTCGTCACATGCCTATGCCATAGAGTAGCGTGCATATCAAAATGAAGGGTGATCTGAGTATCCATCTGAATCGGCAGTCCAAAAAGCATCGGGGGTACAGCCATCACTGGCGTCCAGGATCTGAAAAAGGAAGGTAACCACCACCAGTGAGTCGAGGACTCAGCAAGCTCACCACTAATCCTAGCGTAGGGTAGGATATACAAGTGAGGTCGGTCCTAACCAGTATCTAGGGTTCAGGGTTCAGAGTCCAACCACTCTCGATCTCCCAAGATACTATAACCCATCGTAACCAACACGAACCACATAATAATACAAGTCATACAATACAGACGGGCAATATCAAGCAATCAGCAATCATGTCATGCAATGCTGCAGGCCTCAAGCGGCCATCACGGATCAGCCCGCCTATCACTCCAATTCCCATCAAGGCTCAATCTCAGTGCCTCACGGCAAATACCACACTGCGTTTCTGACGCCTTACGTTGGTCTCCTTTTTCTCTCCATTTCCCCCATCTTGGGCACATTCTCATGTCACATCATCGGTGACTCATGCAATGCTCTGAATGTATGCGGGGCCCAAATGATTGCATCAGTAATTCAAACACAGAGCATGCATGCCAAAGTACACAAGTACAAGAACAGAGTACATCAATTGATCGTGTAATGAATCTCATGTTCATCATGCCGTACGATCATAGGACTAGGGCTATGTACCCAGATTCTCGATCCTCTAGGCTCGCCTTAACATCTTACTCGCGATCCTGTCATAATATTGCTCACCATAGGCGATCCCCCAATTGAACTCATACGAACCAAGGTTTAGCCTAAGTAAGGGTCTAATTAACTAAGTTAAGTTCGATTGGGCCTAAGGCCCACTTCAAGACTTAAGGTTCATTATTTAATTCTTAATTTAAATTTTATGGTTTGGGCCCATTATTTTATTAATTTCGTGTGGGACCCAAGCCCATTTTAAAAGATCAATCGTTTAAGCCCATTTCCACTAATTTAGGCCCAATATGATAACCCAAGCCCATATATATCATTAGGCTTCATATTTTAATATTCAAAATTATAGATTAGGCCCAAATTAAGTAAATTTCGTCCATTGAGGCCCACCATTACAAATTAAGCCCATCTTGCATCCCTTTGGTCCAATTACTTGAATTAAAGGCTCCTAAGTGTTGACACCTGATTTTTAATCATTTTTTCTATTGCTAAAGTAATAAAAAATCCATAAAAATTCATAAAATTGAAAAATCAACTTTGGGGATCTTAGCCAAGCCTAGGGAACCAATTTTGACCAAAAAACGATTTTTCATATTTTCAGTATTTTTCGGTATTTTTATTTTCGAAAATTCATAAAACAAAAAATGAAGAAAAAATGAGAAAATTGAAAAATCAACTTTGGAAGCCTCGGCCAAGCCTAGGCAACCATTTTTGAACAAAAAATAAAATTTCATATTATATATATATATATATTTAATTTTAAAAAAAAAATACAAAAATACTTGAAAATTTTGGAAAAATAACATTTGAGGCCAAAAAAATACACAAAGATAGTTAATATTTTTATTTTAAATCTATTTTCATATTGGCCATCACAAATTCAGAAAAATCCAATTCGAGTCACGTGTTCCTTCACGAGTATAATCTTGAATCGGGCCTAAAAAAATTTAATTTGAGTCAACTTATTTTTAATTTTCACTTTTTATGAGTTGTGACATTGTCTTCTAATATTTTAAATTTTCATCTTGGCCCAATTATACCCAGAATGACTTAATTTTGCAAAAGGGCTTTAATTAAATTCTGCATTATTTTCAACGGCAAGAAATGAGCTTAAATTTGACATGTGGTGAATTTTGGTGTGTCAAAAATTGTGAGGAGATTTGGACTTAAAGAAATATATTTTTTTAGGGACTAAATTGTAAATACTTAAAATTCAAGGACTAGAGTGCAAATACTTAACTCTTGAAGGATTATTTTACAAATAACAAAAAGAAGAGTTAGTGGATAAATTAGAATAGAGAAGGGAAGATGGAGAAGAGGAGATGAAGAAGAGAAGTTGGAGAAGAATAGATGGAGAAAATAAGATAAGAATAGAGAAGGGAAGATAGAGATGAAGAAGAGTTAGTAGAGAAATTAGAATGGAAGATAAGAATAGAGAAGGGAAGATGGAGATGAAGAAGAGTTAGTGGAGAAATTAGAATGGAAGATAAATATGGAGAAGGGAAGATGAAGATGAAGAAGAGTTAGTGGAGAGATTAGAATGTGAGATAGAGATGGAGAATGGAAGATGAAAATGAAGAAGAGTTAGTGGAGAAATTAGAATGGGAGATAGAGTTAGTGGAAAAATTAGAATGGGGGATAGATGAGTAGATTATAAAAGGAGGATGAAGTGAGCTTGAGAGGGGATTCTTGGGAGAGAAAATTTGAAGTGTTTGAGAGGAATTTTTTTGGAGAGAAAATTTTGGATATTTGAGAGAGTTTTGGGAGATTGAAGAAAAATTCGAGAGAAAAAAAATACCAAAAGAGAGAGAATTTTGAAGATGATGGGAGTTTAAAGCTAGGGGTTATCATCACAAATTCCTTCATCGATCAATATAAATCAAGAGTTCATCCTCGTCAACGAGCAAGCAAATTCGAGCTAAGTGTTTTTATTTATTCATTTATTTATGGTTTTACTCGCAAATTAGCACAAATTGTATGCACTTTCTCTTCTCTTTTTTTTTCTCCATATTTTATGTCAGGAGAAGGATATCTCTACGTCAACAGCAAAAATCTCGTAGAGATGCAAAAATCGGCCCAGACAAGCTCCTAAGCTGTCCACCGATTTCTCAACTAATCTGTGACTAAAAGTCCCTCTTAATTCAAAAGAAACTCTCTATATTGGGAACATAGAGAGCGAAAATCAATTATAGAAATCCCTCCCAAAAAATGGGAGATAAGTACTCTTTCCACTCTTCTGGTTTTAGATGCAGATTAGCACATATTTTGTATACTGACACTTCACTCTATTTTATGTCAGGAAGCCGCAGCTTTATATCAATGGTCAACCCTATGGAAGCACAAAATCGGCTTGGAGGAGTCCTCAAGCGCGCACAAATTTCAAATTGTTGAATCAATTCGTTGTATTTTATTTTAAAGAATTCATACCCCAGAATGGAGAGGACAAAGTCCATCCGCAATTTAAATACCTGCACCATAAATCCCAAAGGGAAGAGCCAAGCCAATGCTTAATCTCCCATTGGAGGTTTTTACTTACAGTAGTTAAATACTTGCAACTTAAATACCTGTACCTTAAATCCCAAAGGGAAGAGCCAAGCCAATGCTTAGCCTCCCATTGGAGGTTTTTACTTACAGTAGTTAAATACCTGCAACTTAAATACCTATACCTTAAATCCCAAAGGGAAGAGCCAAGCCAATGCTTAGCCTCCCATTGGAGGTTTTTACTTACAGTAGTTAAATACCTGCAACTTAAATACATGTACCTTAAATCCCAAAGGGAAGAGCCAAGCCAATGCTTAGCCTCCCATTGGAGGTTTTTACTTACAGTAGTTAAATACCTGCAACTTAAATACCTGTACCTTAAATCCCAAAGGGAAGAGCCAAGCCAATGCTTAGCCTCCCATTGGAGGTTTTTACTTACAGTAGTTTAAATACTTGCAACTTAAATACCTGTACCTTAAATCCCAAAGGGAAGAGCCAAGCCAATGCTAGGCCTCCCATTAGAGGTGTTTATTCACTGTCATATACTTCCTATAATTTAATTTTTGAATCATCAGACCCAAAAGATAAGTAGGTTGTAATACTGTACAGAAGTCGTTAACACACTCCTTCTTTCGGCTTCAGGGAATCTTTAACACTTAAAAAAAATATAACAAATAAAAATATATACCATCCATGCATCCTATTTAAAAAGTGAAAACACAAAAGAGAATACCCTACTAGAGCCTTAGGAATAAACCAAGTCTGAGTTGCCGAATTAGGATATCCATGAAATTAAGGTATCGAAAGGGCATTAGTTTTAATTAACTAGTGTAACCAAGTCCCCGAGCTCCTAATCTCTGGTTCGCAGGAATAAATTAGTTCTCCCGCTAATTTATTTAGGTTTCTAATCGACCTACCAAGAACGATTAGTGGCGACTCCAAATTTTAAAATCATTTAAACAAAAACCAAAGTGGCGATTCGGTAGGGCTTGGGAGGGTCCGCGTTAGGTTAGTCAAATCTAATTAACCTAATAATCCGTTAACCCCTTTAAAATTTAAAAAAAATTTTAGAGGGTCGCGACACTAAGCCCATTAGTATCCTTTGGCCCATTAAGGTACACGCTTAAGCCCACTAAATCAGCCCACTAATCATGTTTTCGGGGCCCATTCAGATTGTTAATCTCGTCAATTAGCAAGTCCATTAAGGTATCTTAGGCCCGTTAGCGTATATTAGGTCCAATTCGTATAATTTAAGTCTTCGAGCCCACTAACACATTTCGGCCCGCCTCGTACACGCCCAAGTCACTCATTCACAGCCCAATATACATGATTTCCAGCCCTCCCTAAGTTTCTAAGCTCTTGGTTTAACCCAACACACTAATCGCCTAAACTAACATAACTTGCCTAAGCTTTAATCATGCAATCTCTTCCGAAAATCACCACAATCAGCCCTCTATTTCACATTCCACATACATATACTGCTAACATAAACCAAGATTAGTAGTATAGCTTACCTAAATCGGCCCGGGACAACGACCAAGACGACAAGGGCAACGGACGGGCTCACGGCCGAACGGAAAGGAGGGGTTGGTCGCGGCTGGTCCGGCCACTTCCAAGAGCTCCACGGACCTAAAAGCGTTAGTTATAGACATTAGAGAGGTTGAGGGAGAGAATGGATCAAGCTTGGGCATCCCGAAGGCTCACGGCCAAGTCGATAGTGATGAACGACGACGGCGAAGAGGGACGGTGAGGGTCGGTCGGGCTGCAAGGGGGGTTCTCAAGGCCACGAAAATGAGAAGGAGAGGGCTTAGAAGACTTACCAAGACAAGCCAAGGGAGAGGGGTGGCCGACGGTGGCTGGACGGCAGCGGCAAGGCGACGGCAACGGCGGCTTCAGGCGGACGGCGGCCAAAGAAGGAGAAGAAGAAAATGAAGAGAGAAAGAAGGAGGAGAGGTACGGCCGAATGGGAGAAATGAGGGAGGAGAGAGAGTGAGCAAGGTTAAGTCAAATGGTGAGTGGATTAGGTGAGTGAATAGTGTAGAATAGTGACCTTGATTTGTACTTGATGTGAGCTTGAATGACACTTGATTGATGGATTGATTTGCTTTGGAAATTGTGCCATGATGTGATTGTCACGCCTCGAACCCCCATTCGAGATCGCGGCATCCCGTTCCTGCGGAAGATACACCTCGCACTCGCCTGGTTTTACGGTATGCGACGGCCCAGGAAATTTTTCACTTCGTCGCAACCAGACGACGCGGCCTTCAACGAACTTTCATACCTGCGGAAGCGTGCCTCCTATCCATTCACACAAGCATACAAGCAAAAGGGTAGCATAGACAGAGTAAATACAAACAGCATTATATACATATCAAGCGTTAGGTACAGACCCCAAAAAGAAGCCACAACCTACAGACGAACCTACGCTCATGCAAAATCCAAAACACTAAACCACTGCCAGGGACTCAGTCCTCCTCCGGCTCCTCATCGGAATCCTCCACTGGGTCTTCTTCTGGATCCTCCTCATCGGTATCCATGGCATCGCCCTCCTCGTGGCCGTCAATCTCAGATCGTCCCGGGGACGGCAACTCCTGCAGTGGGTCGGGGTCGATCACCTGGCCTCCATATTCAGCAGGCTGCAGCCAGAATGGGTCCTCTTCCATAGGAATCGGGGAATCTCTCTGAGGTCCCTCAAAGCCATGAAGGCCCTCTCTAAACCAAGCCTCGAACCTATGGGGTACAAGGTAGGGTCCACCCTGATCTACTAGTACAGTCGTCACATGCCTATGCCACAGGGTAGCGTGCATATCAAAATGGAGGGTAACCTGGGTGTCCATCTGGATCGGCAGACCAAAAAGCATCGGCGGAGCGGCCATCACTGGTGACCTGGATCTGAAAAAGGAGGCAACCAACGCCAGTGAGTCGAGGACTCAGCAAGCTCACCACTAATCCTAGCGTAGGGTAGGGTATACAAGTGGGGCCGGTCCTAACCAGTATCTAGGTTTCAGGGTTCAGGGTCCAACCACTCTCGATCTCCCAAGATACTATAACTCGTCGTAGTCATCACGAACCACATAGTAATACAAGTTGTACAATACAGACGGGCAATATCAAACAATCAGCAATCATGTCATGCAATGCTGCAGGCCTCAAGCGGCCATCACGGATCCCATGGATCAGCCCGCCTATCACTCCAATTCCCATTAGGGCTCAATCTTAGTGCCACACGGCAAATACCACACTGCGTTTCTGACGCCTTACGTTGGTCTCCCTTTTCTCTCCATTTCCCCATCTTAGGCACAATCTCATGTCACACCTTCGGTGACTCATGCAATGCTCTGAATGTATGCAGGGCCCAAGTGATCACATCGACAATTCAACACAGAGCATGCATGCCAAGAAACATAAGTGCAAGAGTAGAGTACGTTATTCAACCATTCAATCGATCCCATATACATCGAGCCAAACGGACATAGATCAAATGCCTTTACTCACGAATTTCCGATCATCTAAGTTCGCCTTACATCTCATACGAAGTTCTACCATACCGTTACTTTCCCAAGAGCAACCCATTAATCGAGCCCGTATAAGCCAAGGTCTAAACTAATTAAGGGTCTTTAATTAATCAAGCTAAGTTCGACTGGGCCTAAGGCCCACTTCAAAAGTTGAGGTCCAAGAACAAATTCTTAAATTAAATCATATGGGTTGGGCCTATTATTTTATTAATTTCGCGTAAGGCCCAAGCCCATTTCCAAGGATTTATTATTTAAGCCCATTTCCATTATTTTAGGCCCAAATTGATAACCCAAGCCCATATACACTTTTGGGTTTCATTCTTTAATGTTCATGGACTTAATTTAGGCCCAAATTAAGTAAATTTTCGTCCATTGAGGCCCATCATTCTAATTTAAGCCCGGTTTGCATCATTTCGGCCCATCTAGCTTAGCGTTTAGCCCCCAAGCCCATTGGCACCCTTTGGCCCATCAATTCACGCCTAAACCCGCCCATTGCAGCCCACACAACCTATTTTGAAGCCCAATTCGATCATGGACAGCCCACTCATACAGCCCAAACCACCTCCCATTACATTAGCTTAGGGAACATTATACTTAATCGCATGTATTAGCCTCTAATCACCACAACTAACCGTCTTTACACTACATCAAACATATATACATCTAACCTAAGCCAAGGTTAGGGGTGGAGCTTACCAAAAATGGCTGGGACGAACGGTGGAGAAAGCTCGGACACCGAACGGTCAAATGGGGTTCTCGGCCGACGGAAGAAGGGAGCGGCGGCGAGGTTGGTCTCGGCTGTTCCACGACTTTCAAGGGGCCTAGAATGGTAGCTTAGAACATTAAAGAGAGTGAGGGACCAAAGGGATCAAGCCGTGGTGGCCGGAGCACCTACGGCTCCAACGGCGGACGGTAGAACGAAGGGGAGAGGGGGGCTGCTCCGGGGCTCAAACGGCGACATTCCACCGTGGAGACGAGAGAAGAGTGAGATGGGAGGCTTACCTAGACGTGGAGGTGGCTGGTGGTGGCAGCCCGCGGCGGTGAGGAACGACGGACGGCGTTGGAGGGACGGCCGGACGAGCTAGGGCCGAGAGAGATTGAGAGATAGAGAGCACGAGAGTGTGAGGGAGGTGAGGAAGAGTGGCCGGCCGAAAAATGAGGTGAGGAGAGAGAGAGACTATGATATAGCTTTGGTGAAAATTCAAAATCAAGAGGTAATGGGGTTAGGTAATGGGGTAATAGTGTTAGGGACAAGATGTTTGTACTTTGACATGCCCCTTGATTTGATTGAGAGATTGCCTTGGAAGTTGAACCATGAATGACCGATGGATGTGATTGATGGATTGACAAGACATCGATTGATTTGACAACTGATTTGACTTGCCTCGATTTGCGTGCCAAATGCACCGATCGGGTCTCGAGCGCGAACGAATTTTAAACAGGATTTGATTTCGATTAGTCGAATCTACTCTCAAAAATCCTAATTCTATTAATCCTAAGGACTGAGCATTTACCGGGGGCATTTCGGTAATTTTCCAATCACGTCTTGCTTCACGACGTACACCGGCTGTCTGCCCTTCTGGCGACATTTCTAAAATTGACTTCAGTTCTTAATTGTGTTTGTCTTACTAATTCGATTGTCCGAAGTCGGATTTCATTTTGTGGTCAATTTCATTAAATAACGACTCTGTCTCTGTCTCAGACCAACGGGCGGCTGTTTGGAAAATTCTTCCCAGATAGCCCTTCCCCTTCGGTTAGTCATCTCAGGGTAGCTAATCCTGAGTGAGCGTCGATCAGAGTGTATTAACGAAGTATTTCCATTCATTTAGAATTTCCGATAATCGGGTCGAATTTTCAGACTGTCACAATTCTTCCCTTCTTATAAAAATTTCGTCCTCGAAATTTACAATCCACCAATCCTTACAACAACAGAAATTACACTGGCAAATCAAACAGAGACGGATACTTCCTTTTCATCTCGTTCTCACTTTCCCAAGTTGCTCCTTCAGCCCCATGGTGTTCCCAGATAACTTTGACTAGCGGTATTGTCTTGTTCCTCAAGACTTGCTCCTTACGATCTTCAATCCTCACTGGCCTTTCCACGTACGAGACGCGGTCATCCATTTCAATGACTTCATGATCGAGTATATGGCCAGGGTCCGGCTCGTACTTCCGAAGCATCGATACATGAAACACGTTGTGAATCTGCGACAAATTCGGCGGTAGTGCTAGACGATAAGCTAGTGTCCCGATCCTTTCCAGGATCTCGAATGGCCCAACAAATCTTGGACTAAGCTTTCCTTTCTTGCCAAACCGAGATAGCCCTCGCATCGGCGACACCTTCAGAAAGACATGATCTCCAACTTGAAATTCCAATGGCTTACGTCTCTTGTCTGCATAGCTCTTCTGCCTGCTCTGAGCGGTCCTCAGTCTGTCTCTAATCACCCTGACTGCTTCGACTGACTGCTGTACTAATTCTGGGCCTGTTATGCTTTTCTCGCCAACTTCATCCCAACAAATGGGAGTTCTGCAAGCTCTCCCATACAATGCCTCAAACGGTGCCATTCTGATACTCTACTGATAACTGTTGTTGTAGGCAAACTCCACCAAGTGTAACTGTTCTTCCCAGCCTCCTTTGAAATCAATTACGCACGCTCTCAGCATGTCCTCCAGAGTCTGTATAGTCCTTTCCGACTGACCGTCTGTCTGAGGATGATAGGCTGTACTGAATCTCAACTCGGTTCCCAAAGCACCCTGCAAACTCTTCCAAAACGTAGCTGTGAAACGAGGATCTCTGTCTGATACAATACTTACTGGTACCCCATGCAATCTCACTATCTGCCTCACGTACAATTCAGCCAACTTTTCCAACGTAGAGTCCTTTCGTACTGCAATGAAATGAGCTGATTTCGTCAGTCTGTCCACTATTACCCAAATCGAATCATTGCCTCTCTGACTTCTTGGCAATCCTGTCACAAAATCCATAGTGACATGCTCCCATTTCCACTCTGGGATTTCCAATGGTTGCAATAATCCTCCAGGCTTGCAATGCTGTGCCTTTACTTGTTGACACGTCAGACACTTAGCTACATGCTTAGCCACATCCACCTTCATTCCATTCCACCAATAATGCTAACGCAAATTCTGATACATCTTCGTACTCCCTCGGTGGATACTGTAATTACTTCTGTGCGCCTCAGACAAAATCCTTTCCTTCAGCTCTTCATCGCTTGGCACGCACAAACGTCCTCTAAACTTCAATATTCCATCAGCAGTTACTTGGAACTCAGCCTTCCTCTCATCTGCATTCATCGCCACAATCTTCTGAATGTCCGGGTCCGTAGACTGCAACTCTTTGATCCTTAGCTGAATCTCCGGTTCAATCTGCAACGTAGCCATCAGACTCGAGAGGTTTCCTACCTCGACCTTGAACTCAGAATCTCTGATTTCCTCCAGTAATGTCCACTCCTTGACCATCATATGCGCAATGCTCGACTTCCTACTCAGAGCATCCGCTACCTTATTTGCCTTTCCTGGATGGTACAAAATATCGCAGTCGTAGTCCTTCAACAGCTCCATCCAACGACGCTGCCTCATATTCAGTTCTTTCTGCGAAAACAGATACTTCAAACTCTGATGATCAGTGTAGATCTGAAATTTCTCTCCCACCAGGTAATGCCTCCAAATCTTTAATGCGAACACTATGGCGGCTAACTCCAGGTCATGCGTCGGGTAATTCATCTCATGTGGCCTCAGCTGTCGAGATGCATAAGCTACTACTCGTCCATGCTGCATCAAGACGCATCCCAGTCCTCTTAATGACGCATCGCTGTATATCTCAAACCCTCCAGGTCCAGATGGGATGGTTAACACTGGTGCGGAAGTTAATCGATCCTTCAACTCTTGGAAACTTTCCTCGCACCTCTCGGTCCATTCAAACCTTGTTTCCTTCTTCAACAAATGGGTCAGAGGAGACGCTATCACCGAGAACCTTTCCACAAAGCGTCTGTAATACCCAGCCAATCCAAGAAAACTTCGTACTTCAGTCACAGATGTTGGCCTCGGCCACTTCTCCACGGCTTCAATCTTAGATGGATCCACCGATATTCCTTCTCCAGATACTATATGACCAAGAAACGCCACTCTGCTCAGCCAGAACTCACACTTACTAAACTTCGCGTACAGCGAATGTTCCCTTAATGTCTGCAGGACAATCCTCAAGTGTTCCTCGTGGTCCTCAGAACTCTTCGAATACACCAATATGTCATCAATGAAGACTATCACGAATTGATCCAAAAACTCCTTGAATACTCGATTCATCATGTCCATAAATGCGGCTGGAGCATTCGTCAATCCAAACGGCATAACTGTGAACTCATAGTGCCCATATCTCGTCCTAAAGGCAGTCTTAGGCACGTCTTCTTTCTTAATCCTCAACTGGTGATAGCCTGTCCTTAGGTCTATCTTGGAAAACACACATGCGCCTTGAAGTTGGTCGAACAGATCATCAATCCTTGGTAGAGGATACTTATTCTTGATCGTCACTTGATTCAGCTGTCTGTAGTCAATGCACAGTCTTAGCGACCCGTCCTTTTTCTTGACAAACAGCACCGGAGCTCCCCTTGGCGAAGCACTGGGGCGGATAAATCCCTTATCCAATAGCTCTTGCATCTGTACCTTCAATTCTTTCAACTCAGACAACGACATCCTATACGGTGCTTTCGAGATCGGCTCGGTTCCAGGTGCCAGCTCAATTACAAACTCCACTTCACGTTCAGGTGGCAATCCAGGCAACTCTTGAGGAAATACCTCCGGATACTCACTTACTACAGGCACTTCCTCTAACTTCATTTCTTGAGCAGTCGAATCTATCACTGATGCCAAAAATCCCAAGCAACCCTCATTCATCAACTTTGTCGCCTCCAAAGACGAGATCCAAGGAATCGACGTTCCTCCACGATTTCCCTTAAATTCATACCCAGGGTGGCCTACTGGGTTTAGCTGAATCATACTTTTACTACAGTCTATCACTGCACCATGCCTAACTAGCCAATCCATGCCAACAATCACATCGAAATCATACATAGGCAAAACAGCAAAATCAATCTCTTCCTGCCTATCGCCCAGAGCTAACATACACCCCTTACATCCTAGCGCAACAATTACTCTATCCTTCAACGGGGTGGTTACATGCAAAGTCACATCCAACGGCTTAACATTCATCCCAGACAACTCAACAAAACGTGCAGATACGAAAGAGTGCGACGCTCCCGGATCAAACAAGGCATAAGCGGTATGATCACAGAGAGAAACGGTACCTGTGATCACCCCTGGCGCATTCTCAGCGTCCTTGCGCGCCATTGCATATACTCGTCCCTGAGCAGGCGGACGATTCTGGTTTCCTTGCGGAGCATTCATCATCTGCGGTTGCGGCGGTTGCTGTTGGAACGGGGGTCTCTGACCTTTCCTCGGGCAGTTCCTCAGAATATGCCCCGTCTGGCCACATCCAAAGCAGCCTCCAGTTTTCCTAGGGCAAGGGCTGTTCCCATGCCTCCTGCCACAGTCACGGCAGACCTGATTCCCAGGGAACGACGGCTTTCCCAGGGTTCTCCTCGCACGTGGAACGAACCTGCGGGTGTCCTTCATTAGCCTCTTGCCAAAGTCCCTGAAGTTCCCTCTTGGCACGAACCGCGATCCAGATGCGGCGGCCTTCTCCTGCAGATCTCGCTCAATCGCTAGAGCTCGCTCATATATCTCGTTGTAGTCCCTCAGCCTAGTGGCGATGATCAAACTCTTCAATTCAGGCCTCAGTCCTTCCCTGAATCTCCTGGCCTTATCCCACGGATCCTCGATCAGCCTTCGCGCGAACTTGGACAGTCTGGCAAATTCACCTTCATACTGGTCCACAGTCAGCGATCCTTGACGGAGTCTTATGAACTCTTCCATCTTCCTTTCCTGGGCTGCCTCAGAGAAGTACTTGCCATTAAATGCTGCACAGAAAGCAGCCCAGTTTGGCCTCATGCCATCCGGAAAGACCCGTCCTCTGGTGGCTTTCCACCAGTCATCTGCTGTCCCCTGCAGCTGATACGTCGCTAACGAAATCTTTTCCTCATCTGCGCAACCCAACACGGAGAAAGCCTTCTCCAGCTGCTCGATCCACAAGGCGGCTACCTCGGGACCACCACTGCCATCAAACTTCGACGGCTGGAACTTCAGAAACTGCTCCACCATATGATGAGTCTGACGTCCACCATTTCCATGCCCATTGCCTCCATTGGCTCCATTCGCAACGGCCAAGGCGGCCTCAGCTGCTTGGGCAACAGTGGCAGCTCTTTCAGCAGCTTGCCTAGCCATCAGGTTACTCACTTCAGTCAGAACTCTCATAATCTCTTCGATCCTAGGGTCCCCTTCAGACTCAGGAGCCCTCGAGCTCGATGCACCCGCAGTCGGTCTTCTGCCCCTATTGCTCATCCTTGCTAAAACTCACACCTAGAACAAACGAAATTCCCATTCAGGAATTCGAAATTCTAAATCTAGCAACCAAGCTTTCGTCTACTGTCGCGTCCACTGACATGTATATGCATGTAAATATTCGCTGCAGCTTAAATGCAGTTGGACCCAGTTGACATCTAGACTCAACCTGAAAATGCACAACCTAGGCCACTCTGTTCGCCACCTCAACTAGAAGCCTGTCGGGAGCCGCTTCCTTGATCAGGTCTCTGCCCCGGCGACCACTCCCCGCCCTCATCGTTTCTTGGTGCGAACAGTTGTCCTAAGTCACCCAAAGACAGAGAGAATCCCACTCCACGTGTCCCATACCACGCTTCATCACAGTTTTTAGACGTCCCGTCAATCCTGTCCCATACCAAGCTGACGGTCACCAAATCCAACAACATGAGATGCATGCACTTTTCAAATCCAAATCCCCTTTTTAACAACTTTCATTTATAAACCATTTTGCCTTTAATGCAGAAGTCATGCAATGCATGATAGGCGTACAACCATAAGCAATATCTCACAGGCTAACATTCAGCAATCAGCAATCAAGCGCCCTACTCATGGGGCTCTGCCTTAGAACCTTACCTCAGGTCCTGACGCACCTGCAACTTAGTTCAGAATACCTCTGCCTTAGTCTATTCTAGGCAACCAATCGAACTAAGCATTCACATGCGCTAATCAATTCATGCATTGTGCCCCTTTCCTATCCTTAGGCCTAGGGTCTATCTATCTAACTACCCCAAAATCAACATCCTTATCACTCCAAAACCTCGAACGGTCTCTTATCGAGCTGACATGGCTCTGATACTACTCGAACGGGGATGTCACGCCCCGAACCCCCATTCGAGATCGCGGCATCCCGTTCCTGCGGAAGATACACCTCGCACTCGCCTGGTTTTATGGTATGCGACGGCCCAGGACATTTTTCACTTCGTCGCAACCAGACGACGCGGCCTTCAACGAACTTTCATACCTGCGGAAGCGTGCCTCCTATCCATTCACACAAGCATACAAGCAAAAGGGTAGCATAGACAGAGTAAATACAAACAGCATTATATACATATCAAGCGTTAGGTACAGACGAACCTACGCTCATGCAAAATCCAAAACACTAAACCACTGCCAGGGACTCAGTCCTCCTCCGGCTCCTCATCGGAATCCTCCACTGGGTCTTCTTCTGGATCCTCCTCATCGGTATCCATGGCATCGCCCTCCTCGTGGCCGTCAATCTCAGATCGTCCCGGGGACGGCAACTCCTGCAGTGGGTCGGGGTCGATCACCTGGCCTCCATACTCGGCAGGCTGCAGCCAGAATGGGTCCTCCTCCATGGGTATCGGGGAATCTCTCTGGGGTCCCTCAAAGCCATGAAGGCCCTCTCTAAACCAAGCCTCGAACCTATGGGGTACAAGGTAGGGTCCACCCTGATCTACTAGTACAGTCGTCACATGCCTATGCCACAGGGTAGCGTGCATATCAAAATGGAGGGTGATGTGAGTGTCCATCTGAATCGGCAGTCCAAAAAGCATCGGCGGAGCGGCCATCACTGGTGACCTGGATCTGAAAAAGGAGGCAACCAACGCCAGTGAGTCGAGGACTCAGCAAGCTCACCACTAATCCTAGCGTAGGGTAGGGTATACAAGTGGGGTCGATCCTAACCAGTATCTAGGGTTCAGGGTTCAGAGTCCAACCACACTCGATCTCCCAAGATACTATAACCCATCGTAATCATCACGAACCACATAGTAATACAAGTTATACAATGCAGACAGGCAATATCAAACAATCAGCAATCATGTCATGCAATGCTGCAGGCCTCAAGCGGCCATCACGGATCCCATGGATCAGCCCGCCTATCACTCCAATTCCCATCAGGGCTCAATCTGAGTGCCACACGGCAAATACCACACTGCGTTTCTGACGCCTTACGTTGGTCTCCCTTTTCTCTCCATTTCCCCATCTTGGGCACAATCTCATGTCACACCTTCGGTGACTCATGCAATGCTCTGAATGTATGCAGGGCCCAAGTGATCACATCGACAATTCAACACAGAGCACGCATGCCAAGAAACATAAGTGCAAGAGCAGAGTACGTTATTCAACCATTCAATCGATCCCATATACATCGAGCCAAACGGACATAGATCAAATGCCTCTACTCACGAAGTTCCGATCATCTAAGTTCGCCTTACATCTCATACGAAGTTCTACCATACCGTTACTTTCCCAAGAGCAACCCATTAATCGAGCCCATATAAGCCAAGGTCTAAACTAATTAAGGATCTTTAATTAATCAAGCTAAGTTCGACTAGGCCTAAGGCCCACTTCAAAAGTTGAGGTCCAAGAACAAATTCTTAAATTAAATCATATGGGTTGGGCCTATTATTTTATTAATTTCGCGTAAGGCCCAAGCCCATTTCCAAGGATTTATTATTTAAGCCCATTTCCATTATTTTAGGCCCAAATTGATAACCCAAGCCCATATACACTTTTGGGTTTCATTCTTAGATGTTCATGGACTTAATTTAGGCCCAAATTAAGTAAATTTTCGTCCATTGAGGCCCATCATTCTAATTTAAGCCCGGTTTGCATCATTTCGGCCCATCTAGCTTAGCGTTTAGCCCCCAAGCCCATTGGCACCCTTTGGCCCATCAATTCACGCCTAAACCCGCCCATTGCAGCCCACACAACCTATTTTGAAGCCCAATTCGATCATGGACAGCCCACTCATACAGCCCAAACCACCTCCCATTACATTAGCTTAGGGAACATTATACTTAATCACATGTATTAGCCTCTAATCACCACAACTAACCGTCTTTGCACTACATCAAACATATATACATCTAACCTAAGCCAAGGTTAGGGGTGGAGCTTACCGAAAATGGCTGGGACGAACGGTGGAGAAAGCTCGGACACCGAACGATCAAATGGGGTTCTCGGCCGACGGAAGAAGGGAGCGGCGGCGAGGTTGGTCTCGGCTGTTCCACGACCTTCAAGGGGCCTAGAATGGTAGCTTAGAACATTAAAGAGAGTGAGGGACCAAAGGGATCAAGCCGTGGTGGCCGGAGCACCTACGGCTCCAACGGCGGACGGTAGAACGAAGGGGAGAGGGGGGCTGCTCCGGGGCTCAAACGGCGACATTCCACCGTGGAGACGAGAGAAGAGTGAGATGGGAGGCTTACCTAGACGTGGAGGTGGCTGGTGGTGGCAGCCCGCGGCGGTGAGGAACGACGGACGGCGTTGGAGGGACGGCCGGACGAGCTAGGGCCGAGAGAGATTGAGAGATAGAGAGCACGAGAGTGTGAGGGAGGTGAGGAAGAGTGGCCGGCCGAAAAATGAGGTGAAGAGAGAGAGAGACTATGATATAGCTTTGGTGAAAATTCAAAATCAAGAGGTAATGGGGTTAGGTAATGGGGTAATAGTGTTAGGGACAAGATGTTTGTACTTTGACATGCCCCTTGATTTGATTGAGAGATTGCCTTGGAAATTGAACCATGAATGACCGATGGATGTGATTGATGGATTGACAAGACATCGATTGATTTGACAACTGATTTGACTTGCCTCGATTTGCGTGCCAAATGCACCGATCGGGTCTCGAGCGCGAACGAATTTTAGACAGGATTTGATTTCGATTGATCGAATCTACTCTCAAAAATCCTAATTCTATTAATCCTAAGGACTGAGCATTTACCGGGGGCATTTCGGTAATTTTCCAATCATGTCTTGCTTCGCGACGTACACCGGGTGTCTGCCCTTCTGGCGACATTTCTAAAATTGACTTCAGTTCTTAATTGTGTTTGTCTTACTAATTCGATTGTCCGAAGTCGGATTTCATTTCGTGGTCAATTTCATTAAATAACGACTCTGTCTCTGTCTCAGACCAACGGGCGGCTGTTTGGAAAATTCTTCCCAGATAGCCCTTCCCCTTCGGTTAGTCATCTCAAGGTAGCTAATCCTGTGTGAGCGTCGATCAGAGTGTATTAACGAAGTATTTCCATTCATTTAGAATTTCCGATAATCGGGTCGAATTTTCAGACTGTCACAGTGATTGATTGATTGACAAGACATTTGATTGATTTGACCACTGATTTGACTTGTCTCGATTTGCGTGCTAAATGCACCGATTGGGTCCCGAGCGCGAACGAATTTCAGACAAGATTTGATTTCGATTGATCGAATCTACTCTCAAAAATCCTAATTCAACTAATCCTAAGGACTGAGCATTAACCGGGGGCATTTCGGTAATTTTCCAATCACGTCTTGCTTCTCGACGTACACCGGCTGTCTGCCCTTCTCGCGACATTTCTGAAACTGACTTCATTTCCTAATTGTGTCTATCTTACTAATTCGATTTTCCGAAATCGGATTTCATTTCGTGGTCAATTTCATTAAATAACGACTCTGTCTCTGTCTCAGACCAATGGGCGGCTGTTTGGAAAATTCTTCCCAGGTAGCCTTTCCCCTTCGATTGGTCAACTCAGGGTAGCTAATCCTGAGTGAGCGTCGATCAGAGTGTATTGACGAAGTATTTCCATTCATTTAGAATCTCCGATAATCGGGTCGAATTTTCAGACTGTCACATGTACACCATTATTCGAGTAGTTCGGAGTTGAAAGTAAATCAAATGGGATTGTTGAATATGCTTTATAGCGTGTTAGCACAACTCTTTAACCCTTCTTTGAATGCGAACTAATTAGTACTGGCCATGTGATAAAAGCTTTGGCAATGAAGAGGATGTTGGAAATGTGGTGTGTTTTGATGGGTGAATGAGAAATTGTGTTTCAAAGAACATCATTGAGTTTGAAGTGGGAAACTCTAGTCCCACATTGGAAAGAAAGAAGGCCTTTCAAGTGCTTTATATATGGTTACACTTCTTTGGAGTGTTAACATAACAACAAAGCATTCAGAAGCAGCTCGCGCGAGGTTCAGATCCAGCATTCAGAAGCAGCTCGCGCAAGTTCATAACCAGCGTTCAAAAGCAGCTCGTGCGGGGTTCAGATCCAGCGTTCAGAAGCAGCTCGCGACGCTCAGAAGCTGACCATTTGTAACGTTTTGGAATGTCATTACATTACGGCAGTTACAAATGGCAGAGTTAATCATCAATTATGCCAGAAACGGCAGAATTAATCAACCGTTACACCGTAACAATTACAAATGGCAGATTTAATTGTTGGTTATGCTACAACAGTTACAAACGGCAGATTTAATCAGCCGTTATAAAATGTTACGCCATATTATTCCGGAATAATCCCTTTACTCATCTTATAAATAACTGGTTTTCTCGTTCTTATTGATGCGCGCGAACATTCAGATTCAGACTCAATGCAAAAAGTGTCTATTCTCCTCTGTTTTGCTCTGTTTTTTGCTTATTCCTGCATTGGTTTGTCGATAGTGTTCAAACACCAGTTTCTTCAAGTTCACCGAAAGCTTTGAGGTTCGGTGCTCACCTCCTAGCTGTTAACCGTTGTATCTTGGGAGACAGACGTTCACGAAACCTCAAGCACAGACTTGAGGGAACGAATCTGTTTTAAGGAAACTGTGTTGAACACAGGTCTCGGTTTATATCTAGTGTTGATCTCACGATTTCAATTTCGTGTTGAAAAATCTGTACAATTGCTTATACCGTTTTAAGGAATTATTTTACAAGTGAATCTGAATCGTTCTAGAGTTGATTCTGAACTGTTTCCCAACAGAGCATTGAAGAATCCAACGTGGATTGCAATTGCAAAGGAGCTCAAGAAGGGGTAGGTTACGGTACTAAATAGGGTGGGTCTAGGATTGAACAGAGGTGTCACTCTTTAGCTGATTAGTTCAAAGGTTGGGTCTTTTTGCGGGCTAAACAATATATTGGGTCACCGATACGAGCTTCTTCAAAAATGAGATCATATCCTTACTCGGCCGAATTCTCTAATTAAAACCAAATAAGGCCCAAATCTTTATTCTAAAGCCCACTAAAGCCCAATTCGACTTAAACCTAGACCTAGCCCAATTCGAAATTCACTAAACCCAACCCACATATCATTTAATCTAAATGAAATTAAAGTAAAGCAAAGGCCTAAAGAGAAAACTTACCGGCCCAAATTGATTGACCCAATCTCCTTCTCCTTCTTCTCCACGATGTCCGTCCACTCCAACATAATCCATGCCCCAATCGCCAAAAGGATCCAGCTTAAACCCCTTCCATTCACCTTCTTCAATAGCACTTTCCATATAACGTTATATGCACTCAACTTCATGCACCCTTCTATATTCATTCGCCGAAGCTCTAGATATCGTCGGCGCAACCGTCGTATTTTCCATGGTTGAAGTCAGTGTTGATTCACTCAGGACTCATGTAGAAGGTGATGCCGATGAAGGAGTTGCAAGGGTCCATGGTCTAGGGGAGGATGCGGCTGACACCGAAGTCAGCGATCTTGTTTTGCTTGCACGAGTTCATGAGATGGTTCGAGAGCTTGGTGTCACGGTGGACAATTTTGCGACGCTCGGCTTCCCTTTGCTTCTTAAGACGACGGATCTTGACGGCATCCTGGGCTGTACCCGCGTTCCCATCTCCCATGCCCAATATCTCCGATTCTCCTTCTTTCCCTCGTCGTCTTCTTCTTCGGCATTTGTCGGCGCTAGCCTCTGCCTGCAAATTCCGACGATCGGTCCTATCGAGTCGTTGAACTTGCACTAGCGGGTTATCGGTGGCTGACTTCCCTGAACTCTTTAGAATCTATGAAAGAGCCCGTCCACGAGAATATGGTAATACGTAGGATTCTATCTCAACGAGCTGATAAACCAGTAAAATAATGGGGTCCGGGAAAGAAAGCTCCAAGGTAAGCTAATTTCTCAGCTATTTTTGACTTTAGAAAGTGATGGACTTAGGGCAATAAGGGAGGTCTTCACGCATGCCCTGACCTCTCATTCACTTGATGGGCGCGGGTTTGCTGAGCTTTCACGCTAGTTACCAAGCTCTGGATAAGGAAATCACAACAGGAAGGTCTAGATCTTCGCTCGATTCTTTTTCCTCCTTAAGAGCCATAATCAACGGTGTCCAAATTGTCATCTTCAGTTTGTCGACCAATGCAAATAGCTCTCGTGCGTCAGTTTACGAAATTATGGTCTCATCCCGTAGCTATGGAGGTTGGTGATCTATCTCGCATGAACCGTGGAGGTGTTTATGGTCCAGTAGACGATGGCTGGAACTTAGTCCACGACATCTGAAATCGTGGGCACTTCGCAGGAGAGATAAGTTGAGGGAGGCTCTTTGATGCAAACCACGAGCTTCGGATCCTCACACATGACTTGGACGAGTCTGTCGAGATAGCCTAACAAGGGATCGAGCTCGTCCAAGTGCTTCTTACTCGTAGGCAACTACTTCGGGATCGTAATCGTCGAGCGTCAGCTCCGTCTTGCAATTGCTCGAACATTGCAGTATGGTCTGGAGTTTGGTGAAAGGGAAGGATTTGATCTTACGGGAGCGGGACTCGAGGTCAGAGGGCCATAAGGGGTTGTTAGCGAAGAAGGAGGAGCAGTTGGCGGGGCTGTGGTTGTAGGACGGAGGGGGTAAAGGTTGAGAAGTGGAGATTCATGGGAGCCTCCCCTGGGCGTCGAACTAGGGAGAGATGGGATACTCGAAATATTCCCCTCGCATTCTTATATCACTAACACGGGATACATCTCCACGAAATGCTGTAGATCCAACTTCTCCTCGTGTTTGGACTCGAAGTCCAAACGATCAATGTACTGGTTTCGTGGATATTGCAAGAGCGTCAATGTCCTCTCGAGCATCATCCCATCGTGGGTTAAATCGGAGACCAAATGATTGAAATGAGGTGGGGACGAGACGAGAGAGACGGGAAATGGGCGGCGCTTCGATTCGATGAAAAGAGGACTTGATGCTGTGGAAAGAACAAGAAAATGGTAACGTTGAGATTTCGAGGTCAGGGCAGTGGCGTGTAATAGTGTCTTAGGGTGGAACTGTTAGTGGGGTGAAGTTCGTTCATGGCTCCGCTAGAGATGTCACAATCGGTAGAGGATTTTGCTTGGGTTCTGCATGTAAGACTCGCTAGTTTGGCACCTTTGACTCCGTCCATGGTCGAGGGAGAAGCTTGAGAGTGACCCGTTGGAACGCGAACTCATTCTGTTACAGCCAAACCTTCCTGGAGATGTCACGACTGGTGTGACAGTCTGAAAATTCGACCCATTTTATCGGCATTTCTAAATGAATGGAAATACTTCGTTAATACACTCTAATCGACGCTCACTCAGGATTAGCTACCCTGGGATGACTAACCGAAGGGGAAAGGCTATCTGGGAAGAATTTCCCAAACAGCCGCCCGTTGGTCTGAGACAGAGGCAGAGTCGGTATTTAATGACATTGACCACAAGATGAAATCCGACAGCGGACAATCAAATTAGTAAGATAAACACAATTAAGAAATGAGATCAGTTTCAAAAATGTCTCCAGAAGGGCAGACAGCCGGTGTACGTCGCGAAGCAAGACGTGATTGGAAAATTACCGAAATGCCCCCGGTAAATTCTCAGTCCTTAGAATTAGTTGAATTAGGATTTTTGAGAGTAGATTCGGTAAATCGAAATCAGATCCTGTCTGAAATTCGTTCGCGCTCAAGACCCGATCGGTGAATTTGGCACGCAAATCAAGGCAAGTCAAATCAGTTGTCAAATCAATCAATGTCTTGTCAATCCATCAATCAAATCGTGGCACAAGTTCCCATACAAATCTTTCAATCAAAGTCAAGTACACAAGTCACCCATCAAAGGACAAGATTACACCTAAACTACTATTACACCTAACCCACTATCACCATTTGAACTTGGATTAAACATCTCACACTCTCTCTCCTCCCTCATTGTCCTCATTCGGCCGGTTGCCCCCTCTCCCTCTCCTCTTCATTTTCTCCTTCTTCTTCCTCTCATTCTCCTTTCGTTCGGCCGCCCGAGGGAACCGCCACGTTGCCGCCGCCGTCCGAGCTTCCTCCGCCGCCACCGCCATTCCATCTTCATTCGGTAGATCCCTTAACTCCTCTTCTCTTCTTTTTCATGGCCTCGAGAGCCTCCTTGAAGCCCGACCAACCTTCACCGTCTCTCTCTCTCTCCCTTGGTTGTTCGGCCATTCCCCTTCGTCGTCGTCGTTCCATCATTGCCCGGCCACCGTGGCTGGTTTCCCCAGCACCTCACCTCTCTTAGCTTGTGGGAATGTTGTCTTAGGGCCCTTGGAACCCCACGGAACCGCCGGAACAGCCGTGAGCCGCCGTCCCCTCCCCGTGCTCGCGAAACGCCGCTCGGCCACCGGAGCTCAAACCCCTTCACCGTCCGTCCTAGCCTTCAAATAGGTAAGCCCCACTACTAATCTTGGTTTAGGTTAGTGGTATATATATGTGGAATGTAATATTAAGGGCTGGTTGTGGTGATTTATGTAGGGAAATGCATGTTTGAGACATAGGCTAATTAGATTGGCTGAGGTGATTAGCTTGTTGGATTAAACCATGAGCTTGTCAACTTGAATGGGGCTGTAAAATGTGAATTACAGACTGCAAAGGAGTGATGGGGGCGTGAAATGTGGGGGCTGTGCATGGCTAATGGGCCTAGGGACTTGGTTTGGGCCAATTTAACTCAAAATAAGCTAACGGGCCCAAATTATTCTAATGGGCTTATGGATGGACGAAATGAATTGATTAATTAGGTCTTGAAAATGTCTAATGTGGTCTGCAAAATGATGAATGGGCGTATAATCTAATGGGCCGAAGGATTATATTGGGCCTCGGGACTAAAATCTAAACTAATTGGGCCAAAACAAATCAAATTGGACCTAAATAGTAATAGTGGGCCTCATTGGACGAAAATTATAATTTAGTTGGGCCTAAATTAAGTTTGAATGTTAAAATATGAGGCCCAATAGTATACATGGGCTTAGGATACCAAATAGGGCCTAGAATGACCTAATTGGGCTTACTGGGTTAATTCTTAAAATTGAGCTTGGGCCTTGCGCGAAAATAATATAATAATTGGCCCAATTTATATATTTTAATTCAAGAAGTAATTATGGGCCTTCAAACCTGAAATGGACCTTAGGCCCAATTAGACCTAAATCGATTACCCGAGCCTTAATTCAAGTCAACCCCAATTTAATGAAACCCAAGATGACTAAGACATTAATTATGGGTTACTGATCCCCTGGGAACTAACATGGGTTCTGGGTTTGACTGAGTTGCTGGATATGACTGGATCAAATCCCAGTTTCGTTGGGTTCCCGAGATAACGATACTCACGATTGAATTGCTTAGGGAACTAATTGTAGAGAACTTGGCCTATGTGATGCCGTTATGTTAAACGTAATCAGTTACTCGCACGATTCTTGATGTGCTCTGTTCCTGTGCTATGTGCCGTTTCATGCATGCTCTATAACTGAATTGCTATTGCAATCGAGTGGGCCCCGCATACATCGAGAGCATTACATGAGTCGCTGGAGATGTGGCATGAGAATGAGCCCTAGAGGCATTATTACGCGAGGGAAATAGAGGGACAAGGGAGTAGCCAACGTAAGGCGTCAGAGAACGCAGTTGTGGCATTTGCCGAATGGCATTGTCGGATGCGCCCTGATAGGATTTGAAGTGATAGGCGGGCTGATCCGTTGTGATCCGTCATGGCCGGTTGTGGCCTGAGCTTGATCCGTTGGAATCCGATATGGCCGATCGAGGCCTGCATCATTTGCATATGGCATTATGACTGATTGCTTGTTATGGCCCGTCGGTGTTGTACTATTTTCATTGTTGTGCGTTACGCGTTTGTCTATGTGCTCGGGGATGTGCTTGGGAGCTAGTACCGAGGCGAGCTGAGGGTGTCTGAACCTTGGACTGTAAACCCTAGTTCACTAGTTAGGACCGACCCCACTTGTATACTCTACCCTACGCTAGGATTAGTGGTGAGCTTAGTGAGTCCTCAACTCACTGGCGATGATTGCCTTCTTTTCAAATCCCAGACGCCAGTGATGGTTGCACCTCCGATGCTTTTTGGACTGCCCGTACAGATGGACACCCAGATCACCCTCCTTTTTGATATGCATGTCGCGATGTGGCATAGGCACGTGACAACTGTATTAGTAGATCAGGGTGGACCCTACCTTGTACCCCATAGGTTCGAGGCATGGTTCAGAGAGGGCCTTCATAGTTTTAAGGGACCCCAGTGAGACTCTCCGATACCTATGGAGGAGGACCCATTCTGGCTACAGCCTGCCGAGTGTGGAGGCCAGGTGATCGACCCCGATCTGCTGCAGGAGTTGCCGTCTCCAGGACATTCTGAGATTGACGGCCATGAGGAGAGCGATGCCATGGACACTGACGAGGAGGACCCAGAGGAGGATCCCGAGGAGGACTGAGTTCCGTTACTGCTGGTTTAGTCTTTTTGGAGTTAGCTTGGGCGTAGGTGTCCTGTTTTTAGGTTGTGGTTTACTTTTGGGGTATATACCTAACGCTTATGTTATGTATATATATGTATTGTTGTTTGTGCTTATTCTGTCTGTACTACCCCTCTGTTTTGTATGTATGCATGTATGGTTAGGAGGCACGCTTCTGCAGGTTCGCAAGTTTATTAAAGGACGTGTCGTCTGGTCGCAACAAAGAGATTTCTTCGGCCGTCGCGTATTATAAACCTGGCGAGCGTGATATGAATCTTCCGCATGAACGGGATGCCGCATGTCCGATTGGGGATCCGGGGCGTGACAGGCACGATCTGTGAGATCCGATATGGCCGTTTGAGGCCTGCATCATTGCATATGGCATCTTGATTGTTTGTATGTTATTGCCCGTCTGCGTGGTATCATTTGCATGCTTATGCGTTGCGCGTCTGTTTATACACTAGGGATCTGGTACCGAGGTGAGTTGAGAGTGCCCGAACCTTGGACCGTAAACCCTAGTTTACTGGATAGGGCCGACCCTACTTGTGTACTCTACCCTACGCTAGGATTAGTAGTGAGCTTGCTGAGTCCTCGACTCACTGGCGGTGATTACCTTCTTTTCAAATTCGGGACGCCAGTGATGGCTGCACCTCCGATGCTTTTTGGATTGCCAGTACAGATGGATACCTAGGTCACCCTCCATTTTGATATGCATACCGTGATGTGGCATAGGCACGTGACGACTGTACTTGTAGATCAGGGTGGACCCTACCTTATACCCTAGAGGTTCGAGGCGTGGTTTAGAGAGGGCCTTTATGGTTTTGAGGAACCTCAGCGAGACTCTCCGATCTCTATGGAGGAGGACCCGTTCTAGCTACAGCCTGCTGAGTATAGAGGCCAGGTGATTGACCCCGACCCGCTGCAGGAGTTGCCGTCTCTAGGACGCTTTGAGATTGACGGCCATGAGGAGGGCGATGCCATGGACACCGATGAGGAGGACCCAGAAGAGGATCCCGAGGAGGAGCCTGAGGAGGACTGAGTTCCGTTGCTGCTGGTTTAGCCTTTTTGGAGTTAGCTTGGGCGTGGGTGTCCTGTTTATAGGTTGTGGTTTTCTTTTTGGGGTCTGTACGTAACGCTTATGATATGTATATATTGTTGTTTGTATTCATCTTGTTCGTGCTACCCCTCTATTTTGTATGTATGCATGTATGGTTAGGAGGCACGTTTCCGCAGGTTCGCAAGTTTAGCAAGGGACGCGTCGTCTGGTCGTGACGAAGAGGTTTCCTGGGCCGTCGCGTATCATAAACCCGACGAGCGAATTGAGAATCTTCCGTAGGAACGGGATGCCGCGTGTCCAATCAGGGATCCGAGGCGTGACATCCCCGTTCGGGTGGTATCAGAGCCAGGTCAGCTCGATATGAGACCGTTCGAGGATCTGGAGTGATAAGGCTGATGATTTCGGGGTAGTTAGATAGACTGACCCTAGACCTAAGGATAGGAAAGGGTAGAATGCATGAATTGATTGGCATATGTGATTGCTTAGCAGAATCGATTATCTAGTGTAGCCTCTGGTTAAGGTGTTTTAAGCTAAGCTGCAGGTGCGTCAAGACCTGAGGTAAGGTTCTAAGGCATAGCCCCGTGAGTAGGGTGCTTGATTGCTGATTGCTAGATGGTTAACTTGTTAGGTGCTGCTTGTGGTTGTATGCCTAGTCGGCTGTCGCGCGCTGCTTAACCATCATGCATTGCATGATTTCTGCAATGAAAGCAAAATGGTTCAGAAATGAAAACGATTTAAATTTGGAATTTGGGTTGTGAAATTGGATCCCACCAATTCTATCAAAAGGGCCCAAATTTTTAGTCTCCTCTCATGCCACCTTTCCCAGCAATTTTTCAAATTCAAGAAATAGCTGCCTAATGATTCGACCCAGAGACATTTCAGTCGTTCAGCAAGGTAACCGACTACTCATTAGCATGATCTTTTCTCCTATGTTATCTCTTTCACTCAATATGCAGTCGTTTCTCATGGATGAGGGAGTCTACTATCAACCTGTAGAAGACACACGCCCTTCTCAAATATGTCAATTCGAAATCAATCCTAAATGTTTGACCGGCAAATCCCACGAACGTGATAATGCATCCCAGAGAAACGCTTCAAAGGATAGATTGAATTCCAGAAAATCGAACATAATAACGAAAAATGCAGCATCAAGCCATTGAAAGATTCAGGCCATTAGAGGACAATGTCACGACTCTAAAAATGCAAATAAAAAATTTTACAAAGCTGGAATAAACTTTCTACCATTTTTACAATTAATCTAAAAATGGGATTAACAAAATAATTCTTGATTCCAAATTAATTTCTTTCAGGTTTTCTTTGGCCAAAATGAAGAGAAGATTAAAAGAAAAATACTAACTATTTTTTCATTTTTTTTCATTTTTTTTGTGGCCTCAAATGCTAATTTTATTTACAAATTTTTTCCTAATTTTAGAAAAATATTAAAAAATATATATTAAAAATGAAAAATTACTTTTTTGTTCAAAAATGGTTGCCTCAGCTCGGGTAAGGCTTCCAAAGTTGATTTTGCAATTTTCTCATTTTTTATTGATTTTTTTTATTAATTTTCGAAAATAAAAATATTGAAAAATACTGAAAATATGGAAAATTATTTTTTGGTCAAAATTGGCTCCCTAGGCTTGGCTAAGGTCCCCAAAGTTGATTTTTCAATTTTATGAATTTTTATGGATTTTCTATTAATTTAAAAAAATAGAAAAGATGATTTAAAAGTCAGGTGTCAACAGTGGGGATCTGAAATTGGGCGATCAGCCCACAGCGTGAGTCGAAACCCAGTAATCTCACAAAAGACTCAAAATAGAACATAGCATGCAAATGAGACAGTTCGACACATGATTCAATAAACACATGGTCAGCATATAACAATGGACTGTATCACAGTAATAAACGCATACTTCATGCCATGGTATGATCAAGTCTCATTCAGATGCAAAATGTTATTTCTCATTTAATCGACCCGAGCTAGGTCCACCGGTGGCTTATAGCACTGCCGGCCGTGCCCCGAACCGAGCCCCTGCATTCGCTCAGTTGGCACCCTTGTCACTCCAACGCCCCGTGCCGCGCACGTCTAGGCGCGGTACCGCAACCGTGGTTCACTTGCCCTACGGCCGATACCCCTTGTCACTCCAACTCCAGTGTTTTCTTGACACCTATCCGGCCGTCCCGCACGGTTCTACGCACTCCGCCAAACGTTTGCTCATAAGGTTAAGTGCAATGCATCAGGCGTTCATTTCATGTCTCGGCCTTTGGCCCACAATTCACCACGTATTTAGCGCACATGCCTGACTCAATCGAGCTTACATGGATTCACACAATTCATATCAAGATTCAATGCATCACTCGTCATTCATGTGAATCCTAAGCATGCAATGCACATTAATCCGAGTTTTAGACTCCGTTTTTCAGTGTTTTTGACCCCAAGCATGGGTCCCAATATACTTGGTTGCTCTTCGATCATCTTAGGGCCATCATACAATGTTCAACTCATGCCATTCGAACCCTAGAACCTCACGGCCAGAATCATCCACGAACGGCCAGCAACTTAATTGAACACGCAATGACCAATATCGCACCATTTCTCACCTTAGACCGTCCTAGAACCGTCACACGACGTTCCTATCACGCTCCAGGGATTCCATGACCTCTCGGAGGGTACTTAACATGCATGACCAGCAACTCATTTCGATGTGCGAGGGACTATAATTCACGGCACAAACTCCTCACACACGATCACTTCTCAAATTGGACATGCATGGCCGATTTTCACATGATTACCCATCATAGACTCTCTAAATCCATCATACAATGTTCATGTCACACTCCATAGGCATTATAGACTCTCAAATCAGTCCTTACACACATGGCCAGCAGCTCAATATAGACATGCATTGAGCTAGGTTACACGGTACACACACAAGAACATGCCTCAAATCACACATAGTTCTACCCCAAGTCTAATTATGAGCTTACCCTCCTTGAATTTGAGCACACAACCGAGAATGGAGCTAACCTTGGAGGTTTTGCCATGTTGATGAAGCTGTGTTACAAGAGAACAAGCTCAAAAGTGTGAGAAATGGTTGAATCTATAACATGAAAGGGGTGAAATGGCATCAAGAGCTCTTAAATGGTCTTGCATGTGAGTGAATCTCACTCGGATGGTGCTCATGAGTCTTACCTAGACTCAAAGTGACATGAAAGGTCCTTGACAACCTTGGGGAGTCGCCGGAGAGGGCTGGAAGTCGCCGGATGAAGCTGAGAGTCGGCGGAGGGCACTCACCGGTGCAGGAACCGATGATTGGGCAGTGGCTTCAAACGGCCGTAAAGGAGAGCTCCGATGGTCGTTTGGGGTGAGTGAGGTGGCCTTAGAACCTTCTGGATGTTGGGAAGAGGATGCCGTTGTTTTTAGGGCAAACAGAGCCCTATGGAGGAAGTTATGGTCGTTTGAAGGCGGCGGGGTCAGGCTCCACGTCGGGATCAGAATAGGAAAGTTTAGGAGGTCGAACGGGGAGCTTCCGGTGGTCGTTTGGGGCAAGGGAGGCGGCGTTGGAACGGTCTGGATGTTAGAAAGAGGATGCCATTGGTTTTAGGGCAAACGGAGCCCTATGGAGGAAGATATGGTCGTTGGAAGGTGCAAAGGTCAGCTGGTCGCCGAGAGTGAAGAGGGAGAGAAAGGGAATGAAGGAGTGAGGCTTGAGTGTTCTATTGCCAAAAATGAAAGAGTGAGAGAGTGAGAGCAGATGGGGGGGCGTGGATATGGAGAGAGAGAGAGAGAGAGTGTGGGTTCTTGGATTAATTAAATGTGATAGTGGTGAAGGAATATGCATGGGGGTTAGGGGAGAACATTTTTGGGAATGTTATATTGGAAATTGAGTGACTTAGTTTATTATAGGGAATGTGTTATATTGGTTATTTAATTCAAATGTGATAGTGGTCTTGGAGTGGGCGGTCATGACACTTGGCGCAATGGGATGAGGGTTCGATTTTCGAGGAAAATTCGACTGATAAGTAGCTTCTCGGTGTTTTCTTTTCCCTCGTGACGCGTACCGTCGAGACCGGGAAACCTTCTATCGGACCCGACGTGATTCTCGAGCTAGACTAAACTAAAATTCAATTCACCTAGGAAATGTTAGGAAATACTCAATCTATGATCCGGAGAACTTCGAACGGTCCAGAGGCATTTTGGAAATTTTCTATCATTGTCTCGGTTTCCAATTGAATTTCCTCGAAGGCAGTACCGTCCAATTTTCACTGTAACTTTTTTGGAAAAGTTCGATTGTCCAATTTAGAAATTCTATTTCGTGGCCACTTCCATTGATTTACAACTTTAGCAAATGCTCGGACTAACGGGCGGCTTTAAGGAGATACGCGTATCGACCTGTCAGGGTCCACGTACTTTAAGTTCCTTGGTAGACATTCCCCCTTGGTCAGTCATCCCGAGTTGATCAGGCTCGAGTGAGATTCATCTAAAGCGAAATAATGAAATACGTCCATTCTTATTAAATTCCCAAAATGGGTCGAAGATTCAGACTGTTACAATTCTTCCCCCCTTAAAGAGTTTCGTCCTCGAAACTTGTATATCACCACTACGCTTGACTATTCAAACAGAAATGGGTATAAACGACTTTGACGAGTGGGATCATCTTGTTCCTTAAAACTTGCTCCCATCTGTCCTCTATCCTGACCGGCTTCTCGACGTACGAAACCCTATCATCCACGTCTATGACTTCATGATCGAATATATGGCCAAGATCAAGCTCGTACTTCCTCAACATCGACACATGAAAGACATTGTGTACTTGCGACAGATTCGGCAGTAAGGCCAGTCGATACGCCAGCGTCCCAATTCGTTCCAATATTTCGAATGGGCCTACAAACCTCGGGCTCAGCTTCCCTTTCTTCCTAAACCGTGATAGCCCTCGCATTGGCGAAACCTTTAGAAATACGTGGTCTCCAACTTGAAATTCCAGAGGTTTGCGCCTCCGATCCGCATAGCTTTTCTGGCGACTCTGCGCAGTTTTCAGTCTTTCTCTAATCACCTTAACCGCTTCGACTGATTGCTGGACCAGCTCTGGTCCAGTTATCCTCCTTTCACCCACTTCGTCCCAACACACTGGCGTCCTGCACGCCCTCCCATACAGGGCTTCGAATGGCGCCATCTTAATACTCTGTTGATAGCTATTATTGTAGGCAAACTCCACCAAATGTAGCCGCTCTTCCCATCCGCCCTTAAAGTCAATCATACAGGCTCTCAACATATCCTTCAGAGTCTGTATCGTCCTTTCGGACTGTCCATCTGTCTGCGGGTGATATGCCGTACTAAAATGCAACTCTGATCCCAATGCAGCTTGTAAACTCTTCCAAAATGTTGCGGTGAAATGGGGGTCACGATCTGAAGTGATCGATACAGGTACCCTATGTAGGCGGACTATCTGACGTACAAACAGATCGGCTAATTTCTCAAGAGGATGATCCTTTCGCACGGCGATGAAGTGAGCCGACTTCGTCAATTGATCGACTACAACCCATATCGAGTCATTTCCCCTATGACTCCTTGGCAATCCTGTCACAAAATCCATCGTGACGTGTTCCCATTTCCATTCTGGAATCTCCAGTGGTTGCAACAGTCCTCCAGGTTTACAGTGTTGTGCCTTCACTCTTTGGCACGTCAGACACTTGGCCACAAATTTCGCCACATCGACTTTCATTCCGTTCTACCAGTACTGTTGACGCAGGTTTTGGTACATCTTCGTACTACCAGGGTGAATACTATAGCTGCTTCGATGAGCTTCCGTCAGAATTTCCCTCTTCAAGGCTTCATCGTCTGGTACGCACAGTCGTCCTCTAAACTTCAGAATCCCGTCCTTTGCCACCTGAAACTCTGGTCTCCTCTTATCTGTGTCCAAGTGCAGAATTTTCTGCAAGTCAGGGTCCGTAGACTACAGTTCCTTGATCCTCATTTGAATCGTCGGTTCAATCCTCAAGGTAGCTATTAGACTCGAGAGGGGTCCCATCTCCATTTTAAACTCTGAGTCTCTCAATCCTGCAAGTAGAGTCCACTCCTTAATCATCAGGCACGCCATACTTGACTTTCGACTGAGGGCATCGGCTACTCTGTTAGCCTTTCCAGGGTGGTACAGGATATCACAGTCGTAATCCTTGAGCAATTCCATCCAACGGCGTTGTCTCATGTTTAGCTCCTTCTGGGAAAACAAGTACTTCAGGCTCTGGTGGTCCGTATAAATCTGGAACTTTTCTCGAGCCAGATAGTGTCTCCATATTTTCAGTGCAAACACTATTGCAGCGAGTTCTAGGTCGTACGTCGGGTAGTTCATCTCATGCGGTCTCAGTTGTCGAGATGCATACGCTACAACTTGTCCATGTTGCATCAAGACACATCCCAGACCTCTTAACGATGCATCACTATAAATTTCAAAGCCTCCTGGTCCGGACGGAATAGTCAGTACTGGAGCAGTCGTCAGCCTCTGTTTAAGCTCTTGAAAACTTTCTTCACACCTATCTGTCCATTCAAATTTTGTCTCCTTCTTCAATAGACGTGTTAAAGGGCCAGCTATGGCAGAGAATCTTTCTACGAAGCTTCTATAGTAACTTGCCAACCCCAAGAAGCTCCTTACTTCCGTTACAGTTGTCGGTCTCGGCCAGTTCATTACCGCTTCTATCTTGGATGGATCGACAGAGAGTCCTTCGCCAGAGATTACATGTCCAAGGAAAGCTACTTTACTCAGCCAAAATTCGCATTTACTGAACTTGGCATATAGCGAATGCTTCCTCAGCGTCTCCAATACTATCCTCAAGTGCCATTCATGGTCCTCAACACTCCGTGAGTAAACCAGGATATCGTCAATGAACACTATAACAAATTGGTCTAAAAATTCCTTGAACACCCTGTTCATTAGGTCCATGAATGCAGCAGGCGCATTGGTCAGCCCAAATGGCATAACCGTGAACTCGTAATGACCATACCTTGTCCTAAATGCCGTTTTTGGTATATCCTCACTCCTAATCCTCAGCTGGTGGTAACCCGTCCTAAGATCAATCTTTGAGAATATGGTTGCTCCCTGTAATTGATCGAATAGATCATCAATCCTGGGGAGTGGGTACTTGTTCTTCACCGTCACCTGGTTCAGCTGTCTATAGTCAATACACAATCTCAACGACCCATCCTTTTTCTTAACAAACAACACTGGCACGCCCCATGGCGACGCACTGGGTCGGATGAATCCTTTGTCTAACATTTCCTGCATCTGCACCTTGAGCTCCTTTAGCTCCACCAACGCCATCCTATACGGTGCCTTAGAAATCGGTTCGGTTCCAGGGACTAACTCGATAACAAACTCCACCTCTCTTTCTGGCGGTAAGCGAGGCAACTCCTGTGGGAATACATCAGGGAATTCACAAACTATAGCCACATCCTCCAACCTCACTTCTTCGACAGAGGAGTCGACCACAGACGCTAGGTAACCCTGACATCCTTCATCCAATAGTTTGGTCGCTTCCAACGACGTTATCAAAGGAATTGAAGTTCCTCCCTGACTACCCACAAATTCGAATCTAGGGTGCCCAGCTGGGTTAAACTGGATCACCCTGCTACTACAATCAATCACGGCTCCCCGTTTAGTCAACCAATCAATTCCTATTATGACGTCAAAATCAAACATGGGCAGCACTACCAAGTCAATTACTCCCTTCCCTACGCCAAAAGTTATCTCACAGCCCATGCTACCCATCAAAACAGGAATCTTATCTTTTAACGGGGTCATAACATGCAGCGCTACTTTCAATGGTTTCATTTCCATATCAGATAAAAGGGCAAACTGCTCAGACACAAACGAGTGTGTAGCCCCCGGATCAAACAAGGCATATGCAGCACATCCACACAGAGAGACCGTACCTGTGATCACCCCTGGCGCGTCCTCAGTGTCCTTGCGCGCCACAACGTACACTCTCCCTTGTGCAGGTGGTCGATTTTGGTTTCCTTGTGCAGCTACCGGTGGTGGTCTGATCGGGGGTCCTTGCTGCTGATTCGGTTGTCCACGGTTTTTCCTCGGGCAGTGCCTTGCCAAATGCCCCATCTGTCCGCATCCAAAGCAAGCACCAGTCTTCCTAGGGCAGGATCCAGTCGCATGCCTCATTCCACAGTCAGCATCTTGGACCATTGCCTGTCGTCGGTTTTCCCAGAGTCTTTCGAGCTGGAGGGACAAACCTCCTGTTGTCAACCATTGGCCTTTTTCCAAGGCTTCGGTTATCCCTCGAATGCGTAAACCGCGAACCGGTTGCGGCGTTTCTTTCATTTGAGTCCCTCTCGAACTCCTGTGCCCGTTCATACATTGCCCCATACTCCATTACTCCTGCAGTGATCAGTCTACTGCGGAGGTCCGGCCTCAGTCCTTCACGGAACCTCCGTGCTCTATCCCAAGCATTCTCGATCAATCTGCGGGGCGAATTTGGATAACCTTGCAAACTCGGCCTCGTACTGATCCACCGTCATCTGCCCTTGGCGGAGTCGCAGAAACTCCTCCATCTTCCTCTCCTGCACGGCTTCCGAGAAATACTTGCCATTAAAGGCCTCGCAGAAAGTCGTCCAGTTCGGCGCTGTACCCTCGGGAAAGATCCTTCCTCGAGTAGCCTTCCACCAGTCATTCGCGGTATCTTGGAGCTGGTAGACCGCTAGTGATACCCTTTCCTCATCTGTACACCTCAGTACGTCAAATGCCTTCTCCAGCCGTTCAATCCAAAGTGAGGCGGCCTCGGGCCCACCACCTCCGTCAAACTTTGACAGCTATAACTTCAGAAATTGCTCCACCAGGTGTGGTGCCTGTCGGCCTCCATTCCCACGACCATTGTTCCCATTTGCCCCATTCACTCCGTTCGCTCCATTCGCTCCATTTGCAGCAGCTACAGCCGTTTCAGCGGCCTGGGCTACAGTGGCATCCGTTTCTGCAGCCTGCCTACCCATCAGATTCCCCATCTCAGCTAGCACTCGCAGTATGTCTGCGATGCTGGGGTTTTCAGCTGCTGGAGCTTGCGAGCCTGATGCGCCATCGGTCCTCCTAGGCCTGCCTCGATTGTTCATGTTCTCGGATCTTACTTACCTAGACCTGTTATAATCCCGTTGAGGAATTAAGGCCTATACCACACCTCAGGCCTAGCAATACACAACAACAGGCTAACATATGGCCACTAACAACAGTTTCAGAAAGGCACTCACATCACATCACAGTTAGGGTTCGGTCTCTTACCTTAGGTCCAGACGCAATCTGCAAGTTAGCAGTACCACAAATAGCATTTAACACAGGGACCTAGCATAGACTTGAGCAACCAGTTTACAATAGCAATCACATGCGCCAATCAATGACATGCAGCGTTCCCATCTTAATCCTGCCTTAGGGGTCTTGCTATCTAACTACCCCATGAATCACCATCCTTATTACTCCAAACCTCAAATCAGTCTCATCTCGAGCTGTCCTTGCTCTGATACCAATTTCGAGCGGTGATGTCACGCCCCGGATCCTGGCGGGCCGCGTGGCATCCCCGTCGAGTTACACCTGACCTGCAATCACATCGCTTGGCCCAACTGCGAACGACGGCCCAGGACTCGTCACGGCCAAACGATGGATAACTAAAAGCGACAGCAAATAGCGCTCTACTCCCAACCAAACAGTCATTCAAGCAAGACAGGAAGATGGAAGAACACATGACATTTAACAAGTGACTAGGTCCCGGGGGTTCATTACAACCCGACGGGAGAGGGGTGAACACAAAACCAGTCCAGGGTCTGACAAACTTGTGAGGGAGACAATATCCAACATTCAAAATAAACCCTAACAGCTACCTAGGAAAAGGACAGATCCATCAACATGCGATCCGTACATCTAAGGGTTATCTTCATCGGTCAAGGGAAACTCTTCAGGGTCCTCGTCAGTGTCGCCAAACACGTCGTCCTCGCCATCAAACTCCATCTGGGCATCACCATCGGAGTCTTCCACCTGCATAGGCTCGGGGTCTACCACCTCACCTTTGTGGATTGTGTTAAGTATCGGGTTCCCATTTGGCCCTAAGACGGGAGCGTCCATGGCGTCTAGCGGACCATGCCAAGACAACCCACTCCATCGATACCATGCTACGTACCGATAACCTGTCAGACTATCCTTCTCCCCCACGTCGACCCAAACCGTAGTAACTATCCTCTTAAACCACGTGTAGCCAGGTACTTGATACTCTACCTCGTCTTCCTCTAACTCAACCGGTCGACCGTGACGAGCTGGGGTTATAGACATCTTCAGGGGTGGGGATCTGAAATTGGGCGATCAGCCCACAGCGTGAGTCGAAACCCAGTAATCTCACAAAAGACTCAAAATAGAACATAGCATGCAAATGAGACAGTTCGACACATGATTCAATAAACACATGGTCAACATATAACAATGGACTGTATCACAGTAATGAATGCATACTTCATGCCATGGTATGATCAAGTCTCATTCAGATGCAAAATGTTATTTCTCATTTAATCGACCCGAGCTAGGTTCACCGATGGCTTATAGCACTGCCGGCCGTGCCCCGAACCGAGCCCCTGCATTCGCTCAGTTGGCACCCTTGTCACTCCAACGCCCCGTGCCGCGCACGTCCAGGCGCGGTACCGCAACCGTGGCTCACTTGCCCTACGGCCGATACCCCTTGTCACTCCAACTCCAGTGTTTTCTTGACACCTATCCGGCCGTCTCGCACGGTTCTACGCACTCTGCCAAACGTTCGCTCATAAGGTTAAGTGTAATGCATCAGGCGTTCATTTCATGTCTCGGCCTTTGGCCCACAATTCACCACGTATTTAGCGCACATGCCTGACTCAATCGAGCTTACATGGATTCACACAATTCATATCAAGATTCAATGCATCACTCGTCATTCATGTGAATCCTAAGCATGCAATGCACATTAATCCGAGTTTTAGACTCCGTTTTTCAGTGTTTTTGACCCCAAGCATGGGTCCCAATATACTTGGTTGCTCTTCGATCATCTTAGGGCCATCATACAATGTTCAACTCATGCCATTCGAACCCTAGAACCTCACGGCCAGAATCATCCACGAACGGCCAGCAACTTAATTGAACACGCAATGACCAATATCGCACCATTTCTCACCTTAGACCGTCCTAGAACCGTCACACGACGTTCCTATCACGCTCCATGGATTCCATGACCTCTCGGAGGGTACTTAACATGCATGACCAGCAACTCATTTCGATGTGAGGGACTATAATTCACGGCACAAATTCCTCACACACGATCACTTCTCAAATTGGACATGCATGGCCGATTTTCACATGATTACCCATCATAGACTCTCTAAATCCATCATACAATGTTCATGTCACACTCCATAGGCATTATAGACTCTCAAATCAGTCCTTACACACATGGCCAACAGCTCAATATAGACATGCATTGAGCTAGGTTACACGGCACACACACAAGAACATGCCTCAAATCACACATAGTTCTACCCGAAGTCTAATTATGAGCTTACCCTCCTTGAATTTGAGCACACAACCGAGAATGGAGCTAACCTTGGAGGTTTTGCCACGTTGATGAAGCTGTGTTACAAGAGAACAAGCTCAAAAGTGTGAGAAATGGTTGAATCTATAACATGAAAGGGGTGAAATGGCATCAAGAGCTCTTAAATGGTCTTGCATGTGAGTGAATCTCACTCGGATGGTGCTCATGAGTCTTACCTAGGCTCAAAGTGGCATGCAAGGTCCTTGACAACCTTGGGGAGTCGCCGGAGAGGGCTGGAAGTCGCCGGATGAAGCTGAGAGTCGGCGGAGGGCAATCACCGGTGCAGAAACCGGTGATTGGGCAGTTGCTTCAAACGGCTGTAGAGGAGAGCTCCGATGGTTGTTTGGGGTGAGTGAGGTGGCCTTAGAACCGTCTCGATGTTGGGAAGAGGATGCCGTTGGTTTTAGAGCAAACGGAGCCCTATGGAGGAAGTTATGGTCATTTGAAGACGGCGGGGTCAGGCTCCACGCCGGGATCAGAACAGGAAAGTTTAGGAGGTCGGACAAGGAGCTTCCGGTGGTCGTTTGGGGCAAGGGAGGCGGCGTTGGAACGGTCTGGATGTTAGGAAGAGGATGCCATTGGTTTTAGGGCAAACGGAGCCCTATGGAGGAAGATATGGTCGTTGGAAAGTGCAGAGGTCAGCTGGTCGCCGAGAGTGAAGAGGGAGAGAAAGGGAATGAGAGAGTGAGGCTTGAGTGTTCTATTGCCAAAAATGAAAGAGTGAGAGAGTGAGAGCAGATGGGGGGCGTGGATATAGAGAGAGAGAGAGAGAGTGTGTGGGTTCTTGGATTAATTAAATGTGATAGTGGTGAAGGAATATGCATGGGGGTTAGGGGAGAACATTTTTGGGAATGTTATATTGGAAATTGAGTGACTTAGTTTATTATAGGGAATGTGTTATATTGGTTATTTAATTCAAATGTGATAGTGGTCTTGGAGTGGACGGTCATGATACTTGGCGCAATGGGATGAGGGTTCGATTTTCGAGGAAAATTCGACTGATAAGTAGCTTCTCGGTGTTTCGTTTCCCTCGTGACGCGTACCGTCGAGACCGGGAAACCTTCTATCGGACCCGACGTGATTCTCGAGCTAGACTGAACTAAAATTCAATTCACCTAGGAAATGCTAGGAAATACTCAATCTATGATCCGGAGAACTTCAAACGGTCCAGAGGCATTTTGGAAATTTTCTATCATTGTCTCGGTTTCCAATTGAATTTCCTCGAAGGCAGTACCGTCCAATTTTCACTGTAACTTTTCTGGAAAAGTTCGATTGTCTAATTTAGAAATTCTATTTCGTGGCCACTTCCATTGATTTACAACTTTAGCGTATCGAACTAACGGACGACTTTAAGGAGATACGCTCGGACTGTCAGGGTCATCCCGAGTTGATCAGGCTAACGGGCGGCTTTAAGGAGATACGCGTATCGACCTGTCAGGATCCACGTACTTTAAGTTCCTTGGTAGCCATTCCCCCTTGGTTAGTCATCCCGAGTTGATCAGGCTCGAGTGAGATTCATCTAAAGCGAAATAATGAAATACGTCCATTCTCATTAAATTCCCAAAATGGGTCGAAGATTCAGACTGTTACAATAGAGATCAAGAAGAGTTAGTAGAATGGGAGATAGATGTGGAGAAGGGAAGATGAATATGAAGAAAAGTTAGTGGAGAAATTAAAATGTGAGATAGAGATGGAGAAGGGAAAATAAAAATAAAGAAGAGTTAGTGGAGAAATTAAAATGGGAGATAGAGTTAGTAGAAAAATAAGAATGGGAGATAAATGAGTGGGTTATAAAAGGAGGAAGAAGTGAGCTTGAGAGGAGAATTTTTTTGGGAGAGAAAATTTTGGATGTTTGAGAGGGTTTTGGAAGATTGAAGAAAAATTTGAGAGAAAAAAAATACCAAAAAGAGAGAGAATTTCGAAGATGATGGGAGTTTAAAGCTAGCGGGTTATTGTTGACACCTGATTTTTAATTATTTTTTATTTTCAAAAATTAATAGAAAATCCATAAAAATTCATAAAATTTAAAAATCAACTTTGAGGACCTTGGCCAAACCTAGGGAACCAATTTTGACCAAAAAAATGATTTTTCGTATTTTCAGTATTTTCTGATATTTTTATTTTCGAAAATTCATAAACAATCAAGAAAAAATGAGAAAATTGCAAAATGAACTTTGAAAACTTTGACCAAGCCTAGGCAACCATTTTTGAGCAAAAAATAATTTTTCGTATTTGTTTTGTATTTTTTTAAATATATTTTTTAGAAATTAGGAAAATATTTCATAAATAATAGCATTTGAGGCCACAAAAATACATAAAAATAGTCAATATTTTTCTTTTAAATTCCTTTTCATGTTGGCCATCGTAAATTTAAAAAATCCAATTCGGAGTTGTGTATTCCTTCACGAGCATAATCTCGAATTGGGCCTAAAAAATTCAATTTGAGTCAATTTATTTTCATTTTTCACTTTTAGGAGTTGTGACATTGTTCTCTAATATTCTAAATTTTTATCTTGGCACAATTATACCAAGAATGACCCAATTTTACAAAAAAGGATTTAATTAAATTTTTACATTATTTTCAGTAACAAGAAATGAGCTTAAATTTGACATGCGGTGAATTGTGTCAAATATTGTGAGGAGATTTGGACTTAAAGAAATATTTTTTCAGGGACTAAATTGTAAATAATTAAAATTGAGGGACTAGATTGCAAATACCTAACTCTTGAAGGATTATTTTGCAAATAACAAAAAGAAGAGTTCGTGGAGAAATTAGAATAAAGAAGGGAAGATGGAGAAGAGAAGATGGAGAAGAATGGATGGAAAAAATAAGATAAGAATAGAGAATGGAAGATGGAGAAGAGAAGATGAAGAAGAATGGATGGAGAAAATAAGATAAGAATAGAGAAGGGAAGATGGAGATGAAGAAGAGTTAGTGGAGAAATTAGAATGAGAGATAAATATGGAGAGTGGAAGATGAAGATGACGAAAAGTTAGTGGAGAGATTAGAATGTGAGATAGAGATGGAGAAGGGAAGATGAAAATGAAGAAGAGGTAGTGGAGAAATTAGAATGGGAGATAGAGTTAGTAGAAAAATTAGAATGGGAGATAGATGAGTGGGTTATAAAAGGAGGAAGAAGTGAGCTTGAGAGGGGAATTTTTTTGAAGAGAAAATTTTGGATGTTTGAGAGGGTTTTGAGAGATTGAAGAAAAATTTAAGAGAAAGAAAATACCAAAAAGAGATAGAGAATTTTGAAGATAACGGGAGTTTAAAGCTAGATGGTTATCATCATCAATTTCTTCATCGATCAACATAAATCAAGAATTCATCCCAGATTTGAAGCTAAGTGTCCCTCTACTCTCTTTGATTTTTTAGTATAAACTAGCTCAAATTTTCTACTCTTCTCCCATTTCCCCATATTTGATTTTAGGCAGGAATCAATTATATCCATCAAGCACTTCTCATAATGCCATTGAAGCTAAGTGCCTCTTTCATTGTTCTAATTTTTAATGTGAATTAAATCATATTTGCTCCATTACTCCATTTCTCCATATTTTTATGTCAGGTAAAGGACAACTCTAAGTCAATAGTAAATCCCATGGAGGTGTAAAATTGGCGCTGATGAGCTCTTGAGTGCCCATTAAATTTTCAATTGATCCGTCGATGGAGTTTGGCCCGAATTGTCAAATCAATTCGTTTTATTTTAAATAATTTAAACCCCAGAATGTGAAGGGCAGAGCCCGCTCACTGGAGGTCATTTTAAATTTCTGCAATTTAAATTCCTGCACCTTAAACCCCAAAGGAGGGGGCCAAGCCAAGGCTGAGCTATCCATTGGTGGTCTTTATTTATTGTTATTTACTTCCTGTAATTTAATTTTTGAATCACTAAAGCCCAAAATGAGTAGCTCGCAGCACTGCACAAAAGTCGTTAATTCACTCCCTCTTCGGCTTCAGGGAAATACTTAATATTTTGAAAATGCCAAAAAAAATGTCACTCATGTATATTCCATTTTAAAAAGTGAAAATACAAAAAGAGAACACTCCACTAGAGCCTTAGGAATAAACCAAGCTTGAGTTGCCAAATTAGGATATCCATGAAATTAAGGTACCGAAAGGGCATTAGTTTTAATTAACTAGTGTAACCAAGTCCCCGAACTCATTTTCTCTGGTTCGTAGAAGTAATTTAGTTCTCCCGCTCATTTACTTAGGTTTCTAATCAACCTATCAAAAATGATTAGTGGCGACTCCAAAATTTAAAACCATTTGAACAAAAAACCAAAGTCGCGATTTGGTAGAACTTGGGAGAGCTCGAACTAGGTTAGTTAATTTAATCAATTAATTTGGTAATCCATTAACCTAAAAAATGAATTTTAGGTCGCGACAATTATCATCATCAATTTCTTCATCGATCAACATAAATCAAGAATTCATCCCAGATTTGAAGCTAAGTGTCCCTCTACTCTCTTTGATTTTTTAGTATAAACTAGCCCAAATTTTCTACTCTTCTCCCATTTCCCCATATTTGATTTCAGGCAGGAACCAATTATATCCATCAAGCACTTCTCATAATGCCATTGAAGCTAAGTGCTTCTTTCATTGTTCTAATTTTTAATGTGAATTAAATCATATTTGCTCCATTACTCCATTTCTCCATATTTTTATGTCAGACAAAGGACAACTCCAAGTCAACGGTAAATCCCATGGAGGTGTAAGATTGGCGCTAACGAGCTCTTGAGTGCCCATTAAATTTTCAATTGATCCGTCGATGGATTTCGGCCCGAATTGTCAAATCAATTCGTTTTATTTTAAAGAATTTAAATCCCAGAATGTGAAGGGCAGAGCCCGCTCACTAGAGGTCATTTTAAATTTCTGCAATTTAAATTCCTGCACCTTAAACCCAAAAGGAGAGGGCCAAGCCAAGGCTGAGCTATCCATTGGTGGTCTTTATTTATTGTCATTTACTTCCTGTAATTTAATTTTTGAATCACTAAACTCCAAAATGAGTAGCTCGCAGCACTGCACAAAAGTCGTTAATTCACTTCCTCTTTCGGCTTCAGGGAAATACTTAATATTTTGAAAATGCCAAAAAAATGTCACTTACGTATATTCCATTTAAAAAAGTGAAAATACAAAAAAAGAACACTCCACTAGAGCCTTAAGAATAAACCAAGCCTGAGTTGCCAAATTAGGATACCCATGAAATTAAGGTACTGAAAGGGCATTAGTTTTAATTAACTAATGTAACCAAGTCCCCGAACTCATAATCTCTGGTTCGTAGAAGTAATTTAGTTCTCCTGCTAATTTACTTAGGTTTCTAATCAACCTACAAAAAATGATTAGTGGCGACTCTAAAATTTAAAACCATTTGAACAAAAAACCAAAGTCGCGATTTGGTGGAGCTTGGGAGAGCTCGAACTAGGTTAGTTAATTTAATCAATTAATCTGGTAATCCATTAACTTAAAAAATGAATTTTAGGTCGCGACGAGCACTCTCCATCTTCACTTGCTCAGAAGGAAAATCAATTTCTGTAGCCTTCATGTCCACGTGATGTTTTGTCTGATTCAGGCCTCCAGAAAGCAAATGGCTTATTTTACTGGCTTTGTGGTCATTTCTCTTTCTCTCTCTGAAATTACTTAACTTTCCAAGTCCTCAATTACGCCACCTTACGGAAGCACCAAAAATTAAACAATATCCAATTTCATGTCTTAGATAGTTTCTTCCAGAGTGCATGGATAATGACTTTCAACAAAGACAGGAAATGGGCATTCGACAGAGACCCATCAAAATGAAAAATTGAACTTGGAAAAGTGAACGCCACAACGGATGACTCTAGGAATGCAAAAACGAAAATTACAAAGCTAAGGTGAATTTCTACAATTTTTTTTAAAATTAATCTGAAAATGAAATTAACAAAGTAAATCCCGATTCTGGATTAATACTTGGAAATTGTCTTTGGCCAAAATGAAAAGAAAATTAAAAGAAAAAATACTGACTATTTTTCACAATTTTTGTGGCCTCCAAAGCAATTTTTATTAAGCATCTTCCTAATTTTAGAAAAGTATTAAAAAATGTGAAAAATGTGAAAAATTATTTTTTGTTCAAAATTGGTATCCTAAGCTTGGCGAAGGCTTCCAAAGTTGATTTTGTAACTTTCTCATTTTTTCTTGATTTTCTATGAATTTTCGAAAATAAAAAATAAAAAATACTGAAAAATAACAAAAATATGGAAAATCATTTTTTTGGTCAAAATTGGTTCCCTAGGGTTAGCCAAAGTCTCCAAAGTTCATTTTTTAATTTTATTAATTTTTATGGATTTTTTTATTAATTTTAAAAGAAAATGGACGATTAAAACCCAGGTGTCAACATTAAACACGAACGCCATGTAGCATGTGAGGAATGATGAGTTGCTTAGAGTCATAGAAAAGATTGAGAGAAGCCAACAAATATTAGTCCTGGAGAATTCTCAATAATTCAGCCACTGAGATCACTGAGTCCGAAAATTATGAAAGTTGGGGAGCTCAAAGACAATCGATGGAATGTCCAAGACAATCGTCATCAGAGAAGGCAATCAACGACATGAGAGAGAATCACAAGTATACGAAGAACAACAACACAAGAAGTTTTTTCCGGTTGTCGTCTTGCGGAGTAGTGGTGGGGTTGGTTCCATGGCTAGGGCTCTGATACAAAATGAAATGCTCTTTGTATTAGGGATGATTGTGTAAGCAAGACAAACCAACTAAATCAGCTAGTGGGTTCGGCTTTTGGGGGTGCCCATCCTGTTTCATAAAATTAAAACCGGCAATTTTTTGTCCGATTCCTATTCTAGGAGAACCAAGTAGGATCGATTATTATTTTTTAAATTTTTTATTTCTTAAATGTAAAATTAATAATCCATCGATTACTTTTTTTTATTTCTTAAATGTAAATCTAATTTTAATTATTATATAAAAATTAAAAGTCCATGTTGCTCAAACATAATTTCTAATAATCCACCAGTTTTATGGGACCGCCCAAAAAATCAAACTGGATTGGTCGAACAGGCTCCGATTCCCGAGTGAGATGGGATCAAACCAGGATCGATCGCCCGACTCAAATACAAGAAATGACCCATCCTTTTCAAAACCCAAACTAACGTGCAAAGATACATATTAAGCCCAAGATCCGAAACAACGAAACAACATAAGCATCAAGCTCCGAGGTGTTTGGCCCAAAGGTAAAAGCTTTTGCCTAGGAGAAGAAACCCACAAGGCCCGGGACAGCTACGTCGTTTCACTAGATCCTCCCTTCTGCATCCGCAAAACCCTACTCATATAAACCAAAGCCGCACCTTCAGGTCCCACTGTTTCGCTGCACTCTCATCCTCGCTCCTCTTCTTGGCCTCACAACCTCCGAAATGCCGCCGAAGTTCGACCCCTCGCAGGTCGTCGACGTCTACGTCCGCGTGACGGGCGGCGAGGTCGGCGCCGCCAGCTCCCTCGCCCCCAAGATCGGCCCCCTCGGCCTCTCCCCGAAGAAGATTGGTGAGGACATCGCCAAGGAGACCGCCAAAGACTGGAAGGGCCTCCGGGTCACCGTCAAGCTCACCGTCCAGAATCGGCAGGCCAAGGTCTCGGTGGTCCCGTCGGCGGCCGCCCTCGTGATCAAGGCCCTTAAGGAGCCCGAGCGCGACCGGAAGAAGACAAAAAACATTAAGCACAGCGGCAACATCTCTCTCGACGACGTCATCGAGATCGCCAAGGTGATGAGGCCGAGGTCCATGGCCAAGGAACTGAGCGGGACGGTGAAGGAGATCCTCGGAACCTGCGTGTCCGTAGGGTGTACGGTCGACGGGAAGGACCCGAAGGATCTGCAGGAGGAGATTTCGGACGGGGACGTCGAGATTCCTCAGGATTGATGCCAAAAAATAGGTCGCTCTTTTTCTTGTTTTAATATCTTTTTTTGTAAGTTCGGTTTTGGAGGATTTTACTACTTGTGTTGCTCGGTTTATGTTCCGAGAAGATTAATAGATTCGTGATTTTCGGATTTTATGTCGTGACGATGTAAGTCTACTGTTTCACCAGCGATAAGGGATGTCGGGACGTAATTAAAATCATTTTATGGTGTTGCATTTTCGTGGTTCTTGCTTAGTTTGTTTCTGTTTTGTCTCATTGTTGGTGGATGCTGGGTATACTGCTCATTGTTGCAATGTGGGATTTGTCTGAGCAGCTTCTTGCTTCAAAGTTTGGTTTTGCGAATGTCGAGTATAATCTGTGGATCCTGAGGCTTCAGTTTTTCCTTTTTATAGTTCCTCTAGGTTTTGGCTTGGTATCCTCATTGTGTTATCATCAATATTACTAGACTCAATTTATCCTCGGCAGTGTTCGGATGGGCGATCACTGGTGATGGCACGTTCAGGTTTGATAACTACTTTTGATTTTCAGCTAATCGCATACCCAATGACTTTGGTATTTGCAGGATTGTTAGGTTATAATTTGGATCTCTTTGATTTCTCCGTAGCCTGCATCATTTCCTTTGTTTGCTGTTTTGAGTCATTAGTCTTGCCTGTGTTAGTGTTTCTCATGTGGAGGATTGGTTCCACTTATTTAATTAGGTTAGTGGAGTGGTGAATTGATAATTTCTGTTTCTGAGGTGATTTCTTGCGATTTGAGAGGCAGGGTAAATGGGCTCTATAAGAGTAGTTCTTCCTCTGGACGGTTGCTATTGCACATTCTTGTGCAGCAGATCATTCAGGTGCTATAAGCCTAAAGTTTTGAGGAATCTAATGAGGGGATTGTCGGGTTTGTGAAAATTCCAAGACTAGTGGAAGCAAAAGGATGGTGGACTCACTAGGTTATTCACCAAAGCATGTGCAGAGAGAGACATCTAGCTATAGATTTATCATGACTGTGCCAGCGTTAAGCAGTCTTTCTATCCAAATGTGATGATTAGATTATAAGGTATGAACAGCTGATAATTAGAGTAGAAGGGAAAAAGTAATAATTAGCTTAATTCTTGTGTCTTGGAGGCTTGATATGTCATTGACTGGTCTAAACTGATTACTCCTGTCTAGGTTTCAAGGAGGTTGTACTCTATACTGGATGTTCAGCCACTAGTTGATTCAAATGAGTACATGTGATATTACTGTTTACGGTTTCTGAATTGGGCTTGATTCAGTTCCTGAGTTTCAGTTCCAATTTTCAGAAAGTTTGTAATGCCGCGTTGTTCTTTAACTCATGAAAGAATTCTTGTCTTTCGCGGGAATTGATCTGCTTGATGTGCAATGATTCCCTTAATGATGGAAGTGTATTGCCTTGCGGTGTGCTTGTGGCTGCATTCCTATTTTGTTCAATACCTTCTTTCTAGAAAGGTCATTGCTTTTTCGCCTTACTCAGGCATGGGCAATTTCTTAGATTCATTTTTGTTTGGAACAATTGTAATCTTGATGTTTGCTCTTTCAATGGTAGTAAAGCAAATAGCGATGGATTAGCAACTCAATTGTATGAACTGTGTCGCCAATGGTTGAATTTTAGTCTTTAGGAGTTTGGGGGTGATATTACTTGGTCAGTTAGAACAACTCGGAAATGCAGTACAGTGTGGAAACTTTTCTTCATTTCCTTGTCTTCGGAGTGGAAGCGTAATGCGTTTTGCACGACGTCTTTCTGCTGAGTATCGAATTCAAGTTAGTTTATGTGCAAAACATTCTGGGGATATTGGGTCACCAGAGCGATTGTACCTTTTTGACGAATTAAAGCCTGCTCTTCTGGTGGGATGAGAGGGGTTTGTTGAGGTTTACAAAAGATTGTAACGCAAGTCATCATGTAAGTCTTAAAAAGCTTAAGCTTCTTCGGCATACTTACATGGGAAAATGTCATAAAAAATCTTAAACTATAATTATTATGACACATTTACCCTAATTTTTTTTTGGTAGCGCATAAAATCTTAAACTTGTATCATGTGTTCCATTTATTTCAAACTTTTTTTTGTGACAAAAAAATCCTAAATTTGTCATGCCTACAAATTGGGATTTTTGGTGTCAAAAAATAAAATTTGAGATAAATGTGCCACATTTATATAAGTTTGGGGTTTTTAGCGTTAAAAAAAATTAAAATTGATGTGCCATAGTGGGCACAATTTAGGATTTATTGTGTTCTTTCTCTAATTACAATGTTCATCCTACTTCTCATCTATAACCATGCAATTGGGTTCTCATGTTAAAAGAGCTTTGTATGAGCTCAACACGTAAGGTCACCAAGGGGGCGGGTCTCCATTTGTTCATGACCTTTAGGCTTCGAAAGACAACTTTTAAGAAAATATTTTTTGGATTTTTCAACGTTCGGTTCACAAAAAAATAAATGAGTTAAGGAAAAAAAATTCCATCTATTGAGAAAACACCACCAAAAGAGAGAGAAATGATTTGCTTTTTTTGAAAAGAAGTAATCATATTCCCTTATATTTCTTTCCTCCACTTGTTCACATTCATTTTCTTTTTGATTATTTAAAAAATACAAAAATTATTTATTTTTTCCTTTTCTTTTTAGTTATTTTCCTTTTTCTGTGGCTGTCACTAGCCGATTGCCGTGGAATAAAGAGGAAAAAAAGGAAAGAAAAGATCTTTCATTTTTAAAATATCAATAGAAAAATAAATAAAAGAAAAAATTAAATAAGAAATTATCAAAAGGTGTGCATTGAGGAAATTGATTCTTCTTTCCAAACGATGAAAAATATTTTTCAATTTATTCTTAAATTTTAGCCAAATATCGAAATATATTATCATTTTTCTAAAAAATAACTTTTTAAAAAATATTTTAAAAAAATAACTCACTTTTCACATAACAAACGGAAACTTAGTTCTAGACTTGTGCTCACGTATGTCATGATTACCCAATATCTTTGCTCCAAAAAAACAAGAGATGTCAACATCGACTTGTTCAGAGTGACCAGTTTACTATTGAACTAGGAGGTTGAGCTTTCGAGCAACTTCAAGTATTTCGGCTGTTGTCTTTACCCTTCAATGTTCTCGCTCTTTTCTTGTGTTAAGCTTCCTAAGTTAATTCATTCCGAGTAATTAAGTTATGGATTCGAACATCAATTTCTTAAGAATCCATCCAACTGTTGCCATCGACTAATTTGGTTCTAATAAGATGTTCATTGTGAACTTAACGTTATTCTAAATACTAAGGAAAGGGCTTCTAGGGTCCTCCATGGTTTTTGATTGGAGCTACACATGACGTTCTTTCAATTTTAGTTTGGTTAAGCTTTTAGCAATGACATTTATCAAGATTAGTAACTAAGCAATTTTCTAATAGAAGATACTTCTCTTTATCCCTCCAAAAGAAAAAGAGTAATAGGTTTAGAGAAAATGCCCAAAAGGCAGGTAAACGACCCTTGATTAGGCACGGGCTCCTTCTAGCCCTTACCTCATGCGACGTTGAATTCATTTTATGTCTCGACTAATTCCTAAGGATTCTACATATGACATGAGATGTCACTAGTCTTTTGAGGCCAGTTATAAACCAAGCGAGATATGAGAGTTTTTCTTGCTTCCGACACAACTAGAAATTAACTATGTTCGGCAACTTATTATGCTAACATTTTTATTAGCACTCTTTCGGTATCACTAACTTACAAAGTTTGTGACAGTCTGAAAATTCGACCAAATTATTGAAATTTCTAAATGAATGGAAATACTTCGTTAATACACTCTGATCGACGCTCACTCAAGATTAGCTACCCTGAGATGACTAACCGAAGGGAAAAGGCTATCTGGGAAGAATTTCCCCAAACAGCCGCCCGTTGGTCTGAGACAGAGACAGAGTCGTTATTTAATGAAATTGACCACGAAATGAACTCCGACTTCGGAAAATCGAATTAGTAAGATAGACACAATTAGGAAATGAAGTCAGTTTCAGAAATGTCGCCAAAAGGGCAGACAGCCGATGTATGTCGAGAAGCAAGACGTGATTGAAAAATTACCGAAATGCCCTCGGTTAATGCTCAGTCCTTAGGATTAGTTGAATTAGGATTTTTGAGAGTAGATCCGATCAATCGAAATCAAATCTTGTCTGAAATTCGTTCGCGCTCGGGACCCGATCGGTGCATTTAGCACGCAAATCGAGACAAGTCAAATCAGTGGTCAAATCAATCAAATGTCTTGTCAATCAATCAATCACATCATGGCACAATTTCCAAAGCAAATCAATCCATCAATCAAGTGTCATTCAAGCTCACATCAAGTACAAATCAAGGTCACTATTCTACACTATTCACTCACCTAATCCACTCACCATTTGACTTAACCTTGCTCACTCTCTCTCCTCCCTCATTTCTCCCATTTGGCCGTGCCTCTCCTCCTTCTTTCTCTCTTCATTTTCTTCTTCTCCTTCCTTGGCCGCCGTCCGCCTGAAGCCGCCGTTGCCGTCGTCTTGCCGCCGCCGTCCAGCCACCATTTGATTTAACCTTGCTTACTCTCTCTCTCCTCACTCTCCCTCCCATTTTCGGCCGCCCCTCATCTCCTCTCCCTCACGCCCCATCTTCTTCTTCTTCTTCGGTTCCTCTTCCTTCGCCCGTGTCGCCCGTTGCCGTCGCCTTGCCGCCACCGTCCGGCCACCGTCGTCACTTCATCTTCCTCCGGTGAGTCCCTTAACCTTTGTTCCTTCCCTTTTCGTGCCTTGAGGAGTCCCCCAAGGCCACCGACGAGACCCCATCTCATTCTCTCTCTCGGTTTCTCCTCAAGCCGCCGTGGACCGCCGCCCGTTCCGTCACCGTTCCACGTCGTCGTCGTCGTCGTCTTGCCCCGCCACGGTAAGCTTCTCCTCTCTCCCTCCTTGTTGTTTCGTGACCTTGGTGAGTCGCCCTTAGCCCAAACTAGCCCCGGTCTCATCTCTCTCTCTCTCGGTTTCCTTAGCCGCCGTTGCACCGCCGGCCGTCTGCCCCTCCTCTTCCGTTCGGCCACCACCAACAGCCCTTTAAGGTAAGCTCCACCTCTAACCTTGGCTTAGGTTAGTTGTATGTATGTGTGGTGTAGCGCAAAGATGGTTAGTTGTGATGATTAGAGGCTAATACAAGTGGTTAGGCATAATGTTCACTAAACTCATGTGATGGAAGGTTGCTTGGGCCGTATGAGTGGGCTGTGAGTGGATAATTTGGGCGTGAAGATGGGTTGTGTGGGTTGCAAATGGGCTGATTTAGGCGTGGGATGATGGGCCAAAGGGTGCCAATGGGCTTAGGGGCTTAATTCTAAGCTAGTTGGGCCAAAATGATGCAAACCGGGCTTAATTTGTAATGGTGGGCCTCAATGGACGAAAATTCACTTAAATTGGGCCTAATTTCTAGTCTTGAATATTAAAATATGAAGCCTAACGATGTGCATGGGCTTGGGTATTAAATTGGGCCTGAAATAGTTGAAATGGGCTTAAATGGATAGTCTTTAACAATGGGCTTGAGCCCTGCACGAATTTAATAATAATAACGGGCCCAAACCATATATTTAATTTAAGGAATAAATCATGGGCCTCAAACCTTGAAGTGGGCCTTAGGCCCGGTCGAACTTAACTTAATTAATTGGACCATTACTTAGGTTAAACCTTGGTTCGTATGGGCTCAATTGGGGGATCGCCTATGGTGAGCAATATTATGACAGGATCGCGAGTAAGATGTTAAGGCGAGCCTAGAGGATCGAGAATCTGGGTACATAGCACTAGTCCTATGATCGTACGGCATGATGAACATGAGATTTATTAGACGATCAATTGAGGTACTCTGTTCTTGTACTTGTGTACTTTGGCATGCATGCTCTGTGTTGAATTACTGATGCAATCATTTGGGCCCCGCATACATTCAGAGCATTGCATGAGTCACCGATGATGTGACATGAGAATGTGCCCAAGATGGGGAAATGGAGAGAAAAGGGAGACCAACGTAAGGCTTCAGAAACGCAGTGTGGTATTTGCCGTGAGGCACTGAGATTGAGCCTTGATGGGAATTGAAGTGATAGGCGGGCTGATCCGTGGGATCCGTGATGGCCGCTTGAGGCCTGCAGCATTGCATGACATGATTGCTGATTGCTTGATATTGCCCGTCTGTATTGTATGACTTGTATTATTATGTGGCTCGTGTTGGTTATGATGGGTTATAGTATCTTGGGAGATCGAGAGTGGTTGGACTCTGAACCCTGAACCCTAGATACTGGTTAGGACCGACCTCACTTATATACCCTACCCTACGCTAGGATTAGTGGTGAGCTTGCTGAGTCCTCGACTCACTGGTGGTGGTTACCTTCCTTTTTCAGATCCCGGACGCCAATGATGGCTGCACCCCCGATGCTTTTTGGACTGCCGATTCAGATGGATGCTCAGATCACCCTCCATTTTGATATGCACGCTACTCTATGGCATAGGCATGTGACGACTGTACTCGTAGATCAGGGTGGACCCTACCTAGTGCCCCATAGGTTCGAAGCTTGGTTTAGAGAGGGCCTTCATGGCTTTGAGGGACCGCAGCGTGACTCCCCGATACCCATGGAGGAGGACCCGTTCTGGCTGCAGCCTGCCGAGTATGGAGGCCAGGTGATCGACCCCGACCCACTGCAGGAGTTGCCGTCCCCTGGACGATCTGAAATTGATGGCCACGAGGAGGGTGATGCCATGGATACCGATGAGGAGGACCTAGAAGAGGACCCCGTGGAGGATTCCGAAGAGGAGTCTGAGGAGGATTGAGTCCCTGATGCTGGTCTAGTCTTTTGGGGTTGTTTGGGCGTAGGTTTGGCTGTAGGTTGTGGTTTCTTTTTGGGGGTCTGTACCTAACGCTGATGTTGATATGTATATATTGTTATTTGTGTTTATATTGTTCGTTCTACCCCTCTGTTCCGTATGCATGTATGTATGGATAGGAGGCACGTTTCCGCAGGTTCGAAAGTCAAACGAAGGACTCGTCGTCTGGTCGCGACGATAGGTTCTCCTGGGCCGTCGCATATTGTTAACTAGGCAAGCGAGATGAGTTTTGTTACGTGGAACGGGATGCGGTGTGCTCGATTGGGGTTCGGGGCGTGACATCCCCGTTCAAGTGGTATGAGAGCAAGGTCAGCTCGATATGAGACCGTTCGAGGTTTTGGAGTGATAAGGATGTTGATTTTGGGGTAATTAGATAGACCGACCCTAGGCCTAAGAATAGAAAAGAGTACAATGCATGAGTTGATTGGTGCATATGAATGCTTAGTTCGGTTGGTTGCCTAGAGTAGACTGAGGCAGTGGCATTCTAAACTAAGTTGCAGGTGCGTCAGGACCTGAGGTAAGGTTCCAAGGCAGAGCCCCATGAGTAGGGCGCTTGATTGCTGATTGCTGAGTGGTTAACTTGTTAGGTGTTGCTTGTGTTTGTATGCCTAGTCGGCTATCGCACACTACTTGACCATCATGCATTGCATGATTTCTGCATCGAAAACGAATAGAAACCGACATTGTTTGAAAAATGAGATTTGGGTTTGGTAAATACATGTATCTCATGTTGTTGGATTTGGTAACCGTCAGCCTGGTATGGGACGGGATTGACGGGACATCTAAAAACTGTAATGAAGCGTGGTATGGGACACGTGGAATAGGATTCACTCTGTCTGTGGGTAACTTGGGACAACTGTTCGCACCAAGAAACGATGAGGGCGGGGAGTGGTCGCCGGGGCAGAGACCCGATCAAGGAAGCGGCTCCCGACAGGCTTCTAGTTGAGGTGGCGAACAGAGTGGCCTAGGTTGTGCATTGACAGGGTTGAGTCTAGATGTCAACCGGGTTCAACTGCATTTAAGCTGCAGCGACTATTTACATGCATATACATGTCAGTGGACGCGACAGTAGACGAAAGCTGGGTTGCTAGATTTAGAATTCCGAATTCCTGAATGGGAATTTCGTTTGTTCTAGGTGTGAGTTTTAGCAAGGATGAGCAATAGGGGCAGAAGACCGACTGCTGGTGCATCGAGCTCGAGGGGTCCTGAGTCTGAAGGAGACCCCAGGATCGAAGAAATGATGAGAGTTTTGACAGAAGTGAGTAACCTGATGGCTAGGCAAGCTGCCGAGAGAGCTGCCACTGTTGCCCAAGTAGCTGAGGCCGCCTTGGTCGCTGCGAATGGAGCCAATGGGGGCAATGGGCATGGAAATGGAGGACGTTAGACTCATCACATAGTGGAACAGTTTCTGAAGTTGCAGCCGTCGAAGTTTGATGGCAGTGGTGGTCCCGAAGCGGCTGCCTTGTGGATCGAACAGCTTGAGAAGGCTTTCACCGTTTTGGGTTGCGCAGATGGGGAAAAGGTTTCGTTGGCAACTTATCAGCTTCAAGGGACTGCAGATGATTGGTGGAAAGCCACCAGAGGGCGAGTCTTTCCGGATGGCATGAGGCCAAACTGGGCTGCTTTTTGTGCAGCATTTAATGGAAAGTATTTTTCTGAGGTAGCCCAAGAAAGGAAAATGGAAGAGTTCATCAGGCTTCGCCAAGGATCTATGACTGTGGATAAGTATGAGGGTGAATTTGCCAGATTGTCCAAGTTTGCTCGAAGGTTGATTGAGGATTCGTGGGATAAAGCCAGAAGGTTCCGAGAGGGTTTGAGACCTGAACTGAAGAGTATGATAATCGCCACAGGGCTGAGGGACTATAATGAGATTTATGAGAGAGCACTGGCGATAGAGCGAGACCTACAAGAGAAGGCTGCCGCATCTGGATTGCGGTTTGTGCCAAGAGGGAACTTCAGAGACTTTGGCAAGAGGCCGATGAAGGACAACCGTAGGTTAGTTCCACTTGCGAGAAGGACTCTGGGAAAACCGTCACATTCTGAGAATCAGAACTGCCGTGACTGTGGCAGGAGGCATGGGAACAGCCCTTGCCCAAGGAAGACTGGAGGCTGCTTTGGATGTGGACAGATGGGGCATATTCTGAGGAACTGCCCGAAAAGAGGTCCAAGACCCCCGTTCCAGCCGCAGCAGCAGCCGCCGATGACGAATGCTCCTCAGGGAAATCAGAACCGTCCACCTGTTCAGGGACGAGTCTACGCAGTGGCGCGAAAGGACGCTGAGAACGCGCCGGGGGTGATCACAGGTACCGTCTCTCTCTGTAGTCATGCTACTTATGCTTTGTTTGATCCGGGAGCGTCGCACTCCTTCGTATCTGCACGTTTTGCTGAGTTATCTGGGATGAATGTGAAGCCGTTGGATGTGACCTTGCATGTAACCACCCCGTAAAAGGATAGAGTGATTGTTGCATTAGGATGTAAGGGGTGTAAGTTAGTTCTGGGCGATAGAGAGGAAGAGATCGATTTAGCTATTTTGCCTATGTTTGATTTCGACGTGATTGTTGGCATGGATTGGTTGGTTAGACATGGGGCAGTAATAGACTGTGGTAGGAGTATGATACAGCTAAACCCAGTTGGCCACCCTGGGTATGACTTTAGAGGGAAACGAGGAGGAACGTCGATTCCTTGGATTTCGTCGTTAGAAGAGACCAAATTGATGGACGAGGGTTGTCTGGGATTTTTGGCATCAGTATCTGATTCGACTGCTCAAGAAATGAAGTTGGAGGAAGTGCTTGTAGTGAGAGAGTACCCGGATGTATTTCCTCAAGAATTACCTGGTTTGCCCCCACAACGAGACGTAGAGTTTGTGATTGAGTTGGCACCTGGAACCGAGCCGATCTCGAAGGCACCGTATAGGATGTCGTTGTCTGAGTTGAAGGAATTGAAGATGCAGATGCAGGAACTGCTGGATAAAGGATTTATCCGCCCCAGTGCTTCGCCATGGGGAGCTCCGGTGCTGTTTGTTAAGAAGAAGGATGGATCGCTAAGACTGTGCATCGACTACAGACAGCTGAACCAAGTGACGATCAAGAACAAGTATCCTCTGCCAAGGATTGATGACCTGTTTGATCAGCTTCAAGGAGCATGTGTGTTCTCCAAGATAGACCTAAGGACAGGCTATCACCAATTGAGGATTAAGAAGGAAGACGTGCCTAAGACTGCCTTTACGACGAGGTATGGGCACTACGAATTCACAGTTATGCCATTTGGGTTGACGAACGCCCCAGCAGCATTTATGGATATGATGAATCGAGTGTTCAAGGAGTTTCTGGATCAGTTCGTGATAGTCTTCATTGACGACATACTGGTGTATTCGAAGAGTTCTGAGGACCACGAGGAACACTTGAGGATTGTCCTGCAGACGTTAAGGGAACACTCGCTGTATGCGAAGTTTAGCAAGTGTGAGTTCTGGCTAAGCAGAGTGGCGTTCCTTGGACACATAGTATCTGGAGAAGGAATATCAGTGGATCCAGCAACGATAGGGGCTGTGGAGAAGTGGCCGAGGCCAACAACCGTGACTGAAGTACGAAGTTTTCTTGGTTTGGCGGGCTACTACAGACGCTTTGTGGAAAGGTTCTTGGTGATAGCGTCTCCTCTGACTCATTTGTTGAAGAAGGAAACGAGGTTTGAATGGACCGAGAAGTGCGAGGAAAGTTTTCAGGAGTTGAAGGACCGATTAACTTCTGCACCAGTGTTAACCATCCCGTCTGGACCTGGAGGATTTGAGATATATAGCGATGCGTCATTAAGAGGATTGGGATGTGTCTTGATGCAGCATGGACGAGTGGTAGCTTATGCATCTCGACAGCTGAGGCCACATGAGACGAATTATCCGACGCACGACTTGGAGTTAGCTGCGATTGTCTTTGCATTGAAGATTTGGAGGCATTACCTGGTGGGAGAGAAGTTTCAGATTTTTACGGACCATCAGAGTTTAAAGTACTTGTTTTCGCAGAAGGAACTGAACATGAGGCAACGTCGTTGGATGGAGCTACTGAAGGACTACGATTGCGATATCCTATACCATCCAGGAAAGGCGAATAAGGTAGCGGATGCTTTGAGCAGAAAGTCGAGCATTGCGCATATGATGGTCAAGGAATGGACATTGCTGGAAGAAATCAGAGATTCTGAGTTCAAGGTCGAGGTAGGAACCCTCTCCAGTTTGATGGCTACCTTGCAGATTGAACCAAAGATTCAGCTAAGAATCAAGGAGTTGCAGTCTACAGACCCGGATATCCAGAAGATTATGTCGATGAATGCAGATGAGAGGAAGGCTGAGTTCCAAGTAACTACTGACGGAGTATTGAAGTTTAGAGGACGTTTGTGCGTGCCAAGCGATGAAGAGCTGAAGGAAAGGATTTTGTCTGAGGCACATAAAAGTAACTACAGTATTCATCCAGGGAGTACGAAGATGTATCAGAATTTGCGTCAGCACTATTGGTGGAATGGAATGAAGGTGGATGTGGCTAAGCATGTAGCTAAGTGTCTGACGTGCCAACAGGTAAAGGCATAACATTGCAAGCATGGAGGATTATTGCAACCATTGGAAATCCCAGAATGGAAATGGGAGCATGTCACTATGGATTTCGTGACAGGATTGCCAAGAAGTCAGAGAGGCAATGATTCAATATGGGTAATAGTGGACAGACTGACCAAATCAGCTCATTTCATTGCAGTACGAAAGGACTCGACCTTGGAGAAGTTGGCTGAATTGTACGTGAGGCAGATCGTGAGATTGCATGGGATACCAGTAAGCATTGTATCGGATAGAGATCCACGTTTCACAGCTACGTTTTAGAAGAGTTTGCAAGGTGCTTTGGGAACAGAGTTGAGATTCAGTACGGCCTACCATCCTCAGACAGACGGTCAGTCAGAAAGAACTATACAGACTCTGGAGGATATACTGAGAGCGTGTGTAATAGACTTCAAAGGAAGCTGGGAAGAACAGTTATACTTGGTGGAATTTGCCTACAACAACAGCTATCAGCAGAGCATCAGAATGGCACCGTTTGAAGCACTGTATGGAAGGGCCTGCAGAACTCCGGTTTACTGGGACGAGGTTGGTGAGAAGAGCATAACAGGCCCAGAGTTAGTTCAGCAATCAGTTGAGGCAGTTAAGGTGATCAGAGATAGATTGAGGACAGCTCAGAGCAGGCAGAAAAGTTATGCAGACATGAGACGTAAGCCGTTGGAGTTTCAAGTTGGAGACCATGTATTCCTAAAGGTGTCGCCGGTGCGAGGACTATCTCGGTTTGGCAAGAAAGAAAAGCTGAGTCCTAGGTTTGTTGGGCTATTCGAGATTTTGGAAAAGATTGGGACACTGGCTTATCGTCTAGCACTACCGCCGAACTTACCACAGATTCATAATGTGTTTCATGTATCGATGCTTCGGAAGTACGAGCCGGACCCTGGCCATATACTCGATCATGAAGTCATTGAAATGGATGACCGCGTCTCGTACGTGGAAAGGCCAGTGAGAATTGAAGATCGTAAGGAGCAGGTCTTGAGGAACAAGACAATACCGCTGGTCAAGGTTATCTGGGAGCATCATGGGACTGAAGGAGCGACTTGGGAAAGTGAGAACGAGATGAAGAAGAAGTATCCGTATTTGTTTGAGTAGCCCAGTGTAATTTCTGTTTCGTTGTGAGGATTGGTGGATTGTAAATTTCGAGGACGAAATTTTTATAAGAAGGGAAGAATTGTGACAGTCTGAAAATTCGACCCAATTATTGGAATTTCTAAATGAATGGAAATACTTCGTTAATACACTCTGATCGACGCTCACTCAGGATTAGCTACCCTGAGATGACTAACCGAAGGGGAAAGGCTATCTGGGAAGAATTTTCCCAAACAGCCGCCCGTTGGTCTAAGACAGAGACAAAGTTGTTATTTAATGAAATTGACCACGAAATGAACTCCGACTTTGGAAAATCGAATTAGTAAGATAGACACAATTAGGAAATGAAGTTAGTTTCAGAAATGTCGCCAGAAAGGCAGACAGCCGGTGTACGTCGAGAAGCAAGACGTGATTGGAAAATTACCGAAATGCCCCCGGTTAATGCTCAGTCCTTAGGATTAGTTGAATTAGGATTTTTGAGAGTAGATCTGATCAATCGAAATCAAATCTTGTCTGAAATTCGTTCGCGCTCGGGACCCGATCGGTGCATTTAGCACACAAATCGAGACAAGTCAAATCAGTGGTCAAATCAATCAAATGTCTTGTCAATCAATCAATCACATCATGGCACAATTTCCAAAGCAAATCAATCCATCAATCAAGTGTCATTCCAGCTCACATTAAGTACAAATCAAGGTCACTATTCTACACTATTCACTCACCTAATCCACTCACCATTTGATTTAACCTTGCTCACTCTCTCTCTCCTCACTCTCCCTCCCATTTTCGGCCGCCCCTCATCTCCTCTACCTCACGCCCCATCTTCTTCTTCTTCTTCGGTTCCTCTTCCTCCGCCCGTGTCGCCCGTTGCCGTCGCCTTGCCGCCACCGTCCGGCCACCGTCGTCACTTCATCTTCCTCCGGTGAGTCCCTTAACCTTTGTTCCTTCCCTTTTCGTGCCTTGAGGAGTCCCCCAAGGCCACCGACCAGACCCCATCTCATTCTCTTTCTCGGTTTCTCCTCAAGCCGCCGTGGACCGCCGCCCGTTCCGTCACCGTTCCACGTCGTCGTCTTGCCCTGCCACGGTAAGCTTCTCCTCTCTCCCTCCTTGTTGTTTCGTGACCTTGGTGAGTCGCCGTTAGCCCAAACTAGCCCCGGTCTCATCTCTCTCTCTCTCGGTTTCCTTAGCCGCCGTTGCACCGCCGGCCGTCTGCCCCTCCTCTTCCGTTCGGCCACCACCAACAGCCCTCTAAGGTAAGCTCCACCTCTAACCTTGGCTTAGGTTAGTTGTATGTGTGTGTGGTGTAGCGCAAAGATGGTTAGTTGTGATGATTAGAGGCTAATACAAGTGGTTAGGCATAATGTTCACTAAACTCATGTGATGGAAGGTTGCTTGGGCCGTATGAGTGGGCTGTGAGTGCACAATTTGGGTATGAAGATGGGTTGTGTGGGCTACAAATGGGCTGATTTAGGCGTGGGATGATGGGCCAAAGGGTGCCAATGGGCTTAATTCTAAGCTAGTTGGGCCAAAATGATGCAAACCGGGCTTAATTTGTAATGGTGGGCCTCAATGGACGAAAATTCACTTAAATTGGGCCTAATTTCTAGTCTTGAATATTAAAATATGAAGCCTAATGATGTGCATGGGCTTGGGTATTAAATTGGGCCTGAAATAGTTGAAATGGGCTTAAATGGATAGTCTTTAACAATGGGCTTGGGCCCTGCACGAATTTAATAATAATAACGGGCCCAAACCATATATTTAATTTAAGGAATAAATCATGGGCCTCAAACCTTGAAGTGGGCCTTAGGCCCGGTCGAACTTAACTTAATTAATTGGACCATTACTTAGGTTAAACCTTGGTTCGTATGGGCTCAATTAGGGGATCGCCTATGGTGAGCAATATTATGACAGGATCGCGAGTAAGATGTTAAGGCGAGCCTAGAGGATCGAGAATCTGGGTACATAGCACTAGTCCTATGATCGTACGGCATGATGAACATGAGATTTATTAGACGATCAATTGAGGTACTCTGTTCTTGTACTTGTGTACTTTGGCATGCATGCTCTGTGTTTGAATTACTGATGCAATCATTTGGGCCCCGCATACATTCAGAGCATTACATGAGACACCGAAGATGTGACATGAGAATGTGCCCAAGATGGGGAAATGGAGAGAAAAGGGAGACCAACGTAAGGCGTCAGAAACGCAGTGTGGTATTTGCCGTGAGACACTGAGATTGAGCCCTGATGGGAATTGGAGTGATAGGCGGGCTGATCCGTGGGATCCGTGATGGCCGCTTGAGGCCTGCAGCATTGCATGACATGATTGCTGATTGCTTGATATTGCCCGTCTGTATTGTATGACTTGTATTATTATGTGGCTCGTGTTGGTTACGATGGGTTATAGTATCTTGGGAGATCGAGAGTGGTTGGACTCTGAACCCTAAACCCTAGATACTGGTTAGGACCGACCTCACTTGTATACCCTACCCTACGCTAGGATTAGTGGTGAGCTTGCTGAGTCCTCGACTCACTGGTGGTGGTTACCTTCATTTTTCAGATCCCGGACGCCAGTGATGGCTGCACCCCCGATGCTTTTTGGACTGCCGATTCAGATGGATACTCAGATCACCCTCCATTTTGATATGCACGCTACTCTATGGCATAGGCATGTGACGACTGTACTCGTAGATCAGGGTGGACCCTATCTAGTACCCCATAGGTTCGAAGCTTGGTTTAGAGAGGGCCTTCATGGCTTTGAGGGACCGCAGCGTGACTCCCCGATACCCATGGAGGAGGACCCATTCTGGCTGCAGCCTGCCGAGTATGGAGGCCAGGTGATCGACCCCGACCCACTGCAGGAGTTGCCGTCCCCTGGACGATCTGAGATTGATGGCCACGAGGAGGGCGATGCCATGGATACCGATGAGGAGGACCTAGAAGAGGACCCCGTGGAGGATTCCGAAGAGGAGTCTGAGGAGGATTGAGTCCCTGATGCTGGTCTAGTCTTTTGGGGTTGTTTGGGCGTAGGTTTGGCTGTAGGTTGTGGTTTCTTTTTGGGGGTCTGTACCTAACGCTGATGTTGATATGTATATATTGTTATTTGTGTTTATATTGTTCGTTCTACCCCTCTGTTCCGTATGCATGTATGTATGGATAGGAGGCACGTTTCCGCAGGTTCGAAAGTCAAACGAAGGACTCGTCGTCTGGTCGCGACGATAGGTTCTCCTGGGCCGTCGCATATTGTTAACTAGGCAAGCGAGATGAGTTTTGTTACGTGGAACGGGATGCCGTGTGCCTGATTGGGGTTCGGGGCGTGACAAAGTTGCTATCTAAAAGGCCATGCAATCTCGATTATTAATTATGAACCTAAAAGTATCGAGCCACTAAGTGATCATGCAAATTTTCTTGAGGCGTTTATTATGGTCCTACATTAATCTCGACCACTTTAGGGAGGAAATCAATGAACAATTTATTGTTGTGCTAAAGAGACGACCAAGTATTAAAAGCATCTAAGTAAAGGTGTGGAAAAATGAAAATCCAATGCATGTTGGGCAAAGATTATACATTCATATTATAAACCCCAGGACATGATCTCACAAGCTAAACTCAAACCAAGTTCAATTCCTTATCTAAAAGTCTAATCTACTTGGACTAAACATATAATCAAAGGTTTTAACTAAAATATTTAAACTATTTGCTAATTAAAAAAGAAACTAAGCTTAATCTAATACTAAAGCCACACAATTAAGTTAAGACCTATGTCTAAGCTATTTTCTGATTTTTTTTATTTAATTTTTTGAATTTTTTAAACAACATTTTTTATTATCTTTTATAATACAAGAAATAGGGATTCGAGCTGGGCTCCTGTGCCCAACATAATCTGACTTTAGCCTATAATTCTAAACCCAAATTTAACTAATAGCCCAAATCACTGAACTTCAGCCACTCCGGCCATCGTTTTACTCCAACACCAAGATCGTTCATCATCGACCGCCACCAGCATTTCACACTCATAATCACTAGACAGCAAGTTTATGGAGAATACGAACTGGAAAGACAAACCAAGATGGACGTCTCACAGTATGGATACTTTGGCCGTAAGCTCCAAACGTTTCCTTGCTGGACGAAGATCACAAGGAGGCCATTGGAAAATATGCCACAACAGGGGATAGAAGCCAAAGAGAAAAATACACATTCAATTTTTTTTGGTAATGTAAGAAATATATTAGCTAATCACAGCGCAAAAACAAAAGGGCAACCAAACACGAACCTCGTACTCAAGGTTACATAATTGATGTCCCCAATGGTGCAAAGGTGTAGGGCCAAACAAAAATAGAAAACCGAAATAGAAACAGCCCACAGAAAGGGCAAATCGAAACAAAAAAGGCCCAAAGATGGGGGCCAAAATAGACCAGCCAAAATAGAGGCCAAAAACAAGTGGACAACACGTATCTGCCGCAGCAGAGCCCCCTAAGACAATGCACACATCAGTAGGCATAGGAATTAGCTATCAGCAACATTCAGTCCATCTAGACTTGACTTCAAGATAGCAATGACAGCACTGAAAGGATCACTGGGCTAGTAACAAAAATAGCCACCAGGGTAGGAAAGGTCACAGCAGCAGTACAAGCTACACCAGAACCCACAGATAGAATACACGACTCCCAGTAGTGCACGCTCAACTGGGACTCAAGCAGGCATACGGCTTAGGGTCAAGCAGCAAATTGATGGCAGAACACAGCATCTTGGGGCTCTCTTTGGAGATGAATAACTTGGGACAACTATCTGCTCCTAGACCGAGGAGGGCGGGGAGTGGTCGTTGGGGTGGAGACCTGATCAAAGAGCGGCTCCTGGCAGGCTTCTAGGTGAGTGAGGCGGACAGAGTGACCTAAGTTATACATTAACAGGGTTGAGTTTAGGCGTCTGTCGAGTTCAATTGCATTAAAAAGCTGTAGCGAACTTTACATGCATATTCGTGTCAGTAGACGCGATGGCAGGCGAAAGCTAGAGTGGTAGTTTAGATTTCTAATTCCTGAGAGGAAATTATACCAGGTCTAGGTGCGAGAGAAAGTAGAAAGGATGAGCAATAAAGGCAGAAAACGTAGCGCAGTCGCGTCGAGTTCGAGTTCGTGAGCTCCAGCGCCTGAAGGAGACCCTAGGATTGAAGAAATGACGAGGGTTTTGACGGAAGTGAGTAACCTGATTAGTAGGTAGGCTGCGGAAAGAGCTGCTGCTGTGGCCCAAGCATCTGAGATCACCTTGGCCGCTGCGAATGGAGCAAATGGAGGCAATGGGCATGGAAATGGAGGATGTCAGACCCATCACATCGTGGAGCAATTCCTGAAGCTGCAACCGTCCAAGTTCGACGGAAGTAGAGGGCTTGAAGCGATCTCCCTCTAGATTGAGCAGTTAGAGAAAGAATTTGCTATATTAGGGCGTACCAATGAGGAGAAGGTCTTCCTGGCGACTTATCAGCTCTAGAGTACAGCTAACGACTAGTGGAAAGCTACCCATGGACGAATCTTCCTAGAAGGAGTAGGACCGAATTGGATGGCATTCTGTATAGCATTCAATGGAAAGTACTTTTCTGAGGCTAACCAAGAAAGGAAGATGGAAGAATTTCTGAGGCTTCGCTAAGGGCAGATGACTGTGGACCATTACGAAGGAGAATTTGTAAGGCCGTCCAAGTTCGCGCGAAGGCTGATAGAGGATCCATGGGACAGAGCAAGGAGGTTTCACGAAGGACTGAGGCCAGAGCTAAAAAGCATGCTATTGCCATTAGGCTAAGGACTAGAACGAAATGTATGAGAGAGCCCTAGCGATCGAGCGAGACTTGCTGAAGAAAGCCACCGCGTCTGGATCGCGGTTTATACCTGGAAGGTACCACCAAGGTTTTTGGTTAGAGGCCGATGCGAGATAGTCAAAGGTTTGTCCCACCAGCTAGGAGAACCTTGGGAAAACCACCATAATCAGCAGGTCCAAGTTGTCGCAACTGCGGCAGAAGACATGGAACCAACCCCTGCCCGAAGTAGATAGGAGGATGCTTTAGTTGTGGGCAGTTGGGGCATCAATGGAAGGCTGTCCAAGAAGGGGGCCAAGATCGCAATTCCAGTAGCAGCTACCTCAAGCTGTGGGCGCCCCTCAAGGGAATCTGAATCGTCCACCCGCTCAAGGAATGATCTACGCAGTGGTGCGCAAGGAGGCTGAAAACGCGCCAGGGGTGATCATAGGCCGTTTCTCTTTGTGGTTATAATGCGTATGCATCGTTTGATCCTGGAGCTTCGCATTCCTTCGTGTCTGAACAATTTGTTGAGTTGTCTAGATTAGATGTTAGACCTTTGGATGTCATCTTGCATGTAGCCACCCCATTGAAGGATAAAGTGATTATCACGTTAGGATACAAGGGGTGTAAGATAGCCTTGGGTGATAAAGAGGAAGAAATTGACTTGGCTGTCTTACCCATGCTTGACTTTGACATAATTGTGGGTATGGATTGGTTAGTTAGACATGGGGCTATCATTGACTGTAGTAGAAGTATGATTCGAGTTAATCCAATAGGCTACCCTATATATGAATTTGTGGGAAACCAAGGAGGAATCTCGATTCCCTAGATTTCATCACTAGAGGCGACTAGACTGATAGACTAAGGTTGTCAAGGATTCTTAGCATAAGTATTGAACTCGTCAGTTCAGGAGATGAGATTGGAGGACGTGCCCGTAGTGAAGAATTTTCCGGACCTTTTCCCTTAAGAATTGCTTGACTTGCCACCAGAGCGGAAAGTAGAATTTGTACATTTTCCCTTAAGAATTGCTTGACTTGCCACCAGAGCGGAAAGTAGAATTTGTAGTCAAATTGGCGCATAGGTGGGAACCGATTTCGATAGCACTGTATAGGATGTCATTGTCAGAGTTAAAGGAGTTAAAGGTATAGATTCAAGAGTTACTGGATAAAGGATTTATCCGACCCAATGCTTCGCCATGGGGAGCTCCGGTGCTGTTCATAAAAAAGAAAGACGGATCGTTGAGATTGTGTAATTATCGGCAACTAAATCAGGTGACGATTAAGAATAAGTACCAGCTGCCAAGGATTGATGATCTATTCGATCAACTTCAAGGAGTGTCTGTGTTCTCCAAGATAGATCTAAGGACAGGCTATCACCAAGTGAGGATCAAGAAAGAGGATATTCCAAAGACGGCTTTCAGGACTAAATATGGGCATTACGAGTTTACGGTTATGCTATTTGGATTGACGAATGCCCTAGCCACATTTATGGATATGATGAATTAGGTGTTTAAGGAATTCCTGGATTAATTCGTGATAGCCTTCATCAACGATATCCTGGTGTACTCGAAGAGCCTTGAAGACCACGAGCGACATTTGGAAACTATTCTGCGGACCCTGCGAGAGTATTCACTATACGCCAAGTTTAGTAAATGTAAGTTTTGGCTGAATAGAGTGGCGTTTCTTGGGCACATAGTGTTTGGCGAGGGAATATTTGTAGATCCCACGAAGATTGAAGCCGTGGAGAAGTGGCCGAGGCCTACGATAGTGACAGAGGTGCAAAGTTTCCTTGGACTGGCTGGATATTAAAGACGCTTCGTGGAAAAGTTCTCCATGATAGCCCTCCATTGACTCGTCTGTTGAAGAAAGAGTCAAAGTTTGAATGGATCGTGAAATGTGAGGAGAGCTTTCAGGAGCTGAAGAACAGATTGACTACCGTATCAATATTGATAATCTCGTTCGGACCTGGAGGATTCGAGATTTATAGCGACGCATCACTGAGAGGATTGGGATGTGTCTTAATGCAGTATGGACGGGTGGTAGCGTATGCATCTCGACAATTGAGGCCGCATGAGATGAATTACCCGACGCATGACCTGGAGTTGACTGCAATAGTGTTTGCACTGAAGATTTGGAGGCATTACCTGGTGGGAGAAAGGTTTCAAATTTATATGGATCACTAGAGTCTAAAGCATTTGTTCTCACAGAAGGAGTTGAATATGAGGCAGCGTCGTTGGATAGAATTACTAAAGGATTACGATTGCGATATACTATACCATCCTGGGAAGGCGAACAAGGTAGCGGAAGCCTTAAGCCGAAAGTCGTGCATCGCACACTTGATGGTTAAAGAATGGACGCTATTAGAAGGAATAAGAGTTTCAGAGTTCAAGATATAGGTAGGGAACCTCTCGAGCCTGATGGCTACCTTGTGAGTCGAACTAGAGATTCAGTTGAGGATCAATGAACTACAGCCTACGGACCTTGATATCTAGAAGATAGTATCAGCTCACGTAGATAAGAGGAAGCCTGAGTTTCAAGTAACCGAGGATGGAGTGTTGAAATTCAAAGGACGTCTCTGCATGCCGATCAATGAAGAGCTAAAAGAGAGGATTCAGTCAAGGCTGACAGGAGCAAATATAGCATTCACCCTGGGAGTACGAAGTTCTACCAGAATTTACGTCAGCACTACTGGTGGAATAGAATCAAGGTGGATATGGCTAAATATGTGGCCAAGTGTTTGACATGCCAGCAAGTGAAGGCGCAACATTGTAAGCCTGGAGGGTTACTGCAACCGTTAGAAATCCCAGAGTGGAAATGGGAACATGTCACTATGGACTTTGTGACAGGGTTGCCAAGGAGTCAGAGAGGAAATGACTATATTTGGGTGATAGTCGACAGACTAACTAAACCCGCTCACTTCATCGTAGTGCGAAAGGACTTCGCTTTGGAGAAGCTAGCCGAGTTATATGTAAGGTAGATTGTGCGACTGCATAGAGTGCCTGCGACTGTTACCTCAGACCACGACCCTCACTTCACCGTGACATTTTGGAAGAGTCTGCAGGATGCTTTGGGAACAAAGTTGAGGTTTAGTATCGCATATCACCCACAGACTGATGGATAGTCGAATAGGACCATACAAACATTAGAAGATATGCTGAGAGCCTGTGTGATAGACTTTAAGGGTAGTTGGGAGGAACAGTTACTTTTAGTGGAGTTCGCCTACAATAATAACTACCAGCAGAGTATTAGAATGGCACCCTTTAAAGCATTGTATGAAAACACTGGTCTGCTGGGATGAGGTTGGTAAGAAGAGCATAACCGGCCCGAAGTTGGTCCAGCAGACGGTAAAGGAAGTTAAGGTGATTGGGGATAGACTGAGGACAGCGCAAAGTAGATAGAAGAGCTACGAGACAAGCGACGTAGGCCATTGGAGTTTCAAGTTGGAGACCATGTGTTTCTGAAAGTGTCATCGATGAGAGTGTTGTCTCAATTTGGTAAGAAAGGGAAGTTGAACCCGAGATTCGTGGGACCATTCAAGATCTTTGAGAAAATCAGGCCACTGGCTTATCGTTTAGCCTTGTCGCTAAACTTGTCTCAGATTCACAACATATTTCATGTATTAATATTGAGGAAGTACGAGCCTGACCCGAGCCATATACTCAATCATGAAGTCATTGAAGTGAACGATCAAGTCTCATACGTGGAAATGCCAGTAAGGATCGAGGATCGAAAAGAGCAAGTCTTGAGGAACAAAACAATACCATTAGTCAAGGTAATCTAAGAGCACCACGGAACCGAAGGGGTTATATGGGAAAGTGAAGACGAGATGAAGAAAAAGTATCCACATCTATTCGAGTAGTCAGTTGTAATCCTTATCTGGTTGTATGGACTAGTAGTCTATACATTTTGAGGACGAAATTTTTATTAGGAAGGAAAAATTGTGACACTCTGAAAATTTGACCAAATTATCCGGATTTCAGTATAGAATGGATATATTTCATTAGTATGCTCTAATCGAAATTCACTCAGAATTAGCTACTTTGAGATGACCAACTGAAAGGGAATGACTACCTAGGATATTTTCCTAAACAACCGCCCGTTGGTTTGGGATTTCGACAAAATCGTAATTAATGAATTTGGCCACAAAATGAGTTTCGATTTTGGATAATCGAATTTTTATGATGGATACAATGGAGAAGTAGATTCAGTTGTAGAAGAGTCGCCGGTCGAGCAGATAGCCGGAGAACGTCGCGACACAAGATATGGTATAAAATTTTACCGAAATGATCCCCGTTAATACTCAGTCCTTAGAATTAGAATAATTAGAATTATTTTAGAATGAGCGTGATAGTGTAGTAGCATTTTCAGTCTAAAGTTCATTTGCGCTCGGGACCCGATCGGTGCATTTGGCATGCATCCCGAGGCAATGTCTCGTCAGTTGTCACATCAATCATGTCAAATTAATCAATCAATGTTAGATCAAGACAAACCAATGTCAATCAAGTCACTTCACTCAATCCCTCAAGTCTAATCAATTTTGAAAAAAACCCCATCAACCATCCTACTTTCCATGTCACGCCCCGAGCCCCTCGAGATCGCGGTATCCCGTTTGTACATTCAAATCTCTTCTGCTTAGCGCTCGCCTGATCATCAGTACGCGACGGCCCAGGAAATTTCTTCGTCGCGACTAAACGGCGCATCCGTTTAAAACCATCATATGAACCTACGGAAATGTGCCTCCTATGCATGCATGCATACATACAAAAATGGGGTAGTACGTACGAGATGAATAACATATAAACATCATTATATACATGCCAACAAGCATTAGGTACAGACTCCAAAAAGAAAGTACAACCCATGGTTTGGACACCTACGCTCCCACTATCCCCCAAAACCAAACTGACCTCATCTGTACTCAGTCCTCTGGATCCTCCTCAGGGTCCTCCTCTGCGTCCTCCTTGGGGTCCTCCTTAGGGTCCTCCTCAGGGTCCTCCTCCTGATCAGTATCCATAGCCTCGCCCTCGTCGTGGCCATCAATCTCTGTGCGTCTTGGGGAAGGTAACTCCTGCAGTGACTTGGGATCGAACCTCACCTCCATACTCGGCAAGTTGCAAAAAGATGGGATCATCCTCCATGGGAATTGGGGCGTCTTTCAGGGGTCCCTCAAAACCATACAGACCCTCCCTAAACCATACCTCAAATCTATGGGGAACAAAATGGGGACCACCCTGATCTACCCATACAGTGGTCAAGCGTCTGCGCCATATTATGGCATGCATATCAAAATGGAGGGAATCCTCGGACTCCATCTACACTGGCAAACCAAAAAGTGTAGGGGGCGCAGCCATCACTGGCGTCCTAGATCTGTAAATAAGGCAACCATCACCAGTGAGTCGAGAACTCAGCAAGCTCACCACTAATCCTAGCGTAGGGTAGAGTATACTAGTGGGATCGGTCCTATCCAATAGACTAGGGTGTCAGGTCATCCAATTCGACTACTCTCAGTTGTCATGGGTGGCAAACCCCAACGCGTGTACGTCCCCGACTACGCATAGTAATACAAAGTGCAAATCATAAAGTACAGACGGGCAATCAACAGACATTACCAGTAACTCAATATGCAAAACCAGATGCATGCCTCAGCCTGCCTCAACTGATCCCAGTGGATCCTGCCCGTGTTTCATACGCTTCAGGCTTGTGCCTCAACCCACGTGTGGTACGCCTTAGGTTGGCACGCTTATCCCTCCATTTCCCCGCGTAAAACGCATCAAGGCCCATCCAACTTGCTTATCTCTCCAATTCCCCGCATAACACGCATCAAGACCTATCCAACCTATCACTCTTCCTAGTGACTCATGCCATGCTCACAATATATGGTGCTCAGACAATTTCGATAATGCGTCAATCACAGAGCAGACAATCTAGGAATTTCACATGCAAAGAGGCATAACAATTCAAGTAATGTTCTAACCAATCCACACACATCGGGATAGGCCACATATAAACCCGGTACCCTACACGCAGTTTCTCAACCAACTGGATTCAATTGGGTACCCCACGTATTTCCATTTGACATTCACTTTCTCTTAGACAATTCTCCAATTAAACCCAATCGTGGTTAATGTCATCTTTAGAACCCACTTATTTCGGAACCCGGTCCTATCCGGCCCAATGACCCGGTCCAAACCCAGTCTTCATCATTAGTCCCTAGCCCATCAACAGCCCATAATTAGTATCTTAGAATACTTTTTGGTTTTATTAAGCCTTATTAAATTAGACTAAGCCCAGACTAAGGCCCATAAGATTCTTCCTTAAGTTTAAGCCCATTAAGTGGATTTAGGCCCAAGAGGGTCCAAAGCCCATTCACTAGTTCCAAGCCCAAAATTTAATGTTGGATAATTATATATTTCAAGGCCCAATATTTTATAAATTTTCGTGCAAGGCCAAAGCCCAAAATTTCAAGTAAGCTTACAAAGCCCATTTTAGCATAATTAGGCCCAATTTCAACCCATCAGCCCATGTACATTATTGGGCCCTAACATTTTATATTTGAAATCATAATTAAGGCCCAATTCGACCAAATTTTCGTCCATTAGAAAGCCCACTCGAATGACTTAGGCCCACAAACCCGAATTTGACTAGTTTAGCCTAAAATGGGCCCAAATGCCATATGCACTTCATGGCCCATCATTTTAGGCTCCTAAACACTCAACTCCAGCCCATATTAACCATTTCAAGGCCCAACTCAAATGCCCAAGTTTATATTCTCGGCCCATAATGCAAATGCCCAATTTAGCCTAATGTAAACCACTCATAATCACTCATTAGTCACACTAATTTCAACCACTAGCCTCTAACTCAGCAAACCACACACGTATACAATACTCCTAAACCATGATTAGGGGATGAAGCTTACTTATTAAGGGTGGAATGGGCGATGACGAAGGTGGAGACACCGAGGGACCGCTCGGGGTTCACGGCCGCCGGAAGGAGAAGATGGTGGCGCGGCTGTTCCGGTGGTCCAAGAGGGTCCCCAAGGTCCTAAATATGTTAAGTCATGGTGTTAGGAAGGTAGAGGGAGCAGGCGAAACAACGTGGGCAGCCCGAGCTCGAACGGTGCAACAACGACGACGAAACAAATGAAGGAAGAGTGGCTGATGGAGTCTCTAAACGGGGCTGTCCAACCACGAAAATGAGAGGAGAGGGAGTCAAGAGGCTTACCGAGACGAGGGCAAGGCTGGTAGCTATTGTTGTAGGCGAATTCCACCAAATGTAATTGCTCTTCCCAGCCACCTTTGAAGTCTATTACACACGCTCTCAGCATGTCCTCCAGAGTCTGTATGGTCCTTTCCGACTGATTATCAGTCTGAGGGTGGTAGGCTGTACTGAACCTCAACTTTGTTCCCAAAGCACTCTGCAGACTCTTCCAAAATGTGGTTGTAAAACGAAGATCTCGATCCGATACGATACTTACTGGCACTCCATGCAGTCTTACGATTTGCCTCACATATAGTTTAGCCAGCTTTTCTAGTGTAGAATCCTTTCGAACTGCGACGAAGTGTGCGGATTTAGTCAACCTGTCAACTATTACCCAAATCGAGTCATTCCCTCTTTGGCTTCTCGGCAATCCTGTCACGAAATCCATGGTAACATGTTCCTATTTCCATTCTGGCATTTCCAATGGTTGCCCGACGAAGAAGGAGCAAGCCATACGAGCTCCACCATGCCACGGTTTCAGCTGCTCGCAAGACATCCTATGATAAGTTCTCGTTAGGTCCGCCACCCTCCTTGACGCATGGCTCCCGTTGGTGAGGCGAGCAAAACCCGACGACTGGCGAGAATGATTTGGCGTCTGACGACCGGTACCCTTGGTCTGTCCAAAGAGGACGTCGCTAGAGAATGCCATGGAGGAGAGGACTTCATCATGGAAAAGATGAATAGTCAATGGGTGAGGCTTCATTACAGGTTTTGGGCTGGCTGTGCTTTTGCAGCTCCTAGGCCTATCATGTTGGTTTAATTGGGTCGCGGGTTGAGCGGGCACTTTTGGGCTCAAGGAGTTTTGGGGCAGGTAAATCAGCTTGATCATAAGTCCAATATGGGAAATAGGGATGGTGATTTTGACGAGCCTATTCCTGTGAACGAGGTTGGGCTAGTGGAACAAGAAGGCAACGATGTGCATATTAAAGAAAACAATGAGAAGGCTAATGATCGTTGGGGGGCATCTCATGGAGAAGGGCATTTTTTAGGTGGCGATTGCAAAGAGGTCTGTGGGCAAAAGATCACCATTGTTTGCTCAGGATCTTTCGGTGAGTATACCATAAAACGAAGGAGGGGTCGCTCTACGTAGGCCAGTGCTGCAAGTACACAAAGGAGCTACTGACCTTGTTCATCTCGTCCCTCTACTCGCGCCCCCGTCACTCCCTTTGCCGCGTCCGTGATCTTCAGGGTCTACAGGAGAAAGATCTCCATGTTCCTGAGGGGCTTGGTTTTTCTCATTGGTGCAATCCTCAACGATGTGGCGATGCATGGCATTATTGATACTTGGCCGTTTATTACACAGTGACAAGGCCATTTGGAGGTGCCTGAAGGATACTGGGTTCGATGAGGAGTCGATCAAACAGAGAGACAAGGCCGCGCTGATTGCGTATACTGCGAAGCTTGAGGCGGAGCTTCATTGCGCATCCTCTCTTTCTTTTTGTTCAGGCCTACGTTACTCAATGTCTTGCGGAGTATTCCTTTTTGCTGTGATTCTTGTTAAATTTTTTACCATCAACATCACATGGGCCTCCTTATATCGGAGCAAAAGGAGTGTACTTCCAAGAATGAGCAAGCTAGAGTCTCTGCTGAGGCTACTGAGTTAAAATATAAACGTAACCAAGTGGCTCATGTATCTATTCAAGCTGAAGCTAGGAAGAGAGAAGAGGCGCTAAGGAAGTCTCTAGGGAAAAAGGGTGTATAGCCAGTCTTGAGAAGGCCTTGCACGAGATGCGTGCTGAATTTGCTGAAACGACAGTTGCTGCTGAAATAGGTTATCTGAAGCTCACTCGATGGTAGAGAATGCTTGGCCAAAGTTTAGTGTAGCTGAAACAAACCTTTAAGCCTCAGAATCTTTACAGATTAAGGCTAACCGATATCATAGACTTGCTAAAAGGAAGCTGCAAGAAGTTGGGGCGGCTAAAAAAGGTGTGCGAAGAAAAGGAGCTTTGTGACTTAATTAGAGAGAGATCTCAGAGCCGTGTTTGATCCTTCGGCAACCGCTCGCTCCGTCAAATTCCGCGTCCGTATCGCGAATCAAGGTGATGGAGAAGACGATCTGTACACGGAGCTATAGAAGGCGTACGCAGGCTGGGGAGCGAACCTTCTACTTCCCTCAAGGGCACATGGAACAGTTGGAGGTGTCAACAAACCGGGGGCTAAATAAGAGGATTCTGCTGTTTAGTCTACTGTCGAAGATACTTTGTCGCGTCATGTGTATTCATCTGTTGGCAGAGCAAGGAACAGACGAAGTTTATGGCAAGATCATTTTACTTCTAGAGTCCACCCCAATCGATGCCTGCATTTTTGAAAATAAGAAAGTGGGATTGGAATGAACATGGTCCAACTTTAAAAGCCAGAATAAATGCAAAACTATCAGTTTACCAAGCCATCATAAGATTTAAGATGAAGAGTTTACCATCTCTTGATTTGGATGGTAAAGCTGTAAAGAAGTTTTGGCTTGGGACTCTACGGATATTCACTGAGGTAGCTGAGGCATGTTTACGATCTGCCTGGAGAAAATTGAGGATGTGTGAACATCTATTCAGTGCTTTGCTTACTGGAATGACTCAAATTGCTGTCACTAAGGGTGGACAGCAGATGCGAGTTTACTCATTTGCCTAAAACTCCTTGAATTGACTATATGTGCCGAGCAGGCTGATGCATGGGCCAGTAGCCACGGGGCTATGGTTGAGAGTATCACGAAGGCAAGCTGTGAAGTGATTGAATTTGGCTGGAGCAAGGACTGGGCTCCTATAGACACTTTTATCAATGGATTAGCGGCAAGTGTCCGGGAAAGGAATGACTATGATAAACAGGGTAGAAAGGAGAACCGGCAGTTCCTGTCATACAACTTAACCTAATACGCTTACTAGCAGATTTGAGTGTTGCTATTAGCAAGTCAGAAGTTGTGGATATGATACTACCATTTTTGTGTTGAAAGTTAAGAAGGGGAGATGCTTCAAATCCTGGTTTATTGCGGATTCGTCTGTTTGATCCTATGTCTCATATAGCAAGTTTAGGCTTTGAGAAGTCATTTTGGGAGACCGTGGTTTTGATGACAAGAAGCTACTTGAACAAGCTTTCAAGTTTAGGGTCTGCTGAAAGCAAAACACCGCCCCCAGAAGCCACAACAGAACGTGTTGAGATTTCCGTCACCATCTGCTATCTTTGTGTTTAAACGTAGGCTTGGCGGCGGAGAGCGGAAGTAGAAGGAGTGGAGCAATTTTTTTTGGGACCTCTACTTCCTGTCACTGCTGAGCTATGTACTGACTTCAATTCGTTGAAAGACGTGGAGCCATCTCTTTTGAAGTTGTTTCGGAACTTACGGTTCTGTATAGCTCCTTTTGGTCTAGCACCTCCCCTGCAAAATACTCAAATCCTTGACAAATCAATGTCTAGCTCATTGAATAGTATGGAAGCATAAGTTCAATTCCTCTTCAGGCTGTGGGTGCAGCGTACACGTGGAGCGCACAGTAGTCTACTGCTGTCCAGAAAATTGCTCAAGGGACTCCTCCCCTTAACGCGTAAGGCTCTAATGCTAGGGCATGATGAAAGCACGAGTCGCTTTGGCCTTATATACCTGAATTTGTGGATATAACACTAAGCCACATCTTCAATATGGCAAGAACTCTCGAGAAGCAAGTTGATGGTGAGCCTATTTGGCCGTACGTGATACATGGCCATCACGCTGATGCAGGGGAAGTGGCAGCACTCCCATCTGGTGCCATGAACATACCAATGGTTTTGACCGAGCACTCGCTCGGTAGGAACAAGCTAGATCAGTTGCTCAAGCAAGGAAGGTTTTCTAGGAAGAAACCGCAAGGAGAATTGAAAGCAGATGGGGACGAAGCTATTGAAGAAGGTTGACTGATCACAGAAAGCTCTATGAGGAAAGTGTATTTGGTGGAAGGCATGGAACAGTCCAACCAGCTTGTACTGCGTAGGAGCTTGAGATGCAGAGGGAGGACTTCCAGTCCAGAGAGAGAGATTGATCAGGCCGAAGGAAACAGTGGACCAGGTACGTCGTTCATCAATGTCAAATTTTAATTTTTGGTCTAACTCATTCGCTTGTTTTCAGGGAATTTAAAATAAGGGAAGAGTAAGGAGAATCAAAGAAAGAAGTGATTGTTAACCATTTCTGTATGCTTAATAGAGTGTGGAAGTGAAAAGAGACTGAGAGAGGCTGCTCGATTATGCTGTTTGATGTTTAAACTAGATGAGGAATCGAGCTCGTCCTGATCAAGTTTGGAGGCTGGGCCTGGTCAGGCCCACTTTGCATAGATTAAAAGGAATGGGACTTGGGCCTATTTATTAGGTCTTGACTTCTTAATTTTGATTGGGCTCATTGGTTGAGCCCAACTCGCGTGGGGCCGGGACCACAGTATGGGTCAGGTCATGTCTGGGTCGGGTTGACCCGGCCCGGCCCATTTTGTTTTAATTATAATAAAAAAAAAGGTCATAATAAAAAACCAAAACAAATTCCCCAAAATTCACAGAAAATGGAAAATGGTTAAGTGTGAATGGCCAAACTCATATTTTGGCTTTGATTCTCGTTTCCTCTTGAATTGACGATTTTGCCTTTTATAGGCAAATTGTCTCGAAAAATTTTAGAAAATTCAAAAAAATCTCAAAAATTAGGAAACGGGCCATTTCGACTGGCCAATCCTCTTTTTGATGAATTTCCTTCATGAACTTTTCAAAATGATAATTTTGTCCCTTATGGGCGAATTGTCTAAAAAAATTTAAGAAAATTCAGGAAAATTTCAAAAATTAGGAAACGGGCCATTTCGACTAGCCAATCCTATTTTTGATAATTTCCACTCCTGATTTTTTCAAAATTACGATTTTGCCCCTTATGGGTAAATGTCTAAAAAAATTCTGAAAATTTTAGAAAAATCTCAAAAATTAGGAAACGGGCCAGCCAATCCTATTTTTAATGAATTTATTTCCTAATTTTTTTAAAATAATGATTTTACCCCTTGTGGGCAAATTATCTCGAAAATTTCAGAAAATTCAAGAAAAATTCGAAAATTAGGAAACAGGCCGCTTCGACTAGCCAATCCTTTTTTCGATAATTTCCATTCCTGATTTTTTCAAAATGACGATTTTGCCCCTTATGGGTAAATTATCTCAAAAAATTCTAAAAAATCTCAAAATTTAGGAAACGGGCCATTTCGACTGGCCAATCCTATTTTTGATGAATTTACCTCTTTTTTTTTTCAAAATGATGATTTTGCCCCTTATGGACAAATTATCTTGAAAAATTCAGAAAAATCTCAAAAATTAGGAAATGGGCCATCTCGACTGGCCAATCCTATTTTTGATGAATTTCCTTCCTGATTTTTCCGAAACAATGCTTTTGCCCCTTTATTGGTAAATTGTCTCAAGAAATTCTGAAAATTAAAAAAAAATCTCAAAAATTAGAAAATGGGCCATTTCGACTGGCTAATAGTATTTTTGATGAATTTCCTTCCTGATTTTTCAAAATGACGATTTTTTGTCTCGAAAAATTCTGAAAAACTCTCAAAAATTTGCGAAAAATGGGAAATGGTCAATCTGGACTGGCCAGACCCATATTTTGTGACTCTGACTCCCATTTCTTTATGAAATGATAGTTTTACCCATCATGGGCAAATTGTCTGAAATCAGAAAAGTAATTCAGAAAAATTCTCAGAAATTATAGGAAATAAGGAATGACCATGTTCAAGTGGTTTGACTTGTTTCCACTTCCCGTTCCTTGAGAAATGACAATTTTTCCCTGCTGGTCAGTTTGATCTAAATCTTTCCGAGTCACCCCAAATGATTTTTCATGAAATTGGTACCGAAAGGGCGTTAGAGTCATCTAACGTAACCAAGTCCCCGAACTCATAATCTTTGGTTCACTGGAATAAATTATTTCTCTCGGTACTTTATTTAGGTGTTTAATCAACCTACCATAAAATGATTAATGGTGACTCCAAATCTTAAAATCATTTAAACAAAAAACTAAAGTTGCGATTCGATAGGGCTTGGGAGGGTCTGCATTAGGTTAGTTAATCTAATTAACCTGATAATCCGTTCACTCGATTGAATTCGAAATTAAATTTCTTTCGAATCGCGGCACATATAATGTTGTAGGTGATAGTGGAAGTGGACCTCAATCTAGTAGCTTACAATGTGAAGACCCAGATAACATTAGTAGAAGGTACTAACTTTTAATTAAAAGACAAAAAAGGAACAAGGGTGTAATAGGAAGTAATTCTGAAATAGAAAACTATCTAATTATTTCTTTTGAGTTTGATGAATTTGAAGGCAGCTGAAGTTTCAGTATATTGGATTGGTGGAAGAGGCATTCCATCCAATACCCAATTCTTGCACTCATTGCAAAGCAAATTTTAGCAACTCTATGTTCAACAGTTGCGGTAGAACAAGTATTTAGCATTGGAGACAATATTTTAGATGAAAGACATTCAAAATTAAGTCCAGAATCAATGGAGTTTCAAGCTTGTGTTGACGATCGAACAAGGCTCAATATAGACAATAAGAGATAGATTGCAATGATGAATCTGAATTCTTTTATGACGGAGACACCACCACTACCACCGATATAGGAATGGGTAGATATGATTGAAGATGAGATAAGCATGGGGCTATCAAAGATTAAAAAAAAAAAACTACATAGGCTTTGATTCTTCTATCCTTAAGAAAATATGTAAGCGCTTAATGATAAATCACTAAGTTCAAGCCATCTCCCCTCTCCCTCTTTTTTTTTCCCATACATTATTTTATAATTTGATAATTCATTATTTTCTTTTATTTCATAATGCATTATTTGATAATTTAATTAGAATTTTATTACAAATTCATCACAAATTAATTTTTAAACTCAAAAACTTGAAAGAAAAAATCAAAACCGATTCGAAATCAACGGTCGGCGATTCAAAACCTCCTATTCGGAACCGGCAATTCGGTGGTTTGAAACTGCCGAACCAGACGGAATTGGCCCGTAACCTCCGATTCCTCCAAATTTGAAACCAAAACCGAAACCAACGGTTCTTGAACCGTGGTCACCCCTTTCACTACCTAGCGCCTCATTCTAACTCTGCCATTTTGATAGTAGATGACCTAAGTTGGAATGTTATTATCTTTCTTTAAAAAAAAAAAACTTGTGTGCCTAATTGTGTAAATAATTCGTTTTGTTGCTATTTGCGCTAGAATTTATGATTATTCCCCAATTTAATTTATTTACAGTTTTACCCATTCAGTTAATTTACAATTTAGTCTATGCCCACATAAATTTACAAATTTACCCTTATATGCAATATTAAGTATATTTTGCATGAAATTAAATGTCAAATGATCTATATATTTTTTATTAATTAGAGTTTAGCCACAGCCATTCTAATTAATTAAATTATATATTAAGAGCCTTTGGATTACATATAGTAAATGACATTTGCTCGTAATTAATTGTAATAATAGAATGAATTTTATCCCATAGGAATTTTTATTATATTAATATGATTAATTAGATTGAAATATCATATCATTTTCTTAATTTCCCCACAAGGATTAGGAAAAATGAATATAATATGATAGTTTCATCATATAGTCACCACGAATCTGTTTAAATTAAAAACTTAGCCCACATGCAATTTTTGATGTTATTTGATTCATATTATATGACATGTTTTGCATGGGTAAAACATATATCAAGTGAATTTGCCTAAAATATTGTGATGTAAGCTTGTTTGTTTATTTATTATGCAGTTTTACCACATATGAATATCTCTGACATTAATGTTCTCGAGCTAAATGGTGACAACTATAAGACTTGGAAGGAGTTAATTTTCCTTCAATTGGGGTATACGGACATTGATTATGCTATTCGAATAAATGAACCACTTGCTGTTGTAGAAGATAGTACTCTAGTCGAAGTTTGTCTTTATGAACAATGAGAGCAGTCTAACCGCATTAGTGTAATATTCATAAGGAGTAAACTTTCTATTATTATTCGTTGTTCAGTCACTCAATATAATAATGCCAAGGCTATACTGGTGGCTATTGATGCGCAATTTGCGTCTTCGAAAAAGGCCCATGCCATGACCTTGATCATAAAGTTTTTATCGTTAAGGCTCATCGGTGTTAGAGGTGTGCATGAGCACATTATGAAAATGAAGATATTGTGGCTCAGTTCAAGAATCTTGAAGTTGAGATAACTAAATCCTTCCCTGTATACTACATTCTAAATTATCTTCCTTAGCAGTATACGCTTTTTAAGACCTCTTATAACACATATAAGGAGAAATGATCAATTAATGAACTCATAACCATGTTTGTTCAAGATGAAGAAAGGCTGCTTATGGAAGTGGGAGAGAGTGCTCATTTGGCAATACAAGGAAGGCATAAGGGGTAAGGCAGGTGTAAGGGAAAGGGTAAAATACTTCGCTAAGCTAACATTAAGAAGGAATCCAAATGCTTCTTCCGTAGAAAATTGGGGTATATAAAGAAGGTTTGCGTCAGATATAAGGCCGGGCTTGAGAAGAAAGATAATATAATATCTTGTGTTTGTTATGAATCTAATATAACTAATGTGAGTTACAACACTTGGTGGATTGATTCTGGATCTACAATCCACATTTCGAGTTCCTTGCAGGGCTTTCAAAGCTGTAGGAAGCCGGAGAGAAGTGAATAATACATCTATTCAGGAAACAAGATGCATTCGCATGTATAAGTTATTGGGACATACAATTTAGTCTTATATAGTGGTTTTATTTTAAATTTAGAGAGGACCTTTTGTGTACCTAGTTTCTCTAGGAACTTGATTTTAATTTCAAGATTTGTATCATTTGGTTATTCCTTTCATTTTTCAGATTCGATCTTCAATTTTTCTTATAAATCTAAAATTGTTGGGAATGGTATTTTGTGTAATGGTATTTTTTGAATTAATTTGCAAGACAATGCCTTTTATAATGCGATATATGTTTATGATAACGCTGGTATAAAATGATGTGTTATGAATGAAGATTCCTCTACTTTGTAGCATCGGAGATTGGGACATATCGCCATAGACAGAATTAAGTGATTGGTAAATGATGGAGTACCTAGTGCTTTAGATTTTATTGATGGTGATACTTGCATAGATTGCATAAAGGGAAAGCAGACCAATAAGTCAAAGAAAGATGCCAAGAGGAGTACGGAAATATTAGAAATCATACATACATATATTTGTTGTCCAGGTGGACTCATATGATCAGAAATATTTCATCACCTTCATATACGATTACTTACGTTTCATGTATCTCTACTTACTTCATAATAAGCACGAAGCATTGGATGCCTTTAAAGTGTTTAAGGCCGAAGTAGAGAAACAATGTGACTAGTAAATTAAGATTGTGAGATCAGATGGAGGTGGGGAATACTATGGTAGATACACTGAAGATGGAAAAGCACTTGGTCTATTTGCAAAATTTCTTCAAGAGTATGGGATAATTGCCCAATACACGATACTTGGTTCTCTGGACCAAAAATGGTATAGTAGAAAGAAGAAATCGAACTTTGTTGGATATGGTACGTAGTATGCTTAGCAACTCAAAACTTCTTAAATCCTTGTGGACTAAAGCTCTTAAGCCAGCAGCATACATATTGAACCGAGTTCCGACCAAGGCTGTTCCAAAGATACCTTTTGACTTATTCAAAGGTTGGAAACCGAGTTTATGACCTGTACGCGTTTGAGGATGCTCGTCTGAAGTGAGAGCTTATAATCCACAAGAAAAGAAGTTAGACCCAATGACTATAAGTGAGTATTTTGTTGAATATGCCGAAAAGTCCAAGAGATATAGATTTTATTGTTTAACTCATATCACTAGGTTTGTGGAATTGAGAAATGCAAAGTTTTTTTAAAATGACTTGATTAGTGAGAGAGATCGATTTCGAGACCTTGCTCTTAAGAAAGATCATTTAGATGCTCGACCTTTCATGTCAAGTACCAGATTGATTGTTATTTATAATGTCCTCTAGTTCAAATGGCTATTGAACAACTAATCATTGAAGCTCCACAACCTACTGATATTGATCTAGTAAATTCAATTGTTTACCACTTATCAGAAACTGTTGAACAACACGCTCCTCAAGAGAATGTTGATACAACATTAAGAAGATCCGCTAGAATAAAGAAGTCAGCAATTCCTAGTGACTACATTGTATACTTGCAAGAATTTGAATATGATATTGGAGCTGAGAATGATCCTGAAACATTTTTGCAAGCAATGAATTGCGACAATTCCAATTTATGGTTCAATGCTGTAAAGGAAGAGATGGTTTTATGGCATCTAACGTAGTTTGGGATTTGGTTAAGTTACCCGATGTTGACACCTGATTTTTAATCACTTTTTCTCTTTTAAAATTAATAGAAAATCCATAAAAATTCATAAAATTAAAAAAATCAACTTTGGGGACCTTGGCAAAGCCTAGGGAACCAATTTTGACCAAAAATGATTTTCCATATTTTCAATAGTTTTCGGTATTTTTTATTTTCGAAAATTCATAGAAAAACAAGAAAAAATGAGAAAATTACAAAATCAACTTTGGAAGCCTTTGCCAAGTTTAGGCTACCATTTTTGGACAAAAAATAATTTTTCATAATTTTTGCATTTTTTTTATATTTTTTAGAAAATACAAAAATGCTTGAAAATTAATAAAAATAAATAAATAGCATTTGAGGCCACAAAAATATGAAAAAAGAGTTAGTATTTTTCATTTATTTTCCTCTTCTTGTTGGCCAAAGAAAATCTACAAAAATTGATCCGGAATCGGGAATTATTTTGTTGATCTCATATTCAGATTAATCGAAAAAATGATGGAAAGTTCATTTTAGCTTTATAGTTTTCGATTCTTGCATTTTAGGAGTCGTGAGATTGTCCTCTGAGGGCCCAAATTTTTCAACGACCTAAGGGTGCATTTTTCGTTTTTGCGTTCGGTTTTCCGAATTCAGTTCATCATTTAATGGGCCTCCCTAAACCTTGTTCCCGCCAATGCTTTCGCTCTTTTGATAGCGAGACAAAGACCCCGGAAAGCTCCGGCGATCGGCCGCCATGATCGCGAAGGTAATGTCCCGGGACGTTCAAGATACCATCTCGAAGCTGAGACAATGTTGTTAGCCAAAAATCAGGGAGGAGTTCATAAGTTGGCTATAGAGCTTAGAAGTCCGCATATAGTTTACATATGTACAGAAGATGGATTAGCTCAAAGTCTTACTCTCAGGAGCAAAATTGCCACAGAACTTTTCACTTGCCAAGAAATATACAGGACTCGTGTTGGAGCTGTTCATTTGAATGCAATTGCAATCGATCCAAGGAACTCGAATCTATTTGTGATTGGTGGGTCGGATGAGTATGCTCGGATATGTGATATTCGCACTTGCAAGGGAAATGGATCACATGATTTTGGTCGTTCTGCTAACTATTTTTCCCCATCACATCTGATTGGCGATGCCCGTTTTGGGAATAACAAGCTTAGCCTTCTCTGATCAGAGTGAGCTTCTCGTCTCTTACGATGATGAATTTATCTATCTAGGAGATGGGATTAGGTTCTAATCTTCCCTTTTGCCTCTACTAAGTCTATGGACAGTAATTCCAGTGAAGTGACATCTCCCATAACTGCGAATGCTAATGAAAATGTTGCCTCCCAAGTCTACAAAGGGGCATAGGAACTGTGAGACGATGAAGGGTGTTGGCCCCTTTAAACCTAAACGTGAATCTGTGATGGGTAGGTCTGACTGTGGCCGTATGTTCATTTGGAAGAGAAAAAGATAGAGACAGCTGGTAGAGTTCTAAAAAGGGAGGATCATGGTGATAAAAAAGAAGATGGCAACAAAAGTAAAGTTGAGTGGAGATAGTGCTGATGGTGCGCAGACAAGGAGATGCCGGGGGACATCATCATCAATAGAAACGAAAAAACAAAAGGAGAAGGCCCCATGGTTTTTGGTCATTTCGTGTGGCCGATCTAGAGAAGGACGAAGGCGAGTAATTTGTGAATTAGTGAAAAAATTGTCGTCTTGCTCGAACCTGGAAAGTAACTCTGCCAGAACCGCTTTATTGCCAGATAAAAAGGTTTTCTCGTTTAATTGAGTTAGCAGATTCTGTATTGTGGAAATATTCATCACCCAGCGCCTTACCTGGTTCAGGATACTCGTTCGACGTAGCAAAAAGCATGATAAATAGAGGCATGATGCGGTGTTTGACAGGAATTCTTCAAGTTATCGATATAGACCATCCTGATGCTTCAAAAAAAAAGAAGAAGAAATGAGCAGCTTTTGTATCTAGACACTTGTGTGGGAGGCATCGGCTACAACTATTAAAATTGACCTTTGCAACTTGCCTTTTTTTGAGACCTCTCAACTTGCCAACGTGCTTGCCATCCTTGTCTCGTTAATCACCTTGCCTTGTTAGCCACCAAAGGCCCCTCCATGGGACCACACCCACCATCTGTAGCACCAGGAGTATGGTTAGCACCTTAATAGCAATAATTCAAAGAGATCATAAAAGAGAAGAAGTGACCGAAAGAGAAAAGCGTCAATGATGGGGGTTTTCTCCTGGCTCCACACGCACAGGGAGAGGCTCGGAAGCCATGTTACAACCTCCAATTGACAACCTCTCATCTGGAGGTGAAGGGAAGATGGTGGGTAAAAATTCAACACCTAATGGTCATGCGAAAGTTTGCTGGCCAACTTCTACTCTGCACTAATCTATCTCAAGAGAGGACAGCATGATTCGGGGGTTATTAGAGGGGGGACGATCATTTTTGGGGGGACCTCATGAAGAGACGACCGGAAAATACTTCTAGGGGAAATGATTTTTACCTTCTCTGTGATCAACGCTTCTGCACACATTGCACTAGTGATTGCTGGAGTTGGAAAAACGGGTGCAGTGCACGCAAATGAGGTAAAAATTCAGGATATGTTAGTGCCATTGTCCAATCATCAAGGACAGCAAGTGCTGGAGAAGTATATTTGTGAAGCATCGAAGCTTCATCGGAATCCTCGGAGCTGAGGGCCCCATCCATGCTCGAGACCGTCAACGACTTGGACGTGAGGGAGCTGGTGAGCGCCGTGAAGAGCGGAGTGGTGCCCATTGATGTGTGTTGACACCTGATTTTTAATCATTTTTTCTATTGCTAAAGTAATAAAAAATCCATAAAAATTCATAAAATTGAAAAATCAACTTTGGGGACCTTAGCCAAGCCTAGGGAACCAATTTTGACCAAAAAACGATTTTTCATATTTTCAGTATTTTTACGTATTTTTTATTTATTTATTTTCGAAAATTAATAGAAAATCCATAAAAATTCATAAAATTGAAAAATCAACTTTGGAAACCTTAACCAAGCCTAGGGAACGAATTTTGACCAAAAACTAATTTTTCATATTATATATATTTTAATTTTTTAAAAAAAAAATACAAAAATATTTGAAAATTTTGGAAAAATAACATTTGAGGCCAAAAAATACACAAAGATAGTTAATATTTTTATTTTAAATCTATTTTCATATTGGCCATCGCAAATTCAGAAAAATCCAATTCGAGTCACGTGTTCCTTCACGAGTATAATCTCGAATCGGGCCTAAAAAAATTTAATTTGAGTCAACTTATTTTTAACTTTCACTTTTTATGAGTTGTGACATTGCCTTCTAATATTTTAAATTTTCATCTTGGCCCAATTATACCCAGAATGACTTAATTTTGCAAAAGGGCTTTAATTAAATTATGCATTATTTTCAGCGACAAGAAATGAGCTTAAATTTGACATGTGGTAAATTTTGGTGTGTCAAAAATTGTGAGGAGATTTGGACTTAAAGAAATATATTTTTTTCAGGGACTGAATTGTAAATACTTAAAATTCAAGGACTAGAGTGCAAATACCTAACTCTTGAAGGATTATTTTACAAATAATAAAAAGAAGAGTTAGTGGATAAATTAGAATAGAGAAGGGAAGATGAAAAAGAGGAGATGAAGAAGAGAAGTTGGAGAAGAATGGATGGAGAAAATAAGATAAGAATAGAGAAGGGAAGATGGAGATGAAGAAGAGTTAGTAGAGAAATTAGAATGGAAGATAAGAATAGAGAAGGGAAGATGGAGATTAAGAAGAATTAGTGGAGAAATTAGAATGGGAGATAAATATGGAGAAGGGAAGATGAAGATGAAGAAGAGTTAGTGGAGAGATTAGAATGTAAGATAGAGATGGAGAATGGAAGATGAAAATGAAGAAGAGTTAGTGGAGAAATTAGAATGGGAGATAGAGTTAGTGGAAAAATTAGAATGGGAGATAGATGAGTAGGTTATAAAAGGAGGAAGAAGTGAGCTTGAGAAAGAATTCTTGAGAGAGAAAATTTGAAGTGTTTGGGAGAATTTTTTGGAGAGAAAATTTTGGATGTTTGAGAGAGTTTTGGGAGATTGAAGAAAATTTTGAGAGAAAGAAAATACCAAAAGAGAGAGAATTTTGAAGATGATGGGAGTTTAAAGCTAGGGGTTATCATCACAAATTCCTTCATCGATCAATATAAATCAAGAGTTCATCCTCGTCAACGAGCAAACAAATTCAAGCTAAGTGTTTTTATTTATTCATTTATTTATGGTTTTACTCGCAAATTAGCACAAATTGTATACACTTTCTCCATCTCCTTTTTCTTCCATATTTTATGTCAGGAGAAGGATATCTCTACGTCAACAGCAAAAATCTCGTCGAGATGCAAAAATCGGCCCAGACAAGCTCCTAAGCTGTCCACCGGTTTCTCAACTGATCTGTGACTAAAAGTCCCTCTTAATTCAAAAGAAACTCTCTATATTGGGAACATAGAGAGCGAAAATCAATTATAGAAATCCCTCCCAAAAAAATGGGAGATAAGTACTCTTTCTACTCTTCTGGTTTTAGGTGCAGATTAGCACATATTTTGTATACTAACACTTCACTCTATTTTATGTCAGGAAGCCGCAGCTCTATATCAATGGTCAATCCTATGGAAGCACAAAATCGGCTTGGAGGAGTCCTCAAGCGCGCACAAATTTCAAATTGTTGAATCAATTCGTTGTATTTCATTTTAAAAAATTCATACCCCAAAATGGAGAGGACAAAGTCCATCGGCAATTTAAATACCTGCACCATAAATCCCAAAGGGAAGAGCCAAGCCAATGCTTAGCCTCCCATTGGAGGTTTTTACTTATAGTAGTTAAATACTTGCAACTTAAATACCTGCACCTTAAATCCCAAAGGGAAGAGCCAAGCCAATGCTTAGCCTCCCATTGGAGGTTTTTACTTATAGTAGTTAAATACCTGCACCTTAAATCCCAAAGGGAAGAGCCAAGCCAATGCTTAGCCTCCCATTGGAGGTTTTTACTTACAGTAGTTAAATACCTGCAACTTAAATACCTGTACCTTAAATCCCAAAGGGAAGAGCCAAGCCAATGCTTAGCCTCCCATTGGAGGTTTTTACTTACAGTAGTTAAATACCTGCAACTTAAATACCTGTACCTTAAATCCCAAAGGGAAGAGCCAAGCCAATGCTTAGCCTCCCATTGGAGGTTTTTACTTACAGTAGTTTAAATACTTGCAACTTAAATACCTGTAACTTAAATCCCAAAGGGAAGAGCCAAGCCAATGCTAGGCCTCCCATTGGAGGTGTTTATTCACTGTCATGTACTTCCTATAATTTAATTTTTGAATCATCAGACCCAAAAGATGAGTAGGTCGTAATACTGCACAGAAGTCGTTAAACACACTCCCTCTTTCGGCTTCAGGAAATCTTTAACACTTAAAAAAATATAACAAATAAAAATATATACCATCCATGCATCCTATTTAAAAAGTGAAAACACAAAAGAGAATACCTTACTAGAGCTTTAGGAATAAACCAAGCCTGAGTTGCCGGATTAGGATATCCATGAAATTAAGGTACCGAAAGGGCATTAGTTTTAATTAACTAGTGTAACCAAGTCCCCGAGCTCATAATCTCTGGTTCGCAGGAATAAATTAGTTCTCCCGCTAATTTATTTAGGTTTCTAATCGACCTACCAAGAACGATTAGTGGCGACTCCAAATTTCAAAATCATTTAAACAAAAACCAAAGTTGCGATTCGGTAGGGCTTGGGAGGGTCCGCATTAGGTTAGTCAAATCTAATTAACCTAATAATCCGTTAACCCCTAGAATTAATAAAAATATTTTTAGAGGGTCGCGACAGACTGGCGACTCCACTAGGGACGGGATTTTTAAATTTTCGAAAAAAGATACCAATTGGGATACTTGAATTTTTTCGAAATTTTAAAAGTCTTAGTGGACTTAAGCCAATGAAAATTTCATGGATATCTCGCTTCTGGCGATCTTGTTTGGGACTCATTCTATAGGTGTTATATGTTTTTGCAGGATGGGAGTTATAAGGGGCGGAGTGTTTGGCTAACCCCTTTGTTTTGCAGGCTCGGTGTTTGGTTTATTTGTTTAATTTCGCATATTTTTAGAAGCGCTGTTTTGATATCAATTGTTGTGCATGTCTTGCATACTCTGAGGATCACGACACCTGCACACACAAGCGTCTAAACCCAAGTCGCGAAATTCTTCCTAGAAAACCATAGATAGGGATCGAATATGTAAAGCTCTTGCGTCGATTACGCTCGGGTTGACCATATTTTATCCCGCTCATTATCTGAATTGACAATTCTTCCCATTGTGATTTGATTGCGCGGAGGGTAAGGTTGTCAATTCAGATAGTGGGGGCCTTTTAGGTCCATACCCTGTCTCTCCTTCTTTTATTTTCTAGAGTTCACTCCTCACTTGAGTCATGCGCATGACTATGTGATTTGCATTTCTCCAAGGTAAAAGTAAGTTCTCTAATTTTATCTTGTATTTATTTTCGGTCGGTTCATGCTAGGTGTTAGTCAGTTTTTGAGCTTGATATTACGACCATTCTTTTAAAAGAAAATAAAAATTAAATTTGTCCCTCATTTCTTTTAAAAAAATTTTTTGAAAAAATGATGTGAAAAATCCCTTCATGGGAATTTTATTAACCAATAAGGGATTTTTGTCATGTTTTTATTGCTTCAATAAAAATGAAATTTTCCTGAAAAAATTTTCCTCTGAAAATTTATTTCAATAAAAAGAAAAATTCCCTCAAAAAAAAAACTCTAGTAGACATCAAGTGATTTTATCACATTTTTCAAATTATAAAAACTTGCAAGAAAATTCTTCTCGAGAAATTCGCTCATGTTTTTCTAAGAAAATTTTCTCTAAATAAAATTAGACTAATGTCTCGGGGGAATTGTATTGACCAATAAGAGATTTTTGTCATGTTTTTCTTGCTTCAATAAAAATGAAATTTTCCTGACAAATTTTCCTCTAAAATTTTATTTCGATAAAAGAAAAATTCCTTAAAAAAAAAACTTTGGTAAACATCAAGTGATTTTATCACATTCTTTCAAATTATAAAAACTTGCAACAAAAATTCTTTTCGAGAAATTTGCTCATGTTTTTCTAAGAAAAGTTTCTCTAAATAAAATTAGACTAATGTCTCGGGGGAATTTTGTTAACCAATAAAGGATTTCTGTCATGTCTTTCCTGCTTCAATAAAAATAAAATTTTCCTGACAAATTTACCTCTGAAAATTTATTCTGATAAAAAGGAAATTCCTTCAAAAATTTTAGTAAACGTCAAGAGATTTTGTCACATTCCTTAAAAAAAAATAATAATAATAAAAGAGTAATAAATCTGCAAAAAAATTCTGTATTAACCCATTTCTTCCTAAGGGAATTTTTTTTTTCTGATTTCTCTATAAAATAGAAAAAATCAAATTGGACTAATATAGGAGTCATGGACCGACATTCCTTGTGTCGCATACTAATTATATCATTTTCTTTTGCAGGGAGATCCTAAATACCCTAGACGGGTGTAAAAATTAAGTTCAAAATATATCAAGAATCATCTTCAGAAATACTAAAAGATGAAAAACACCGAGGCTTCAACCGTTAATTCCGGGGGGCAAACGAACACTGTCCATCTTTGACAGACAGAGTTATGTCAATCCGTAAACTTGTATGGGCAGTGTATTCTGATATGACGGTGGATTTATACTGATTAAACACGGGGGCATATTTAATGTATTGCAGAGGATCCCGCGTCTTTTGAAAGACAATATGGATTATATAATTAGAACCCATGAAACAAATACCTTTACCTGATTAAATCAACCATAGACCGATCTTAAAATTTCCTCTTATTCGAAACATGCGGAGGGCTTTAGAGGACCGAGGTTCTATTAATGAACGTGGCCCACAGGAATTTCTCCCGACGCTACAGGCGACCGACACGAGCAAGTGGACGCCGAAAGAAATAAAATATGGATAAAAGTGGGCACACAACAGGTGGCCGGATTTATTACCAGCGCACTGATCGAGTTGTCATAGCGTTATTGTTTGTGATCTCAAGATGGATAGTGGGGGCCACCGCCGAACCCTTCATCAATGTTCTCGATATCATCGTCTGGAGCAATTAAACAAGAACATCAAGAAAAACATTAAGCCTCGACATCTTCGGTACCTCAAATCGTTCTGTTATGCTATGCGGAAGAAACGATAGCAGGAAAATTAAACAAAAAAAAAACACGTGAAGCTTTTCTTTCATTCCATTCATCAAAGAGCATTACAACAGCTCACTGGGGAGGAAAAGTAAAGCCAAACTGAGCCCTGATAACCATTACGAAGGAGTTCAACTGACTCTCCAAACAGTTGATGCTCCGGGTGCACCGGGCGTTTTCAGGATCAAGCTCCGCGAGCCTAAAGAAGAGGCGATCGCGCTTCTCCTTAGCCTGGGCCATACTGGCCTCATAATGCTCGACAGCAAACTCCAAGTCCGAAATCGCCGCCCTCTCGAAAGCAATATCTGCCGTAATGTCATCAAGTCTCTCCTGCAACCAACCGCATTTGCACCTCATCATAATATTGCTCGGCTCCTGTTCGGCGTAAGTTCGGACCAAGGCCAGACGGTCCACCAACTTTCCCCTCTCACGAACTAGCCACGAAAGCTGATCATTGGCAAACTTGAAGGCTTTCTTGTGATTATCAGCCATAAATGTGACTATTTCCAGACGCTCGTGCCGGTCTCGGTAACGAGCTTTCACGACGGCAGTCACAATGACCGTCTCATAAGCGCGGTTATAGGCAGCCAGAAAATTGATGAAGAGGGTCGGGAAGTTCCGATACTCCCTCCCCAGTTGGGTACCCTCAACAGAAGCAGCGTCTAGGGTCCTGAATAAACCGAGGATTTCAGCCTCAACGGTAGAGTTTTGGGCTATATGAGCGTAACCTCTACCAAGAAGATTGTAGAGTCTCTCCCACCCAGCCAGGATTTCGGCGGAGAAGGTATGGTTAGGAGAATTGGCCATTTTTGAAAGCAGATCACGAAAGAAAGGAGGAGAGAGGCGAGGCAGATGATCGGAATGCGAATGTGATAATCTGCTTCAATTTAAATAATGATTTCACAGGGGCAGTCCTTATTGGTCGAGTTTTTTCTATCTACCATTCTCTGTCGGCAACACCCCCGCTGGCTCGAATTCCAGTCAAGCGGCAACCTCAAGCTGAGCAGACCCGACGTCTCTGCAGAAAAGTTGGACGGGCTGCCACCACTTTGAAAAAGAAAGAATAAAAAACGAGCTGAGTGGGAGACAAAGAAATTTTCGGCAGAAAAGGAGATACGACTCGTCTTTATTGGAGGACCCGCCAGTAAATCGACGGTGGAGATCTTGACAAGGGCCCTCTACCACGAAAAGAAAAAAGGAAGACGAACTGAGCGAGAAACAAGGATTTCCCCTTTGATCAAAAGCTGAATATCAGATTTTCTCCCTCGAAAAATCTAATAGCACTGCCCGTGAAGAGGGAAGTCGTTGCTATTGCCAGAGAGAGAACTTGTCCTCATTTGATAGTGAGAGTTCATTCGCAAGAACTCGCAGGAGAAAGATAGAGAGGAAGGAGTTCTCGTGGGAGAGGAATTCAAAACCTTCACCATCAAAGCATTGGCTTTCAAAGCCTGTTACGAGAAACCATCGACGATCCCGTGATCCCTCAAGTCCAAGAAGACATCCTGAGGCGGTCTCGAGTCGGCAGTCTTAGATCCAGAAATATGTCGAGCATTAGGGAAACGGGCGCATGTGCAACCCTGGTCGAAGCTAATGAAGTTCCTTACCCTGAGGGTCTACTGGTCATGGCCATTGACGATAATCCAGTCTCTCTGTCAATCCTTGTTACCGTATTGAGAAAATGCCGGTATAAGGTTGTAGCTCAAGCAAAGGCGACAGAGGCCTTAGAGATATTAAGGAGGAGTGGTGACCAGTTTGATATCGTCCTCACCGCCATGGTAGGGATTGACATGGATGTTTTCACTCTCTTGGAAGTCATCAATTCTAAATTAAACATGCCAGTCCTCGTAATATCGGCAAGCGATGATCAACAAGCCATAATGAAGGCTGTCTTAAATGGGGCCCAAGACGTCGTAACGAAACCAGTTAGGGTTCAGATGCTTCAAAACATATGGCAGCACGTGGTAAGGAAGCAATTGCACGACCATGAGAACAAGCATCAAGCCTTCAATTTTGTTCCAAGCAACTGGAGAAAGAAGATGAGTTGGTCTCCCGAGCTGCATCGTATGTTTGTTAATGCAGTTCAGCAGGTAGGGATCGATTCGGCACGGCCGCAACATATACTGGAAATTATGAATGTAGAGGGACTCACTAAAGCAAATGTTTCGAGTCATCTTCAGAAATACAGAAAAAGGGTGAGAGAACACAATGCAGCTCAGAATCAAGAAAACCAAGGCGGGACTGATCCAAGCCTGAATGTCGAGTCTCCTCGCCACCATAAGTTCCGCAGGTTAGCATGGGGCGAGCCACTTCCCATCATCAACCAAGCCAGTAGCCGTGCCATCAATCCTCCAGGCGTTAATCAAAGTATCCCCCAGAATCACCCTAATGCTCTTCAAGAGTATAAACCGCAGGGGCAGTGTATTCAGACTCCTTGGTCTGAGCACCAACCCGTGGCTAGAATTCATCACATGATCAGCGCGCCTACGCAGCCAGAGAATCAGACAAGAAATTATCCTGAGCACTTCCACTTCTTTAATCCTCGAATGGAAGGAGTTTTTGGCAGCTAACAAGTTGGTGATCCCCACACTTTCTCGAGTAATGATGAAGGCTCCAGCACGAGAAGTCAAATTGCTCATGGCGAGGACAGAATGAGAAATCTACCGCCAGCATTTGCCAACAACAATGCCCAATTCGAGCATCAGTTGCTGGAAGGTTCAAGAGATTACCCAGATGATGAGCTTACTGCCCTGGTCAACCAGTTTATGGTTGACAGACGTCCCAAGCCGCGATCAGGAGCCAGTGAGTAGGGACTCTCAAACATCGATCATCTACACCCGAACCAACACGAGACTAGCTGATTATCGAAGAGCCACAGGAGAGGCAGAACTGACCTTGAATAAGTTCACCTTTCATTTCATGCTTAATTCCCCTACGTATGATATTTTCCAGCTTTCTAGGTGTCTCGATTTAATTAGGGACAAGGGGGCAATTTATTTATTTTTTTTATCCCGTCGAATGCGTGAATCCCTTTTTATGCTAGATTTAGGGCGGATCAATTTGTGGCAACGTCGCTGACTGCCATAATGAGAAATGTTGAATGGCCTCACGTAGGGAAATTTCAAGTGAAATGCCCAGGCGAGCTCGAAGACGGGTAATTGTGTGTCGTTCCAATTTACCCTCAATCGTTGCAAAATGCTAAATTGGATTTGTTCCATTCTCACCCAGGGAATTGCAAAGTGCCTCAAGAGTGTCGCAAAATGAAATGACCCAATGGAACGCGATAGGACTCATTTGCCTCGAAGGTAACCTTCAAATTAAAGGAGCCCTCCGGTCCACGGACCCGATGGCATAGAAAATGATGATGGTCCAAGGCAACCCGAAAGAAAATAAGGCCCAACTAAGCAAAGCACTTATGTGGCAAGCTCAAAGTGAAGGGCAACTCGGGACATATAATTCAATCCAGTCCAAATGAAGGAACTTCCTCAATTCAAATTCAATGGAAGTACACACAAGGGTAAAACAGTATCGTTCCAATTTTTCTAGAATATGAAGAACATATACTGCCGCATTCTCTTTCATTTTTGCAGGGGAAGTCTCTACTGGCCAGATTTTCCTGTCTACCATTCCATATCAGTATCACCTCCGCTACTCGTCTCCAATCTCGAGCCAAGCAAATCCGACGTCTCTACGGAAAAGCTGGACGGGACGCCACTACTTTGAAAAAGAAAGGATAAAAAATAAGCTGAGTGGGAGACAAAGACATTTTCGGCAGAAAAGAGATACGACTCGTCTTTATTGAAGAACTCGCCAGCAAATTGACGGTGGAGACAACAACAAGGGGCACTCTTCCACGGAAAGATGGAAGGAGATGAGCTGAGCAAGAGACACGATAAGAAAAGAGGATTGAGAAAGGCCGGACCCTTGGAAGAAGCAATACAGTTGCTAAACCCACGTTTAATTTTAAAAGAGAAGCCATGCTCGGAAGAGGGTCTTAAGGCATAGGCAATCGCTCAGAAAAATTCAAAGAGAGTGAAAACACCGGAAGCGAGTAGTAAATCTTGAGAAATCATCAACCAAATCAAAGATGTCTCAACCCAATACTCCCGAGAGCTATCATTGCCTGCTGAATATGGGAGAGGAAGAGTTCGAAGCCATGTTTGGGATCGAGCCTATGGAGCCTGGCTCTTCCGCCGACGACGTTCAAAATCTCAGTAAAGATAAGGACAATAACGGTAAGGGTCAAAAGAAGCGTTACCGTCGTCATACTAAGGAGCAGGTACAAAGGCTTGAGGATTTCTTCAGAGCATGCCCTATGCCAGACGGTAAACAGAAAATGGAACTGAGTCAAGAGTTAGGACTTAAACCTTTGCAAATCAAGTTCTGGTTTCAAAATAGGCGAACCCGAATGAAGGCTCGTCATGAGCACAACGAAGCCGAGTTTCTAAGAGTTGAAAATGAAAACCTCCGAGCGGAAAACAAGATGTATAAAAAGACTTTTGACTCCGCCACCTGCCCCGACTGCAATAGCCTCCTCCTCACCCTCGATGAAATGTATGATCTGAGGATCGAAAATGCACGTTTAAGAGGTGAGTTAGACTAGTTTATAACAGGATCGAGTTCTGTTGGAGGAGGGTACAAAAGGACCAATGATACTGGATCAGCATCAATACCTCCCGAGGAAGAAGGGACAGATCACCACCAAGCGGACATTGACGATGATCTTTTCGCCATAATCAACCAGTTTGATATCGGTAAAGCAACGGGAATGTGATGCACTTGTTCAGCCAGTGACCACGAGACCTTCAATATGGCCGATGCATACCTAATTTGGGATGAAGCCAGCTGATCATGGGAGAGCCTATAGAGGAAGCGGAACTAATCCTGAATGAGTGAATGTGTTTTATTTCCTTGCGTGATGTGTTTTTCTGCTTTTGTGAATGTGTAAAAGCAAGGAGTAATAATCCGACTTCCCCCTATTAAATGCTCGAATTCGCCACCTCACCAACCTCGCGACGAATTGATGGCGAGTGAAAATCTGCATAAACCTGAAGGGTAACTCCGTATCGTTTCAATTTACCCTCAGTTGCTCCAAGTTTTAAAATTAAGCCCCTTCTATTCTCAGGAAATTGCAAATCGACCCGAGAACGCAATCATATCCGAATACAGGTTGGATAAAATTTGGGGGCAAATCAACTCATGGGCATTACCACGAGATAGATAGCTTCGGACAAAGGAAAGTACAAGCGAAAGACGCGAACAATCTCAGAAATGGGTAATTCTGTATCGTTCTAATGTGCACATAATCATCTCAAGTCTTGAATTGTCTTATTCCATTCTTAACAGGGATTGCAAATTATCTCGAGAAATACCGTAACATGGCTCAAGGTGATACAACAGGGCTGCGTTATCCCCAAGGATTAACCCTTGAAAAGAAAGCCCCATGGACACCTACGGTCCAATGGACCGAATGGTATGGGGGATGACAGTAGGTCCGAAATATCCCGAGTTCGATCCCCAAAGGTGGGGAGCATTGTATGTATTATAAATAAATGAAACAACTTTTTATGCATTTCTTTTTGTAAACAGGAATACTCGACGAGTAATATCAAAGTCAGTATTTTACCATAGTCTTCCCATAATGGTGAGGCGCCCAACAAAAGTCGAGGAAAATTCAATCCAACAAAACTGGTAAAAGACTCATGCAAGACATTCAAGATGAAGGGTAAATCAGTATCGTTTTCAATTTATCCCTTTTAATACTGGCTGATATGTCTCTTTTTCTTTTTACAGGAAATATTTACACTAACATTTAACATGTTGAAGGAGACAAATCCAAAAGAAAATTATGATCATCTGACAAGATCTATTCTGGTGAAAAATGGGGCAAATTGATCACAAGCTCTGAAGCGAAAAAGCAAATATGTCTTCCTTATCTCGTTTGATTTCGAGAATAATTTCTCTGCTTTTTACAGGGGCATTCAACCGCTAAACCGTGGCGGTCGCTGTCATTAAACAAACCGAAATGCTCCCTCACCCATATGCTTCATCACGTAGAGACAAAGTTTGAGACGAACCACCCCTCGACATAAGGAGTAGGCTTCCCAATTTGTTCGGTCCGCCCACATACTAGGGGCAATTTAAATCCGCCCATATTTGCACATTATATAAACACACGTAATGCTAAAAAATTGTCACATCTGCATTGTGCTTACACAGTTCATGGATTATGTATGACTATTCCGTGTGTTTAACTTACCAACTCCAACTTAGAGCATAAACTGCACAGGAGACATCAAATGTGCAGAATGGGGCATGACAGGATGAAGAAAGGCAAACCATTTCCACGCAAGTCTAACATTTTAATTTACAGATAAACAGCCTTTCCCCAGAGTGAGAGAAGGCCCTTTCGGATTGAAGTCCCCCATTCAGATTACATTCGAGGCGTTCATACTATGAGAACCTCCTTAAACAGAATTGGTAATGCAAGCTTGACAGAATAGTTTTGCATGATCCATATTTGGATTGATTGCATCATGAGTTATCACACAGACTACTTCTAATCATTGCCGACTTGGTTGAATAGTTTTACATGAACCGATCAACTCATTGATGAAAATGCTTGCACATGTTACCTCTGATACTGCCTGACAGGCAACACATTCCCAATGTTCAAACTACCTTCCAAAGTCTTGAAATTCATTCAGCGATTATTGAATGAACAAGCCTGGTTGTCGAGAAGCCACCAAGCATTTCTTCCAAATTCTCAGGTAAGTATATCTTCAACCTGAACCTTTCAAGAGAATGAATTCTGACGGTTGTTGGGGTACTCGAATCCATTGCGGTACATACAGGTATCCACCTTCTTCAATAAAGCATGATTTGTCTCAAGGACAAAAATGTTCGAGACCTTTTGATCTCTGCCTCTTTGGTTTATTCCTAAAGCGACAGGATAATATAATTTGGGTTTGAGCTTCTGCAGGATTCCTGATCTTTCCAGATTCCAGAATGGCACCCTTTGAGGTACACAAAGTCCTTCTTACAGGCAAATCAAGTCCTTCTTACAGGCAAAACAAGTCCTTCTTACAGGCAAATCAAGTCCTTCTTACAGGCATAAAGTCCTTCTTATAGGCAAACCAAGTCCTTCTTACAGGCAAAACAAGTCCTTCTTACAGGCAAAACAAGTCCTTCTTACAGGCAAATCAAGTCCTTCTTACAGGCATAAAGTCCTTCTTATAGGCAAATCAAGTCCTTCTTACAGGCATAAAGTCCTTCTTATAGGCAAACCAAGTTCTTCTTACAGGCACCAAGTCCTTCTTACAGGCATAAAGTCCTTCTTACAGGCAAACCAAGTCCTTCTTACAGGCAAACCAAGTCCTTCTTCTAGGCACCAAGTCCTTCTTATAGGCAAACTAAGTCCTTCTTACAGGCAAACCAAGTCCTTCTTACAGGCACAAAGTCCTTCTTACAGGCAAATCAAGTCCTTCTTACAGGCACAAAGTCCTTCTTACAGGCAAATCAAGTCCTTCTTACAGGCACAAAGTCCTTCTTACAGGCAAATCAAGTCCTTCTTACAGGCACAAAGTCCTTCTTACAGGCAAATCAAGTCCTTCTTACAGGCACAAAGTCCTTCTTACAGGCAAAGTAAGTCCTTCTTACAGGCAAAACAAAGTCCTTCTTACAGGCAAACAAAGTCCTTCTTACAGGCAAATCAAGTCCTTCTTACAGGCAAAGCAAGTCCTTCTTACAGGCACAAAGTTCTTCTTACATGCAAAGCACCAAGTCCTTTTTACTGGCACCAAGTCCTTTCTACAGGCACCAAATCCTTCTTACAGGTATCTCCAAATGGTATGACCCACCATACGGGTCAAATTTTAATTCAATTTTTAATCAGTAGAATCCTTTTATTAGGAATCTACCATGGGTTGATCCACCATACGGGTTCAAGTTCAACCACCCTAAAGTTTTTTTATATGACGAATCCTTAGGTTCTCATTTCATTTTCAGTGGAACAATCATGTCACGACTCTTTTTATTTCCTTGTATTGAGTCGATAAGAATCCAGGTGTCATCTCGTCTTTGAAATGAAACTCTACCGAGCTTCCTTTCAAAGAGGGGCAGCTGTTGACACCTGATTTTTAATTATTTTTTCTATTGCTAAAGTAATAAAAAATCCATAAAAATTCATAAAAATTGAAAAATCAACTTTGGGGACCTTAGCCAAGTCTAGGGAACCAATTTTGACCAAAAAACGATTTTTCATATTTTCAGTATTTTTACGTATTTTTTATTTATTTATTTTCGAAAATTAATAGAAAATCCATAAAAATTCATAAAATTGAAAAATCAACTTTGGGAACCTTAACCAAGCCTAGGGAACAAATTTTGACCAAAAAATAATTTTTCATATTATATATATTTTAATTTTTTTTTTAAAAAAATACAAAAATATTTGAAAATTTTGGAAAAATAACATTTGAGGCCAAAAAATACACAAAGATAGTTAATATTTTTATTTTAAATCTATTTTCATATTGGCCATCGCAAATTCAGAAAAATCCAATTCGAGTCACGTGTTCCTTCATGAGTATAATCTCGAATCGAGCCTAAAAAAATTTAATTTGAGTCAACTTATTTTTAACTTTCACTTTTTATGAGTTGTGACATTGCCTTCTAATATTTTAAATTTTCATCTTGGCCCAATTATACCCAGAATGACTTAATTTTGCAAAAGGGCTTTAATTAAATTATGCATTATTTTTAGCGACAAGAAATGAGCTTAAATTTGACATGTGGTAAATTTTGGTGTGTCAAAAATTGTGAGGAGATTTGGACTTAAAGAAATATATTTTTTTCAGGGACTGAATTGTAAATACTTAAAATTCAAGGACTAGAGTGCAAATACCTAACTCTTGAAGGATTATTTTACAAATAATAAAAAGAAGAGTTAGTGGATAAATTAGAATAGAGAAGGGAAGATGAAGAAGAGGAGATGAAGAAGAGAAGTTGGAGAAGAATGGATGGAGAAAATAAGATAAGAATAGAGAAGGGAAGATGGAGATGAAGAAGAGTTAGTAGAGAAATTAGAATGGAAGATAAGAATAGAGAAGAGAAGATGGAGATTAAGAAGAGTTAGTGGAGAAATTAGAATGGGAGATAAATATGGAGAAGGGAAGATGAAGATGAAGAAGAGTTAGTGGAGAGATTAGAATGTAAGATAGAGATGGAGAATGGAAGATGAAAATGAAGAAGAGTTAGTGGAGAAATTAGAATGGGAGATAGAGTTAGTGGAAAAATTAGAATGGGAGATAGATGAGTAGGTTATAAAAGGAGGAAGAAGTGAGCTTGAGAAAGAATTCTTGAGAGAGAAAATTTGAAGTGTTTGGGAGAATTTTTTGGAGAGAAAATTTTGGATGTTTGAGAGAGTTTTGGGAGATTGAAGAAAATTTTGAGAGAAAGAAAATACCAAAAGAGAGAGAATTTTGAAGATGATGGGAGTTTAAAGCTAGGGGTTATCATCACAAATTCCTTCATCGATCAATATAAATCAAGAGTTCATCCTCGTCAACGAGCAAACAAATTCAAGCTAAGTGTTTTTATTTATTCATTTATTTATGGTTTTACTCGCAAATTAGCACAAATTGTATACACTTTCTCCATCTCCTTTTTCTTCCATATTTTATGTCAGGAGAAGGATATCTCTACGTCAACAGCAAAAATCTCGTCGAGATGCAAAAATCGGCCCAGACAAGCTCCTAAGCTGTCCACCGGTTTCTCAACTGATCTGTGACTAAAAGTCCCTCTTAATTCAAAAGAAACTCTCTATATTGGGAACATAGAGAACGAAAATCAATTATAGAAATCCCTCCCAAAAAAATGGGAGATAAGTACTCTTTCTACTCTTCTGGTTTTAGGTGCAGATTAGCACATATTTTGTATACTAACACTTCACTCTATTTTATGTCAGGAAGCCACAGCTCTATATCAATGGTCAATCCTATGGAAGCACAAAATCGGCTTGGAGGAGTCCTCAAGCGCGCACAAATTTCAAATTGTTGAATCAATTCGTTGTATTTCATTTTAAAAAATTCATACCCCAAAATGGAGAGGACAAAGTCCATCCGCAATTTAAATACCTGCACCATAAATCCCAAAGGGAAGAGCCAAGCCAATGTTTAGCCTCCCATTGGAGGTTTTTACTTATAGTAGTTAAATACCTGCAACTTAAATACCTGCACCTTAAATCCCAAAGGGAAGAGCCAAGCCAATGCTTAGCCTCCCATTGGAGGTTTTTACTTACAGTAGTTAAATACCTGCACCTTAAATCCCAAAGGGAAGAGCCAAGCCAATGCTTAGCCTCCCATTGGAGGTTTTTACTTACAGTAGTTAAATACCTGCAACTTAAATACCTGTACCTTAAATCCCAAAGGGAAGAGCCAAGCCAATGCTTAGCCTCCCATTGGAGGTTTTTACTTACAGTAGTTAAATACCTGCAACTTAAATACCTATACCTTAAATCCCAAAGGGAAGAGCCAAGCCAATGCTTAGCCTCCCATTGGAGGTTTTTACTTACAGTAGTTTAAATACTTGCAACTTAAATACCTGTACCTTAAATCCCAAAGGGAAGAGCCAAGCCAATGCTAGGCCTCCCATTGGAGGTGTTTATTCACTGTCATGTACTTCCTATAATTTAATTTTTGAATCATCAGACCCAAAAGATGAGTAGGTCGTAATACTGCACAGAAGTCGTTAAACACACTCCTTCTTTCGGCTTCAGGGAATCTTTAACACTTAAAAAAATATAACAAATAAAAATATATACCATCCATGCATCCTATTTAAAAAGTGAAAACACAAAAGAGAATACCTTACTAGAGTTTTAGGAATAAACCAAGCCTGAGTTGCCGGATTAGGATATCCATGAAATTAAGGTACCGAAAGGGCATTAGTTTTAATTAACTAGTGTAACCAAGTCCCCGAGCTCATAATCTCTGGTTCGCAGGAATAAATTAGTTCTCCCGCTAATTTATTTAGGTTTCTAATCGACCTACCAAGAACGATTAGTGGCGACTCCAAATTTCAAAATCATTTAAACAAAAACCAAAGTTGCGATTCGGTAGGGCTTGGGAGGGTCCGCATTAGGTTAGTCAAATCTAATTAACCTAATAATCCGTTAACCCCTAGAATTAATAAAAATATTTTTAGAGGGTCGCGACAATGTGGTGGCAAGAGCCAAATGGAGGCTGCACTCGGGTGTGTTCTGGGTGCCAGCGTTCAACGTGTATGCCTCATGCACGGACGTGGCCTTCATGGCTCTGATCAACGGCAAGGCCGGCAGTGATTGGATAGTTCTCGGAGGCACCCTGAGCTGCATGCCCGACGTCCTCACTCAACTATTACGCTAATGGAGCCAAGTGCATCCCTGATCCGTGACACCAGTGGAGGTGACTTGCCTTCCTCAGCGAACTCTTTCATCATCTCCAAACCAGTGACCAACGATGCCGCTTGGTATCGTGATAGCCTTCACACTGGCAAGTCTTGCGAAAACGTCATATCGAGAAGCCACCAGAGAAGTTTATTTTTGTCCAGAAGATAGGGGAGATAAATCGGTAACGTCGCATGCAATTATGGCACGTCCCAGCTGCTCCATATCATTGTCAGAATAAGTGGAGAGTCTTAAGGCCATCTGCAAATTTGATTCTGCCGGCGGACCCCGAACGAACGTCCATCCACTTCTCCTACAAAGCTGTCCCTTCGGTAACGATGTCCTTGTGATGAGGTCAGCACGCCTCGATCTCAGGAAATTCCTTACTGGGCATGGCGGTGTGAGACAGCAAGTTGATGGTATTCATCGACGCAGGGGGGAGGTCTGGAGGTTGAGGATTTTTTTGAAGGGGGTCAAAAACGAACAGCCCTTCTGTGACTTGACAAGACGATCGCTCGAGCGAGCCCGTCCGACAAGATTCCAAGCAACTCTTGGCAGCTCCCTCATTCCTGGGCCCTTGGTTTTCTTCCCCCAGCATGGGGGTCAGACGTCCAGTTGGGTATAGAGACGATTCTGTGATGGCATCTAGAGCTTCAGGATGTTGATTTATCTGCAGTATGCATACTCATGCATGGGCTCGTATGTGCTGACTTAGTCCGAATCAAGCATGTTTCTGTCGAAGAATGAAGAGGGATTCTGATCTAGAAGAGGACGGGGGAGGGCCCTCTCGAAGAGCCAGGCGATCTCTTTTGTCAAAGGAGAACTGAACAAGAGAATCCATGGAGAAAAGAAGGAAAAATGGCAGATTTCAACGCCATATTTTCTTTGGTCCGTCTGCCAACGACCCGGGATGATGAGTTATGGGTGAAAAAGAAAAAAAAGAGAGAAAAAGGATAGCTTTTGGGGGACTCTCTCGGATGGTCTCGGACACACATAAAAAAAAATGAGATTCGAAAAGATGGGGGGCTCGGCAGAGCCTTCCTCTCCGGCGACACCTAAGGCTCACATTGAAGCTGAGAAGATGAGGTCAGAATCGAGCATTACAAGGGAAGCTCGCGCGGTTGAGTTTTCTGGCGCGAGCCAAAATACAACATAAGGAGTTCATCATACTGTGCCTTGAAAACTGCAACGAATGCAGCAATACTACCGGCTAGGGATTCTCGGCAACTGCTCTGGAAAGTGGAGTGCCCTCGTCTATTGCTTAACTCTCAAGACCAAACGAGCTTCCAAGGTTCAGGTCAGTGATTACTTCCTCATTTCCTACCTTATGCTGGGTTAAAGGTTTAGGTAATTTCGATTCATTCGCTGGATAGTGCAAATTGAACTTGAAACTACAGGCCAAGTACTTGCGTGTCCTTCGCCAAACGTGACGATTCGTTTCACAAGAAGTCCTTCGTTGGTTCTGGTTTCTTTGGTGATGTCCCAAGTAGTATAAATGGTAAAATGAGCTTGGAAATGGGAATGGATGGCTTGAATTGAAAGGTTTTATTCCTCCCTTTTCTGCCTGTTAGTTGCAATGATTGTGTTCCTAAATGCGTTGAGTTACAATCTGATCAGACTCATATGTACATAATCATGAGAGTTCATGGATTGTCCCTTTGTATATATCCAGTTGGCAATTTACAAGTTGGTCGGTAAAACCTTTTATAGGGCTTCTGATTCTGAGCAATGTTAAACACCTTCACGTGCCAGCCATTCATGCTAAGCTGGGACCCATTAATTTATTTAATCAGAATACTAGTAGAGATAGTAATTTGTCTATGTGTTGTGCTGGGGGTGTTCCATTTGGAAGCATATTAAACGTTTTTCTCGAAGCATGTTTACTGTCTATTAGTTGACGGGTTTGTTTTCGGTTATCTTCTATTATTAGGGAGTTGCTAACAGTGGCCTGGACTCGGCCCAAATCTCTTTGCCGTAATAAAAGAAAATGTTTAGAAAAATATAAAAAGAAAATGGAAAATTCTAAAAAAATTTCCCAAAAGCCTCGAAAACCAGGAAAAAGGGCGTTTTAACCGACCAATCCTATTCTCGGCGGTTTTGCCCTTCCAACCTTCAGAAATGACGATTTTGCCCTTTGGACAAATCGTCTTGGAAAAATTCCAAAAAAATCTCAGAAATTAGGAAACGGGTCATTTCGACTGACCAATCCTACTTTTGGTAAATTTCCATCCTGATCTTTTCAAAATGACAGTTTTGCCCCTCATGGGCAAATTGTCTCGAAAAATTTCGAAAAATTCTCAGAAATTGTGAAAATTAAGGAATTACCACATTCAACTGGTTTGACCTGTTTTCACTTCCCAATTCTTGAAAAATGACCATTTTACCCTTCTGGTCAGTTTGATCCAAATCTTTCCCAATCATTCCAAGTGAGTTTTCATGAAATGGTATCGAAAGGGCATTAGAGTAATCTAGCGTAACCAAGTCCCCGAACTCATATTCTCTGGTTCGTAGAAATAAATTAGTTCTCCCGCTAATTTATTTGGGTTTCTAATCGACCTACCAAGAACGATTAGTGGCGACTCCAAAATGAAAAATCATTTAAACAAAAACCCCAAAGTCGCGATTCGGTAGGGTTTGGGAGGGTCCGCGTTAGGTTAGTCGATTTAATTAACCTAATAATCCGTCAACCTGAAAAACTTATTTTTAGGGTCGCGACACCCGATGGTAAGAAGGCCATTGGTTGTAAGTGGGTATTCAAAATTAAGAAAGACTTATTGGGCAACATAGAGATATACAAAGCCAGACTTATTGCCAAAGTATTCACTCAAAAAGAAAGAATTGATTACAAGGAGACTTTTTCTCCTGTATCTAAGAAAAATTCTCTTTGTATCATTTTGGTGTTGGTTGCCCATTTTGACATGGAATTGCATCAAATGGATATAAAAATGGCATTCCTCGATGGAGAACTAGAGAAGGAGGTTTATATGGAATAACCATAATGTTTTCTCTCTAGTGATGGTGAGCATTTGGTGTGCAAGCTTAAGAAATCAATATATGGCTTGAAACAAGCATCCGACTAATGGTAGTTAAGGTTTCATGAAGTTAGTTCTTCATTTAGTTTTGAAGAGAATGCCATGGATCAATATGTATATACCAAAAGGTCAGTGGGAGCAAAATCTATTTTCTTGTCCTATATGTGGATGACATTTTACTTACAGCCAATAATAATGGATTGTTGTATGAGGTGAAATAATTTTTCTCTAAAAGCTTTGACATGAAAGATATAAGTGAGGCATCTTATGTCATTGGTATTAGGATCCATAGAGATAGAAGTCAAGGTATTTTGGGACTGTCTCAAGAAATCTATATCAATAAAGCCTTAGAGAGATTTCGGATGAAAGATTGTTCAACGAGTATATCACCCATTGTGAACGGTGACAGGTGTAATTTGAACCAATGCCTGAAGAATGATTTAGAAAGGGAACAAATGCACAACATTCCATATACTTCTGCTGTCGGAAGCTTAATGTATCCTCAGGCTTGCACTCAACCTGACACAGCTTTTGCTGTGCGAATGTTGAGAAAATATTAAAGTAATCCAAGTATGGATCACTGGAAGGCTGCAAAAAAGGTGATGAGATATCTGAAAGGTACAATGGATTACATGCTTATGTATAGGCGAACTGACAACTTGAAAGTAATTAGATATTCAGATTCGAACTTCGCTGGTTGCATTGATTCTTGAAAATTAACATCTAGATATATTTTTATGCTTATTGGCAGAGTTGTTTCCTAGAGGAGTACAAATCAGACTTTGGTTGCTACTTCCATTATAGAGGCTGAGTTCGTTTCCTATTTTGAGGCCACCTCGCATGGTGTGTAGTTGAAGAGTTTTACTTCAAGGCTTAGAATTATGGATTCTATTGCTAGGCCATTGAAGATGTTTTGTGACAATTCAGCTGCTGTTTTCATGGATAAAAATCACAAGAGTAGTAGTCGAAGTAAGCACGTCGACATTAAATATTTAGCCATTAGGGAATGTGTTAAGGAAAAGAAAGTGGTCATAGAACACGTTAGCACTGAATTGATGTTAATTGATCCTTTAATTAAAGGCATGCCACCAAGGAGTTACAAGGATCATATAGATAGGATGGGAATTGGTTCCATCATGTAAATTTTCTATGTATGGACAAAGTTGTGAAACTCTCATTTAGTTGTGGTGTTTTTCTCAATTAAGGTACACATTCAGTTATCATGAGAAAATCGGTTATTTTGACATAGAATAAACTTAAGGGTTTATTCATTAAGTAGACCTGGACTAAACATAGGGTTTTATTCATTAAGTTATGTTATCACATATGAGCTGATTTTGATGAGATAAGATGCATTGTGATACATGGAAGACAATAGGACTTGTTGCCATGATTCATGTGTTTTATCTTCAGCATGAAGTTAATGTGTATTTGGTTCATTATTTTATTTTATGAATGTTAGGATCAAGTGGGAGAATGTTATAAATAATAAATTGTGATCCCGCATTAATGAAATACCACATCAACGCTATATTATGCACATTAATTTTACATGATAACCGCCTCACTTGATAACGATTTTGATGGAATACAGTTATCTATAAGGGGTAAACATCAATTTAAATGGGTTATCTAAGCCAAACCCCCTACGTCAGTTTTTTGTCGTCGTTAGTTTTTCATTAAGAATGTACTTGAGATTTACGTTCACAAAGAAAAACTAGAAAGCACACAGCATCGCTTCGGAGAGGGTAATTAGCTAAAAAGATCTCATTTTCCTCGGACGTTTAACGCACGTATACGAAATCATCATCTTCATCAATGACTGGAGGTATGTTCGTTTACTATCTGCGTTTTCGTATTTTTGTTCTCGATATCGCACGAATTTCATTTCATTATTAAGGTTTCGGGATCGTTATTTTCCTTCAATTATCGTTATTATAGTTGGAAGATAAGTGTGTACAGGGATGTCTTTTGGACTGGGCACGGTCATCACCTTTTGAGATAGGATAGTGATGGGTAGATATGGACGATGATAGTAGTAGTAGCCAGGGAGTTTCGATGATGATATGGATGGAGGAACAATTACCTTTTTGGCCTTGTCGCGACCCTCTAAAAAATTTATCTTCAAAAGGGGTTAAAGCATTATTAGGTTAATTAGATTTGACTAACCTGACGCGGACCCTCCCAAGCCCTACCGAATCGGAACTTTGGTTTTTGTTTAAATGATTTTAAAATTTGGAGTCGCCACTAATCGTTCTTGGTAGGTCGATTAGAAATCTAAATAAATTAACGGGAGAACTAATTTATTCCTGCGAACCAGAGATTATGAGCTCGGGGACTTGGTTACACTAGTTAATTAAAACTAATGCCCTTTCGGTACCTTAATTTCATGGATGTCCTAATTCGGCAACTCAGGCTTGGTTTATTCCTAAGACTCTAGTAGGGTATTCTCTTTTGTGTTTTCACTTTTTAAATATGATGCATGGATGGTATATATTTTTATTTGTTATATTTTGTGTTAAAGATTCCCTGAAGCCGAAAGAGGGAGTGTGTTAACGACTTCTGTGCAGTATTACAACCTACTCATCTTTTGGGTCTGATGATTCAAAAATTAAATTATAGGAAGTACATGACTGTGAATAAACACCTCCAATGGGAGGCCTAGCATTGGCTTGACTCTTCCCTTTGGGATTTAAGGTACATGTATTTAAGTTGCAAGTATTTAAACTACTGTAAGTAAAAACCTCCAATGGAAGGCTAAGCATTGGCATGGCTCTTCCCTTTGGGATTTAAGGTACAGGTATTTAAGTTGCAGGTATTTAACTACTATAAGTAAAAACCTCCAATGAGAGGCTAAGCATTTGCTTGGCTCTTCCCTTTGGGATTTAAGGTACAGGTATTTAAGTTGCAGGTATTTAACTACTGTAAGTAAAAACCTCCAATGGGAGGCTAAGCATTGGCTTGGCTCTTCCCTTTGGGATTTAAGGTACAGGTATTTGAGTTGCAGGTATTAACTAATGTAAGTAAAAAGGCTCTTCCCTTTAGGATTTAAGGTACAGGTATTTAAGTTGCAGGTATTTAACTACTGTAAGTAAAAACCTCCAATGGGAGGCTAAGCATTGGCTTGGCTCTTCCCTTTGGGATTTATGGTGCAGGTATTTAAATTACGGATGGACTTTGTCCTCTCCATTTTGGGGTATGAATTCTTTAAAATGAAATACAACGAATTGATTCAACAATTTGAAATTTGTGCGCGCTTGAGGACTCATCCAAGCCGATTTTGTGCTTCCATAGGGTTGACCATTGATATAGAGTTGCGGCTTCCTGACATAAAATAGAGTGAAGTGTCAGTATATAAAATATGTGCTAATCTGCACCTAAAACCAGAAGAGTGGAAAGAGTACTTATCTCCCGTTTTTTTGGGAGGGATTTCTATAATTGATTTTCGCTCTCTATGTTCCCAATATAAAGAGTTTCTTTTGAATTAAGAGGGACTTTTAGTCACAAATCAGTTGAGAAATCGGTGAACAGCTTAGGAGCTTGTCTGGGCCGATTTTTGCATCTTTACGAGATTTTTGCTGTTGAAATAGAGATATCCTTCTCCTGACATAAAATATGGGAAAAAAATGGGAGATGGAGAAAGTGTATACAATTTGTGCTAATTTGCGAGTAAAACCATAAATAAATGAATAAATAAAAACACTTAGCTCGAATTTGCTTGCTCGTTGACGAGGATGAACTCTTGATTTATATTGATCGATGAAGGAATTTATGATGATAATCCCTAGCTTTAAACTCCCATCATCTTCAAAATTCTCTCTCTTTTGATATTTTCTTTCTCTCAAATTTTTCTTCAATCTCTCAAAACCCTTTCAAACATCCAAAAGTTTCTCTCCAAAAAAATTCCCTTCTCAAGCTCACTTCTTCCTCCTTTTATAATCTACTCATCTATCTCCCATTCTAATTTTTCCACTAACTCTATCTCGCATTCTAATTTCTCCACTAACTCTTCTTCATTTTCATCTTCCATTCTCCATTTCTATCTTACATTCTAATCTCTCCACTAACTCTTCTTCATCTTTATCTTCCCTTCTCCATATTTATCTCCCATTCTAATTTCTCCACTAACTCTTCTTCATCTCCATCTTCCCTTCTCTATCTCTATCTCACATTCTAAATTCTCCACTAACTCTTCTTCATCTCCATCTTCCCTTCTATTCTTATCTTATTTTCTCCAACCATTTTTCTCCATCTCCTCTTCTCCATCTTCCCTTCTCTATTCTAATTTATCCACTAACTCTTCTTTTTGTTATTTGCAAAATAATCCCTCAAGAGTTAGGTATTTGCACTATAGTCCCTGAATTTTAAGTATTTACAATTTAGTCCTTGAAAAAATATTTCTTTAAGTCCAAATCTCCTCACAATTTTTGACATACCTTCCCTATACTTAGTCAAAATTCACCACATGTCAAATTTAAGCTCATTTCTTGCCACTGAAAATAATGCAGAATTTAATTAAAGCCATTTTGCACAATTGAGTCATTCTGGGTATAATTTGGGCCAATATAAAAAATTTGAAATATTAGAGAACAATGTCACAACTCCTAAAAGTGAAAAAATGAAAATAAATTGACTCAAATTAAATTTTTTAGGCACGGTTCGAGATTATGCTCGTGAAGGAATACACGACCCCGAATTGGATTTTTTAAATTTGTGATGGCCAACATGAAAAGGGATTTAAAATAAAAATATTGACTATTTTTATATATTTTTGTGGCCTCAAATGCTATTATTTATTAAATATTCTCATAATTTCTAAAATATATAAACAATATATATATAAATACAAAAAATTATTTTTTTGTTCGAAAATAGTTGCCTAAGCTTGGTCAAGGCTCCAAACTTGATTTTTCAATTTTCTCAATTTTCATAATTTTTTGTTTTATGAATTTTCGAAAATAAAAATACCGAAAAATATCGAAAATATGAAAAATTATTTTTTGGTCAAAATTGGTTCCCTAGGCTTGGCTAAGGTTCCCAAAGTTGATTTTTCAATTTTATGAATTTTTATGGATTTTCTATTAATTTTTGAAAATAAATAAATAAAAAAATACGTAAAAATACTGAAAAATATGAAAAATCGTTTTTTGGTCAAAATTGGTTCCCTAGGCTTGGCTAAGGTCCCCAAAGTTGATTTTTCAATTTTATGAATTTTTATGGATTTTTTATTACTTTAGCAATAGAAAAAATGATTAAAAATCAGGCGTCAACAGCTGCCCCTCTTTGAAAAGAAGCTCGGTAGAGGTTCATTTCAAAGACGAGATGACACCTAAATTCTAATAGACTCAATACAAGGAAATAAAAAGAGTCGTGACATGAATGTTCCACTGAAAATGAAATGAGAACCTAAGGATTCGTTATATAAAAAAATTTAGGGTGGTTGAACTTGAACCCGTATGGTGGATCAACCCATGGTAGATTCCTAATAAAAGGATTCTACTGATTAAAAATTGAATTAAAATTTGACCCGTATGGTGGGTCGTACCATGGTAGATTCCTAATAAAAGGATTCTACTGATTAAATTTTGATTGAGATTTGACCCGTATGGTAGGTCACCCCATGGAGATACTTGTAAGAAGGACTTGGTGCCTGTAGAAAGGACTTGGTGCTTGTAGAAAGGACTTGGTGCCTGTAAAAAGGACTTAATGCTTGTAAAAAGGACTTAATGCCTGTAAAAAGGACTTGATTTGCCTGTAAAAAGGACTCGGTGCCCGTAAAAAGGACTTAATGCCTGTAAAAAGGACTTGATTTGCCTGTAAAAAGGACTTAATTTGTCTATAAGAAGGACTTGATTTGCCTGTAAGAAGGACTTACTTTGCCTGTAAGAAGGACTTGATTTGCCTGTAAGAAGGACTTTATGCCTGTAAGAAGGACTTGATTTGCCTGTAAGAAGGACTTTGTGCCTGTAAGAATGACTCGATTTGCCTGTAAGAAGGACTTTGTGCCTGTAAGAATGACTTGATTTGCTTGTAAGAAGGACTTTGTGCCTGTAAGAAGGACTTAGTTTGCTTGTAAGAAGGACTTAGTTTGCCTGTAAGAAGGACTTGATTTGCCTGTAAAAAGGACTTTATACCTGTAGAAGGACTTGATTTGCATGTAAGAAGGACTTTGTACCTGTAAGAAGGACTTGATTTGCCTGTAAGAAGGACTTGCTTTGCCTATAGGAAGGACTTTGTTTGCCTGTAAGCAGGACTTGATTTGCCTGTAAGAAGGACTTTATGCATGTAAGAAGGACTTTGTGCCTGTAAGAAGGACTTAGTTTGCCTGTAAGAAGGACTTTGTGCCTGTAAGAAGGACTTAGTTTGCCAATAAGAAGGGCTTGGTGTACCTCAAAGGGTACCATTCTGAAATCTGGGGAGACCAGGAATCCTGCAGAAGCTCAAACCCAAATTATATTCTCCTGTCGCTTTAGGAATAAACCAAAGAGGCAGAGATCAAAAGGTCTCGAACATTTCTGTCCTTGAGACAAATCATGCTTTATTGAAGAAGGTGGATACCTGTATATACCGCAATGGATTCGAGTATCCCAACAACCGTCAGAATTCATTCTCTTGAAAGGTTCAGGTTGAAGATATACTTACCTGAGAATTTGGAAGAAATGCTTGGTGGCTTCTCGACAACCAAGCTTGTTCATTCAATAATCGCCGAATGAATTTCAAGACTTTGGAAGGTAACTCAAACATCGGGAATGTGTTGCCTGTCAGGCAATGTCAGAGCTAACATGTGCAAGCATTTTCATCAATGCGTTCATTGGTTCATACAAAATTGTTCAGCTAAGTTTGCCATGATTAAAGGCAGTCTGTGTAATAACTCATGATGCAATCGATTAACATATGGATCATGTATTGCATTATCACTTCTGTTTAAGGAGGTTCTTATAGTATGAACACCTCGAATGTAATCTGAATGGGGGACTTCATTGTGAAAGGGCTTTCTCTCACTCTGGAGAAAGGCTGTTTATCTGTAGATTAAAATGTTAGACCTGCGTGGAAATGGTTTGCCTTTCCTCATCCTGTTATGCCCCGTTTTGCACATTTGATGTCTCCTATGCAGTTTATGCTCTAAGTTGGAGGTGGTAAATTAAATATGCGGAATGGTCATACATAATTCATAAAATGTGTAAACACAATGCCGATGTGACAATTTTTTAGCATCATGTGTGTTTATATAATGTGCAAACATGGGTGGATTTGAATTGCCCCTGGTGTATGGGTGGATCGAACAAATTGGGAAGCCTACTCCTTATGTCGAGGAGTGGTTTGTCTCAAGTTTTGCCCCTGCACGATGAGGCATATGGGTGAGGGAGCATTTTGGTTTGTTTAGTGACAGCGACCGCCATGGTTTAGCGGTTAAATGCCCCTGCAAAAAGCAAAGAAATTATTCGAGATAAGGAAGACATATTTGCTTTTTCGCTTTAGAGCTTGCGATCAACTTGCCCTATTTTTCACCAGAATAGATCTTGTCAGATGATCATCATTTTCTTTTGGATTTGTCTCCTTCAACATGTTACATGTTAGTATAAATATTTCTTGTAAAAAGAAAAGAAGACATATCAACCAGTATTAAAAGGGATAAATTGAAAACGATACTGATTTACCCTTCATCTTGAATGCCTTGGACAAGTCTTTTACCAATTTTGCCGGATTGAGTTTTCTTCGACTTTTGTTGGATGCTTTACCATTAAGCCGAGAATATGGCAAAATATTGACTTCGGTATTACTTGTCGAGTATTCCTTAGGGATCGAACTCGGGATATTTCGAACCTATTGTCATCCCCCATACCATTCGGTCCATTGGACCGTAGGTGTCCATGGGGCTTTCTTTTCAAAGGTTAATCCTTGGGGATAACGCGGCCCTGTTGTATCACCTTGGGCCTTGTTACGGTATTTCTCGAGGTAATTTGCAATCCCTGTTAAGAATGGAATAAAACAATTCAGGACTTGTGATGATTATGAATAAATTAGAACGATACAGAATTACCCATGTCTGAGATTTGTTCGGGTCTCTCGTTCGCACTTTCCTTTGTCTGAAGCTGTTCATTCCGTGGTAATGTCCACGAGTTGATTTGCCCCAATTTAGTCCAACCAAAGAATTTCGTTTTTGGGTATTTTTGCAAATTCCTAAAAATAGGAGGGGCTTAATTTTAAAACTTGGAGCAACTGAGGGTAAATTGAAACGATACGGAGTTACCCTTCAGGTTTATGTAGATTTTTACTCGCCATCAATTCGTCGCGAGGTTGGTGAGGTGGCGGATTCGAGCATTTAATAGGGGGAAGTCGGATTATTACTTCTTGCTTTTACACATTCACAAAATCAGAAAAACACATCACGCAAGGAATTAAAACACATTCACTCATTCAGGATCAGTTCTGCTTCCTCTGCAGGCTCTCCCATGATCAGCTGGCTTCATCTCGAATTAGGTATGCATCGGCCATATTGAAAGCTTGGTGGTCACTGGCTGAACAAGTGCATCATAGTCCCGATGCTTTACCGATATCAAACTGGTTGATTATGGCGAAAAGATCTTCGTCAATGTCCGCTTGATAATGATCTGTCCCTTCTTCCTCGGGAGGTATTGATGCTGATCCAGTATCATTGGTCCTTTTGTACCCTGCTCCAACAGAACTCGATCCTGTTATAAACTGGTCTAACTCACCTCTTAAACGTGCATTTTCGATCCTCAGATCATACATTTCATCAAGGGTGAGGAGGAGGTTATTGCAGTTGGGGCAGGTGGCGGAGTTAAAAGTCTCTTTATACATCTTGTTTTCCGCTCGGAGATTTTCATTTTCAACTCTTAGAAACTCGGCTTCGTTCGCCTATTTTGAAACCAGAAATTGATTTGCAAAGGTTCAAGTCCTAACTCTTGACTCAGTTCCATTTTCTGTTTGCCGTCTAGCATAAGGCATGTTCTGAAGAAATCCTCAAGCCTTTGTACCTGCTCCTTAGTATGGCGACGTTAATGCTTCTTTTGACCCTTACCGTTGTTGTCCTTGTCCTTACCGAGCTCTTGGACATTGTCGGTGGAAGGGCCAGGTTCCATGGGCTCAATCCCAAACATGGCTTCGAACTCTTCCTCTCCCATATTCAGCAGGTGACGATAACTCTCAAGTGTGTTGGGTTGAGACATCTTCGATTTTGTTAACGATTTCTCAAAGTTTGCTATCTCTTCTTGTATTTTCACTTTCTGGATTTTTTCTGGGAGACTGCATATGCTTTAAGAGTTTCTCTAAGGATTATCAAGAGGATGCCTCCTTTAAAATTAGACGTGGGTTTAGCAACTGTATTGCCTCTCCCGAGTGTTCTGTTTTTCTCAATTTTCTTTTCATCGTATCTCTCGCCCAGCTCGTCTCCTTCCATCTTTTCGTGGTAGGGGCCCTGTCGTTATATCCACCATCGATTTTGCTGGCGAGTCCCTCAATAAAGACGAGCCATCTCTTCTTTTCTGCCGAAAATTTCTTTGTCTGCCACTTGGCTCATTTTTTTCTCTCTTTTTCAAAGTGGTGGCGTCCCCTCAAACTTCTTTGCAAAGATGTTGAATCTATTTGGCTCGAGATTGGAGATGAGTAGCGGAGGTGATACTGATAGGGAATGGTAGACAGGAAAATCTGGCCAGTAGAGACTTCCCCTGCAAAAATGAAAGGGAATGCGGCAGTATATGTTCTTCATATTTTAGAAAAAATTGGAATGATACTGTTTTACCCTTGTGTGTACTTCCATTGAATTTGAATTAAGGAAGTTCCTTCATTTGGACTGGATTGGATTGTATGTCCCGAGTTGCCCTTCACTTTGAGCTTGTCACATAAGTGCTTTGCTTAGTTGGGCCTTGTTTTCTTTCGGGTTGCTTTGGGCCATCATCATTTTCTATGCCATCGGGTCCGTGGACCGGAGGGTTCCTTTAATTTAAAGGTTACCTTCAAGGCAAATGAGTCCTATCGCATTCCATTGGGTCATTTCATTTTGCGACACTCTTGAGGTAATTTGTAATCCCCTGGGTGAGAATAGAACAAATCCAATTTAGCATTTTGCAACGATTGAGGGTAAATTGGAACGTGATTACGAGGGGGCTTCATGAACGTGGTTGACTCATATGGTGTTTCTCTTTCTTGTTGCAAACGAATAGTACATAAACCATGTGTCCCTGGTGCCTCTTCAAGTAATTGGACAGGCGCGATAGGATAGCTCTAAGGATCCAGATTCCAGCTCGACCAAGAGAATGCGCTAATGAATTGCAGCCGAAGTCCAGCAAAGGTCGGAGCTTCGCTATGAAGAAAAGAACGCCCACAAGACTGGGCAGACCCTCGAATTGAGATCTGGACGAATTAGTTAGAAGCTAGTCTTGTTTGACCAGTTGCTACCATCGCTACCCTCGTTGTGGTTGGTGTTGATTAGCAAAAAAAATGAGTTCTTTTGGTGCCGATGCCCCTGAAGAAGGCCAGACAGTACTTGGTCTTGAGAAAACTCCATGACGCGGGCTCCCTCGATTATTTTGCTTGTTTTCCCACCAACAATGCCTTCTCCGTCTGATGACCTCTTCGTCTTATTCTTCTTTGGATGCCGAGAGAACCCCCCACTCCCATGTGCTGCTCTTTTGTTTTTTCTTCTAATGTGCTTGATGGTTCTCCATGCTCATGATGACCTTCACCCAGTTATTCTATCTTTGCCATTGCACTAAAAATCTGCCGTTCCCGTGCTAACGCCTCAAGCCGACGCTGCCTTCTTAAAAAATTCTTCACCCCCCCAAAAGCTCCTCCATTACGTTTGGCACCCTTCTCTCAATGTGGTCTTTCCTTTCTTTATTGCCTCCACGGCCGACAATGGCCACTTTCCCCCGTTCATTATTCTCTCCAATGCTCTTTTCGTGTGTCTTCTTTCGGTGCCCCATGAGTGCGCCACCCTCTTATTTTCTAGTAAAAAATGTGTGCTCCCCACTTCTTTTTTATAACGATAAGGTCTTCCCCTTTTGAAGGATAGCAACACCCTTTTCTCAACTTTCCTTTTGTTGACCGAGAGCCCACTCCACCGATTGCAGTGAAGTCAACAAAGATGGCTTGCTCCTTTCCTCTATGTCGCTTCCTATGTCCTTTTGCTTCATGGAGCCCTCTACCACCACATTTCTCTTTCGGTGGCTAATAGGAAGGGAGCATGAGTGCCTCTTTTCTTTTGCCTTTGGGTCCACTCCCATCATTCGTGCGCTCATTCTCTCCGCTCTTCTCTTCCATAAATTCTTTCGCTGAAATTCCTCGTCGCATTCTTTAGGTGGTCTCAGCTAGCTGACTCGTTCAAGGACTTCAATAAAAGGAGCCCACACTAAAGCGGCAATGGAGAAGGCACTGAACTGGTGATTGTATCGACAGAAGCTGTCAAGCTTTTAAAAAGAATTAACCCCATCCAAAGAGATCCAAAAATCGCCTATCAATTCCAAATTGCATTGGCACGACGATCAGCTAGACTTTCCTAATGCAATCCAAACACGCGTAGATTTCTTAAGTCTGCTTTTGCCTTGGTGATATCAGGCCATTTGAAAAATTTGGACTATTAGAGGACAATGTCACGACTTCGAAAATGCAAAAATTGAAAATTATAGAGCTAAAATGAATTTTCTATAATTGTTTTTAATTAATCTGAAAATGAGATTAACAAAGTAATTCCGAATTCCAAATTAATTTTTTGCACATTTTCTTTGGCCAAAATGAAGAGAAAATTAAAATAAAAATACTGACTAATTATACACATTTTTATGGCCTCAAATGCTATGTATATATTTTGCTAATTTTCAAGCATTTTTTCTATTTTCCAAAAATAATAATAAAAAATATGAAAAATATGAAAACTTAGTTTTTGCTCAAAATTGGTTTCCTAGGCTTGGCCAATGTCCCCAAAGTTGATTTTTTAATTTTATCAATTTTTATGGATTTTCTATTAAATTTAAAGGAGAAAAAGATGATTAAAAACCAGGTGTCAAGAGCTGCCCCTCTTTGAAAGGAAGCTCTGTAGAGGTTTATTTCAAAGATGAGATGACACCTGAATTCTAATCGACTCAATACACATGGAAATAAAGAGAGTCGTGACATCTGATCTCCAATATCCCTTTATGAAAGTTCTAATCCAGACCCAGTTTGAGGAGGTTTTCATGCAGTGAGGGAGAGACAAAGTTGAGAGTTTACCTGGCACTTACCTGCCTGTTGTTTGGCGGTTGCCTGACACGCATGTTCTATGGAAGTTGGAATGAAAACCTAAGGATTCGTTATAAGAAAACCTTAGGCTGGTTGAACTTGGACCCGTATGGTAGGTCATCCCGTGGTAGATTCCTAATGAAAGGATTCTACTGATTAAAATTGAAATAAGATTTGACCTGTATGGTAGGTCGTCCCATGGTAGATTCCTGGTGAAAGGATTCTACTAATTAAAATTAGATTGAGATTCGACCCGTATGGTGGGTCACCCCATGGAAATGCCTGTAAGAAGGACTTTGTGCCTGTAGAAAGGACTTGGTGCCTGTAAGAAGGACTTGGTGCCTGTAAGAAGGACTTTGGCTGTCTGTAGGAAGGACTTTTGGTGCCTGTAAGAAGGACTTTGGTGCTTGTAAGAAGGACTTTGATTGCCTGTAAGAAGGACTTTGGTGCTTGTAAGAAGGACTTGGTGCTTGTAAGAAGGACTTTTGGTTGCCTGTAAGAAGGACTTTGGGTGCCTGTAAAAAGGACTTGGTTGCCTGTAAGAAGGACTTCAAAGTGCCTGTACAAAGGACTTTAGGTGCCTGTAGGAAGGACTTTTGGTTGCCTGTAGAAAGGACTTGGTGCTTGTAAGAAGGACTTTGGTTGCCTATAAAAAGGACTTTCGATTGCCTATAGAAAGGACTTTGGTTGCCTGTAGAAAGGACCTTGGTTGCTTGTAAAAAAGACTTTGGTTGCCTGTAGAAAGGACTTGGGTGCCTGTAAGAATGACTTTGGTTGCCTGTAGAAAGGACTTTGATCGCCTGTAAAAAGGACTTTGGGTGCCATTCTGTGATCTGGGGAGACTAGGAATCCTACAGAAGCTCAAACCCAATTTCCGTTCTCCTATCACTTTAGGAATAAACCGATGAGGCAAAGATCAAGAACACGAGAGTTGATCAATCATGATTTGATAAGGCTTGAGAACATGAGATTATATCAATCGTGAGCTGATGAAGACTTCATGAGAGCATATTGATCATGAGTCGCAAGGGTTCAGAAGACTTACCTGGATCTTCTGAGTTAATGATCGAGGCATAGATAGACTGATTGTATCATGTCTGCTTGCTCACTGAATGACCTTATGTGCTGCAATGGATTTGAGCACCAAGACAATCATTAGAATTGAAAGGTTCAGACTGAAGATATACTCACCTGAAAATGCTTGGCGAACATTAGCCAACATGGCTTGTTTGTTCAATATCCTCTGGATGAATTTCGAGACCTCGGAGGGTAACTCGACTATCGGGAATGCACTACCTGTCAGACAGTGTCAAAGGTAACATGTGGAAGCATTTTTATCAATGAGTTCATCGGTTCATGCAAAACCATTCAGTCGAGTTTGCAATGATTAAAACCATATGTATATGCTCATAATGTGGATCATGCATGACTATTCTGTCGAGTTTGCATTTCCATTTCTGTCCAATGAGGTTATCACGTTACGAATACCTCGGATGTAACCTGAATGGGGACTTCAGTCCGAAAGGGCTTTCTCTCACTCTCGAGAAAGGCTTGTTTATCCTGATTGCAGGATTTGAAAAGACATCACTCAACCTTACATCATCGCGTTTAGCGAGGGTCTGAGTAATCTCGCAATTGAACGATCAAGCCGATCTAGAGGTCTTGATTAGGACCGTAATGTGGGCTAGGTCAAAGGCTTATCAAAAGGGACTCATTTCGAGTCAAGGCCATTGACAAAAAGGTCTTCATCATCTGCTCCGGGTTTACAAGTCATGAACCCTACAAAATGAGAGAGAAATAATCTTCCTCGAACTTCTTCGAGCGATGCTTAAAGTCATTCAACTCTTACATTAATTCAAGTGCTCTAATCAGAAGAGACTTTCAAGGGTCGTAACGTAGGCCGGGATTTGGGTCTGAGAAACGAAGGGCTCGTTTGGCTTAGAAAAATATATGAGAAGGGCTTAGTGTTGGTGATCATTGCAGTCTTGTCACCGATCTTTGACCTTCCTGAATTTGTCTTCAATGAATACCACCATTGGCTGAGGGGTGGTAGTTCTTTTACACTTTGCAAACTGACTTCTTTGGGGATCCTTTTTCGGGAATTCTCAAAATGTATGTTCGAAGTCAGAAGTTCGTTACAGATATATGAGCATTGGCCTTGCTTTTGATAGGCACTTTGCTCTTTCTGCCCGAGATTCTTTAGAGTAGCCTTTTTTTTTCTTACTCCCGATTCCCTTTTGTTTGGAAGCAGGCCCATTTTCTTTAGGCTACACTTGTTTTTCTTTTTCCTTTATTTAACAATCTTGTGATTTTGAATTTTAGCAACAAGATGATTTTCAACAAATGATACTAGACATTACATGAAAGTCTAGCACATGAAATGGGCTGATTCGAGAATTCTCTATTGGCCCAATTTCTTCAATTCTGCTCCTTGGGGGGAAGGCGTCGTTGTTACCTTGAAATGAGCAAGGATCACCAACATAGGCTTGAGAAATGAATTTGCAGGCTCAATTGGGTTATGCAAAGGATGAGTGTGTAGGATAGAGAAAATAATTGTTCTTCGTTATCCTAAAGCACTTGAATTAAAATTCGAGTATCATGCAAAGAAATACTCGAAGATTGATGTTAGTCCAAGCAAGAGAATTTCTAACCATTTATCTCTTGATATTGTTGGAATTACCTCTGTTTTGCCCCAGTGTGGGGGGGTTCTTGACAGGGTTATGAAATGAAATTACCGTTCAAATGGGTTGTCAATGGTTGCCTGAAGTGTTTGGAATGGAGAATGAATGCCTCTTTCACTTCGACTATCGTACCTTTTGCGAGGAAACCCATTGCCTTAGAGAACGCGAAATCTGTCTACCGCTCAGCTCACTGTGGATTAAATACAGGATGTATGTGGAAATGGCTTGCCTTTCATCGTCCTGTCATGCCCCATTCTGTACATTCGATGCATTGTGTACAGTTTATACTCCCAGTCAAAATTGACAAATTGAATATGCAGAACAGTAATGCATAAATCATGGAATGTGTAAACACCATGTAAATATGGCAATACAATGTACAAGTATGGAAATTGCCCCTGGCTGTGTGGGTGGATCAAACATGTTGGGGGTCTATTCCCCGAGTCGAGGAGTAGCTTGTTTCTGGTTTTGCCTCTTTTCAATCCAAGGTTCGCCATTGATTTTCCCTATTTCATCAGACAGATCGCATCAGGCGATCATAACTTGGCCCCTTGGGGCTGTTTTCTTTGACGTATCAGATGTTAGTTTAACATTTCCTGTAAAAAGGAAGGAGACATGTTAGCCAGTATCAAAAATGATGAACTGGACACGATACTGAATTACCCTTGAGTGTTTCGCGCAACTCCTTTACTAATTTTACCACTCGGGATTTTCTCCGTGGGTATGTCAAGTTAGACATTTCCTGTCAAACAATGGATGAGAAGACGTATTAGTCAGTATTAGAAATGATGAATTGGATACGATACTGGTTTACCCTTCATTTTGAATGCCTCGTACGATCCCATTATCAGGTTCGCTGGATTGAGTTTTCATTAGCTTTCGCTGGACATTTCAACATTAAGCTAAGATTGTGACAAAATACTGACCTGGGTATTGCTCGTCAAGTACTCCTGTTTCTTTCTGCAAAAAGGAATGTGCAAAAAAATTATTTTATTTATTTACAATACTTACAACGTTCCCCAACCTTGTAGATCGAACTCGGGATGTTTCGGACCACTGTCATTCCCCATGCCATCCGGTCCACAAGACCGTAGGAATTTGTGAAGGTTCCTTTTAAGAGTCAATCCTTGAGATGACACGGTGTTGTTGTATTGTACTGGGTAATTCCAGGTCACTGTATTTTTCGAGGCAGTTTACAAACCCTGTTAAGAATGGAATAAAATAATTCAGAACTCGAAACGAGTATGAATAAATTAGAACGATACAGAATTACCCTTCTTTGAGATTGTTTGGGTCTTTCGTTCACATATTCCTCATTTGAAGCCGTCCATTCTGTGGCGATGTCCACGAATCTATTTGCCTAAAGTTTTGTTTAATCGGGGAATTTCATTTTTGGGTACGACCATATTTTCGGATTAATTTGCAAATTCTTGTAAACAGAAGGGACCTAATTTAGAATCGGGACAACTGAGAGTAAATTGAAACGATATTGCTTTACCCTTCTAGTTCGCGCGGCTTTTTACTCGCAATAAATTCACTATGAGTTTGGTGTGATGGCAAATTCGAGCATTTAATTGGGGAAAGGGAAATGATTACTTCTCGCTTTCACGCCAATTCTAGACATTCATAAAAGAAAACAACATCCCGTGCAAGATAAAGCACATTCATCCATTCAGGATTGATTTTTCTTCCCCATCTGCAGGCTTTTCCATAATCAGCTGGCTTCATTATGGACTAGGTACGCGTCGGTCATGTTGAAGGTCTGGTGGTCACTGGCTGAGCATGTGCATCACAGCTTCAATGCTTTACCGATATCAAACTGGTTGATTATGGCGAAAAGATCATCGTCAATGTCCGCTTGGTGGTAATCTGTCCCTTCTTCCTTGGGAGGTATTGATGATGATATAGTAGCATTGGTTCTTTTGTACCCTCTTCCAATAGAACTTGATCCTGTTATAAACTGGTCTAACTCTCCTCTTAAACGTGCATTTTCGATCCTCAGATCATGCATTTCATCGAAGGTGAGGAGGAGGCTGTTGCAGTTGGGGCAGGTGGCGGAGTCAAAAGCCTCTTATACATCTTGTTTTCCGCTCGGAGGTTTTCATTTTCAACTCTTAGAAACTCGACTTCATTGTGCTCATGACGAGTCTTCATTCGAGTTCGTCTATTTTGAAACCAGAACTTGATTTGCAAAGGTTCAAGTCCTAGCTCTTGACTCAGTTCCATTTTCTATTTGCCGTATAGCATAGGGCATGTTCTGAAGAAATCCTCAAGCCTTTGTACTTGCTCCATAGTATGGCGACGGTAACGCTTCTTTTGACCATCACCGTTGTTGTCCTTATCTTTACTAAGATCTTGGATGTCTTTGGCGGAAGGGTCAAGCTCCATGGGCTCGATTCCAAACATGGCTTCGAACTCTTCATTTCCCATATTCAGCAAGTAATGATAGCTCTCGAGAGTATTGGGTTGAGACATCTTCGATTTGGCGAATGGTTCCTCAAGATTTGATATATCTTTCTGTATTTTCACTCTCTCTAAACCATGTATGCTTTAAAACTCTCTTCAAAGTATGGATGAAGATTATCAGGAGGATGTCTCTTTTCAAATTTGGCGTGGGCTTAGCATCTGTATTGCCTCTCCCGAGAGTTGTCTTTCTCAATCTTTCCTGCGTGTCTCTTGTTTGGCTCGTCTTTTCTCATCTTTTCATAGTGGTAGGGCTCCCGTCGTCGTCTCCACCGTCGATTTGCGATCGAGTTCTCCGATAAGGATGAGTCGTATCTCCCTTTCTGCCGAAAATTTCCTTGTCTCCCACTCAGCTCATTTTTTTATTCTTTCTTTTCCAAAGTGGTGGCGTCTCATCCAGCTTTTCCGCAAAGACGTCGGATTTTGCTTGGCTCGAGGTCGCTATCTAACTGAAATTTGAGCTAACAAGGGTAGTGCTAATAGAGAATGGTAGATAAGAGAAATCTTGACTGGTTGATACCGTCACTATGAAATCAATATTTACTTCAAAGCAGATTACCATCTTCGCATTCCGCTCATCTGCCTCACCTCTCTACTCCTTTCTTTCGTATTCTGCTTTCAAAAATGGCCAATTCTCCTAACCATACCTTCTCCGCTGAAGTCCTGGCTGGGTGGGAGAGACTCTACAATCTTCTTGGTAGAGGTTACGCTCATAGAGCCCGAAACTCTACCATTGAGGCTGAAATCCTTGGTTTATTTGTTGGGGGCGGATTGGATCCGTGACGGGAACGATTCCCACGCTTCACCGAGGACGGTTCTCGGCCCCCCCGGCGCCCGACACACAAAAACAAACATACAAAACAGCGGAAGAATAAACGGACGTCGGATCTAGCTCAATCGTGCGTTGCATGCTTCAATCGGAAACACGGGATAAACGAAGAGTTTCGAGGAGAATACCTCGCGGCCAGAGCTTGAAGAAGACTTCGTCCACGCGTCCTTGAACCCGAGAGATCTCGAGTCTCTAGTGCAGACACACCCCAAGCCGTGCGCCTCGAAGACGGAGTCCCGCGAGCGGCCGATCCTCAGTCGTGCTAGCCACCTTCGTGGACACGCCGAACCGAGCTTCCCTTTGATTCACCGACGGAAACACAACCTTTGTGTTTCGACGAAAGAGCGGCACACACACACGGTCCTCTCTCTCTCTCTCAATTTCGATTTTTGAAGAAATGAGCAACCAAAACTGGAGAGAGATAGAGTGAGAGATATATATATAGAGGGAAAGCAAGAGGGACAGGGGCGGTCATTTTGGCTGCCCCTTTATCCACGTTTTTGACCGAGTCAAAGGCGGTCAAACCGCCTTTGACTGGTCAACGCCTTGGGTCGGTGACTTTCGCCGACTTATCCCTTAATTAGCGCGATCCAATCGCCTCGTAGTGCGTGCAGTTGTCGTTTTCAGTGAATCAGAAATTAGACAATAAATCTCATTCATTCCAATTTCTATTTGACTATCTGAATAGTCAGATTGCAAACTTGCAATCCCGTCTTCCATTAAGAGGCCGTCACGCATTGGTTAAGGTGTGTGACATTCCTAGGTTCACCACTGAACTGGCAATGAGATGTACCATCAAATGCGTACTTCCGTAGAGAACCGATTGTCCTACATCAGTCTCCGGGTCTCACAAGCCATGAGTGACATCTAGCAACATGTCATGGCTACCCAGTCAGTGTTAATTTTAAAAGGACAAGTGAACTTGTGAGCTTCGGTTACAGTGTAAGCAAATCCTTCTGTTTGACCATGTCCCGATCGAATGAGGGCCATGGATATACCTGTCAAACCCACTAATTCGATCATATGTCCAAATCTATCTGACGTGCATTCTTGCGAGACAATTCTCGACTTCAACCCTGGCCAGGGATTTTCTAATGCAGTCACGAACAGATCGCATAGGACATCAACCTTATCCAATAAGGAGACAGATCCCAACTGTTGCCCATGCCTGTGACTTCGTATATTCATGACTATGACCATCAAGCACAGAGGCAGATCGACGATCCGCCAATACATGTACTCGTGAACCACAGCCACTCATAATACAAGTCAGCATCGCGGCTCAGGTCCAAGGATTATTTACACACCAAAACTAGAGCGATTGAGGCATTGACTAAGCACAAGGCGTCCATGATTGCCAATCGCTCATGCGTGTCACGTTCAGTGAATTCGATCGAACCTGTTCGATACGAACACCTGTGTTCCAGTTTAGACGTCTAACGTCCGATGACTTGTGACTCCGTTATCCCCATAGAGCATCCAATGCTCAATGGCGTAGCTGCGAACACACTGGTCTCAACTGGATCAATGATGCCCATTCAATGATCCATTGACCAGGAACCAATCTATAGATCAGAGACCAACTAAAACTTGTCACAGAGATTCTCGACGTCTCGAGAATAAGCATAAGTTATAATTGATCTAATGGACTTTATTTATCTGATATTCAGGACAAGATAAATAAACACACGTCTTGCCATTAAATATAACATTGACAGTACAACAGAATGCCCTACATGCAACAGTTACATGATAAGCTTTAGGGCATACTCCTAACAATCTCCCACTTGCACTAAAGCCAACCATGCTGATATTTCAAACCCATTCTATCAATGTGTTTATCAAATACAGCCTTAGGCAATGCCTTAGTAAAGGGATCCGCCACGTTATCCGCTGACGCTATTTTCTGCACGGCGATATCGCCTCTTCCAACAATCTCACGGATGAGATGGAAGCGCCTTTCAATATGCTTGGACTTCTGGTGAGACCTTGGTTCCTTCACTTGAGCGATCGCTCCACTGTTGTCGCAAAACAATGCGATCGGCTGCTCAATCGAGGGAACTACTCCAAGCTCTGAGATGAACTTTTTCATCCATGTGGCTTCCTTTGCAGCTTCAGAAGCTGCCACATACTCTGCCTTAGTGGTGGAATCAGCAGTTATAGACTGTTTGGAACTTTTCCAACAAACTGCACCACCATTAAATGTGAACACGTATCTAGAAGAGGACTTAAAATCGTCAGGATCCGATTGGAAATCAGAATCCGTATATGCTTCAACTTTGAAATCCGATTCTCCATAGATCAAGAGTAGATCCTTAGTTCTTCTCAAGTACTTAAGGGTATTCTTGACTGCTATCCAGTGTTCCTCACCTGGATCAGACTAATATCTGCTAGTGACACTCACAGCATGCGCGATATCAGGTCTCGTACATAGCATAGCATACATTATGCTACCAATGGCAGAAGCATAAGGGGTCTTTTCCATCTGTTGTCTTTCCTTAGGAGTCTTGGGACACTGTCCCTTGGAAAGACGTATTCCATGCCTGAAAGGTAACAATCCTCTCTTGGAATACTCCATGTTGAACCTTTTCAACACTTTATCTATGTACGTGGACTGTGAGAGGCCTATCAAAAATCTGGATCTATCTCGATAGATCCTGATACCTAACACCTAGGTCGCCTCTCCTAAGTCTTTCATGGAGAATTTTTGTGACAAGAACAATTTAGTAGATGATAACATTGGTACATCATTACCAATCAGAAGTATATCATCTACATACAGCACCAGAAACGTAATGGTGCTCTCACTGAGCTTCTTATATACACATGGTTCATCCGGATTCTTTATGAAGCCAAACGATTTGATCACTTCATCAAAACGGATGTTCCAACTTCTAGAGGCTTGTTTAAGTCCATAAATGGACTTCTTCAGCTTGCACACTTTATGAACTTCATCAATGGTTCTAAAACCTGGCGGCTGTTCCATATAAATATCTTCCTCAAGAAATCCATTTAGGAAAGCCGTTTTGACGTCCATTTGGAATATCTCATAATCCAAGTGTGCAGCTATAGCCAACAAAATTCAAATGGATTTCAGCATGGCCATTGGTGAGAAGGTCTCATCATAATCGATCCCTTCTCTTTGGCGATAACCCTTCGCCACCAGTCTTGCCTTGTATGTTCCAACTTGACCATTAGCAGTGATCTTTCTTTTAAAGATCCACTTGCAGCCTATTGGTACAATACCATCAGGTAGGTCAACCAATGTCCATACATTGTTGGAATACATTGAGTCCATTTCAGATTTCATGGCTTCAAGCCACTTATCAGAATCAATATCTGATATTGCTTCCTCATAAGTGTTAGGATCATTTGGTTGATCACCATCATTTACCATAAATAATGGTTGCATTTCATCAATCAAATATCCGTAACGTTCAGGAGGATGAGACGATCTCAAACTCCTCCTTAGAGGTGGTATATCAGAAGCTCCCACTGAATCAGAGATGCGTGTCTGAACTTGAGGTATTAGTGCTTCATTATTTCCTTCTTGCAAGACTATCTTGCGACCCGTACCACCTTCTTGAACGAACTGATTCTCTAGAAAGGTGGCGTGCCTACTGACCCAAACTCTTTGGTCAGAATGGAAATAGAAATAATATCCGAGACTCTCTTTTGGATATCCTATGAAGCGACCATGTTCAGACCTTGCCTCCAACTTGTCCGACTTGAGCTTTTTCACAAAAGTTGGACAACCCCAAATCCTAATATGATTAAGACTCGGTTTCCTACCATGCCATATCTTATAGGGCGTAGTGGGAACAGATTTAGACGGCACTCTATTCAGTATGTACGCGGCGGTCTCAAGGGCGTATCCCCAAAGGGATATGGACAAATCGGTGTAGCTCATCATGGATCGCACCATATCCAATAAGGTACGATTCCTTCTTTCGGATACACCATTATGCTCTGGGGTAGTAGGAGGTGTCCATTTCGATAAAATGCCATTTTCTTTGAGATAACCCAGGAACTCAGCATTAAGGTATTCACCACCTCGATCAGATCGAAGGGCCTTAATACTTTTCCCCGTTTGTTTCTCAACTTCATTTCTGAACTCTTTGAACTTTTCAAAGGATTCAGATTTATACTTCATCAAATACAAATACCCATAACGAGAATAATCATCGGTAAATGTAATGAAGTAAGAGTATCCGCCCCTAGCATGTTCATTGAGTGGTCCACATACATCTGTATGTATCAATCCTAATACATCAGTAGCTCTCTCACCTTGACCCATGAAGGGCAATTTGGTCATTTTTCCTTGAAGGCAAGCTTTACAAGTCGAGTACGGTTCAAAATCGGACGAATTGATAAATCCATCACTACTCAATTTGTCAATCCTGCCTTCTCCGATATGACCCAATCGGAGATGCCAGACATATTTTGGATTAGGACTATCTCTAGGGCGTTTACTAATGGCATTTATACATTGACGTTTATTGCGATTGGTAATCTCATTACCAGACATATCAACGGTATAAAGATTATTGTTCAGCGAAGCAGAACCAATAGATCTTCTATTATGAAAGATGGAACATACATTGTCGGTAAAAGAAAATTCATAATTCTCTCTTACCAAACGAGGTACAGATACTATGTTCCTTACAACACTTTCAAAATACAAACAGTTTGATAACACCATTACATATCCAGTAGGCAAAATCAAACGACAAGTCCCTACAGCTTTGGCAGCAACAGTTGCTCCATTTGCAAAAGTCAGAATTGTCTCATTTCGCCCCAGCATCCGGCTTATTTCCAGATTCTGCAACGACATACAAATATGTGATGTTGCACCTGAATCTAGAACCCATAAGCTGGATTGACCACTAACTATTAGATTGGTCTCAATAAGCACGGAAACCATACCTGCACGAGATTGATCCTTTCGCTTAACCTTTAAGCTGGCGAGGTAATTCTTACAGTTCCTCTTCCAATGCCCATCGACCCCGCAGTAGTGACAGGTCCCTTTCTCAATTTTTGGCTTTTGACGCACAGCTGGCTTCTTAAACTTCCTTTTCTTCGCAGAAGTCTTACTCTTCGAGGAAGAAGTTTCAGCCACGGCCAGAACATTTGGCCTTTTACTATGCGATTCCTTCTCATACACCACTAGCATGCTATGCAATTCAGCAAGTGTTTTCTGCATATTATGCATGTGGTAATTCTGAACAAAACTCGAGAAGGAATCTGGCAGAGACTGGAGGATCAAATCCACAGCAAGTTCGTTATCCATAACGAGATCCAGTCTTGCCAGCTCTTCTATGTGCCAGATCATTTTGAGGACATGGTCATTCACAGAAGATCCCTCAGGCATCTTCATCCGATACAGCGTCTTAGATATCTCATATCTGGCGGTACGACTATTCTCATCAAAGAACTCTTTCAGATGCAGAATAATAGACCTAGCGCTGTCCATGTTCTCATATTTCTTTTGAAACTCATTATTCATGGATGCCAGGATATATGACCTAACTTTTAGATCATCCTCTTTCCACTTCTCGTAAGTGACACGCTCCTCAGGGGTCGAACCCTCAGGGAGGTGAGATGGCACATTCTGATCAAGCACATATCCAAGCTTTTCCATATTGAGGACAATCCTCAAATTCCTCAGCCAATCAATGAAGTTTGGACCCGTCAAGCAGTTCTTGTCAAGAATTGAAGTAATCGGGTTCGAGTTCACCATTTTCACAGAGTAGTAATAACAATTATCTATGTAGAAAATCTAATTGTTAGGCGTTGTCTATCAAAACTAACCATTTCATTTTGGCCTTTAAATGAAACAGACTCCCACTAAGTTTATCGAATCTCATACTCCTTAATGAGAAACGGTAATCTGTGTTGGAGCAGACTACTAGCAGGGATTGGAGTCCCACCAATTCATGGTCCACCTCACCTAACAGTTATTGGCGTTCAACATGAATTAGATGAGTGGATCAATGTATCCATGCATCACATGCACATCCCAATCATTATTCGGCCTCTAGATCACGAAGGTCTTACCTAACAGTTATTGACCCCATGATCATAGTCAAGTCCTACCCACCATCTCCTGTAGGTATCGAAAACACAGACGACTCCTCACCTAACAGTTATTGAAATCGCCTAGTTTCAACCCCACTGCTTCACAAGCCTTAATGGACCGGTCCTCTGTCATGGATAGCAATTGACTCCTATGTATCCATAACCAGTCAATCAACTTACTATGACAGAACATCGACTCCACGACGGTGGAAGGCCACGAGTCTAACACCCGTTTCAACTCGATATTTAAAACAAGGAGATTCTCAAGTCTCACCAAGCAATCAACATGCGATTCATACAGCAATCAGCAGCAGCATGCAATCACAAGGTATACAGACATCAAGTATATCACCATATACAGACATCTAATCCAGCAGAACAATTATGCAAGAATATCACAACACCATTATGGAACTCATAAAGAATTGCACAGAAACCCATCGAGACGAACCCGGAATGCCCAAAAGCGTCACAGCTCATCGCCAACGTCAGAAGCCCGTTTCCGAGTGCTCGACCAAATTTGAGCTCATTCCGAGTTCGTTCGAATATTTTCGATTCAAATTAATTCGGCCCCGATTCAGCGAAAACCGAACTATTCGAACTGCAGAACCGAAATATGACTGTGGACAGTCAACCATTGACCGTTGACCATTGACCAGTCAACACTTTGACCGGTTTTCCGGCCCACGGTATTTGCGGCCCACGGTTTTGCGGAAACCGCCTTTGACCATTGACCGGTCAAACTTTGACCGGTTTTGGTCAAAGCGGTTTTGACCGCCCATGGTTTTGAGCCCACGGTTTTGCTCAAAACCGCCCACGGATTTGCTCCGAGGCGGTTTTCCGACGACCTCACCAAGAAACAATTTTCTGGCGAGCCGCTCTACTCCTCTCGGTCCACGGCAGTTCAACCCGCAGGGAGCTCGCAAAGCAATGTTTAACACCGAATCAATTAAGCACACAACCACGACTAAGCAACGAGCTCTGATACCACTTGTTGGGGGCGGATTGGATCCGTGACGGGAACGATTCCCACGCTTCACCGAGGACGGTTATCGGCCCCCCCCGGCGCCCGACACACAAAAACAAACATACAAAACAGCGGAAGAATAAACGGACGCCGGATCTAGCTCAATCGTGCGTTGCATGCTTCAATCGGAAACACGGGATAAACGAAGAGTTTCGAGGAGAATACCTCGCGGCCAGAGCTTGAAGAAGACTTCGTCCACGCGTCCTTGAACCCGAGAGATCTCGAGTCTCTAGTGCAGACACACCCCAAGCCGTGCGCCTCGAAGACGGAGTCCCGCGAGCGGCCGATCCTCAGTCGTGCTAGCCACCTTCGTGGACACGCCGAACCGAGCTTCCCTTTGATTCACTAACACAACCTTTGTGTTTCGACGAAAGAGCGGCATACAAACACGGTCCTCTCTCTCTCTCTCTCTCTCAATTTCGATTTTTGAAGAAATGAGCAACCAAAACTGGAGAGAGATAGAGTGAGAGATATATATATAGAGGGAAAGCAAGAGGGACAGGGGCGGTCATTTTGGCGGCCCCTTTATCCACGTTTTTGACCGAGTCAAAGGCGGTCAAACCGCCTTTGACTGGTCAACGCCTTGGATTGGTGACTTTCGCCGACTTATCCCTTAATTAGCGCAATCCAATCGCCTCGTAGTGCGTGCAGTTGTCGTTTTCAGTGAATCAGAAATTAGACAATAAATCTCATTCATTCCAATTTCTATTTGACTATCTGAATAGTCAGATTGCAAACTTGCAATCTCGTCTTCCATTAAGAGGCCGTCACGCATTGGTTAAGGTGTGTGACATTCCTAGGTTCACCACTGAACTGGCAGTGAGATGTACCATCAAATGCGTACTTCCGCAGAGAACTGATTGTCCTACATCAGTCTCCGGGTCTCACAAGCCATGAGTGACATCTAGCAACATGTTATGGCTACCCAGTCAGTGTGAATGTATAAGGACAAGTGAACCTGTGACCTTCGGTTACAGTGTAAGCAAATCCTTCTGTCTGACCATGTCCCAATCGGATGAGGGCCATGGATATACCTATCAAACCCACTAATTCGATCATATGCCCAAATCTATCTGACGTGCATTCTTGCGAGACAATTTTCGACTTCAACCCTGGCCAGGGATTTTCTAATGCAGTCACGAACAGATCGCATAGGACATCAACCTTATCCAATAAGGAGACAGATCCCAACTGTTGCCCATGCTTGTGACTTCGTATATTCATGACTATGACCATCAAGCACAGAGGCAGATCGACGATCCGCCAATACATGTACTCGTGAACCACAGCCACTCATAATACAAGTCAGCATCGCGGCTCAGGTCCAAGGATTATTTACACACCAAAACTAGAGCGATTGAGGCATTGACTAAGCACAAGGCGTCCATGATTGCCAATCGCTCATGCGTGTCACGTTCAGTGAATTCGATCGAACCTGTTCGATACGAACACCTGTGTTCCAATTTAGACGTCTAACGTTCGATGACTTGTGACTCCGTCATCCCCATAGAGCATCCAATGCTCAATGGCGTAGCTGCGAACACACTGGTCTCAACTGGATCAATGATGCCCATTCAATGATCCATTGACCAGGAACCAATCTATAGATCAGAGACCAACTAAAACTTGTCACAGAGATTCTCGACGTCTCGAGAATAAGCATAAGTTACAATTGATCTAATGGACTTTATTTATCTGATATTCAGGACAAGATAAATAAACACACGTCTTGCCATTAAATATAACATTGATAGTACAACAGAATGCCCTACACGCAACAGTTACATGATAAGCTTTAGGGCATACTCCTAACATTATTCAGGACCATGGACGCTGCTTCTGTTGAGGGTACCCAACTGGGAAGGAGTATCGGAACTTCTCAACCCTCTTCATCAATTTTCTGGCTGCCTATAACCGCGCTTATGAGACGGTCCTTGTGACTGCCATCGTGAAAGCTCGTTACCAAGACCGGCGCGAGCGTCTGGAAACAGTCACATTTATGACTGATAATCACAAGAAGGCCCTCAAGTTCTCTAACGATCAGCTTTCATAGCTGGTTCGTGAGAGGGGAAAGTTGGTGGATCGTTTGGCCTTAGTCCGAACTTACGCCGAACAGGAGCCGGGCAATATTGTGATGAGGTGCAAATGCGGTTGGCTGTAGGAGAGACTTGATGACATTACGGCAGATATTGCTTTCGAGAGGGCGGCGATTCCGGACCTGGAGTTTGCCGTCGAGCATTATGAGGCCAGTATGGCCCAGGCTAAGGAGAAGTGCGATCGCCTCTTCTTTAGGCTCGCGGAGCTTAATTCCAAGAGCGCCCGGTGCACCCAGAGCATCAACTGTTTGGAGAGTCAATTGAGCTTTTTCGTAATGGTTATTAGGGCCCAGTTTGGCTTTACCTTTCCTCCCCAGTGAGCTGTTGTAAAACCTGTTGATGTATGGAATAAAAGGAATGTTTTGCATGTCTATATTTTTATCTTCGCGCCATCTCTTCATTTCCTCACGAAATCAGAGTCAATACAAATATCCAACTTGGTTAGGATCAGAGCACCTTCTAGGAGGACTTTCTTTACGTCATATGAACCGTCATAGTTCGGTGCAATCTTCTTTTCTGGAAGAGGGACTGTTAGGCATAACCTTCGTAAAGTCATTCGCCTCTGCTAGATCTAATTCACCTCTATTAATTGTGCCTCCGAAAAAATATATAGTGAACATGTCCCAGCCTCAACTAGCAGGATAGCCTCAATCATATCTTATCATGACAGGTGGTGACTGTAAAAATGATGATACACAACCTAACAGACAAAGGTAAGACGCCATCACTCCTCTCTGATGATGATATCGAAGACATGGAAAAAGAATTCGGCGGCGGCATCACAGTAAAACCCACAACTGGTCATTATTATCGTTCTGACCACTCGATTAGTATGCCAGTAAACCTGGCCATCTGTTTCGTGCCCCACTTCAATCGTGCTTAGCCTCTTTCGGCGTCCACTTATTGGTGTCGGTCGACTGCAATATTAGGAAGAACGTCTGTGGGTCATGTTTATTAATAAAACACCGATCTTCTAACATCCTCCACGTGGTTTGAATCCGAGAGAGTTAAAAAGCAAGCCTTTAGTGGATTTAATCAAGAAGGCATTGCAAGGTCGGATTAATGTACATACTTCATGGATTCTGATAATTTGTGTCTTTTCAATAAGAATACAGGAATCCCTCCAATACAATAAAAATGCTCCCCATGTTTAACCCGAATACATTTTCCGCCCCATCTACATACAGAACCCATACGTGCCCATTGGTTGACATAATTCTATTTCCAGGAGAATGGATTTCTTTGTTTGCCCCTAGAGTCATCAATTAAGGCATCGATAATTTCCATCCTTTCTGATCCCTGAAGATTATTCCTGATGTATTAGTGAACCCAATTTTACTTCCGCCTCGGGTACCAGTAGTTTCCTGCAAAAGTAAAGAAAATAATCCGTATGTGATCCAATAGGGGTCGGCCCATGATTCCTACATTAGTCCAATTTTATTTTTCAATTTTAGAGAAAAGTTTCTTAGAAAAACATGGGTGAATTTCTCAAAAAGAATTTTCTTGCAAATTTTTACAACTTGAAAAATGTGATAAAACCGCTTAAAATTTAGCAAATTTCCTAAAGGGATTTTTCTTTTATCAGAATGAATTTTTAGGGATAAATTTGTCAAGAAAATCTCATTTCTATTGAAGTAGAAAAATGTAACAAAATCTTTTACTGGTCAACAAAATTTTCCTAAGAGATTTTTCACACTTATTTTTTTTCAAAAATGGGATATTAATTTGATTTTTATTTTCTTTTGAAAAATGACCTTGATGTTAAATTCAAAATTTGACCGACACCTAACATGGACCGACCAAAAATAAATACAAGATGAAGTTAGAAAACTTACTTTCACCATCAAAAATACCATATAAGTCGCATAGACATGCACATGAATCGTGAGTTTAAATCTTAGCCTATTTACTCTAAAGGCTGACAAATTGAAGCGAAAGACTTACGGCAAGGCGACAATCTCGCACACATAATCAAGATTAGCCGTGACCCCTACGACGTAATCAGGATTAGCTGGGTCTCACCACTTCGGCTGCTCGAGCTAAAAACTAAAACCACTACTTTGGTAATCTTACCAAGCCTGAGGCCTAACTTTTAAACTCATTTTTGAAAAGAGGTTCGGGATTGAATCTGGGCTAACTTTCGACGTGATCTCACGCCGAACGCTAAAACCAAATCACAATACCATCCTAAAACTAGTGGCCCATGTCCGGCCACAGGACGTGTGTGACGTAGTGCTAAAACAATTTATTCATGCACAACAATTAATATACAAACACCGCTTTAAAAATGTGCGAAATTAAACAAACAATTCCAACACCAACCTGCAAAACAAATGGTTAGTCAAACACTCCACCCCTTATAACTCCCATCTGCAAAACCATTTAACACCTAAAGATTAGGATTCACCCAAGTCAAACCAAATGAATTTTCATGAAATTTTTCTGGCCTAAGTCCTCTAGGTCCTTATGTTTTGAAAAATTAAGAACACGTCCCAGTGGAGTCGCCAAGCTGTCGCGTCCTAAAATTCGTTTGATTTTCAGGTGAACGGATTATTAGGTTCATTAGATTAACTAATCTAACGCGGACCCTCCCAAGCCCTACCGAATCACGACTTTGGATTTTTTATTTAAATGATTTTAAGATTTGGAGTCGCCACTAATCGTTCTTGGTAGGTCGATTAGAAACCTAAATAAATTAGTGGGAGAACTAATTTATTTCTGCGAACCAGAGAAAATGAGTTCGGGGACTTGGTTACGCTAGATTACTCTAACGCCCTTTCGGTACCAATTTCATGAAAATTCATTTGAGATGATTTGGAAAGATTTGGGTCAAACTGACCAGAAGGATAAAATGGTCATTTTTCAAAGACCGGGGAGTGAAAACAAGTCAAACCAGTTGAATGTGTTCATTTCCTATTTTCCATAATTTCTGAAAATTTTTCGAATTTTTTGAGACAATCTACCCATAAGGGGCAAAATCATCATTTTGGAAACATCGGGATGGAAGTTCACCAAAAATTGGATTGGTCAATCAAAATGACCCGTTTCCTAATTTTGGAGATTTTTCTGAATTTTTCAGATTTTTTTTTTTCGAATTTTTTTATTTATTTTATTTTTATTTATTTATTCTTTAAAGATTCCTCCTCAAAACAAAGGAACTGGATGGGTCTAAGAACCCGGCCCGGTTTAGACGAAACGCAGGTCTCCTCAACCAGGTGCGCTCATGGACTCGGCTCCTAAAATTCATTTGAGCCCAAAACTGCTGAGGTCCAAAACTAAAGAAAAGAAGCGTAAAATTACCGTGACCCAACTTTCGTTTTCTTGAAGCAAAGTAAAACCAGTCCACTTCCTTCCTACCCTAAATCCTTATTCTAAAGCTCGACTTGGTTAAAACTTAGACTTGGCCCAAACGTTGCTAAGTTAAAATTGACCCGAAATAGAACCAACGTTCATTCTCTACTCTGGCCTAGAATGAATGTGAGCCCACACGCAAGTCACAACGCAAAACAAATCAACACCCTGCAGCCTAATAAGGATTATGTGAAACGAAAGTGAAGGGTGCATGGGGAATAAACTAACAGAAGGATAATAACATCAGTAACATCAAACTCATTATATGCATGCTCTAACTCGAGCAATTTGGATCACTAACCTAGGAATATATTTGACTTGTTGCCTCGGGGTCACCATGATACTTCCCGAGCCATTGAATTCAAACCCGCGTCCACAGGTAGGGCACTCCATTGAGACACAAGAAAGCTCGCGCTAATGCTTTGACGTTGCGACGACAGCAAAAGCTGCAGGTTTTGGCCATCGGCGGGGCATCCCCAATGGCGTCCCCCTCTATCGAGCTCTCCCGAAAATACCGAGGCAAAACAGCCAGGTGGCGCCTATTGGTTCCGTCGAAGATGGAGGAGAAAACAGACGTCGAGAGTCTCTCGCCTGGTTACCCTAGGAAAGCATATGCCGACTCGAATATAGAGAATCCCGAGAGCATTTACGAGGCAACACAGTGGCTTCAATCAACCCTAGAAGCCATTCTATGATTTTTACGGGTTCCAGCTATGAGGTACCCAGATCCATGAGATTCTTCTGGTCAGCCTCTGTCCAAGTAACCACAGACTTACTTTTATCCTCTTTAACTCTCTGCGATTCTTCTTCCTCTTCTTCTTCTTGTTTGCGTTGAAATTGAGTGAGAACAAGCACTTGAGGTCCCCTTCATCGGTCAGCGTGAATAGATCGGCCAATGCAACTGCATAGACGAATAGATACCCGTTGCAATCCGATTCGTTCCCGTTGTTAGGACCGCCGAAATATGACCCTTGCATGCGGGCCAAACTATCCATACATAACGTGCAAGTAGGCTCGTCATCCAGGGACTGATTGCAGAACTTTTGGATGTTGCTCAGCTTGATTCCTGACACGAACCTCTCGAAATCTGACCTAGCCGTGACGTTCGTGCAGGTCCCAGACATGAGGTTGGTCTTGAACCCGCAAGTGGAACGCACAGTGAAAACGGCCACCTTGTAATTGAGGATGCTTTGGGATGCCTCCCAACAGGCCTTGGACGAATTGCAAGGCGTAAAGAGGTATCCAGTGGTGCGGAGATACTCCGAGCAGAGCAGTTGTTGTATCTAGATCATGAATCTACACTCGGTTGAGTCGTCCTTCCTGCTGATAGTGATGCTTCCACCACCACGCTGGTATTGTCGCCAGACGAAATGCTCGCCTCCGAAACCGCTTTGCAAATGCAGATCATAGGCGACGATCCGGGTCCTCGAGAATACGATGCTGAGGTTGTCATGGAGCGAAGTGGTGTAGGGGACGATAGCCAAGAAGATTTCTAAGTAGACAAAGGTTACTGCTATGACGTCGTTGTTGAATCCATAGGCTTCTTGACCAATGTAGGGTTCTTACCCCCTCACAATGAAGATGTATGATGCGAATCAGCCAGGGCTCCCAGCAGCCAGTTGATGTTATTGACCCGTCTCCACAAGCCACGCGTGATCCCCCTCCTCCATGCTTCACTCATTTGGTGTCCCATCATTTGTCCATCTTCGGTTAGCATCTTCCCTATAGGGAGAAGAGAGAACAGGGCTCTCCTCCAGCTAGCACCTCCTCTTCCATAAGAACTTGTGCCTAAACCAAAGGAACAACGAGCCCATATAACATACGATTCAGTTGTAGATCATACCTTAATTAGCTCATACTTCTCGCCCATCACGCCCCCCATCCTCTTTTCTTCATGATGGCCGTCTTTTGATGTTGTAGCAAACACATTCCCTCGCTCCGAAATATTATAATCGAATGGATCGTAATCATCCTATGAACTCTGCTCCTAACAAGGACGCATAAACTCTAGTTGACCCAACTATATAAACTGCTTGACTGTGCTTTGGAATCGCTTCCTCCGTCCTCCCCACCGGCGTTGAACTTGAGGTTGTTCTCGACAAGCTATGCTGGCACTACGTAATTTAGTGCAATTCTGAGCACACGCGCCCTGAATGATATTGTCGGAACTAATGTGGTATCAATCAACCGTCTTCAACCGGCCAATGTCGTCACTAAAATGGACGTTAATCTTCCCAGCCCCCATTGCAGACGTGATGTTGTAATCAGATTTACTGGAATTGGGTGCATCGAAAAGCAAGAGCCAAAGCAAAAACCCAGGCAAAGACCCTCATACCCGTAGTAATAGTTGCCAATGCTAGAAAAGAGCTATCGCCAGCGTAGAGATGCGCTCGGCTTCTTCCCCTGAAAATGTTTAGCTGTTCTCTCCAGTCTTTTCCACACTTGCCTTCTCCAAGACCATAAAAGTGCAAAAGAAATGTAGTAGTTCCTGCCCAGGAAATTCAAGCTGCTCTACCATTGTACGTGCACGATCAGAACTGAAGGCACCAACACGACGCGATCGTCTTCATGATCACTCGGCTCATTATACTTGGCGAAACGACCGGCTCTCTCGAGTTCTTGAATCTTCTCCACTAGCAAAACCCTATCCTCGGCAAGCTTCATCTAGGCTCTCTCTTCCTTCAAGACCTCGGCGGGCCATAACATCTTCCTCTCCTCATTAAACCCATGCTGGCCGAAGATAATAGGAAGTAGACCATTGAACTGGATTATACGTTGACGCCCTCAAAGGGGAGGAAGACAAGTTCGGCTACGATGAAGTGCAATGGAGGAAGGAAGCTCAAATGGACGTTACTTCGATCAAAGGGTGGCACCAATTGGCCAAGAGTACTTACAAACAGTAGGGAGAAAATGTGTTGTATGATGATCAGCTCGATCTTCCTCCTTCTGACCGCCCCAAGTCTGCTGCTCCGCCATCATCTTCCAATCTCACTGACCTCCATTCACCAGAGAACATAGTTTCGGGATCAACTCCTCTCTGCCGAGCCACCGAACCCCTCCTTTTCTTTTTACATGCTCCCCGTCTTCCTCTCTCCAGAATTCCAGCAAAACTCTCAACCACACCATACTTTCCGAGCATCGTGCTTGTAGACTATCCCAGCATAGCTGCCTCTGCCTCAATTCTTCCTACGAACAGGTTTTCAACGAGAACTTTCTTGGTCTGGTTCCATGTAAACACTGCGTTCCCGTTGCCACTCGTCACGAGGTCACTTCCTTGGGACACGGCGACGGCAACTAACGCCCGTAGAGCAAACGACTGGCGAAGGCGTCCACGGGCTACTGCAAGGGAAGCTCGAACTCCTCATTTTCTGATTTGTGGAGTTGAAGCACTCAGTATGGAGGAGGAGAGAAATCTTCTCTCCGTGAGCCACTCTGCAAAGTAGAGAGGGCTCTCCCTACCAACATAATCTTTCAAAATCCCATCTGACTCTGTTTGGAAATCATCATCCCCAACAAGCGCATAGAACGTGAACTCGAGCTTGAATCGCGTGTGCATTAAGGTTTTGGGGATATATTCTCCGCCAAGCTTCCCGACTCGGCGGAATGAGTTAAGCCACAATGATTGGGCAGGCTCCTCCATTCGAATGGCAGAGTCTCGGGCGAGAGTCCTCTCCATGGTGGATTGGAGCTCGCGCCTTGGAGACTAGCTCCCCTGCAAATTTCACCCTTTTTTAAGGGTGATCATGGTTGAGGTCCTCAAGGGTTCAGAGTCTCCGGGACGAAGATCCCCCCGCTCCCTGGCCTTCATCACTCTCTTTCCTCCCAGATACCTCTCTGTGACCTTCTTCCTCATTTCATTTTTTTTTATTCGGAAATTCTGTTCATTCCGTTCCTCTGCAAGCCCACTTCATTGCCTATTTTCTCAGTTTTTTTGGAGCCAAAATCCTCTGTTTTACGGCGAGGACCAGCTTCTGTGGAGGTCTTGGGGCTTCTCGACGTCCGAATGAAGTTTGATCAAGATGGATGAAGATCAATTGTACATGAATCACTGCGAGGATGCTTGGCTTTTTTTTTTTCGAGCTCGCCATCATCTTGAGGGCGTAAGATTGTCGACCCACACAGACCGTGATATGTGGAGGAGGAGCCTAATGACATGTGGCTCGAGCCAAAGAGGGACGTTGACTTCCAGGTCGGGAAGCGTGATTGACCAGCCGTCGACCGAGGTGGACAGCTTATGATTCGAGCTAAAACTCTGGCCTTGTGTGAAGGTCGGCTCGTTAAGGCTGGTGTTTTTGAGAAGTCCCCTCCTGAAAAATGTGAACTGCTCAGTCAACGAGCCATTTTTTTCGTCGGTATGAGGGCACCATGCAACGTTGAAACTCAAGTGGCTGAGTTGCCTTGAGCTGATGATACTAGCATCAACCTCGAGGAAACAATAAGTGTGGATTTCTCGAGACCAACATGGACTGTGATGGACGTCTTTCGAATGTCATGTTTACAGTCCGTGATTCTTCGAGGCTTATCAAGCGTTCGCTTCTCCATGCGCCATTCTTCTGATATAAAGTTGAATAAACTCCTGACTGAGCACAGGGACCGAGTTCTTGAACTCGTGAATTTCTCCGGTCGACTTCTCGTGAGTCCTTCATCCTCGACGTCAAATCATCTTTTCATCGCCATCATCCACTGAATCATCTTCTTCGTCCGGAGGAGAATTTTGAACCCCTAAGCGCTCCTCGAGTCCGTCGGTTCCGTTGAGGTAGTTGGTGAGGCTCGTGACTACGAGGGGGCTTCATGAACGTGGTTGACTCGTATGGTGTTTCTCTTTCTTGTTGCAAACGAATAGTATATAAACCATATGTCCCTGGTGCCTCTTCAAGTAATCGGACAGGGGCGATAGGATAGCTCCAAGGATCCAGATACCAGCTCGACCAAGAGAATACGCTAATGAATTGCAGCCGAAGTCCAGCAAAGGTCGGAGCTTTGCCGCGAAGAAAAGAACGCCCACGAGACTGGGCAGACCCCCGAATTGAGATCTGGACGAATTAGTTAGAAGCTAGTCTTGTTTGACCAATTGCTACCACCGCTACCCTCGTTGTGGTTGGTGTTGATTAGCAAAAAAAAATGAGTTCTTTTGGTGCCAATGCCCCTGAAGAAGGCCAGACAGTACTTGGTCTTGAGAAAACTCCATGACGCGGGCTCCCTCGATTATTTTGCTTGTTTTCCCACCAACCATGCCTTCTCCGTCTGATGACCTCTTCGTCTTATTCTTCTTTGGATGCCGAGAGAACCCCCCACTCCCATGTGCTGCTCTTTTGTTTTTTCTTCTAATGCGCTTGATGGTTCTCTATGCTCATGATGACCTACACCCAGTTATTCTATCTTTGCCATTGCACTAAAAATCTGCCGTTCCTATGCTAACACCTCAAGTCGAATTTTTTTCATGGAACGGCATCAGGTGGCTTCCTTTCTTTTCTTCATTTTTTATGCTCCTCCCCCAAACGCTGCCGACGCTGCCTTCTTAAAAAATTCTTCACCCCCCCAAAAGCTCCTCCATTACGTTTGGTACCCCTCTCTTAATGTGCTCTTTCCTTTCTTTATTGCCTCTATGGCCGACAATGGCCACTTTCCCCCGTTCATTATTCTCTCCAATGCTCTTTTCGTGTGTCTTCTTTCGGTGCCCCATGAGTGCGCTACCCTCTTATTTTCTCGTAAAAAATGTGTTCTCCCGACTTCTTTTTTATAATGATAAGGTCTTCCTCTTTTGAAGGATAGCAACACCCTTTTCTCAACTTTCCTTTTGTTGACCGAGAGCCCACTCCACCGATTGCAGTGAAGTCAACAAAGATGGCTTGCTCCTTTCCTCTGTGTCGCTTCCTATTTCCTTTTGCTTCATAGATCCCTCTACCACCACATTTTTCTTTCGGTGGCTAATAGGAATGGAGCATGAGTGCCACTTTCCTTTTGCCTTTGGGTCCACTCCCATCATTCGTGCGCTCATTCTCTCTGCTCTTCTCTTCCAAAAATTCTTTCGCTGAAATTCCTCGTTGCGTTCTTTAGGTGGTCTCAGCTAGCTGACTCGTTCAAGGACTTCAATAAAAGGAGCCCACACTAAAGCGGCAATGGAGAAGGCACTAAACTGGTGATTGTATCGACAGAAGCTGTCAAGCTTTTAAAAAGAATTAACCCCATCCAAAGAGATCCAAAAATCGCCTATCAATTCCAAATTGCATTGGCACGACGATCAGCTATACTTTCCTAATGCAATCCAAACACGCGTAGATTTCTTAAGTCTGCTTTTACCTTGGTGATATCAGGCCATTTGAAAAATTTGGACTATTAGAGGACAATGTCACGACTCCGAAAATGTAGAAATTGAAAATTATAGAGCTAAAATGAATTTTCTATAATTTTTTTAATTAATCTGAAAATGAGATTAACAAAGTAATTCCCAATTCCAAATTAATTTTTTGCACATTTTCTTTGGCCAAAATGAAGAGAAAATTAAAATAAAAATACCGACTAATTATACACATTTTTATGGCCTCAAATGCTATATATATTATACTAATTTGTAAGCATTTTTCTATTTTCCAAAAATAATAATAAAAAATATGAAAAATATGAAAACTTAGTTTTTGCTCAAAATTGGTTTCCTAGGCTTGGCCAAGGTCCCCAAAGTTGATTTTTTAATTTTATGAATTTTTATGGATTTTCTATTAATTTTAAAAGAGAAAAAGATGATTAAAAACCAAGTGTCAACAGTAGGGATCTAAACCTAGCATCAAATGGATCATTTCTGAAGAAATCTTACATTGAAGGGTTGGACCTCCTTGAGACTATGAGAAAAACCTATTTGCCGAATCAGCATTCTGATCGGATGTCTAGAAAGAGAGCACCTGGAGCACTCGAGATCGATGCCTTGACATCAATTCAAGCTCAACTGTCGGCACTCACAAAGAAATTCGAGACGGTGAGTGTTAATTCAGTGCAAGGGACTTCAAGCAACTACGAGATATGCGGAGGCATGCACACCACAAATCAATGCTCGGCAAGCATGGAAGAGGTGAACTTAATCGGAAACCAGCGGAACAACCCCTACTCCAACTCGTACAACCCACGATGGTGAAACCATTCAAACTTTTCATGGAGAGGGCAACAAGGAGCTGAGCCGCGGGCACTGCAACACTCAGGATTTCAGCAACCCCCAGGATTCCAGCAACCTCGAGCTCAGGAGCCGGAGAAGAAGCCAAACTTTAAAGAGATGATGATGAAGTATATGGCCAACCAAGATGCGTTGATGAAGAATCAAGCGGCTTCCATTCGGAATTTAGAAAACCAAGTAAGTCAATTGGCGCAGGCTATGAACTCTTGGCCGCAAGGATCACTTCCAAGCAACACTGAGATCAACTCAAGGGAGCATGTGAAGGCGGTAACTCTGAGGAACGGTTGAGAACTTTAAGAGGTGTACAAGAATGTGGAAAAGAGAAGGAACATAGCTGAAGAGGGAACATCTAACATTGTAGATGGCCACACCTGTGTCGACCCATCTCCAGCAGACAGCACTCCTATCGAAGCTGCAGTCTCACCACAACAAAGGAAGGAGAAGCAAGAAACTGCAAAAGATAAATTGGAGCGCCCGCCCCTACCTTTTCCGCAAAGAGCGCGGAAGCAAAACGAGAACGCCCAATTTCGTAAGTTTCTTGATGTATTTAAAAAGCTTCACATTAACATTCCTTTTGCAGAAGCACTTGAGCAGATGTCGAGTTATGTCAAGTTCATGAAGGACGTGCTTTCCAAGAAAAGACGACAGGCGATTTTGAGACCGTGGCGCTAACTGAGGAGTGTAGCGCAATCCTTCAAAAAAACTACCGCCTAAGCTAAAGGATCCAGGTAGTTTCACGATCCCTTGCACAATCGGTTCGTCATTCTCAGGTAAGGCTCTATGCGACCTTGGTGCGAGCATCAATTTGATGCCCTTATCTGTGTACAAGGAGCTAGGCTTGGGGGAGGTTAAACCCACATCGGTATCGTTGCAATTAGCCGATAGGTCTATTACATATCCTATGGGCATTATTGAGGATATACTGGTTAAGGTCGACAAATTTATATTCCCGACTGACTTTCTTGTGCTTGATTTTGAGGAGGACCAAGAGATCCCTATCATCTTGGGGCAACCATTCTTAGCAATTGGACGAGTTCTGATAGACGTCTAAAAAGGGGTGTTGACCATTCAGGTCAACGACCAAGAAGTAACATTCAACGTCTACAAGACCATGAGGTGGCCAAGCGAACCTAATGAGTGTTTCCTTCTTGATGTCGTGGACAGGTGTTCGTCTGAGTCGTTCCTACAATTACATTCCGAAGACCCACTTGAAGCATCATTGATTTCTACATCAACAAACAATGAAGAAGTCTCGGAGATGATGAATAGGATGGAAGCTACCCCATTCGTGCCAAGATTTGCCCGACAGTTCGAAGCATTGGAGTGGCCAAATAATCCCATGAAGCTCTTTATCGAAGAGTCACCCACGCTAGAGCTCAAACCGTTGCCGGAGCATCTAAGTTATGCTTATCTTGGATCCTCTAACACTTTACCCGTAATCATCTCTGTAGACTTGACAGCACAAGAGGAAGAGAGGTTGCTTCGGATTCTTAAAGAGCACAAAAGAGCTCTAGGTTGGACGATTGCAGACATTCGAGGAATCAGCCCATCAGTTTGCATGCACAAGATCCTCCTAGAGGATAACCAGAAGGCGTCGATTGAAGCTTAACGACGATTAAATCCGAACATGAAGGAGGTGGTCAAGAAAGAAGTCATCAAGTGGCTGGATGCAGGTATCATTTATCCCATCTTTGACAGCTCATAGATGAGTCCTGTGCAGTGTGTCCTGAAGAAAAGTGGCATGACGATGGTAGCTAATGAGAAGAACGAGCTCATCCCAACAAGAACAGTGACGGGATGGAGAGTGTGCATGGACTATCGCAAGCTGAATAAAGCCGCAAGGAAGGATCACTTTCCTCTCCCTTTCATTGACCAAATACTCGACAGGTTGGCTGGTAAGGAATTTTATTGCTTTTTAGATGGCTACTCTGGATATAATCAAATCTTGATTGCTCCGGAGGATCAGGAGAAGATGACTTTTACCTGTCCATATGGGACTTTTGCCTTCCGTCGAATGCCTTTTGGTTTGTGTAATGCGCCTGCAACTTTCCAACGATGCATGATGGCTATTTTCAATGATATGGTGGAAAATGGACTAGAGGTTTTTATGGATGATTTTTCAGTCTTTCGTATATCATATTCTGACTGCTTGGCGAATTTAGCTCGCGTGTTAAAGCGGTGTGAGGAAACTAACTTGATCCTGAATTGGGAAAAATGCCAATTCATGGTCAGAGAGAGGTATTGTCCTTGGTCACAGGATTTCAAACAAAGGCATCGAAGTGGACAAGGCCAAGATCGAGACAATTGAGAAGCTACCACCACCGACATCAGTCAAGGTAATTCGAAGTTTCCTAGGCCACGCCGGGTTCTATCGAAGATTCATCAAGGATTTCTCCAAGATCACGAAGCCGTTATGCAACTTGTTGGGAAGGACAATCCATTTATCTTCGACGACGCATGCCTCTCAGCATTTGGTGAATTAAAGAACAGGTTAGTTTCTGCACCTATCGTCATTGCGCCTGACTGGAATTTACCTTTTGAGCTGATGTGCGATGCTAGTGACTATGCCGTTGGGGCGGTATTAGGACAAAGGATCGGCAAGATTTTTCATGTGATATATTATGCTAGTCGTACTCTAGATGATGCTCAGGTAAATTACACAACCACTGAAAAAGAATTGCTTGCTGTTGTGTTTGCATTCGATAAATTTCGTAGCTACCTCGTTGGGACCAAGGTTATAGTGTTCACAGATCACTCGGCAATCAGGTATTTGATTGAGAAAAAAGAAGCTAAGCCGAGGTTGATTCGTTGGGTCCTACTATTGCAAGAGTTTGATTTTGAGATCCGAGATAGGAAGGGTACTGAAAATCAAGTAGCGGATCATTTGTCTAGGTTAGAGACTAAAAAAGAGACGAGAGACAAAACACTAATCAACGAGGCCTTTCCAGACGAACAACTGTTTGCAGTTAGTCATGGTGTACCTTGGTATGCTGACTTCGTAAATTACATCGTCTCTGATTTCATGCTCGATGAGTTTGACAACCAGAAGAAAAAGAGATTTTTGAAAGAGGTGCGTTATTATTTTTGGGATGAGCCGTTCCTGTTTAAGCAATGTGCAAATCAGGTTATCCGAAGGTGCGTGTCGGAGGAAGAAACGGAAAACATACTTGCACAATGTCACGCATCACCCTATGGGGGACACTTCGGGGGAGATCGAACAGCAGCGAAAGTGCTCCAATCAGGTTTTTATTGGCCTCCTCTATTTAAAGATGCTTATACATTTGTTGCATGTTGTGACAGGTGCCAACGTGTTGGAAACATTTCAAAACGACATGAGATGCCGTTGCAGAACATCCTCGAGGTAGAGCTGTTCGATGTATGGGGTATAGATTTCATGAGACCTTTCATTTCGTCTTTAAATAACAAAAACATTCTCATGGCTGTGGATTATGTCTCTCAATGGGTAAAAGCAATCACTTTACCCACTAATGATGCTAAAATGGTTGTTAAGTTTTTGAAGAAACAGATTTTCACTTGATTTGGAACACCTCGGGCAATCATAAGCGATGGAGGCACACACTTCTGTAATAGACAATTTGAAGCATTACTTAATAAATATGGGGTCAAGCACAAGATTACAACAGCCTATCATCCACATACAAGCGGACAGATTGAGGTATCAAACTGAGAAATAAAGCGCATCCTGGAGAAAACAGTGTGTCCTTCAAGGAAGGATTGGTCATTGAAGCTAGATGATGCTCTATGGGCTTATAGAATAGCATATAAAAACCCCATTGGCATGTCACCATATCGATTAGTTTTTGGGAAAGCTTGTCACTTGCCAGTAGAACTCGAGCACAAGGCATATTGGGCGTTGAAGAAATTGAACTTTGACCTCGCAAGAGCTGGAGAAAAGAGATGTTTACAGCTGAATGAACTTGAAGAGCTTCGTCATCAAGCATATGAAAACGCAAAGCTATACAAGGAGAAAACGAAAAAATCGCATGATAGCAAGATCATCAATAGGATCTTCGCACCAGGTGAGTTGGTCTTACTTTTCAATTCTCGACTGAAGTTATTTCCTGGTAAGTTGAAATCCAGGTGGTCGGGGCCGTTTCAAGTGGTGTCTGTCTTTCCCCACGGAGCAGTGGAAATCAAAGCAGAGAACTCCGATAGAACATTCAAAGTTAATGGACAACGATTGAAGCATTACCAAGGAGAGACTTTTGATCGAGAAGCTACCTCGACTCACCTACAAGAAGCTTGACCAACCGAGAAAGTCGAGTCAAACGACTTTAAACAAGGGCGCTTATTGGGAGGCAACCCAATCTTCTTTCTAATTCTTTTTAATATATTTATTTATTAAAAAAAAAACGGACGCGTCCGTCTATACACAGAATCAAAACGGACGCGTCCTTCTACAAGAGAGACGCGTCCGTCTATACACAGAAGCATGACGGACGTGTCCGTCACTTCCCAGCAATGTGAGAGACGCGTCCGTCTCTACACAGTATCTAGACGGACGCGTCCGTCTAACATGAGAGAGGCGTCTGTCTCTATACAGTAGCCAGACAGACGCGTCCGTCCAACACGAGGGACGCGTCCGATCACCCATCATTCATATAAAAAGACGCGATCGTGCACATTTTTTTTACCCTAACCCTAATTCGCTCTTTTCTTCTGCTAAGACGCGACTCTCCCAGTGCCGCCAACACCCATCACGATACCACACAAGCCACTCGACCGGCTTTCCCTCTGCAAGGGACGCGTCTTCCGGCTCTCTGTCTTCAACGGACGCAGCCGTCTCTCTCCATCCAGGTAAACCGTTCCATCTCTTCTTTCCGAGCATCACGCCTAGGTCATCTTGTTAACAAGCTCATAGTATGGTGCGAACAAAGAATGCCGGAATTAGGAAGGAGAGTGAGCAACCAACTAGAGATAGGGGTAAAGCTCCGGCCGCTAGAGCCAAATCGAGCACCCTCCAAGCCAATGCCCAGCAAAGGCTCGCCGAGGCCCTTGCCCGAAACAAAATATTTATTTCTGAGAAAGGAATTCCCTGTATCACGGAAGAATACGATCATTATTGGCTCTTCGCTGAAGTAGCTAGAAGGGGTTGGACCACATTTTGCGACCGGCGGTTATTCCGGTAGTTCGCGAGTTTTACGCTAGAGTACCGGACCATCAGGGGGGTAAAGTCCGCGTACGTGGTAAAACGGTCCAGTTTGACGCTGTTACACTTAATCGCTTCTTTGAGTTACCTATCCCTGACATTGATGAATATGCAGCATTGGTAGGATCTGGCTTGAATGCTGAAAAAGCCGAAGAGATTAGACAGGTTTTAACTGATGGAGCAGGGCAATGGGAGATGCACAATGGCGAGTTTGTTTCCATCAAACGGAACACTCTCGATCGGTTTGCCAAAACTTGGTTTTATTTTGCAGTGTTTTCTATGATGCCTGTAACTCATCACAATCTGTACACGCGTGAACCAGCAATCCTCATTTATGCCATACTGACCCATCTGCAGATTAATGTAGGCCAACTTCTATTCAAGGGGATTTTACAATCCTCAGAAGCCACGAAGGGATACTGGTACCCCTCATTGGTCACCATGCTCTGCCGTCAAGCTGGCGTCCCCATTGAAGACCATGAGGAAACACTTCCACCAGGTACGATTATGACTGAAAAATATATTGAACAGTTGTGTGGTTCCGGTAGTCGAGATATGCAGGCAATTCAAAGGAGGAACAGGGCACGCGCACGTGCCCTCCATGCGGGACCATCCGTATCGGTAGTAGATCTCACGCAAGATCCTCAGCTCGAGAGTCAGGAAGTCCCCGACAACCCAGCACCAGCCGATTCGGGGAATGTAGTCCTCCAGCTCCTTCGCCAAATGCGGAGAGAAAACAGGGCGACTAGGCAAGAGTTCCGTCTCCGCCACGAGCAAATTGACGCGAATCTGCAACGCAACGAGGACAACATGCGTTTCCAATGGGCGGCGGCTGGATACGATATGTCGCAATTCCAGAGCATGATCCCATGGGAGCAGTCCTCCCAGGCTGCTCAATGGGATGCGTACGTGGACGACAAAGACAGTGAGGATGGCACTGCACAATAAAACTCTTCGAAAGAAGAGTAAACCCCAAGGGAGTCCTGTTCTTCACCCTCTTTCTCTTTACATCGAGGCGATGTTCAGGTGTAGGTTTGGGGGTGTGACACTCTACGAGTGTCGCTACGTATGTGCTATTAGTTGCTGAATCTATTTGTGGTTGCTGAGTAGTGAAATATGGTTAATAGTAGGTTTAGGGGTGCTAAGTTTTACAGGGTGCGGATTGATAGTTAGAGTTTGAATTTGATAATTGCCAGTTGGTCTTGTCGAGCATCTGATTCCTCACGTCTCACTGTTAATTGGTTTGAAATAACTTCTATTCGATGAGGATTACTAGTGAGTTCGTACGAGTCTTTGATGGAAAGAGGAGTTCTGGAAATTAACTTGTGGTTAAGACTTGTCATTTTGATCTATCCAAAGCTGCAACTTGAAACCTTTTGATTTTCAACAATCATGGTCTCATGTCTTGGTAGGTTTTTGGTTGAATCAAACTTTTATTTTAGTAAAACATGTGAAGTAATGAGGATTAGGATGTGCTTATGAGTATCTCTTGAAATGAAATCTAGGGGAACAACCATTTTTATTCAAAAAGAAAAAAAAAGAGAAGAAGAAGAAAAAGAGAAATCAGGGATCATGGTTCTAAGTACCAATGTCCAGAGTTGAACTATAATTTTCTGTTTTAATATGATCTGGATATGTACTGATGGTGTCTGTTAGTCCCTAACTGACCCGAGAATAAACTTGAGGAGTGCTTCATCACTTAATGCCTTGGTCCAACTGGATCGGGAGTCATTGGTTGATTTCTCGCTACATGGGTGGTTATAAGGACGGGACACTTAAGAACCATGTATCATTGTGCCGAGTGTGCGTGTGTTGGATGGTTTAACCATTGGATAAGTGGATAGAGTGATGCAAGGCTGGTTCCTGTGAATTGTTACAAATCATGTTTTGTTTGAAATATGGTTTGTCGATATCGGTGGCTTATCGTGGCATGAGATGCTTTTCATCGAATAATAAAAATGTTTTGTCTTAGTAGAGGATGAGTCATATGATTTGTTTTAGTGCGAGTTAAGCAAAGGAATGAATTGAACTATTGAGGACAAGTACAATCACTTCTGAGAATATTAAAAAATGTATTTCATGACTAGTTAACGCAGAGATAGTTGAGGAATGTTCGGAGGTTTTGATTCATTCTGTTTGATGTTTTTGCTCGAGGACTAGCAAATTTTAGGTTTGGGGGTGTGATAACTCTACGAAAGTAGAGTTAAAAAGGACCTTGTGAAGCGGGCAAAATGTTCGACTAGCCGGAGTAAATTCATAAAATGTAGTTTCTTTAATGTATTTTGCTAGTTTTTGTTTAATTGTTGGCTAAAGGAACTTTTCTTTTTGCAAGCGAGGGACGCGTCTGTCGCTCTCCAGAAGCAAGGAGGACGCGTCCGCATGCATGGAAGACGCGTCCGTCCAATCCAAGATGCGTCGGTCCATCCTTAGAGACGCGTTGTTCGCAGAAGTCACCAAGCATACAGAGAACATCTTTCAGCGATTCGGTCAGAGATTGGAGGGCGTTTTCGTAAATTAAGAAATATTTTAGACTAGGGTTGAGTTAAATTAGGAAGGTTATCTGTTTGGATATCTTTTCGTGTCGGACAAATCGGGAGATATATATATTCATCTTTGGAGAAAAGAAGTGGGCAGCTGATACTTTGGGAGGCAACGGCAGTGAATACACGATAGAATTCAGAGACGACAAACAAGAGGAAGAACGTGAAGCGACGGCGAGGGTTTCGGCGGATTCTCTTCTTTCTATTTCCTTCGTTTGTATTATGTCGTTGTATATTGTTTGGATTATTATCCTCGAGATGATGAACTAAATTCCTTTTCTAGGGCTTAGACGGAACCTAGTGTTCCGATGTATTTGTGAACTCCTACCTTTTTAATGCAATTTGGTTTATCAGTTATGTTTGTCTGTTTTGTTCTTCATGCGTATTAATCGTCTAATCACCGATTAGTATAGATCAGATAACCTAGGAAGACTCGAGAGAGTAGTCTAGGTTCAGATTAACGAACAAGACAACCTAAGTTAACCTAAGAGTTGGAAAACCAGGTTATTAGTGAGCAGAATAGGATATATCTGGTCATCTTAAGGCAATCAATTAGAATCGATTCATAACGGGTCACTACTAGTCACGAGCTTAGGGATAGAGCGAGCGATTTGATACCAGTTGATACGTTCTCATATCCTCGAGAGAAGTATGAGGAGATTTTAGGATCCTAGGTTAACAAATCTGATTGATTCAATAGCATTAGGGAAGGCGGAATCAGATACAAGGTCACGAAGGGAAGTCGAGCGTCCTAGATCTCTTACCATTGATTGTTACTTTGATTGCTTTCATTTTCCATTTTGTTAGGTTTATCCCTCACTCAATTTCACTTGACCTCAAGACGATCGCTGCTAGTAACGTTAAGAGAATTTTGTATTACGATTCCCTGTGGATTCGACCCTTACTTACCCTAGCTACATTTATAGTTAGGTCGGATAAGAATTTATTTTTGTTGCGCTGACGACGCGTATCAGTCTCCCTACCATAATTCGATCAGATCGTAAATTCAGCAGCTGATTCTTCATTCGGCTTAACCTCAGTATCAATAGCGAGGCTGCCCTTGTTACTACTCTCACCATCGGCGTTCATCTCCGCTATATACATGGGAATATAGCATTGGAACCCCATATGAAGGGTCATAATTGATGTGGAAATCATAGTAATGAACGTCAAGTCTCTCGCTCTGAACCAATGTGGCATCATCAATGAGCTTATAGTCGCCGAAACCATTTGGCTCATCCGAACTAGTGTCACATCTGATATGATTTCGTAAGGTCGAAATAAGCACATGTTCTCAAGCACCAACTATCCATCGACTTCGTTCGAAAGCCAAGGATTCTTCGAACAAGAAAGCTACATCCACAAGGGAGGGGAAGTAGACACCGCTCTCTTTCATCGCTTCGTGAATGCGATAACGGCGCCATGGAACTCGTTCAACATTATGGTTCCGTCACCAAAGATATTGCTCATCTTTTGTCGGTTTTGATTCCTCGTTGCCGTTATAGTTGAGCTCAGCCAGCGCTTCAAGGCGATACCGCAGGAAAAATGAACAGTCAAGCTTCGAGCCGAACGGACAGAGAATGATGATTTTTTTTAACCCTCTCACTGATGTTTTCTTCATGAGCCCCCCCCCCATCGTAGGTTCTCCCCCCCCCACCCCCCGGCGGATGTTATTAGGCCTCCTCATTGAAATTCATGCCAACTTCTTTTTTAGGACTCCTCTGACTTTCTCTCTCCTCAGTGGATCAAAATATTATTCTCCTCCACTTTTTCCACTCTTTTTCGATCAAGTTGAATGATGATGATGCAGCCCCGTGTCCCCACACCTCCACTCACCATTTTAGCCTTCGCTTTTCTTTCCATGGATGATGGGATTTGCATGATGATCTCAGGAAATAACCGAGTAGCATTTCCCACCGAGTAATCTCGCCTCCACCCCTTTTTTTAGTGACCTCCACCTCACCACTCTTTCATTCTCTTTTTATCTCTTTGCTTGTAGGACCTTGCGCTTCTTTCGACTGCTGCCCCTAATGATGGCCTTTGACTCCACCTGCCCATGTCCACCGAAAGCGTTCCCTCATCAATGCCTCAAGGAATCACTTTTTCCACTTTCGGTCGCTTTTGATTCCCTCCACCTTCTTTTGTCCAGTTATACAACCAATCCTCATCACCCCTTCAGTAACGTCTGTGTCTTGTTTGATATGGCAAATTGGTGAAACTGGTTTCATAAGAGTCCACCTGGACGACTCAAGTTTGGATTTCCCACGTACGCATTATTTGTATTGAGCGACACCTGATGCGCGTCGTTAACGCAACAAAAATAAATCCTTATCTGACCTAACTAAGATATAGCAAGGGCAAGTAAGGGTCGAACCCACAGGGAATCGTATCACGAAATTCTCTTATCGTTGCTCTCGGCAATCGTTTCGAGGTCACCACTCACCGGTATGGAATTACTCACTCTGTTCCTAGGCAAGTGAATTAGTGGTGACCCATTATGTTTCAATCCTAATTGGTTACCTAAGGTGTTCCAGTATATTCCTATCCTTCACACGATTAGTCCGGTTTTCCAACACTTAGACTACTTAGGTTATCCAAGCCGTGATCTGAATCTAGACTACTCTCCCGAGTCTCCCTAGATTATCAAATCTATGTTAATCGGTGGCCAATCAATCAACATGCATTAAGAACAACAGGATAAGCAATTAGAGAAATTCTATTAACATTAAGCAAAGGAGTTCATGAAATACATAGGAACATGAGGTTCCATCATAGTCCTAGAAAAACAAATTAGTTCATAATGAGAAAATCAAACATCGTGATTCTAGAAGAAAACATGAAGACGACATAAGAAAACTAGAGGAAAAAGATAAGAAATCTTGTCTTCCGTCTTCCGACGAGTAGATTAGCCTCCTTGATCTCTAGTTCCGTCGAAGAACCTCTAGCCGTCGCTCCACCTTGTCTTCCTCTCTCTCTTCGTCAGAATAGCACTCCCCAAAAAGTATCTGACCTAGCTCAAGATATCCTCCCAAAACAGAATATATCTAGGGTTATCTTCTCCTTCCTCTTTTATCTCCATTTCAAATATTCCACCTAATAAAATATCCTTATCTCCTAAAACCAAATCCTCAAATATAAAAATAGAATATTCTAATAAAATCTTCATGCTGCATCAGAAGGAGGAAGCTCGCCCATTCGCGCGTCACTAACTGCGTGCAGACGGACGCGTCCGTCTCGGTTCTGTCTTCCACAGAATGCAGATAGATGTGTCCATCTGTCAGGCGGATGTGTCCATCTGTGTTCTGTCTCCAGCGACTTTAAAGCTGCAAGTTTCCAAATCTTCTCATCAATGTTCTTCGCTTCATTCGTCCACATCATGTCTAAACATAACAAAACACTAATGAGACACTTGGGCAATAAAACATGAGAATCAAAATACGAAAACACAAAAGAAGACCAAGACACTAAAATAAAACAAAAAACACTAAAAACTAAATAAAACTCGAACGACTAAACTCAATTATCCTCATTTTAGAAGCACTTTCACTCTACTTTTGTAGAATTATCACACCCCCAAACCTAATGCTTGCTAGTCCTCGAGCAAAATACGCAGAAAGAAAAATGCAAAGACAAACTCGACACGACTATTCCTCAATCAAAACTCGAATCAACCTTTTTGAACAATCCCTTAATGTTCTCAGAAATGGTGCATTCAAACTCGCGGTCAAGTTTCCTCTTCACCCATCTCATAACTGTGAAACTGTGCGTTTTCATTTTCATTAAGCTTAGTGTTAAGATATTAAATCCCCTCAGCACGTCACGTCATGGATATTGATAACCTCATAGTTCCAATAAAACACAGTAGGTCAGTAACTTATAGAAACCAACCCAAATACCCCTATCTGCTAATCAAAGGTTCGGCACATTTAACAATTCAAGCATGCAAGTCAAATGAATTTATCGCTACACGACTCTGGATGTCTCATCATCAATTTCCAGTGGAAACCCATGTAACGAGCTTTCGATCAATGACTCCCAGACCAGTTGGTCCAAGGCATTAGGTTATAAGGAACCCCTCAGATCTATTACTCGAGTACTATGAGGTGACTCACATCACAAGTACATATTCAGGTGTGTACCGCAAACGATTCATCTTTTCTTTTCTTCTTTTCATGGTTTTTTTTTTCACCTGAACATTGGTACTCAGAGCCTTGGTAGCCTTTTCTTTTCCACCATTTTTCTTCTTCTTTTTTTTTTTCAAATGAACTTTACCTAAGATTTTGCCTCAAGGAAGTACTCAGGCAGTTCTATTTATCACCAACTACCATGCGTTATAAGACATGAGGTTGCCACAACCATTCCATTCCATACTGAGTTTTTTTTTTAAGCAATTAAAGTAAAACCATTTGTAACACAATCATGAGTCTGTCTTCGATTCTTCTCTTCCACAGGTTATAAATGCAAACCACTAAAATTCATCACCGAACCAGGATCAATTCATCTTAGACCTCATCAAGTTTGACTGAGGAATTGACTCCACCATGATACTCTGACACAACCAAAACAATTAGCAAACTCAAAACAGCAAACTGAAGCAAAAACCAGCAATAACATTCCCAAGCGACATTTGATAAGCTCAGCAAAAGTTCAGCACAACAGCAGCCTAACCTCCCCCAAACCTAACATAGACAAAATCTAACTATTCAGCAAGGAAAGATCACAATTAAGACACCAAAACATCTTCAACCACCCCCAAATTTGACCTAATCATCGTCCCGATGAACATAAAAAAAAAAATAAGGGAAAGGTGAAGACTTCCCTAAATCGTTAGTCGTCCGCGTCATCCTCCGATGGTGATTGTTGCACTTGAGTGTGTTGTTGAAATGATGACCACGAGGGAATGCTCGGGTGCCCCGTCATGTCTATCCCAGCTGCTGCCCCATGAAAGCGGAACATGTCTTCAACTCGTTTGAAGCATTCCTCGACATACCTGTTCCGTATCGAATTCTCTTGTTGTATTTGCCTAATCAATACCTCCGTGTGCGTCTCCTCAGCATGAGACGTGGAAGTAGACGCGGTAGCCCTACGTGTATTTGCTCTAGCACCCCTAGCTGGAGGATTGCATATCTTGTCGATGTATTTTGCTGTCATGATTGTGGCTGGCGGCAACAATTCTTCATCAACAGCTATAGGAACTCTGGCTCGTCGACATAACATCGTAATTAGGGACGGGAACCAGAATCCTCCTTTCGGGCTTGTAGCTGCCTGCAGTATGACTTTATGAATGAGATTCCCCACATTGATAGTCTTCTCAGTTATGATAGCATATATCAGAATCGCTTTCTCCCACCGACAGAGATGTAAATTCGTCACTGGCATCATGGTAGCTGCTACAAAATAAAACCAGACATTTGCTGCGTCATAGAGGCATTTCCGCTTAATTGCAATGTATTCGTCGTTGCGCATCTCCCAAGAAACCCAATGAGTAGTTAAAGTTTTACGAACCATCTCCGCCTTTTCCATCGTGAATTTACTGGAAGCAAATTCGTCGTACTCATCTATATCCGGTACAGGTAACCCAAACAATTGATTAATTGTTTCTCCATCAAAGTGCACCACTTTTCCTCGGACACGGATGCTTCCATTCTGGTGTTCCTGCACATTAGCGTAGAACTCGCGAACCAAAGGAATCACTGCATCCTCACGAGGAGCACAAAAATTCTCCCAACCTTTGTTCCTAATCTTGGAGAGGAACCAATGCGGAAACCCTTCCTCAAGATCAAGTTGAAATCCCCGCTCTGGAATAAAGACTCGTCTCTTTTCAATTGCCTCATGATATCAATTTCGTGCCGCCTCCGAAACAAAAACCGAGTCCCCCTTTGTCCGAGCCTTCTTAGGTGCCATTACCCTATGCAACTAACTACCCACCAAGCGTTCGAGTCACAGAGAATGCACGCAATATCTCAATATTCAGGCATGTACCCCGACACCCACAATTCTTCAATGTAACACCAAACCAGTAACAAATGCCCAATACACAGATCAAAGTGCAGCAAAATATATATTGAGAAATTTGCTGCTTTTACCGAGTCACAGAGGAGCAAATAGATGCTTGGGTAGAATGGGACGGCACTGTTGACGACACACACTTAGAATCCGGCGGAAACGCACGATGAAGAGCAGATAGATCTTCGGTACTGTGGGGCCTCGGCGCCGCAGAAAAAAAAATTTTAGGGTCTCCTCTTCTCAGTGCAGGTCGTCTCCACGAGGAGCTTGACGGCAGCAGCAGATCCGCAGCAGTAGCAGTAGCAGAAGCAGCAGATCCATGAGCAGCAGCAGTAGCTGGACTGATCGATGGTGAGGCTGGAAGGTGCGGGGGATGGCAAAGTGAGAAAGAGGTGAGGGAGACGGCGACTGCAACAGGAGAAAATAGGGTTAAGGAAATTTGGAACAAGGGGGTTATAATTCTTTTTTTTTTTTAGCAATTGACCGAGAGTGAATGGATACATCCCTTCCAAAAGGATGGATGCATCCATCTGCTCTCGGTGAAGATCCCGGAACGCGATGGATTTATTTATTTATTTATTTATTATTATTATTATTTATTTTTTTAACTCGAACAACAAAAGCATTGAAAAATTTAACTACTAACGGCCCAACCCTTCGCGTCGTGAACATATCTCCACTTTTCCCCCTTTTTTTTTAAAGAGAGTAATAGAACAGAAACTTGGGTTGCCTCCCAATAAGCGCCTTTGTTTATAGTCATTGGCTTGACTTTCTCAGTTGGTCATGCTTCTTGTAAATGGGTCGAGGTAGTTCCTCGATCAAAAGTCTCCCCTCGGTAATTCTTCAACCGTTGTCCATTAACCTTGAAGGTTCTTTCGGAGTTCTCTGCTTTGATTTCCACTGCTCCGTGAGGAAAAACGGCTACTACTTGAAATGGCCCCGACCACCTGGATTTCAACTTACCAGGAAACAACTTCAGTCGAGAATTGAAAAGTAAGACTGAGTCACCTGGTGCAAAGTTCCTATTAAGGATTTTGCTGTCGTGCCATTTCTTCGTTTTGTCTTTATACAGCTTCGCATTTTCATATGCATGGTGTCGAAGCTCCTCGAGTTCATTCAATTGTAGGAGCCTCGCTTCTCCAGTCTTCTCCTCATCGAAGTTTAGGTGTTGGAGTGCCCAGTATGCTTTGTGCTCGAGTTCCACCGGGAGGTGACATGCCTTTCCGAAGACGAGCCGATATGGAGACATCCCAATTGGTGTCTTGTATGCCGTCCTGTAAGCCCACAAAGCTTCATCAAGCTTCATTGCCCAATCTTTTCTTGTTAAACCAACTGTCTTCTCCAGGATCCGCTTGATCTCTCGGTTGGAGACCTCGACTTGGCCGATTGTCTGAGGATGGTATGCCGTGGCTACCTTATGCTTCACACCATACTTGCCAAGCAATGTTGCGAATTTCCGATTGCAGAAGTGAGTACCTTCATCGCTAATGATCGCTCGAGGTACACCAAATCGTGTAAAAATCAGTTTCTGCACAAACCTCGCAACCACTTTAGAATCATTAGTGGGGGAAGCCATCGCTTCCACCCACTTTGACACATAATCTACCGCAACTAAGATGTACTTGTTACCTAAAGAGGTAACAAATGGTCCCATGAAGTCAATACCCCAAACGTCGAACAATTCCACCTCGAGGATGTTTTGCAATGGCATCTCGTTTCTCCTCGAGATGTTCCCCACTCTTTGGCACCTGTCACAATGCGCAACAAAGTTATAAGCATCTTTAAACAAGGTGGGCCAGTAAAAACCTGATTGGAGCACTTTCGCTGCCGTGCGATCTCCTCCAAAGTGGCCTCCGTAGGGTGAGGCATGACAATGCATGAGTATGTCATTCATTTCCTCCTCCGGCACGCATCTCCTAATAACTTGATTTGCACATTGCTTAAACAGAAACGGCTCATCCCAAAAATAATGGCGCACCTCATTAAGAAACCTCTTCTTCTTTTGGGCATCGAATTCATTAGGCACAAAGTTAGAGACGATATAGTTCACAAAATCCGCGTACCAAGGAACAATATGATCAATCGCAAACAATTGTTCATCCGGAAATGACTCATTGATTAATGTTTTGTCCCTAACTTTAGTCTTATTCTCTAACCTCGACAAATGGTCCGCTACTTGATTTTCGGTGCCCCTCCTATCTCTAATCTCCAAATCGAATTTTTGTAGCAACAAAACCCAGCGAATTAATCTCGGCTTAGCTTCCTTTTTCTCGATCAAATACTTGATCGCCGAGTGGTCTGTGAACACTACAACCTTGGTCCCAACGAGGTAGCTGCGAAATTTATCGAATGCGAACACAACAGCAAGCAATTCTTTTTCAGTGGTTGTGTAATTTACCTGAGCATCATCTAGGGTACGACTAGCATAATATATCACATGAAAAATCTTGCCTATCCTTTGTCCTAATACCGCCCCAACGGCATAGTCACTAGCATCACACATCAGCTCAAAAGGTAAATTCCAGTCAGGCGCAATGACGATAGGTGCAGAAACTAACCTGTTCTTTAACTCACCAAATGCTAAAAGGCATGCGTCGTCGAAGATAAATGACTTGTCCTTCTCCAACAAGTTGCATAACGGCTTCGTGATCTTGGAGAAGTCCTTGATGAATCTTCGATAGAACCCGGCGTGGCCTAGGAAACTTCGGATTGCCTTGACTGATGTCGGTGGTGGTAACTTCTCGATGGTTTCGATCTTGGCCTTGTCCACCTCAATTCCCTTGCTCGAAATCCTGTGCCCAAGGACAATGCCTTCTCTAACCATGAATTGGCATTTCTCCCAATTCAAGATTAGGTTAGTTTCCTCACATCGCTTTAACACACGAGCTAAGTTTGTCAAACAATCAGAATAAGATGTACCAAAGACAGAGAAATCATCCATGAATACCTCAAGGCCATTCTCCACCATATCAGAAAAAATTGCCATCATGCATCGTTGAAAAGTTGCAGGTGCATTACACAGTCCAAAAGGCATACGACGGAAGGCAAAGGTCACATACGGGCATGTAAAAGTCGTCTTCCTCTTGCACCTGCAACTTTTGCCTCTCTTCCTCTTGTACTGTCAAGTCTGCAGAGATGATTACGGGTAAAGTGTTAGAGGATCCGAGATAAGCATACCTTAGATGCTCCGGCAACGGTTTGAGCTCTAGTGTGGGTGGTTCTTCGGTGGAGGGCTTCATGGGGTTCATCAGCCGCTCCAAAGTATCAAAATGGTTAAATTTCTTTGTTAAGTAAGGCGAGGATTCCATCATGCTCAAGATTTCGCGCACCGCTTTAATCTCTGATGCTTCCGAAGTTAGCGACGCTTCCAACGGATCTTCGGAATATACCTGTGAGAAAGACTCGGAAGAACACCTGTCCAAAACATCAAGAAAGAAACATTCGTTAGGTTCGCTTGGCCATTTCATAGACTTGTAAACGTTGAACGTCACTTCCTGGTCGTTGACCCGAATGGTTAACTCTCCCTTTTGGACGTCTATCAAAGCTCGTCCAGTGGCTAGGAATGGCCGTCCCAAGATGATCGGAATCTCCTGGTCCTCTTCAAAGTCTAGAACAAGGAAGTCAGCAGGGAATATAAACTTATCTACCTTAACCAGTACATCCTCAATAATCCCCCTAGGATAGGTAATAGACCTATCGGCTAATTGCAGCGATACCGATGTGGGTCTAACCTCCCCCAAACCTAACTCCTGGTACACAGAAAAGGGCATCAAGTTGATGCTCGCACCAAGGTCGCACAGGGCCTTACCTGAGAATGACGAGCCGATTGTACAAGGGATCGTGAAACTACCTGGGTCCTTGAGCTTAGGCGGTAGCTTCTTCTGAAGGATGGCACTACACTCCTCGGTTAACGCCACGGTCTCAAACTCGCCTAGTCGTCGTTTCTTCGAGAGTACGTCCTTCATGAACTTGACGTAGCTCGGCATCTGTTCAAGTGCTTCTGCGAAAGGTATATTAATGTGAAGCTTTTTAAAAACATCAAGGAACTTACGGAATTGGGCATCCTTGTTTTGCTTCCGCGCTCTTTGTGGAAAAGGTAGTGCTGGGCGCTCCTGTTCGTCTCTTGCAGCTTCGTGCTTTTCTTTCCTTTGCTCTAAAGGGGCCGGAACCTCGGTAGGGAGGGTGCTTATTGGAGGTGGGTCGACACGAGTGTGTCCGTCTAAAGTGTTGGGTACCTTTGCCTCAGATCTGAAATTTTTCTTCTCTACATCCTTGCGTCCTTCCTCAAGCGTTCGGCCGTTCCTTAAAGTGATAGCTTTTGCTTGCTCCCTCGGATTCACCTCCGTGTCACTTGGAAGTGACCCATGCGGCCGAGAGTTCATGGCTTGGGCCAACTGGCTAACTTGGTTCTCCAAGTTCCGGATGGATGCTGCCTGATTCTTCATCAGCGCGTCCTGGTTAGCCATGTACTTCATCATCATTTCCTCGAAGTTTGGCTTCTTCTCTAGTTCTTGTGCTCGAGGCTGTTGGAAACCTGGAGGTGGCAGCGCTCGATTCTCTGCCGCTTGTGGTCCCCTCCACGAGAAATTTGGGTGATTCCTCCACCCCGGATTATAGGTATTGGAAAAAGGATTGTTCCTCTGGTTCCCAATGTAATTTGCCTCTTCCATGCTCGCTGAGCAATGATCGGTCAGGTGATTCCCTTTGCATATTTCACAGCCACTTGAAATCCCTTGAACTGAATTGACATTCACCGTCTCGATCTTCTTGGTGAGGGCTGATAGTTGAGCTTGAATCGATGTCAAGGCATCGAGCTCGTGTGCTCCAGGTGCTCTTCTTCTGTCCATCCGATCAAAGTGCTGATTTGGCATGCAAGTTCTTCTCATCGTCTCCAGGAGTTCTAATCCTTCGACATAGGACTTTTTTAGGAATGATCCATTCGATGCCAGGTTCAAGTCCTTGCGTGAAGATTCCGTCAGTCCGTTGTAAAAAGCTTCCAACTGTCTCCATCCTGGAAGGTCATAGTAGGGGCACTGGATCAAAAGATTCTTGAAACGCTCCCATGCTTCCACAAAGGATTCCATGTTTTGCTGTCGAAACGTCGTAATCTCGTTCCTCATCTGCGATATCTTCGATGGAGGGAAGTACTGGTCCAGAAAAGCCTCCTTCATTTGTGCCCATGTGGTGATAGAATTCACCGGGAGTGAATTGAACCACCCGCATGCTTTGTCCTTTAGCGAGAATGGGAACAGCTTCAACCTGATTGCATCTTGTGGAACCCCGTTTTGCCTGAATGTGTCGCAGACGCTCAGGAACTTGCTCAAATGCTCGTGTGGGTCCTCGATCGGTGAACCTCTGAACTGTACTGAGTTCTGAATCATCTGCATCACTGAGGTCTTGATCTCATAATCACGAGCCTGGATAGCTGGCGGCGCAATGCAAGATCGATGCACATGCGGCCTCGCCGATGTGAACTCCACCATTGGTCTGTTGTCCAAATCCAGCACTGCTTCATTAACTTCCATCTGAACCAGATTATTCCCAGCCTGGTCTGCCTGATCATGATTTGCCATATCTGCTTGTTGTGCTCTTGACCCGTGCCGAAGCTGCCTCTGGAAAGTTCCCTCGATTTCAAGATCGAAAGGAATTAGCTCTGTGCTCCGACTGCGTCTCATGCACTTGAAATAAAACAAAATAAAACAGTAAGTAAACTTGATCGTCAATTTATCACCGATACTCAAGGTAAAAGAAATGTCGTCAGAAAACGATTCCCCGGCAACGGCGCCAAAATTTGATGCGCGTCATTAACGCAACAAAAATAAATCCTTATCTGACCTAACTAAGATATAGCAAGGGCAAGTAAGGGTCGAACCCACAGGGAATCGTATCACGAAATTCTCTTATCGTTGCTCTCGGCAATCGTTTCGAGGTCAAGTTGAAAACAAGATTGAAATAGTTGAATTAAAAGCGACAAACGGAATATAACAAAGCAGACAATCAATAGCGAGAAGATCTAGGACATATAATTTCCCCTCGCGTCGTATGCATTCAATCCCTCCTTTGCTAATGCTATCGAATTATCCAATTGCTAACTTAGGATTCTAATCTCTCCTCATACTTCTTCCGAATGTAAGAAAACGTATCACCGGTATCGAATTACTCACTCTGTTCCTAGGCAAGTGAATTAGTGGTGACCCATTATGTTTCAATCCTAATTGGTTACCTAAGGTGTTCCAGTATATTCCTATCCTTCACACGATTAGTCCGGTTTTCCAACACTTAGACTACTTAGGTTATCCAAGCCGTGATCTGAATCTAGACTACTCTCCCGAGTCTCCCTAGATTATCAAATCTATGTTAATCGGTGGCCAATCAATCAACATGCATTAAGAACAACAGGATAAGCAATTAGAGAAATTCTATTAACATTAAGCAAAGGAGTTCATGAAATACATAGGAACATGAGGTTCCATCATAGTCCTAGAAAAACAAATTAGTTCATAATGAGAAAATCAAACATCGTGATTCTAGAAGAAAACATGAAGACGACATAAGAAAACTAGAGGAGATAAGAAATCTTGTCTTCCGTCTTCCGACGAGTAGATTAGCCTCCTTGATCTCTAGTTCCGTCGAAGAACCTCTAGCCGTCGCTCCACCTTGTCTTCCTCTCTCTCTTCGTCAGAATAGCACTCCCCAAAAAGTATCTGACCTAGCTCAAGATATCCTCCCAAAACAGAATATATCTAGGGTTATCTTCTCCTTCCTCTTTTATCTCCATTTCAAATATTCCACCTAATAAAATATCCTTATCTCCTAAAACCAAATCCTCAAATATAAAAATAGAATATTCTAATAAAATCTTCATGCTGCATCAGAAGGAGGAAGCTCGCCCATTCGCGCGTCACTAACTGCGTGCAGACGGACGCGTCCGTCTCGGTTCTGTCTTCCACAGAATGCAGATGGATGTGTCTATCTGTCAGGCGGATGTGTCCATCTGTGTTCTGTCTCCAGCGACTTTAAAGCTGCAAGTTTCCAAATCTTCTCATCAATGTTCTTCGCTTCATTCGTCCACATCATGTCTAAACATAACAAAACACTAATGAGACACTTGGGCAATAAAACATGAGAATCAAAATACGAAAACACAAAAGAAGACCAAGACACTAAAATAAAACAAAAAACACTAAAAACTAAATAAAACTCGAACGACTAAACTCAATTATCCTCATTTTAGAAGCACTTTCACTCTACTTTTGTAGAATTATCAACACCACTTTCTAAATTCGCACTACAGTGTCATCACCAGTACTTGCCAAGTATTGCCCATCCATACTGAACTTCATCGTTGAAATTGACCCCTCACGTGCTAGATGTTCCCGTACGGCATAAAGGAAAAGAAATTATTTGTACTTCTTCCCTCATGAATGTGCATGAATCTCTCCGTATTCAAGCTCACTAGGGCTTGGCCATGCGTCTTCGTGGTTTCTACTAATGCATGCGGCAGTGCCAAATTTCTTCAACCAATTAACCCTCATTTTTGTTTGGTCTCAATTGATTCCCTTTCGTATTCTAATTTCATATGCAATACTGGATGAACCCAAGGAGAAGATACAACTATTCTCCCCAGTTCTTCAATGCTTTCTGACTTAACTATCCCAACTTCAATTGATCTCATGTCTCTTCGGCTCCGGACAAATCCCCCATCTTAAATTCTACTGAATCTTCAGAGTCCTTGCCTATTCCCCTGATGCCAGCATTTCGAGAGAAAACAACCCAAATGGTTAATTGAATTCAGAAAATCGAATGCAACAATAGAACGTGCACCATCAGGCTATTGAAAAATTTGAGTATTAGAGGACAATGTCACGACTCCAGAAATGCAAAAATCGAAAATTACAAAGCTAAATTTTTTTTTTGCAATTTTTTTTACAATTAATCTGAAAATGGGATTAACAAAATAATTTTTGATTCTAAATTAATTTTTGCAGATTTTCTTTTGCCAAAGTGAAGAAAAAAATTAAATGAAAAATAATAACTCTTCTTTCCTAGTTTTGTGATCTCAAATGCTATTTTATTTTCAAATATTTTCCTAATTTCTAAAAAATATTAAAAAAATGTCAAAAATATGAAAATTTATTTTTTGTTCAAAAATGGTAGGCTAAGCTTAACTAAGGCTTCCAAAGTTGATTTTACAATTTTCTCATTTTTTCTTGAAAATAAAGGAATGATCGCCTCCTTTCTTTCGACTACCGTACCTTTTGCGAGAAAACCTATTGCTTCGGGGAATGCGAAACCTATTTAGCACATGACTCATTGTGAATGTAGGACGTGTGTGGAAATGGCTTGTCTTTCATCATCCTGTCATGCCCATTTTGTACATTTGATGCATCATGTACAGTATGCTCCAATTCAGAATTGGCAAATTAAACATGTAGAATAGTCATGTATAAACACAATGTAGATGTGGCAGTTCTTAGCATCATACATGTTTACAGAACGTGCAAGTATGGAAGAAAATTCTCAAGAATAGGAGAGTTTGAATTCTCCTCGAACATGTGGGCGAATCGAATAAATTGAGAGTTTACTCCCTAGGTCAAGAGTGGCTCGTCTCTAATTTTACCCTCTCCTTTTCAATTCTAGATTTGCCATCAATTTGCCCCCCATTTTCATTAGAATGGACCTCATCAGATGATCACAATTTTACCCCTTGGGGTTGTCTCCTGCAACATGTTAAATGTTAGTGCAAGCATTTTCTATCGAAAGGAAAGTAGACGTGTTAGCTAGATTGGAAGGGATAAACTGAAAACGATATTGGTTTATCCTTCATCTTGAATCCTTTGTGCGAGCGTTTCACCAGCTTCGCTAGGTTGAGTTTCCCTCGTCTTTTGTTGAAAACTTCACCATTAGGGCCAAGGCAAAGTATTGACTTCGGTCTCGTTCATCGAGTATTCTTGTTTCTTTCTGCAAAAATAAACGTGCAAAAAATTATTTTATTTATTTATAATACTTACAACATTCCTCATTCTTGGGAATTGAACTCGGACCATTGTGGACCATTGTCATTCCCCATGCCATTAGGCCCATTAGCCCGTAGGCATCCATAGGGGCTTTTCTTTAAGTGTTAATCCTCGAGATAACGCAATCTTGTCGCATTACATTAGGCGACTTCACATCACGGTACTTTTTTAGGCAATTTACAAATCCTGGTAAGAATGGAAGAAAGTAATTCAGAACTCGAGACGATCATGGATAAATTGAAATGATACAAAATTACTTCTCTTTAAGATTGCTTCAGTCTTTCGTTCATATTTTCTTTATTTGAAGCTGTCCATCCAGTAGTAATGTCCACAAATCGATTTGCCCCAAGTTTTGTTTAACGAGGGAATTTCGTATTTAGGTACAAGTGTATTCTCGGGTTGATTTGCAAATTTCTAAAAACAGAAAGGATCCAATTTAAAACTGGAGCAATTGAGGGTAAATTGAAACAATATCGAGTTGCCTTTTGAGTTTACGCGGATTTTTACTCGCCATTAATTTTTCCCTAAGTTTGGTGTAGTGACAGGTCTGAGCATTTAATAGGGGGAAGGAAGATTACTACTTCTTGCTTTTACATTAATTTCGGACATCAATAAAAGTAAAAAATATCCCATGCAAGGAAATAAAGCATAAGCATTCGTTCAAGATCGGCTCTGCTCCTTTTGTAAGCTCTCTAGTGATTCGCTAGCTTTATTTCCTAGTCAGGTGCTCATCGGCGATGTTGGATGACCCGTGATTACCAGCTTTGAAATACACGCTTTATGTGCACATTATAGCCCCTATGCTTCATCAACATCGAACTAGCTGATCATGGCGGTGAGCTCGTCGTCAATGTCACTTGCTTGATAGTGAAACATCCCTTCTTCCTCGGGAGGCATTAATGCCGACCCCATAGGATCGGTTTTCTCGTACATTTCTCTCCTAGAACTTGGTTCTGTTATGAGCTGATCTAACTCACCTCTTAAATAAGCATTTTCGATCCTCAGATATTGCCTTTCGTCGAGGGTGAGGAGGCTATTACAGTTAGCGCAGATGGCAGAGTCGAAAGCTTCCTTATATCTTTTGTTCTCTGCTCGGAGTTTTTCATTTTCAGCTCTTAGAAACTCGACTTCATGGTGCTCATGTCGAGTCTTTACTTGGGTTCGCCTATTTTAAAACCAAAACTTGACTTGCGAAAGTTCCAGCCCTAGCTCTTGGCTCAGTTCCATTCTTTATCTGCCATTTAGAATAGGGCATTTCATGAAGAAATCTTTAAGCTTTTGAATTTGATGCTCAATATGGCGACGGTATCGCTTCCTTTGACCCTTATTGTTATTCTCCTTATCTTTGTCCAAATCTTGGACATCGTTGGCGAAAGGGCCAAGTTCCATGATTTGAATTCCAAACATGGCATCGAACTCTTCATCTCCCATATTCAGCAAGTAACGATAGTTTTTAACTATGTTGGGTTGAGACATCCTTCACTGGTTAATAGTTCCTCAAGGTTTGGTACCCTTTCTTGTATTTTCATTCTTTCTGTATTTTTCTGAGCGACCATTGTTGACACCTGATTTTTAATCATCTTTTCTCTTTTAAAATTAATAAAAAAAATCCATAAAAGTTCATAAAATTAAAAAAATCAACTTTGACGATCTTGTCCAAGCTAGAGA